>CM021107.1:56098909-56316045 GCA_007115665.2 Sequoiadendron giganteum | reverse complement strand
AGGGAGGGAAGGAGAGAGAAGTGAGATAGAGAGAATGACATGATAGAGGGTAGAGAGGGAAGGGGAGAGAGAGAGAGAAGCAGAGAATGCGAGATAAAGAGGGGAGAGAGAGGGGGAGAGGGATAGGTAGGTATATAGAGAGGTGATATAGAGAGTAGAGAGATATATATAGAGATAAAAGGAGAGGGATGGGAGATAGAGAAATGTAGAGAGTGAAGGAGGGAGGGAGATAGATGTTGGAGAGGGAAGGAGAGAGATGGACATGTAGAGATATAGTTCTTGAGCTCAAGGAAGATATTGTTAGATAAAGGGATGGAGATAGTGAGAGAGAGAGAGGTCTAGAGAATAAGAGATGAAAATGAGTGAGATAGAGAGAGAAATATGAAATTTGACCTCTTGAGTACAAAAAATTAACCTCCCGATTACTGAAATTTGACATGTTGATTACTGAAATTTGACCTAAATCTGAAAATTTTAAGATCTTCCAAAAACTAGAATTTGCATTATAACTCCTAGAGATCTGAAACCACTCTAAAAAATCTTGCCTATATATACATGAAATATAACTTAAATTATAAGAAATTAAATGTCCATATGTATAAGAAAGTAAATGTCCATATATATATTTCAACTTAAATGTTTATTTCATGTATATAGTTTCCTTGACAGAGAAAGCAAAAATCAAAGAGTTTACAAAAATGCATTCCAAAAGTCATGAATGACATTTGGCGCTCACCAAATGAAGCAACTCATTTGGCGCACACCAAATTTGGCGAGCGCCAAATAAGTTGCATTGGGAAATACCAACCCTATGGGTTGGATTTTGCATTGGGCATCTGACCCAAAGGTTTGGACAACCATTTCATGAAAATGGCGTGATTTTTTGAAAGGTGCAAAATTTCTTCATATTTTCGTTCATGCTCCCCGTCTCATTTGCAGTCTTTCAATGCAAGTTTATAAAAGAACTGTGATAACGTTAACCTCTCTCTTATCTATCTAAATATATAAAAAAAATTCATTTTGATTTAGTTAAGCTTTTGATCCATGGCTTCTATTATAAATGCCTTTGTTTTTTGGTCAAAAACCAACATGTGCTAGATTTAGGATAGATTTTTACTCATTCATCGAAACTTGAAAAAAATTACATTTTTTGAAACTAGACTCCATTCTACACATGATGAAAAAAATAAAAATCGATTAGTTTGCAAACAAATTGGGGGGGAGCACGCTCAAATTTCATCTTTTCAGGATGTGTCCACTTTGAAAATTCATAAAATATTATATATTCATTAAAAAAATTATCCGAAAGAATGAGGATAAACTACATGGTGTTAGATAATTTCTCACCATTGGGATTTTTGGAGTTCTAAAAAAATTTAATCAAAAAGGGTGGAGCCCTCAGGCGCTATGCTATTGTTTTTGATAAAAACAGGACCCATTCCCCCCCCTCGCCCCCCCCCCTCTTTTTGAGACCCTTAATCTTCATTAATTTGAAAAACAAATAGTAGCTTAGAAACTAGACTCATAGCACTTCAACTTTTGTTCTTTCTGCATCTTGAAATTTTGAGCATAACTATCTTCGTTTTCTCGTGCAAATTAGATTTTGCTGATTTTAGAAAAAAAACTAGCATCTTAAGAGCCAAAATTGTGTCACAGATTGGTGCACTTACCCAATGTCGAACTAGGATCATTACCAAGTTCAACACTCTTCTTAGGAGAATTGTCATTTAAGCTTACATAAGAGGAAAACAATGTATTCAATTCATTATGTGCCTCCTCATCAATTATTGAAATCTCCTCATCGTCATATGAATTAATCACAACAAGAGGTCGAATGACAATGTCCAAAGAAGTGTTTAGCTCATGTTGTGGTTGCACTATAGGATATTTTTATTTTTGGAAAGGGGTAGAATCATCATGTATTGCTTCAGTCAAGTTTGGATCTTGATTTTCTTTATTTAACTTGTGAGCAAGGGTGCGTCATGTATGCCTATGCTCTGTAGAACATCTATTTCATTTTTTTTTGGTTTTCAAGTTGTATTTGTGTAGGAGCGGGTTGATCAAACATATGTTTATTTTCTTCCCCATGGGGAGGAATGGAAGGAACCATGGGAGGTTTTTTGACCACTTTCTCTTTGACTTTGTAAACGTTTTTTATTCTAGGAGGTGTGACAAGATGTTTTTTCATTATCTCTTAGCCTTTTGTAGGAAGTAGGTGAAGGTTTTGTCTTAGGTGGGTCTTGGTTATTTGCAATTTATTTAGGTTCAATCATGGTTTCATCAATGATGGTAGGCTTGGTGGTAGGTGGAGGCATATTTCAGAGGGGTAATTCTTCTATTTTCTTTGCCTTGAACTTTTGATAGGATTTGAAAAAGAAGTCTTCTCATGGTTTGATAGGTTCTATATGCTCGGGCCAAAATAAGTCTAGGAAAAATTTTATGTGGGAAGATAAGGGGTTAAAGCCACTATGATGAATGGTGAAAATTTTATTTTCAAAGGGAAACATTCAACATTTATGCATTTATGCATGATGGAAGGGATTGCATTCATGGAGTGAAGCCTTGGATAGCCTAACTTCACACGAAATTTGTTTGATTGTGAGATGATAGAGAATGAGATATCTAATGTTTTTGTTCCTATTTGAAAAGCTAAGGTGATCAATCTCATTGTAGGGAAAGAGGAACCATTATGTGTCTTGATCCATAATTTCGGTTTTTCATATTTATCTTGATAGAGTTCATGTAGAAGTAAGAATTCCTCGATGATCACATTGTCTCTGCACACGGGATCTATTAATATCCCATTAGTGGGCTTTTCATAGAGTTGGTCAGCTATGTAAAGAGGACCATCGGGTACACATTTAAGTATATCCTGTGAGGAGAAAAAAATCTCAAGGGGATTTTTAGTTTGGCCCTTACGATGTTGAGTTTCAAACAATGCAACCAAACCATCGATAAGATTTTGTTCTTGTTGATTAGTGTCCATAGGACTTTGTTGAACTATATATATGTTCTCATCATCTGTGTCAACATTTATCATATCAATTTTGATAGTTTCACTAGCTTTGACAAATGAAATATTATGTTTCAGCATGGGGTTGGTAAATATTTGCAAGTTTTGGTTAGGAGGGGCAATAGAATTATTTCCTTGATCATTAACACCTCCAACATAAAGTCGACCAAAATCAATGAGGTTTTGCACAAGATGTTTGAGACACTTATGATGTTTCATATCATGTCCATTTTATCAGTGATAATGGTAATAATAATTTGGTCTAAAATTAAAAGGTAGAGGCTTATTAGGATCAGGTGTTTTAACGGGAGGCAAAGTGATCATTTGTTGTTCTAGAAGTTGGGTCATTATCTTATGAAGGGTATCAGGTAGGGGAGTGAATTGTCTTTTCGGGTCTCCATAGTTAAAGGGTATCATTGCTTTTACGAATGTTACTTGGTTATTGACATGTTGAGTTATTTTTTGAGGGGGATTTAGTCTAAGGAAACCTTTATCAGGCTTCCTAAAAGGTTGGTAACTATTTTGGTTTGTGGAATTAGAATTTTCAGTTTGGCTAGAGGTGGATTTTGTATCTCGACTACTGATTGAGTTTTGATAATCATAGAGGGTGGTACATAAGTGTAGGAAGGAGGGGAATTTCATCATGGTAAGATTATCTTGTATCTTAATTTTCAGATTCTCTATGAACATATTTTGAAGGTGAGGGTCAGGGACCTTGACATCGATTTGGGAATAAAGCAATTGATAGCTTGAAATAAATTTAGTAATATTTTATTCTTTTTTTCTTACATCTCATCAAATCAGCCAAGGTCATCTTAGGAGTCATATGCACTTGGAAATGGTTTATAAAGGCCTCAAAAATTTCATTGAATGAATGAATTGAGTTGTTTGGCAACAAAGATAACCATTCCAAGGTAGTATCTTATAAGGACCTAGGTAAAAGCTTAGCCAAGAGTTTATCATCAAGGACACAATCACTACATAAGGCAGTATAGGTGGTAACATGGTTAGAAGGATCACCCTTCCCCCCATATTTCTCGAATCTAGGCACCTCTACACCTTGTGGCATCGGTGTTCACAATATATCCAAGGACAAGGGACTGATTTTTAAATAATATGTAGGTGGGCCATTTTGATTTTTTTTATGGTGGAAACTTTCTTTTGAAGGGATGAAACGGTTTGCAAGAGTTTGTTTATGAGAGGGTCATTTCTTGTATTATGAGATGGAGGTGAAAAGGGTGGAGGAGTGTATGTGTTCGAGGGACAAGTGAATGGAATGCTTATAGGTGGTAAGGTTGTAGGAGATATGACATGGGATGCCACAAAGGTATTAGGGATGATAGTATAAATACCCAAGGAAGGAATCACATTACTAGCGGTTGCATTATTGTTGTGACTTGAGGGTTGGTATAGGTAGGAATAGAGGAAATTATTGTGGGAGGAGGAATTTAAATTCCTCCTTGGCTTGTGATATTATTCGTAGGACTATTAGAGGTTGAGGTGAGATGCTTTCCAAATATCTGAACTATGTTACACACAAGGTCAAGTCCATCTTCACTTTCAAGCATGTGGTGAATGTTATCTATAGTAGGGATGGCAGTGGTTGAAATGTTATCATTTTGCACTTGATGTTGTATTTTTGCTAAGTCTTCATGATTTTGAATTATGTTTTCTTATGGAACACTGTCAATCCTTGTTTCAACATGCATCACACTACTTTAAGGCAAAGAATTGTTAAGGGTATTGGACATACCTAGTGTACTAGTGTCAATACTAGGAGTGAAAGAGCTAGACAACCCAAGATCCATGATGATTATGCTATCATGGGATGACATGAGTCTCAAACTTCATCTCACTATAGTATTAGCAATAGGAAACCAAATACTCATGCAAGGGCTACAAAATGCAAGATAAATACAAATGCAATATAAGCTAACAATGAAATGACTATAACAAAAACTCTATAAACTGAAACAAAAAGGTATCTACAACTAACAAAAGCTCAGAAAATATGTTTTAAATTCTAGAAAATGCAGTGTAGAATCAACACTGGGACTAAATTTCCCAAATGGGCGTATCAATCCTAGTCAGGATTTTTTAAAAAAAAATTAGAAAATTTTAGGTGATTTTGATTATTTTTATGTTGTATGATTTGTAACCTAAGTGAAAATATAGATTTTAAATAATTTTCAATTATTTGAGATCCAAAAATTCCACCTATATGCACTTTCACTAATGCATAAATTAGAAACCCTAAAATGCCAATTAACTAATGTAAAATGCAATGCAATGTTAATTCAAGCTAACTATAGGATGATGATGCATTCCAAATCAGAATTATGATGTTCCAAATGTAGGTTGACCAAAATGAAAGGAAAACTTTTGTTTGGATTCTATGCTTGGGAGATAGAACAACAAAACTCAAACACTCTCATTCAAGGATAACCCTAGATATCTCAATCCAGTGAAGAAGGGAGAAAGAGATCTAAGAATAGGGTTGTACTAGGGGCTGATTATAAACTAATGAAGGGTTCATCACCAAGCTAGGGCTTGGAAAGAAAAATGTAATGCAAAATGTAATGATGAAACCTAATATAATATAATCTTTCACTAAATGACCTAAAAATGCATATGAAGTAGAACAAAAAGCTATAAGAAGGAATGTGTGCACCTAAAAATATGAAGATGATTGAATGAAGCTCTTAAATGCTAGAAAAATTGATTTTAAGGATTTTCAGGACTCATATGCAAGATTGGGTGATTTAGTTCCAGATTTAGGTTTCTATGCAGAAACAAGAATCTGACAAATGGGTATCTTAAACTGCAAAGATCGAAAAAGTGACCTAAACTAGGACTTGTTAGGTCTCAAAAATGCAGGTTTGAACCACGAGAGGTTGCCAAGCTCTCACAACACTATTGGCCAACTAATAAGGCCAACCAATCCAACCGAACCTTCTACTCTTAAGGCTCTGCTAAACCTAGGCGGGTGTACCTATATGAATGCTACAAATTTTGAACTATGCTTCCTACTTGACTAAACTATCCACAAATGGCAATTTGATAGTCGAAATATATGATCTAAATTTGGTATAAATTGTATACACAATATCAAAGTGAAAACCAATGTGTTTAGTTAATGGATGCTTAAGTGAAATGAATAAAATTAAATAATGAAGTATGGAAGACCAGTGCCTTGTTGGGTAAAATAGAGTCAAATGAAAATCTTAGATCGGTGGTTTCTATCTAGCAAGTTCTCTAACTATTTGGCATATAAATATGAGTTTATAATTGGTATAAACATGCAAAAATGTGATTGAAAAACCCTAATTGAGGCAGAATATCAATCCTAACTATTTGATCCTTCTTACTGATCCAAATAACATTCCTAGATTACTGTAATTGACTGAAAGGAATTTAATTCTTCTTTAGAGAACCCAATTAATCAAATGGCACAGATACAAAAGATGTGCACTGATAAATTGAACATATACTTGATATTTCAACTTAAATAATCAAGAAACACCATATTGGAGACAATCAAATAATTGCATAAATTCAACAAACAACTAATACTAGAATGAAGACACCAAATCAACAGTTTTCCATTTATCCTCCTCAAAATTTGCACATGCAACATAGTCTTCTTGAATGCAAACATTCTGAAAATATTATGCTTGCTGCAATCTCTCCCTATTCTTATAATCCCCACCTTTGTAACTGATTTTCAAATATTTATACAATACATTCCAAGGGTCATGACCCTTCATTTTACTGCGCATTCACTTGATATTCTGATTATGGCCGTTTAGAGTCTGTGACAAAAAAATATTTGATTATATTGCCTTCATCAGCAAATCAAACATTTTAACTATAATTTTCCTTTTATATTTCATTTTATCATTCTCGCCTTCAATATTTTATGCCTTTACGTTTACCACAATATCATCGGCTTTGACTTTTCCTCCGTGGTATAGCGATGACCGGCCATACACACTGACTATCATGACTTCCAACTCTTTCACCGCTCCATCACAGTTAAGATTTATCTCCTTGTGGTGTGGCAGTATTAGCTTTTACTATCATCTCTCACCATTACCCGTATTACCACAGTCAACTCATTGCCTCTTCACGGTACCGTGATATCCAACTATCACCACCTTCTCACTGTCAATTTTCCCATTACAATGCTACCACGGTCAATTTGTGACCGGCCATGGCATAGCGGTGGCCGGTCTTCACTCTCTCTCTTACTATTACCGCATTACCACGGCTTGTTTGATGCCTTCTCATGGTATCGTGGGGTAGGCACCAGTCGTCTCCTCTCCTCCTACCACTCTACCACAGTCTACATGCTAACCACGTGCGGTATGGCGGTATCCTCTTTGCTAACCGTTGTCTGACTATTGCTTCCCTACTTAACCACTTACTTCTTTCCACCACGATACCGCTATCATTGACATGACTATTAGTGGTACCACAGTAGATGTCTTATGCCAGCTTTCTATCGCTACTGCATCATCTCGGTCACCATTCTGCCCAGTCGTGGTATTGCGGTAACTGCTACCCACTTGCCACTCACCACCACCTCACTATTATCTCGCTTCCACCACATCACTGCGGCTTCTTCCTTAACCGAGTGTGGTACCGAGGTGACCCGTTAACTGTCATCTCTGTCGCTTCCAACTGTTGCCTCACTAATTGCCTTCTTTTGCTGACTGTCACCGCTATTACCGCAGTCACTGGTATGACCACCAGCGGTACCACGGTGACCTATTTTTTTGACCATTGCCTACGACTTACCGCCCACCGCGACACCACAGTCTAAGTGTAGACCACGCGTTGTGTAGCAGTAAGAACTTTGTGCCAGCCCCTTAGCCACTACCGCCATATTGCGAGCCCATTGTGGGAGGCCTCGGTAAGGCGATAAAGACCATGAATATAGTCGGGGTAAACATATATGAGTCACCTTGGCATTTTTGAATGTCGGTAAAGGTATTTGAATGATTATGGATGGGAAAAATGAATTTTTATGAGAAAGATAGGAAAATAAAGGATTTAAATGGAGAAAAACCTTAGGTTTTTTTATGGACCTGTTTTAGTTCTAATAGTGGCTTCGTCCGGTGATGAATGATTGTGAGATCATTGCAAGGATCCATATCTTTAGGTGAGAAGACCAAGCAAAGGAAAAGATATGAAAATGAAGGCAAAGAGTGAAGGTGATGGAAAAAGTGGAGCATGGAGAGTATAAAGTGAAATGATTCTAATCTATTGTACATGGAATGGTGATTTTCAAAACAAGGGAACTTCTGAGAATATCCATGTACTGGAAAACCTAGACCCTTCAAAAATTTCTAAAACTACTGTGCATGGAAAATAATTGTTCAAAAGGTTTTTCTAAGAATTGTCCATGCACTAGCAATTCTTAATCCTCTGCTCTTCCTTAAGAGAAGAAATGCTTCAAAAACTACCCATGCATAGGAAACTCCTATTCCTCTCTAGACACGTTTTGCAAGAAATATGAATCTTCTCCTCTCTTACCAACAACAACAAAGGGTCCCAGCCATAATCCTTCAAATTTCCCATGCTTTCCCTTCTCCTGGCATCTTGCACTCCATATTAGCACCAGATCATTTTCTTCAAATTTTCTATCCTTTTCTTTTTTATCAAAAAAATACTTCATTTGTGCTTGCAACTTCATATTCTAGTTTTGAGCGAGTCTCCTCATCTCATCAAGTTCTACCAATTGTTCCATTCTCTCCTCCATTGGTTCTGGAACCTCTATGTCTTCTTGAAGGATAAATTTGTAAACTGGCAACAAATTGTGTAAAGTCATTCTAGCTTGTGTTCCATACACTAATTCATATGGGGATTTTCTAATTTCCTTTTTCATAGTAATTCTATTAGCCCATACAACCATTTTTAACTTTGAATCCCATACCCTTTTACTTTCACCTAGAATTCTCCTTATGATTTTTAGAAGGCTTTTGTTGTTGGACTCTTCCTGACCATTAGCTTGTGGGTGGTAAGCAGCATAATAAGAAATAGTAATACCATGCATACTGTAGAAGGTCTTGAATTCATTTGATTTGAAACATATCCCATTGTCTGTGATTAATCTTAATGGTGTACCAAACCTGGTAATGATGTTATCCATCAAAAAATTGATCACAACTTTACTTGTTGCCTACTTGGTTGGGATTTCTTCTACCCATTTGATGAAATAATCGGTGGCTACCAGTATCCATCTGTGTCCTCCACTTGATTTCTCTTGCATCTCCCCAATAAAATCAATTCCCCATTGATGAAAAGGGGCTTCCACTTGCATAGGTCGAAGTGGTATAGCTCCCCGATATTTCATTTTTCCCTAAAACTTATGACATGCCTCACACTTTCTCACATATGAAAAAGAATCATTAAATACTTTTGGCCAGTAATAATCTGCTTTGAGAATTTTATGTGTAGTTGCCTTTGTAGAATAATGGCCTCCACAAACCTCTTCATGCATTTCTTTCAAAACATAATTAGCTTATGACTCATCTAAAAATAACAACAACATTCCATCCATGTTCTTCCAAAATAAATCACCCTCTATGAATACATATTTAGATGCTTGTAGCTTCAAAGTTCTTCTTTGATTATCATTGAATCCTTCAGGGCACTTCATATTTATTATGTAATACATGATGTTTGTATACCGAGGTGTGAGCTCAATACTTTCAATTGTATTTCCTTCATCTTCCACGTTGTAGATTTGATTTTCTTCAGTATTTTCTTCTACCATTAACTTGGCCAAACCTTGGCCTCTTACCAATTTAGTAATTTGTATTTCCATATCAAATTCCTAGATTTTATTAATCCACTTGCATCTCTTCCCTATTACTTTTGATTGGGCTAAAATGTCTTTAATAGATGTGTGTGAACATAAATGATCACCTTGGCTCCAACAAGATATGGTCTAAAATATTTTGTGGCTTTTACTAATGCAAAGGATTTTTTCTTTGTTATATCATATTTCAATTATGACCCTTGCAATGATTTACTAAAGAAGGACACAGGCTGCTCATGACCATCCTCATTTTTTTGTAACATAACAACAACTATAGTCTGTAAGGAAGCAAATGAAAATATTTGAAAAGGTTTTGAAAAATTAGGAGATTTGAGGATAGGGGCTTCTTTGATGGCCCTTTTCATGGATATAAAATCTTTGAATGCTTCTGGAGTCCATTCTATTTTTTGTACCTTATTTAGCATTCTTGATATGGTTTTAACAATTTCAACAAAGTTAGACACAAATCTCCCAACAAAGTTAATCTATCCAAAAAATGATTGGATGGCTTTAACAGTTTTAGGAATAGGAACCTTATCTATCACCTCAACTCTCTCATGATTTATTATAACTCCTTTTCACACAATATGTCCTAAGAGTTTTCCCTCTATAACAACAAAATGACATTTTTTAGGGTTCAAACTAATGCCATATTCTATAGATTTAATGAATATTTTTTCTAGATGTTCTACATGATCTTCAACCCTTTTTGAGTAAGCAATAAGGTCATCTTGATATACTACCATTATAGCATTGATCAAGTCTGCAAATGCTAAGTCCATAGCTCTTTGAAAGGTTTCTCCTGCATTTGTGAGACCAAAAGGCATTCTCACATAGACATATGTTCCCCATGGAGTTGTAAAAGTGGTCTTATATTGCTCAGATTCCCTGACTTTAACCTGATTATAACCAGAGAAACCATCCATCATAGACAACAGCTCACACCCTATTACTTTATGTAGTATAACTTCCATATTAGGTAGAGGGTAATTATCTTTGAGGGATGCCACATTTAAATTTTTGAAGTCCACACACAATCTGATATCTCCATTCTTCTTTCTCACAAGAACTAGGTTTGACACCCATGCTGAATGCCTCACTGGTTTAATGATACCTCCATCTCTAAGTTTCGCCAACTCCTGCATTTTTGGTTCCAATGTAGGGTTAATAGGTATTTGTTTCTGACTAAATGGTTATGCATCTGGTTTCAATGGAATTTCATGTTGAAACAATTCCTCCCTTTATGCCTTGAGGTCCTCATAATTCCATGCAAACACATGTTTATATTTTCTTAGTAATGAAATCAGCATTCTTCAAACAGTCAGGCTTATTTTCTTCCCAATATATACTTTTCTTGGTGCCAGTTCAGTCCCTAAATTTACCTCTTCAATATCTTCTTTTTTGACTGGTGTTTGTTTCATGAGGGACCGATCATTTCCATCATATACTCTTTCCAATGCTACTAGTCCTTTGGGAAGTTTATTAATCTTAAGTTGTAAGAACCTCTTTCTGAATACTTTCTGTTCTCCATTCATTTCTTCCACAAAGGCATTGAAATTGATTTCTTGGGATTCATTTTCATCTATATAGTGAAGGAACTTCAAAAGATCAGTGTCATCATTAAAAACCTACCAACTGTATATATTTTCTGGTACAACAGGCCTTGTTTTGAACTCAATTTGGGATATTCCTGCTAGCGTGATGTCATCTTGTCTCAGTGCTATATTGGCTAGGAAATCTACCATTATGTTTTTTGATCTATCCACCCACTCAATGGAGAAAGCATGAAATAGTTCGATTGTATCCCATATTGCATTCATGTATTGCTTCAGCCTTTTATTTTTTGCTACATATTTTGATCTGATCTGAGACACAACCAACTCTGAGTATCCAAAAATAGTTAACAGTTTAATCTTGTGTTTAACAGCTATGTTCAAACCAGTCAACAAGGCTTTATATTCTGCCACATTGTTTTTACATTCAAATGCTAACAAGAATGAATATTTAAAAGTTGAACCATCGAGCGATATGAAAATTATCCCACCTCCATTACCTTCTTGGTTGCATGCCCCATCAAAGTACATTTTCCATACCCCTTGTTGATTTTCAGAAATATTTTTATCAATTGGATCTTTGTTTACCAACTCAGGTTGAGATAATTCTACTCTAAAACTCCCCAAATCTACATCACATAATCAATTAAGTTTCTCTTGAGGAGCATATTCAACAATTTGATTCATTTTGGGCTCCCTCTACAACTTGACCTCTTCACCATTCACTAGTATAGTGGCATATGATAAATCAAACTACACATTACCCCCTATTATTGCAGTCCATTGTCTTGATAGAAGCATCCCAAATTGGGGAGGTATGTCAATTACGGTTATCTCAATATTGTAGGCAGCTTGTGGATAAGTTTCTAATCTTACTTCCACATTCTTCATTATTCCCATGATTGGAACATGCTTGCTATCCATGGCGTAGCATTTACCTCCTTCCACATCTATCCACATACCAAGCTATTTCATTACCCCTACTGGCATGATATTCATGGAATCACTTGAGTCTATCATGCAATTTCTCACTAGTTTTCCACTTATTAAAAAATGGTTCAATCTGTGGTGTGTTCATTAGGCAGGCCTCTCGAATTTCTACCTCTTTTTTAATATTAATTTCAGGGACTTCCTTATTTTCAGGGTTTATATTTTGACTCCCATTAGACATCAATCATATGGCACCTTTCCTATAATCCTTGATCTTCATCTTTTCAATTAATGGGACAATTTTTTTTTAATTGAGATAAGGCTTGTATGAAATCAAAGGATGTACCTTCAGTTCTGATTACCTTCTTAGGTTCTATCAATTCTCCTTTGTTCTCTTCCTTTTCCCCTTTGGATGTTTGATTCGGGTTTTGTCTATCCATGGTGACTTCCTTACTTTCCTCTTTAGGAGCACACTTTTCCTCTTCGATATCTCATTTGATACCTTTTTATTTCTTACAAAAATTCCTCTAGGGACACCCTCATCTTCGTTTACTATTTTGTTCCTCAACCAATATTTTCTCCTAGGTTCCTCCACCGCTACAATTGTCAATATTTTAATCTCTTCTTCACTCGGTCTCTTTATACTACATCTATTAGTCTGATGTGATGTGATAGGGGGTTTTGTTTGTTTTCACTTTCTTCATGGTCAGAGAAAACTTATTGCTCTGCCATATGAATATTGTATTTTTGATGCTCAACATTGTACTCATATCCTTCCTCCTCTGAAGATGAATATTCCTACTCCAAAGAATTAAGAGTGTGGGAAGTTAAATAGATGTTATGATCTTCCCCATCACCATTTTCTACTATGTCTTCCTCTAGTATGGACTGGGTTGTAACACAGTGCTCTGGAGAATGTGGTGCATAACAACTGCGCACCAAGGATTCTTGTCTACCATATATGCTCCTTTCCTTTTTAATGGATCTAGTGTTTCTTTATTTCTTGGTCTATCATTTACCGACTTCCCATCCTTCCAGTTTGTATTATAGAACATGTCATGCAGCCTTGGTCTCTCATTCTTATATGTATTTTCTTGTCTATTTGGGGAAGCATATGGGGGAGCCCTAGGGTTTTTCCTTTTATAAATCATCCCTGTAGCCTTCCCATTGTTCTCAATTGTGAGGGCTATCTTTTGGGCTTCAGCCAAATTCCTAGGATCTCTATTCCTAAGCTCATATCCTGTTTTGGGATCAAAAGCTTTCAAGTAGATGCTCAATGTAGCAGGGTCAGCCAACTTGGATCCACGAGGTATCTTATTATGTAATTTAGCAAACCTCTAATTAAAGTCATAAGCTGACTAATTTTGATGCTTTTGGATAGTTATCAACTCATGCAGAGCAAATTTTGATGTACATTGATTCCCATATTGTTGGAGAAACTGCTCATAAAATATATGAATGGAATCAATGAACATTGTTGGTAAAATGTTAAACCAGTCTCTGGCATCCTCGATCATTGGAATCATAAATAATCTCATATGTACATCCTCGTATTGGATATCTAGATGTTGAATGACTACTTTAAAGTTTCTCAAATTCTCCTTGGCTGTGACTGCACTACTTCCTATGAATTTGGGGACTAGGTTTCTCCAATTGTTATCCAGAGGGTAAGGGTATATCTGAAATTCGATCAAATAAAACTACCTAATCATGGTTGTATATTGTGGAGGAGGATTTTGGGAGTGCTGATGTTGGTACAACGGATTACTCTTTGCCACATATTGTTAACCTTGTGGGGGTACGTGTTGCTGATAAGGAGGTGGTTGTACACCCTTATGTTGTGGTGGAGCATTTTGATGTCCACTTTCAGTGGGCTTGTGGGGAATTTGATGGTCTCATATTGTTGTTTTTATGAGGGGGCATATACTTAGGTGAGTCAGCCATTGGCGTTTTAATCAGAGCCTTTTGCAACTTCAATTTCTCAAATTCTTTAATTGTCTGAAGCATTTGCTCATATTCTATCCTTAATATTTCCGCTTCTTGCCTCATGTGTTTTAACTATGCATCTGCCTCATTTTGGGTCATGAGTTCATGATTTTCTTCATACGCTTCTTCATATTAAATTCCCTCCTCAAAAAGTGTTGCTCTCTACTCATACTCAAACTCTCTTCCTTTTTTAGCTCAAAATCAGCCATGAACTCATCATCCCTCTCATGATTCATTTGCCAAAGGGGGTTTCTCTTCTCTTCTGGAGTGTGGAGTTCTTTAGATGGGTTGTTTTCATTTGTTAATGCGTCATATGAATTATGTGTTTCCACTAGTGGTTTCGATGTTTTGTTTCTTGTTGGGCCCTGGTCATTAGACACTTTCTTGCCCTGATCATTTTTAGAGTTCCACTTACTTTTATCATTAGGACCATCATTATCTTTGTATAAATATCTTCTTCCCTACATATTATGAGTAATCGTGATGTCCTGAAATCTAGGACGATTTCTTTGTGATTTGTATTTTATTGTATCAATCTCAATGCTTTTGTTCATTCTGATTCACCACCCACTTTTTATAAAATTGAGAAAGATGTTATTATTTCACCCAACGGAGTCAATTTTCAAATTTCTTTAATTATGATTCTCTTTTAATGACTCTATATGGAAAGGTTTCCTGCCACCAAACTTCTCTCAAGTTTCCCCAGCGGAGTCGTCAATTTATTAGGTCTCGAAAACATAGGTTTGAACCATGAGAGGTTGCCAATCTCTCACAACGCTATTGGCCAACTAATAATGCCAACCAGTACAGTTTAACCTTCTACTCTTAAGGCTCTGCTAAACCTAGGTGGGTGTACCTATATGAATGCTGCAAATTTTGAACTATGCTTCCTACTCGACTAAACTATCCACAAATGGAAATTTGATAGTGGAGAGATATGATCTAAATTTTGTATACATTATATATGCAATATCAAAGTGAAAACCAATGTGTTCAGTTAATGGATGCTTAAGTGAAATGAATAAAATTAAATAATGAAGTATGGAAGACCAGTTCCTTGTTGGGTAAAATAGAGTCAAATGAAAATCTTAGATGGGTGGTTTCTATCTAGCAAGCTCTCTAATTGTTTGGCATATAAATATGAGTTTATAACTGGTATAAACATGCAAAAATGTGATTGACAAACCCTACTTGAGGTAGAATATCAATCCCAACTATTTGATCCTTTTTACTGATCCAAATAACATTCCTAGATTACTGTAATTGACTAAAAGGAATTTAATTCTTCTTTAGAGAACCCAATTAATCAAATCACACAGATACAACAGATGTGCACTGATAAATTGAACATATACTTGATATTTCAACTTAAATAATCAAGAAACACCATATTAGAGACAATCAAATAATTGCATAAATTCAACAAACAATTGATACCAGAATGAAGACACCAAATCAACAGTTTTCCATTTATCCTCCTCAAAATTTGCACATGCAACATAGTCTTCTTGAATGCAAACATTCTAAAAATATTATGCTTGCTGCAATCTCTCCCTATTCTTATAATCCCCACCTTTGCAATTGATTTTCAAATATTTATACAATACATTCCAAGGGTCATGACCCTTCATTTTACTACGCAACCGCTTGATATTCTGATTATGGCCGTTTATAGTCTGTGACAAAAAAAAATTGATTATATTGCCCTCATCAGAAAATCAAACATTTCAACTATAATTCACCTTTTATATTTCATTTTATCATTCCCTCCTTCAATATTTTATGCCTTTACATTTACCATAATACTGCCGGCTTTGACTTTTCCTCTGCGGTATAGTGGTGACCCGCCATACACACTGACCGTCATAGCTTCCAACTCTTTCACCGCTCCACCGCAGTCAAGCTTTATCTCCTCGCGGTGTGGTAGTATTATATTTTATTGTCATCTCTCACCATTACCCACATTACTGGGGTCAACTCATTGCCTTTTCACGGTACTGCGATATCAAACTATCACCGCCTTCTCACCGTCAATTTGCCCTTTACTGTGCTACCATGGTCAATCTGTGACCGACCATGGTATAGCAGTGGCTGGTCTTCATTGTCTCTCTTACTGTTACCACGTTACCATGGCTTGCTCGATGCCTTCTCATAGTACCGCGGGGTAACCGCTAGCCGTCTCCTCTCCTCCTACAGCTCTACCGTGGTCTACATGCTAACCACGTGCGGTACGGTGGTTTCCTCTTTGCTAACCATTATCTGGCTGTTGCTTCCCTACTTAACCACTTACTTCTTTCCACTGGGCTACCACAGTCGCTGACCTAACTATCAACGGTACCACGGTAGACATCTTATGCCAGCTTTCTATCGCTACCGCATCACCACGGTCACCGTTCTGCCCAGCTACGGTATTATGGTAACCGCTACCCACTTGCCACTCACCACCACCTCACTGTTATCTCGCTTCCACTGCATCACCACGACTTCTTCCTTAACCACGTGTGGTATCGCAATGACCCATTAACCATCATCTCCACTGCTTCCAACCGCCACTTCGCTCATTGCTTGCTTCTGTTGACTGTCACTGTGATTACTGCGGTCATAGGTATGACCACGAGCGGTACCATAGTGACCGGTTTTTTTGACTAGTGCCTGTGACTTACCACCCACCACGACACCGTGTTCTAAGTGTAGACCGCGCGTGGTGCGGTGGTAAGAACTTTGTGCCAACCCCTTAGCCACTACTACCATACCGTGAGCCCATTGTGGGAGGCTGCGGTAAGGCGGTAAAGACCATGAATATAGTCGGGGTAAAAATATATAAGTCACCTTGGCCTTTTTGAATGGTGGTAAAGGTATTTGAATGATTATGGATGGGAAAAATGAATTTCTATGAGAAAGATAGGAAAATAAAGGATTTAAATGGAGAAAAACCTTAGGTTTTTTATGGACCTTTTTTAGTTCTAACAGGACTCATACACTAGAATTGGCGTATCAGTCTAGTTAGTGTTTTCTAAAACTTCAAAGCCTGAATTTGGTCTTCAAGTTCTGCTCTGTGCTTCTTAACTGATTTTCGGATTTGAAACCTTGATTTGCATCCTGTAGAAGTCTTCCAAGTATATCCAATTCAAGGTAACAACTTTGAACACTTTGACAACCTTCTCCAAACTTTCTCTTCAATGTGTCTTCAACCTAAACCAACAAATCACACACTAAAGAGAGAGAAATTTTTTGTTTTGTTAGTGGAAAGGGGTTTGCCTTGGTCAAACCCTATTTTGGTAGTCAAACCTTATAATGAAATGAAATAGAAATGGAGAATGATGAATGAACAAAATAAGATGTTGCAACTCACCAAAATCTAACAATAAAGTGTTGCAAACATGTATGAAGTGGCTCCAATGGATATAGATCTTGACTCTCGCTTGAATAACATAGATATTGAATGAAATGCTAGCTTAAATCATGAAACCCTACATCACAATTGTTAGCTCAAAAACAAACATGATGCATGAAGACTTTGACATGATTCTTGATGTTTGAATATGTCTCTAAAATGCTTGATAATCTACCCTTGAACGCTTTTATAAATACTTGAATGCTCATGTGAACTCCATTTTTTTTATTATGAATTCTCTCACAAAAGTCTTGGGTGAAAATGAGTGAAAGAACCTTGTATTTATACTCAATTATGCAAGAATTCCTAAAATTACAACACTACAACTCAACATCATATCTAGGAGGATAAAATCCCATCAAGAATTTGAATTAATTTTGATTTTGGGCCATATGAGACTCATATGCCCAAGGTGGTGTATGAGTTCCAAACCACCAAATTTGGGCCACACAACTTGAAAAAACCTGAATTATGATTGGATGTTGATTTGTTTTAAGATCATCCTAACAAAAAGATTCATTAAATGAGGATTGTAGATGCAAAATAAGGCCAATTAAAGCATAAAGAAGCCCAATTATTAATGACAACCTTAGAAAAGTGTGAAAGTGTGTTACAACACTTTACAACACCTAAAGTAAGGTAGTATTAGGTTTATTTAATTCACAAGGGCCCAAGACCTAATGTGAATGTGTTAAACACATTACAACACTAAATCAAGGCAACATTAAGCTCAATTTCATAAGGAGGGCCCAAACAAGTGTGAAAATGTCACCACGATATTTTTGACACTACAATTTGGATTTATTTCATTTGATATGGCATATTTTGCTTTAGACATGTGCACACTTGATTAGTTTTTTAGGCATACATCAAGATAAATTTTCTCCCATATTTATTAAGTCTCTTCTACATTTACCTTTATATTTGTTTCTTCCTATGGGGAGGAAAGTTATTTGCACATTTTGGATCATCTTCAGTATTCTTCTTCACACATTACCCTTTGGTAAAGGATTTGTTTCTTTGTGGGTGGGTTTATCATCTCATGTTTTCTCTCCTATGGGAGAGTATTCATTTTAATTATATGACAACAGTAGTAGTTGGGGAATACTATCAATTCATCCATCTTTCCTTCTTTCACTAGTACTTATTTATTCCCTTTTTCTCTTTTAGAGAGGATTTTTTTCCATGAGTTTTTATTCCTTACTCTAGTTATGAGAGATTTATTTGTTTATATATGGGTACGTCATCAAACCTTGTATCCAAAACCCATCCATGCATTCATCATTAGTATTTCTAGCTTCTTCCTAATTTATACTTAATGGGGGTGTTAGAGTAAAAAGGTATTCACCTAATTAAGTAATTAATTGTTAGAACCCCTTTTACACTAGCATACTTAAGCTAAACTTAGGTCATTTGTAATTTTTTTTATTAGTTCATAAGATGAGGACACATTTCATGATCTAATTTAATCCTCACCTAGGGTTTCATATAGGGTTGATATATATTTATTATAAATATTTATCATTATATATCATATGACTAGTTATTTTTAGATCAGTATAATTATTGAGGATTTCATATCAAATCAACTAGTTTTCTCTCTCTTTATCATAGGTGTTTTGATTGTAGGTGATTTTTGGGAGCTATGGAGTTCAATAGTCAATTCTAATAAAAAAAATTCCCTTGTTTGGTCATATGGATGCATGGTTGTTTCTTAAAAAATAAAATAAAAATACTTTACCCTACACATATTTTTTATTAAAATAAAATTAGGGGCAAGGGGATCTACTTAACCCTTGTACCTTGGTATAGTGTACTACCATTGATATTTTATCATAAATGTAGGGGGGCTATAGGATACTAAACCTCCTTGTTAGATCTAATCACTGGTATTGGGAAAGTGGGGCCTTTGGCCCCTAGTTTGAGCACTTGGATGGGAGGGTCTAATTTCAACCCCCATGAGAATTTAGAATTGGAAATATAAAAATTAAACTAGATTTGATGTAGTGACAATTATTCTAGGGTGATCCCACAATACTGGTTTACAATTTTTGGGCAAATTGGACACTGAAATGATTTTTTTAACTAAATCTTCACTTTCAGGCTCCTATAGCGGCTAAACCATGACAAATTTGAAGATGATGCAAAATAGTGATTTGTGAAGTTTTGTCTATAAATTCTAAATATATTTTTTTCAAAAATTTTGGAATCCGATTGCACTTTTTTTTTCATCTCCTTCAAAAACTACTTTTTATTAGTAAACAACATTTTTAAGGAGTGATGCTCACCATATACAATATAAAAAAATTTGTATGAAGGATGAAATTATATTTTTTCGAATTTAGATTTGTAAGTATGATATCTAACTAGTTCATTTAGTTTCATAGTGTTGTATTAAATACTTCTAACTTAATCAAGTTTTGAAGTCAAACTAATTACAATTTAGACATAGGCGGACTGTATACAACATAAATTTTTATGTATGTATTGAAAATCAATTTTATTTTTTTAATGGATCCAGGATGTCAATACCCAACTTGAACATATTTTTAATATTTTTTTTTGATTATCTTCTATTTTTCCACATGTGCAGAATAGAGAGCTTGATTTTTGGTGAAAAACCTACATTCACAATAAATAAAAAATAAATATAATAATCAAATTAAATTTAATTAAAATTATACTTTTTTGGAATATTATAATAAGGACTACATACTCACAAAAAATAAATTTTAAATGAATTCATTTGATCCCCCAAAAGGTAAATCAAAAGTGGTTTTTTATCAGCATTTTGATTGGTGTAAACGAGACTTTGTTATAGGTATGGTTTAAAACTAGTGGGGTTTTATCCAAGGGGGCTTCGTCTAAGGTGGTTTGATCAAACCCTATTCAATTGGAATCATTTAAATGGAACTTTTCAAGTCTTAAATCATTATATTTTCTAAAAATATGTGATTTCAGCAAAAATCAGGATCTCCCATAAAGTGTAAACCACTATTGTGGCAGTACCGTCTATCAAAATTACACCCACACACTGTGAGGTCAAATCTACTATTAGGAAAAATGAACCTCAACCTTGCAATTATAAAAGGTTACTATTTTTAGTAAGTTTACATTTGAGCACAAATGGCTTAAATTTTTTTCCCAAAGCTATGGAATGTCCAAATGAATAATGCAGGTAAAGTTCAATTTGAGGTCATGTCTAGATTTCGAGATATTAAAGTTTTTATTTTTGAAAGTTTCAAAGTCAATTTTGAGGCACTTATAGGTTCTTTTTGGGCCCAAAAGTGGTCAAAACAAGTGAATCCAATTATAACTTGATAGATAACTTCACAAGCTTTCCAAGAGTTTAAATGGTTCATCAATTAGACTCCCATATTAAAATTTAAGGCCTCAAGAAGTTGAGTCTCCCGAATTGGGAAATGTGAAAATGTGTTGGACATAAAAAAGAGCTCTAAGGGGAGTTATACATGTTAATGTTTTCTTGGAAACATCCTAAGGAATATTTTATTGGAGATAAGTTGGGCACCACTTTTTGGGTGGTTTTAGCTTGTGATTTTGTAAATACCATTTGACAATTTCATGTATTGTATCTCATATATATTAGGTTCTTGAGATGGAGGTTGAGTGTGAGAGTCTTATAGATATTGAGTTGCCTCTAGATATTTGGTTGGTGATACTCTTAAGAGAGTTTTCTATGCAAGTATATGTTAGAATATGAAGTCAATTTCATTGTTATTCCAATAGTGATGAATAGTCAACATTGAGTGCTTAGGTAGTGCTTAAGGTATGCTCCCAATGTGGCTAAAGTCCTTTTTATTCAATTGAAAGTTGAAATAATGATGGGATCCCAAGAGCTATTGTAGTTCCCTGGATATTGAAGTTGTTTTTGGTGAAGCCATAATTTTTTTGGGGAGTTACTTTTTATGGTAATTTTGACAAATCTTTGACCAATGAAAACTTTAAGAAACCCCCCTCAAAAAAAGATATAAAATCTTGGAAAATCTATCTTTAAAAAAAAAAAAATTATATTGGTGAATCTTTCCTTTTTTTGAAAAAATATTAATTTTATTGGCCCTTTTTTTACATCACTAAATATTTTTAGAAAATTTGGTGAATCTTGAAAAATAATAGGAAAATACATTAATTATGATGGTGAATCTTTTTTTGAAAAAATATTAATTTTATTGGCCCTTTTTTTACATCACTAAATATTTTTAGAAAATTTGGTGAATCTTGAAAAATAATAGGAAAATACATTAATTATGATGGTGAATCCATCTAATCTAAAAATTATATTTATGGAAAAGTAATGGCTCAAGGGTGGAAATTATTGATGGGTTTAAGGGGTAGACTATAATATTTACTTGCCATCGTTATTTTAAAATATAATATAATGACCCTCATTATATTCTACAAGGTAAAATGTACCCAAGATTTGTAATTCTCATTGGGCTCTAAATTTGTTTTAGATCATTGATCTAACAACCCTCATTCTACTCTATGAGGTAAAATGTACCCATAATCTATAATTCTCATGAGACCTAAAATTGTGGGCCCCATGAGCATTATAGATCATGGGTACATTTTACTTCATGGAATACAATAAGGGCCATTAGATTATTTTATAAATATATGGTGGAAACTAAAGATTAGAAATATGGTCCTAAAACAACTAATAATTATGATATACTATTGGTGAATTAATATAGATTTGTACTATAATGTATAAAATTTAGGCGAATCTGATCTAATCATGTATCAAATATTGTGGCAAACTTTTGAGTTAATTTTTTAATAAAATAATGTCTTTGGCGATTTAAATAAGACTATAATAAAATTTTGTAAAATATTGGCGATTCAAGTCACATTATAGCTCGAACTATTAGCCAATTTTGGATTCCCAAATTCCAATGATTAGCCAATTCACGAATATTAGCCACTAAAAAAATCATTGTCTTTGACATGTAGTTGCATGAGTTATACTTTCTAATTTTGAAAAGCTTTATTTGACAAGGACTTTGCAACTCAAATTGCAAGTACTATTTTTTGAAGTCATATTTTCCATACTTTTTGAAGGTTGTTTTCATGGTGAATATTTCTTGATAAGTAAAATCTAAGAGATCTTTACTCATAGGTTTTTTGTGGTATAATTTTACCATGTTTTCCACATAAATTTTGTGTGTTATTTGTGCTTATTGTTTTTCTTCCAAATTCGTCACTGTGAATTGTTCTCATAATTGGTATGGGATCAAGGTTTTTTATGTAGAAGTTGTGTTTATTTTAAGAAGTGAACAATAATAGGAAGCACAATTACTAGATTTAAAGTGCAAAAGTTTGATGGTTCCAATTTTACTTTATGGAAGCTAAAGATTCAAGATTTATTGTTGAATGATGGATGCTCCTTAGCTCTCAAAGGGTTAGCATCAAAACCTTTAGCCATGGCCTAGGAAGTTTGGGATGAAAAGGATAGGATGACTATAGAAATAAATAATTATCTCTAGCAGATTTAGTACTATTCAATGTTGTTGAGGAGAAAAATAGACATGACTTGTGGAATAAGCTTGAAAATCTATATGAGACATTTAAGTGCTAGCAATATTTCAAATAATCTGGTAATGAATTCAAGGACAAAGAATATCTCAATTTGATATAACTTTCTAAGAGAAAGGGTTATAGAGAATGAGGTGAAGTTAGAGTATGTGTCTACTAAAGAGAAAGTTGTTGATATCTTCACTAAGGCTCTTTCTAAGAATACTTTTGAGTATCTCCAAGATAAGTCAGGGGTTATTTCCCCTCCTTATTTCAACTAGATGCAGAAGGATATGCATCAGTCTAGTAGATTTCAAGATACGTTCCTTGTTCTAGACTGATGTTGGTGGCTACCTCTCAAGGGAATAGGTAGTGACATTATTGGTTGTTGCAGTCAGGGAGAGTAAGTGTTGTCATTGTGTTGGTGTTGTCAAAGGAAGTGAAAGTTATGAAAGCTAAGCAGTTGCTATCCCTTATAGGTGTTGCCTTTGGGGGAGAGAAAGTGTATGTGATTGATGACAAAGAGGGAGTAAAGAAAATAATATATATATGTTGTCCTTTACCATCGATGTCAAAGGGGAGAAAAAGTTAACTAAAAATTCATATGAAAAAATGGGGAGAGAAGCTATGTAAAAGAGAAAGTATTGGAAAGTATAGATACTTGTGTAAGGGGAGCAATATTCACTATGGTGAAATATATGTGTTGGTGATCAGAGTTGTTGCTAATGGTTTTCATATCATGTGTTTCCATCAATGAAAAAGGGGGAGATTTTTGTAAGTATCTATTGTCATGAATTTCAATAGATCTTTGTTGTTGCATTGATGTCAACCTATGGAGTTACTTTGATTGGTTGCATTATGTTGTCATTAGTAGATCACTGATGTCAACCTCTAGTGTTGCTTTGATGAGCATATGTTTGTGGATTTTCAACCTCTCATGTGGTTGAGATGATGAGAAGGTGTTGCAGATATTGAGATGATGCTTGTGGTGCTTGATTTCTAAGTGCTTTTGAGAAAATTTGAATAAAAGAGGAAATAGTGTGGTAAAAAGTGTTCAGTGTGGCAGAGTGGTGTTCAGTGTTCTGCATCAA
This sequence comes from Sequoiadendron giganteum, assembly GCA_007115665.2. Taxonomy (NCBI): domain Eukaryota; kingdom Viridiplantae; phylum Streptophyta; class Pinopsida; order Cupressales; family Cupressaceae; genus Sequoiadendron; species Sequoiadendron giganteum. The sequence continues at coordinate 56,291,720 of CM021107.1, read as the reverse complement.
ATTTCTTCATGGTTGAAGGTCTTCTTGTGTGGTTTAAATTTGTTGATACAAAGTGTTCAAAGTGGTTATATCTAGAGTTTCATGTTCTAGATCATTTGACAGAAGAAGATGTTTTCACCAGTGTGTGAACTGAGATGCAGTGTTGGTTGAGAGAAATGGTTTTGCTCCACATTTCTTTGCATTGTGGTTTCTATTCTTGAAGATTTGGAAGTGTTCTTATATTTCTCATATCTATCTGTAGTCTAAGTTTTTTGAGTTTTGGTTCTTCACAAGGTTGGATTTATGTGTTACAATATGTGTAAGATTAACTAGTTGTAGAAAATGAGTCTATTTTTTAGGTGTATGTTGTTGCGAAGGATTTGTTGGATTTCAAGATGTTGATGGAATATTATAGATTGTTTTTAAGTGTTGTGTTTGGTCTATGATTCATCTCTAGATTTGGTGAAGTGTGTACTTAAATTTTTAATGGTGTTAACATAGGTTCGACTAACATTGGGTGCTTACACTAATTGAGGATATGCTTCGATGTTTGTGGTAGAATGGCATGAGATGTATATGTGGATTTAGGTATTATTTAAGGTGTGATGTGGTCCACCTTCATTTCTCTCCACTGTGGGAATGTTTTGGTGTCAACCTAATTTGAATTTGCATGTTTAAGGTGCATAGTTGATCTTGTAGATTGTTTTCAAGGTTGAAGATGGTATATATGTGTGGTGAATTTATGGAGGAATTAGGTTTGAAGTGTGTATGATGTGAATTGTGATGTGAAGTGTGAAAGTGTGAAGTGTAGTGTGAGCTTTAATGACTAAGACTACTAGAAGTAGTGAGTAAAAGATGTCTCCATTATATAGAGAGAGTAAAAATGTTTTGTTAAAGCAGTGGTGGATATTTTCTATTGCTCTGAGATGGATTTATCATTGTAACAATCTTCTTTCCTATTCTTTATAATTTGTTAGTGAGCCCTTCGACAATGAGCCTATTGTATTAGGTGTTGTAATTACTTTATATTGTGAGCTAATCCTCACCATGATTTTTTCATTCTTCAGTTTTCCATGTAAATATGGTGTTCTTATGTGTATGGATGTTTTTGCATAACTATTTCTCATGTTTATATTTCGTTATTACATGACAAGGGTTTAAGGGTTGTTAAGGGTTTAAGGGTTAATGTAGATTTCAATGTTAATGAAGGTTTTGATGTTTTAATGTACAACTAATTCACCCCTCCTTTCAGTTATCTTTTGCATTAAAAAATCCTTTGAATCGATGGTACTCAAAATATTCATTATATTTGTACCATGCAGGTTTTCATTGGTTTTCATTGAAAGGTATTGTCATAGGAAATTTGATCATGTTTTCTTGGATCAATTTTTAGAAAACCACTTCCATAGGTTCCCGTAATGGAGTATACTTGTGTTTAGGAGTGTTATTTTGTTTAGGCTATCCTTGTGGAATAATTATGTTTTTTGGAATGCTTATATGTTTTGGGTTTTTTAAGGATGATGGTATTGGCATTTGGAAATTTTGGATGTTTTTTGTATCTATAACAACATGATTGACTATGTTTTTATTCTTTTCCCAAAAATAGGGTTTGTCGTTGAATTTCTTGTTGATATTATCTTTAATTTCTTTGCATATTTTAACCATTCCTTTGGAAATAAGGGGATTTTCTATGGTGACCCATTTTTCTACGACTTTATTAATGGAATTAGCACATTAGAATTGTAGATGGAATCCTCATTTCCTAATTTTGATTTTGGACAAAAAAATAAAAAGTTGCTTCTTAGGAATGGGCCAAGTAAATATACTTGTGAGGTATTTCCAATTTTGTAAGAAGGCAATAAATCTCCCACCATTCTATTGTTTGACATTGTGTAATTCTAGCATAGTGATTTTGTGTTCAATATTATACAATAAATATGTAATTTTTCATCTAAGTATGTAAACGATGAGATGGAGTCTCATGAGATATGGGCAAAATATTCTAAGGGTTGGCCTCCTAAACTTCATGGAAATAACTGAATAAGATTATAAGTCACTATGAGAAAATAAATTTCTATATGACATGTAAAATTCCTTGACATGTTCTCTAGGGTCTCCCTTCCCTTGTATTGATCAAGCTTAGGGATTTTAAAATTTTGTGGGAAAGGAATCATTGTAATGGACCTATCAAACATGTAAGGACATATTTCTTCAAAATTGTAAGGCTTCTTTTGGTTCATTGTTTTAGATTTAAGCCCTTGAGCATGTCTCCCATTTCTTGCAATTCTTGTGTAAAATAATTAACAAGACTAGGATTTCGGTGCTACGTATGTTTTGTGATGAAGTGGTGGAAATGTATATGAGGTGTTATAGGGTTTAATATATTGTGATTTAAGAGGTAGTGCTTTTTGTTGGTGTGATGTAGGAATGTATGTGGAACATGAGTGCTATAAACTTTGGTATGATGATGTTAGTTGAATATATTGGTGTGATGAAGGATTTAATGTTTGTATCAAGTATGCAGTGTTTTGGGGAATGGATACATACATGTATGTTAAGATGGGTTATAGAATTTTGGGGTGGTTGATTTTGTTGAATCAAGTATGATGATATATAATTTAGAGGTGTTTTTAATGTGGTAGTATGTGTGGTAGGATGGACTACACTTGTTTGTATTTTGACCCATAATTATGAAGAGGTATTGGGTATGATTTTTTATGAAATGGGGTTGTTGTTAGAAGATAGTTGAAGCTTTAATGTGGAATTTGCACAACCTCTTTTATGTTTGTGGAAGGTTGGGCTTATTAGATGGTTGAAGTGGATGAGGTTGCCACATGTTATCTATAACATTGGTGCATGGTGTGGGGTCTTATCTTTTAATTTATAATATGTTAGAGTAAATAGGAAATAATCTAATGATTAATTAATTATTAGGTCCTCTTTTACTTTATTTCACTTGAGATAAACTTATGATTGTTTTTTTCTATTTTTAGGTCATTTTGTCTCTTAAAATATGATGAGGAAAATTCTCATGATCTAATATAAGATCCTTACCTAAGGTTTGATCTATGATTTATTTATTTTTATTTTTATAATGTAATCATTGCATCAATATTATTTTTAAGTTTTTAAGCAAATTCATCTTAATTTTCTCTATTGTGACAGGTATCTTGGTTGTAGGTGATTTATGGGAACTATGGGGTTCAACCATCAACTTCAATATGGCATCAAAGCGCTAGATCTATGACTTCCTATCTATTTTTTCAAAGATCTATCCTTGAAGGAAAAATGTCCCATCCTAGAGAAAACGAACATTACCATTACATCCAAAATGGTCAAAAAATCTAAGATCACCTATTCAAGTGTTTTTTATTAAGGAAAAAAAAGGTTTTGAAGGGGTCCCAAAACCCTTTAACAACAAAGAAGCGACAAATGTAGCAATAAAAAGTTGAGAGAAAAGAAAAAAAATATGCCTGGAAAGAAGATAAAAAAGAACTAGCCCAAAGGCAACACAACAGAAGACCAGCAAAAACCTAGCAAAAGTCCAACCACTAGGCCAAATTCCTCAAAATGTATGTTTCCTCCTGCTCCAGATTGTTTGTATTTAACACAACTTTCTTAATCTCCCAAATGTTAATAGGGATCTTGTCAGCCTTCCTCTTCAAGTTTGCTCTGGTTCTTTTGCTTGACCCAACACCCTCCCCCTGGCTTTATTCTTTCTCAGCATCCAAATCCATAGCAGTCCTAACTTGATAAGCATTCTCCAGATTTTCAACCATCATATTCATTGTGTTTGCAATGGATTTTAAGATCTTGTGGCTCATTTCCATCACCATTTGGATAGACTCTTTTATATTCTTAAGCTTGTCCTCCATAGTAGAAAGCTTACCATTATGGTTACTCTTAAATTGTTCTAGGTCTTCAAAACAATTCTTGAGGCAGTCCACCCTGTATTTCCTTTCATCCTCAGTCCATAAATCAGTGGCCTTTTCTCTGTCTCTTGTAAAATTATATGTCACATTAGGCCTTTCCAACTTGCTGCTAATAGCCCTCTGATTCAGCTTAATTTCCTTAATCTCAAAAAACACCCATCTCATTAACCTGAAAAAATCCACAGACCCATTACAAGCAATAGCAAGGATATCGGTAGGAAACTCGTGCTCTACTTTGAAGTAATGGTCATCAGCCTTGAGATCACTAGGATAATGAGGCATACCCTCTCTGTTAGTATCAGGGTAGCTATAATGCTCTAAAGAAGGGGTTGATTGAGGATCATCCTAATTAGTTTCATAGGAGGGATCCTCCAAAACCTTTCTCTTACCCTTCTCCTAGGGGGAGACACTGGATTTTCCTTTTGCCTTTAGTTTAGCCTCTTCAAAACCCAAAAAAATGACTTTAGGTCTACCCTTAGAGATCATAGAACTAGGTTTAGGAAGGACACGAGTCTTAGACTTCCATTTTCTACTACCCTTCCCCACCGCCTTCGAGGGATGACCTTCCTCACCCTCTAAATCAATTTCCTATTCCTCCTTATCCATATAACTAGTACCGAATTCTTCCTTAGCAAAAACAAAGTGGGGAGAAGGGGTCGAATGGGACAAATCTAACATAGCTTTGAAATTCTCAAAGATTAAAAAAATCAACCCTCATGAAGAATGGGGTATTTGACCGGGTTCGTGCTATGGTCTTGAAGGATAGCATTCAAAGAGGTGGAAAGATAGAAAGGGAAAGAAACCCTAACCTAATGCCAGAAGTGGTTGAGGAACACAAAATGGTAACCAAAGACCCTAGTATATCTTCCATCCAAAATAATGTATTCCATGATCACCTTCAACACCTCTCGCTAGAGAAATTTGATCTTCATGGAGTCATAACTGCTTTTGGTAGCCTTGTGCAAGTCCTCTTTTTCCTTTTTAGTCTTCAAAAAATTATTTACAGCTTGGTCTAGAAGTTTCATATCCCTGTAAAACTTGAGACCCCCCATGGGAAGCCCCAATACCTCAACAATTAACTGCTCATCAATGGTAACCTTTCTTCCAAACAAATTAACTTTGTCATTCTTCCATTCCTTGGCAAAAAACCTAGTGACCTTCTGGTCCCAACCATGGAGTTTTTCGATATAATTTGTGATCCCTCTCTTCTCTAGTAGTTTCCACACCTTAGTGTTACTTCTCAACTCCTCACAATCCATTGGTTCTACATGACGACGCTCACCACCCATATTGATAGAGTTACAAGCTCACACAAAAAACTCCTGAAAACCAAATAAGTTGATAGGTAAAATGCCCAAAAAGCATGCGAAGTACAAAATATCTGAATAGCTATTAATTCTATGCTACTCTAGATTTCTATGAGAAATAATAGAGCAACAACACTAAGATTGCATAAAATTGGAGTAGTTGAAAGATTTTTGTTTTAGTGGCTAGGAAATCATGTATAGAAATCCATACAATAATATGGATCTATATATTTGTACAACTTTGTGCACCCTAAGCCACCATTAAATCTTCTCACTTGCATTGACTTGGGTTTACAATTTTTTTGTAAGTTTATTAAAAAGGGGCATAAGGGTATGGTAGACCTTACTAGAGCCATACTTACAATGTCAAATTAGGGCCTTTTCTATAGGCAGTACATAACATTTATACCTACCAATACCCACTAATTTTTCTATTAGTGCTCAATGGTTCCATATCATTGGTGGAGTGCATATTATCAACATAAACAATTGCTAGCTATCTAACCCCTCAATGGTTATTGAAAAAACAACGGATATTTTGATAAAAAATAATACATATTTCATTAATTATCCATATTTCAATGTTTCTATGAATCCAATAATATATTTCCAATAGAGGAGAATATTTTGGGGGAATCTCACATATTCTAGCCATCGTCATATGTTGACATCATCATTTCATTAGGATATGTCAGCAATTATACCCTCTACCTGGCCCATTGCCCTATCAATTGTGCCTAAAAGATCTTTTTTTATTTTTGGCATAACTTGGGAATATGGTGTAGGATTTTATGAATGATATACCATCAAAAATATAGTTCTACATAATTTCCATTGGTACCTAGGTCTCATCATCATATTTTAGTGTTGGTACAACTTATCATTTATAAAATTTAGATCATCATTTTCTACTTTTGAGATCATAATTTTTTTGTACTATCTCTAATTTTCATGATTCTTGTGGTGTTGGAAAGGTAATTTAGAGCTCTTGAGAACTATCCATACTTTTTCCTAGAATATACCCTAGATATCTTTTATTTAGTTTATCGTGATTTCACATTTTGGTTAATTACCTAGACATCTTGATACTTGATGTTAGGATTAAGGTGTCATCTACTTTGTAAATCCTATGTAATATTCCTTGGTTCCAACATCCTTGGAAATTGTCCCTAAGCACTTAGGGTGTATTGGGTTCAAATATTCTGTAATATTTACTATCACCATTTTTTGTATTATATTCATAAGATGTGATGGGTTCCACTAGTAGCAGTAAAAGTGACTTGTGGACAAAAATATTTAATATTGTTTTCCCCACACGTGGAAACCTAGAATGAGATGATAAAAGATAAGAAAAATAGAAGTGGGTGATTTTTGGTATAATTCAAGTGGGTTCTTGGAAAGAGGCAACATGTGTCTCTTAGTATTCCATCATTTATTGCATTTAATGTAATGTTTAATTTCCAAGTTTTGGCACCCAAGTTGGAGAGAAAGTATTGGAGCCAAAAGTAATGTCATTTCACATTCCATGGAGGCAATCCAAGGGTTGGGAACATTTGGAATGGAGATTCATCTTTGGGTGCCATGTTTGGTGCATTAGACCTCTTCACAAGTCTAGAAAGTCAGCTCTTTGGATGTAGAAATCATGAGGAACAATTGAGTGTAGAGTTACATTGCAAGAAAAAGGACATATTGAGGTATAAAGAGGTTATTAATACTTACACAATTTTTTTCATGTTGGAGAAAAATAGGAGAACGAAAGTGAATGTATTGTAATCTCATTTATTTGAAGATAATACACACTTGGCATGTCTCCTTGGTGGAGTTTTTTTCTCGCAAGGGTTTCTAGACATGTAAATTATATGTTATGTGATGCTCTTATGTTGCTGATTTTTGCCTCATTGCTACTATCTTATGGTAATGTTATTATTTATTTATTTTTATTATAAGTTCACGTAAGGTAGTGTTGATAAGCATGATATGTTGGCTATTTTTTAGCATCATAAAGAAGATGAATCTAATCACATGGTAATTCCATATTAAGGCAACTTAATTCATATTTTTATATAAGTTTCAAATTTCATGTTGTAGTAGTGCAAGTCTTGTTTCTCATCCATTGAAGTCATATTTGAATAGATATTAAATTTCTAAATAATTGGTATTAGAACATGTATATTTCACATCATCTAGAAATGTTTTTTTTTACATTACATGACTTCATTTGATTTGATTTATATGAATTGACATTAGTGGCATCTATTTTTTTTCATTTGAGGAGGTATTATGGGATATTTTCATTCTTTCGTAGTAATCCTGAAAAATGATAACTATAAGTCTTAGAAACATGTCATCCTAGCATATTTCAAGTGGAATAATCTTTTTACTTATCTATGTGGAATCATACTTGAACCATACACATTAGGGAGTAGGTCAGTGTGGGGTAACATCATTGATCATGTTGTAGGTTTGATTTATTCTAGTCTTGATCATGACATTATGTGTATTGTATCAAACATCGATTATCCCCACACACTTTGGACTAGAATTTGAGATATCCAATGAGACACTCATATCTCTCCATTCTTAGAGAATCCTACTATAAATTTTCTTGTTCCCCTTGATTATATAAATTGCATACCCTTTGATGATGATACTTTAGAGGAACTTGAGTATATCATAGGTCTTGCATGTTCTGATGGTTTAAATACTCGTCTTCTTGTTTCCACTCTTCATATTGAGACTTGACTGAGCCATCTTTTGTCGTTCTTGATCAAATTATTATAGCCACATCCATGACCCTTATTAATTTAGTGTAACAATTTACATTCATCCTCTTCTAGACACAACTACTTGGGATTAATATTTATCATACATTATAGTGCAAAAAAATGTACACCTTTATATTTTCACACTATTTTTTCACCCCCTTAATTAATTGGAATTAATTAATCTTTTAATGACCTAAATTATGATTTCAAAAGCTCCCTATTATTCCTATTTTCTAAAAGGGTAACTTATATTAAACAATTACCATCATTAATTATAATTCCATTAATTATAATTCCTTGGAAATTGTGTCCTAGGATCCATTTGTTTAAGGGCGAATCGGTCCCCTTTAAGTGCTAAGGACCAATTTTTAATATTTTTTTGGCAGAATTTTAATGATTAAAATTCAAGTTTTGAATGTTAGCTTGTGGAATCTAATTTTTGAGAAATTAGATAAAAAAATTATCAATTCAAATTCACACTTCACAAGAGAAAATATTATTGTCAAGAGCATTGAAGAGAAGACGTATCAGTCATCTACAACAATAATCAAGATCATATCATCATGTCAAAGTTCATGTGTGTTCATATCATGTTTTGGAGCTAACATTGTGATGTAGGTTTCAAGCATTCAAGCATCAAATCAAGAAATTCATCAAGCCAATTCATCCAAGCTATAGACCTTAGAGTGATGTGTTAGACTTTAGTCCTCTAAGGGCATCCATTAAGGGTTTGGTGAGTTGTGACAAGACATTGTTCATTCATCAATTCCTTCCATTTATCATTGTTTTTTCATCAAGGTTTAAATGCCAAATCAAGGGTTTGACCAAGGCAAACCCCTATTCACCCAAAAATAAAAAAATTTCTTCTCTTTTTGTATGTGCAAATTTACAGGTGAAGAAGGACTGAAGATTGATCAAAAGAGAAATTTTGGGTCAGTGCAGGATCATGGGAGTCCAAACTAGGCCCTTCAATGGCAATAAAAATTTAGAAAATAGTGTTGGACAACTTGACATAAAAATTCAAATAGGTTATTAGCATAATTTTAAAAATATGTAGAAAATTGAATGTAGCTTCTAAGATACTAGTCCTTTTTGGAAAAAAGTAAATCTATTTGGTGAAAATTTGAAATTTCAATGCAGTAGTACTAATTTTCAGGAAAAAAATAGAAATAAGGTGTATTCTTGACCAACCTAAGAATAATAAATTATTAATTTTACTTTGAAACTTTGAATATAAGTAGAGGATACATACCCGGATGTGCTGCAACATTTTTTTGCAAGTAAATAATTAGTTATTTTTTTATTAGAAAGTTATAAAAATATTAAAACTTGTTTTTCTTACCATCATAACTTGGTCAAAAAATTTATGAAATTCAATTTTTTTCATCCTATAGTACAGAAGCACAAAATATGTTGCGTCTTTTAAATTTGAAAATTGTGAAATCATTTAAGAATTATAGATGTTTTTCAATCAACCTATTATTCAGGACTTTAGTCATAATACATGTAGAAAATCAAGAATAATTGTCTATTAAATTTAAAATAAGGCATATCTTATATTGGTGGAAATCTGATAATTTTCTCAATAAACCCTTTTCGTTTCATCCAATTTGGATAAAAAAAGTTATCAAGCCACTTTTTTGTCATATCACCACTTTTTGAACCCCCATGATCCTACACTCGCCCTTTTACAAAGTTGTCAAATTTTTCAATGGTGTTGTCAAGCTACGAAAACTCACCTACATATTTTATTTTTAGCTTTCCGACAGTGGAACCTAGAGAAATTAGAAGCCTAGATTTGGGATATGAGGATTGTAAAAGTAGATTTTTGACCCCTATATAGAGATCCATTCACCCTAGGAATTTGTTTTCCTTTAGTAGTGTTCAAAACCCACTTTTGGTGCTAGGTACATACCACTCTTCCCTTCTTAGATCTACCTATAGCTTGTTTCTATTTCTGCTATCATAATACTTTGCATTTCAAGTATTAGGTCATACAATTGAGTTTGTTAATGCATATAAATTTATCTCCTAAAACAACCAATTAGTAATTTCTGTCATAAGAAAACAATATGCCTTCCTAATAGGGTTGACTCACCTCAAGGTTGAAAGTCAATTTTATCCTTGGGATATCTTTTTTTCTTATGAAATTAGGAAAAATGTGTGTTTGAGGTGTCCCCCTTTGTCAATCATTCCATTTTGGTAATCCACCCCAATCCACCATTTTTATTCATTTCATACATATCATCCTTGTTTCTAGAGTCTCATATTATAGATTTGGAGGATTCTATTAAGAAATATTATCCCCTCTCTCATGAAATACACGTCATCATTGTAACCCATTATCATTGCCTTTGGATCTTGTTCTACATTAGTCTTCATGGGATTTTGGATTAACATCTTCTCATTCCAACATGTGGATATTTGAGTAGTTTTTAGAGGCATACATCATTTGGATTTAGATTCTTGATTCATACAACTTATTTAAATGGCTTCTCCAATCACGGGTGGATTTTTTTTCCTAAGGGGAGAAGCATTTTTGTTAGGCAATGAATCATGTTCTATCTTCAATATTTCACCATTGGTACAAGAGCTACTACTTTATGGATGGATTCATATCCTAATATTCTCTTTCCTACAAGGGAGACATTTGTTGTACTTATGTGACATAAGCAATCTTTAGGTGCTCATATCGATTCCTCCTTCTTTCCTTCTTTTAATAGTGCACTTATTTCATTTTTTCTCTTTTTGAGAGGATTTTTTCCATGTGCTTTTCTCCTTTTCTCTTGTTATGAGAGATTCATCTATTTGTATATGGGTACCTAATTAGGTCTTGTATTTGAGACCCATCCATACATCCATCCTTGCATTCACAATTAGGTTTTAGATACTCCCTAGAACTTGTACTTGTGTCACTAGAAAGTGTAGCCTTTGACACATTTTCACTCATTTGGGCCTTTTCCCTTGGATTTTGGCCTTGTTTTGCTTTGATCTGATGTCATAATGTGGCCAACACATTCATATTAGACCTTAATTTTTTTCAAATCAACAATAAACTAACGGTGTTTTACAAAGGTGTGGTGAAGTGTTGTAACACATCTTCCCACTTTTCTAAGAACCTTTCAACACAATTCACCTAAACTGACCCCTTTTTACCCCTTTCCAAGCCTTGTGCCAAAGTGTTGTAATACATTTTCACACTTTCCTAGGATTTCATCACTAATTCAATCCTTTTTAATAATAAATTGGCCCCTTAATGTACTCTTAGGCCCGACTTAAGTGTGTTTCAGGAGGCAAGTCTGATAAACATCATTTAACACCTATTTATTCCCGACCACCACTTGAATTTTTCCAAGTGGACTAGGTTGCCACCTAGGGTGACCTAGTCCCTTTTGGCTTAAAATTAAAAATTAAAACAAAAACCTAACGAGAATTTGCCTCCAAACCCTAGTGTCAACCTATCAAGTGACATTTTTAGGAAATTAGGGCATATCTTGTATAAATAAGGATTTTCATCCTCATTTCACTCCCCTAACATAATTTTCATCTTCATAAACACTCTTGCACTCCAATCTTCTCAAGAAAGAATTGAAGTACAAGGAACTTCAAGCAACCTCCATTGGAGTTGGTTCTTACATGTTGGAGACTTCTTCAAGTAAAGGATTTGGTGAGTGTTTACATTGCTTTATCATTCAATCATATTTTATTTCATTTTTATCTCATTTGGGTTTGATTACCATCTTAGTCAAACCCCTATTCTCTAACCCTAACATTTCCTTTGTCTTTACATGTGTACTTTGCAAGTTATATGCAGATTTGGTAAGGAATAAAGTGTTGAAAAGGGTACCCTCATTCCATTCAAGTCAACTGAAGACATAAAACCCTAGGTGGAGCAAAAGGATAGCTTGTAGGTCATTTTCTGAAGATTCGGACACGGGCTTCTACAAAAAAGGAAAGTGCAAGTGGGGACCCACAGATTCAAACCTTGAGACTCCCGAAAGTACCAGGAGGACTAAGTCACCATCAGTGGTGACTATGTTCATTTACCAGGCCTGAAAAAGGTTTTTGACATTTCTAGATACCCTTTTAGCAAAAACCCACTCTGACAGATTTTCCCGACAGAAGGAGTAGGTTGCCCATTTTGGTGTAAGTGTCCCTATGCAGATTTTTGGAAAATTCCAGAACATTCTAGGACTCCTCTTCCGCAACCTTCAATTTTTAGGTGCACAATCTCTGTATTTTCCAGTTTCTTTCGAGATTGCATACATTTAAGGCATTTAGTTTAGTTTGCATATAGTTTTACATTTGCTTTCATTTATATTCCATAGTTAGTTTAGTTTCATTTCATTTTAGCATTTAGCCACACTTCAACACACACAACACAACCCTATTTAACCATACCCTTTGAATGCAATCATCAAAAAGGTATATCATTGTGTGAAAAAGTGGCATTCTTCCTAAACCAAGCTCTTAGGTGAAAAACCCTAAGGGCCTATTTGGGAAGAATCATTTTTCCCTTGTTTGCATACACCATCATTTTGGTGGTTCAGTACTTAAGAGAGGGTGTTAGAGTAAATCAATAATATAATAATAATTAGCTAATAATTAATTAATAATTAGGCCCCATTTTTATTTATTTCACTTAAAAACTAAATTTAGGAGTGTTATTTATATTTTTAGGTCATGTTGTCTCATAGCATAGGATTGGGACACTAGTCATTACCTTGCACTTATCGAGTTATTTTTTATTCTAATTAATTTGTGAACATATTAATACTATCATATTGTTGATATAGAGGTGTTTTACAAAGGTAGTTAAGAGATTACATACATAGTAGAGCTAGAATAGTTCCATTGTTGATACTAGCAAATAAAAAAAACATTATATAATTTGAAGGTGCAATTATACAAAACAAATGCCTTCAACTAAAGAATCAATATGTAATCCATTAAAATATAATAATGGAGAAGGTAAGAATTCAATGGTACAATAATTACTAATACAAAATTAAAAGAAAAATAATTTTTTAAATAATTAATTAAAGCAATCACTTAAGAAATTAACAAATATATGCACATCAAGTATAGATACATATCTTGATGTAGAATTAAAACAAAAATTAAATAATGAAAAAATAAGTGTATCTTAATCTCAAAGAAAATGATCCTAATTTGACTACAATAAAAGCTTGATAATTGAAATTTAAATATACACTTTTCATTTCTACAATAGTTAACTCAATTTTTCTCTAGCTAAACATAACCAACCCTATATGTATTACAATAACTTAGATTCAATATCATTCTTTCTCAATATAATTAATAATGTTGAGAGATGTGACTATAATGACAACAAGTGATGAACTATATTGACTTGAACATTTTAACAAACACTATTAGAAAACCATCATATATATATAAACTCTTAAATTTAAATATAATAATTCAAGATTGATATCTCTATATATTTTAAAATTATAAATATTTAATATATCTTTGACAATTTAAATATATAAATATTATATTTTTTATTTGCCTAATCATATTTAAAACCTTGATTCCCCATTATTTTACTAACTACTTATCATATTATTCAAAACCCAAAAATTTATATATTTTAAAATATTAAATGTACATTTTATTTTCCAAAATATGGTCAAAGTTAACATTCTCTAATGGTTGTCAATTTCATACAATTGTTTTTCTCAAAGCTTAGAAATCCTCAAGATCGGAAAATCATGCCCAGATCTCAACCTCTTGGAGTTTTCAGCAAATCATTGAAAGCTTCGTTCCAACAAAATTATTTTTTTATGCATTCAATTAAAATATTTTCTTAAAAATGATATGAGTAAATGACAGCACTTAGTTATAGTCTAACTTAGGTATGTATGATAAATTAAAAACATCTCGGCTCCGGTTGGAGACGCAAGATATTTTTCTATATTTAGAAGCTTCGCAGAGTTTTTAAATTATCTATCGACATAGGTTCACACGTGTCTTAAAAAGGTAGAAGTATATATTTGTCAAATAAAATTATTATAATAATTTTATTTCACAAATATCTAATCACAAAGTACAAATTTGCTAATTTTTTAAAATTTATTTATTAATAGTGGAAGTACAAGTTTATGTTAGTATTTTTTCGGTGAGAATTAATACGTGTATGAGTTTAAGTTAAATATCTGTTTAGTTGAGACTAGGACTGAATGGTACGTATTTTATCGAAGTCATCCAATATACTATCTTGACCTTATTCCTTATAATATAAAAAGACTTAAATTCAACAAGATTTGATTCCTTGTAGATTTGCTAAAAATTATTCAATTTTATCAACAAAACAAGAACCCTTTAACTTTACTGAATAATTGTATTGATTTTAAAATAAAAATTACATAGACATTTAAGTTGAAAGGATTTTAATAAAATATTTTTTAAAACATTGATTGTGATATATAGTTTTGAAAACTTCACATACAATGAAACCAACCATTTAAATCTATGAAATATTGTTTATTAAACAATTCTTTTGTTAATGTAAATATTTGAATACATTATTATAATATAACCTACTACTTAGAAAATAATTACATTATTTATACCCAGTAGTTTTGGGATGAAAGGTAGTTAATATAAAATAGCAATCAACATATCAAAATTATTTAAATAACAAAATAATGGTAGTAGAATAATACAAACCAATTAACTTAAAGATTACAACAATACTTAGCACCCAACTTCAAATTTTGAATTCAAGCAATAAAGAGAAAACTAAGCATATGGTCTAGTTTGGGTTCAAGAGTGTGAGATTATGATGGGTCGAATAGTGGCAATGTAAGAAAACCCTTTTTGATGACTACTAACATTTAGACTTAAATTTAGATTTGGATGGAAATATTACTAAAATTTCTAGCTCAAATATGGAGCCTCTCCAAAAATACCTGTTGGCAATTTGGTTGTCATTGATGTCAAGATGGTGATCAAAGAAGCAGTGGGTCAAGGTGTGATAGCTTGGTGATGATTGATGGAGAGAATAACATGTTTTGCAATTGTTGCAAAGTTGCTCAAAGAGTTGCAATGTTGTCATGAAATGTGTACATGGCACTACAAAGGTGACTTCTAGTTGTCTGAGGTCAAATCAGTATGCAAATTTGATATGGGTTTTTTGAGAGCTTCTTAGAAATGTCATTTGCAGGTCTAGAAGGTGTATGATGGATTCATAAATGATTTATTTGTGCTCTCAATCAAAAGTAGGGTTTGCAAATAAACCATAAGGTTCACAGTCATGGCAATGAACATTATTTCTATTTTGATGTTGACTGTCTATGGGTCGTTCCTGATTGCTTAAGTCATCACTTTAGCCATCGAGATCGTTGGTGCGATCTACCCCTTCACCTAGTGTTTACCAACTTGACAAATATTTATTGACCTTAATATTTCATAAGTCTAGTGTTTAATATTTTCCCTAGCTTTATGAATGGCTACGATCAAGCCTATTAGATTAGACAATGCCCGCCAGCTTGCGGCATGTATGGTGGGTCTGTGTTTGGCCCTGTAGTATAGCGGGCTAAAGACAAGTGTCTAGCTGGACTAGTTAAAGGCAAGCTCAATGAGTGGAATGTGACGCCAAGGAGGAAACATGTACTATGGGACCAGAGTAGCGACATGATCAACTAGTGGAGTATGATGTCAGCATTTCCAGTTGTTAAGTTTACATTGCATCGCATGCACTCTTCACATCATGATTTGTATCTACTTCGGCTGAAGCATTTGAGCGATATGTGATCAACGACTGTGATCGAGTCTTGAAGATCGACGGCCTCCCCTCCATCCTGCTGAGTATGTGGTGGGTCCTTGTCTAGCCCTATAGTTTAGTGGGTTTGTGACATGTGTCAGGTGGGACCAATTAAAGGATGAGGCAACGAAAGTGGATGGTGATGTGTGAAGATAGGTGGTGATGGTTGATTGATTGATATGATAATTCACATTGATGTTGTGAATTGTATGGTGTTGACAAAGATGACAGATGATGTTAGCCCGACAATCCGGTGAGATTTGGTGGGCACGTGTCTTTGCCCTGTGGTATAGTGGGATGTGACATGTGTCCTAATGGGACTGAGTGATAAGGGGATGCATATGATGGAGATTGACAGTGACAATTTAAAAGAATTTTATTTGATGGTCGTGTTTTAAATTTGGGCAATGATTTGAGATCGATGAATCATAGCACAAAGACTGTAGATCGACGAATTAAGTTCAAAGATGAAGAATTCTCGATGGCTATGACTATGTGCATGCAGTTTTCGATTGGTAACCAACACAAGATGAAACTAAATGATATACCTACTCTATCAACTAGTTGATTGAAGATTTGATTTTCATGGCGGTGACACAGATTGTCAAGGTGACAAAGATCAAAATCAGATCAATAAAACAAGGAATGTAGGGTGCTGGCAAGAAGTTGAGTCCACTTTTTGGCCAAAAAGTGGAAGTGTTTTCCCTGATTTTTTTGAAATTTTCACATTTGACCTTAAAATTTAAAGCACTTAGTGATGGAATCTTAAAAAAAGTCACTAATCATAAAATGTAGTACTCAGAGTCTAGTTTCCAGATATGTAATTTATTTCAATACCGAGATGATACAAATTGATTTTCAATAGGCATTTCTATTAACCATTGTTTAAAGTCACTTTTTTTTTACTATACCATGCATGTGTACATCATCCATATTTTGACCTAAATAATCACATTTTTCTAAATCTTTTGGGAAAAGATTTGTAACTCATTGAAGCACGCTTTCCATATTTTTTGTAATTTTTTATTGAATATTTATTTTTGTTAATTTTTTATCAGCCATATTTGGTGTTTTAAAAAATCGTCATGTACGTTATGCATAAGATGACCTAAACTTATCATTTTTTGATTTTTTTTAAAATTGAAAAGAATTGTTTGAAGTATGCTTCCATACAATTTGTTTTTCAAACAATTATGTTAATAAAAAGTTATTAAAATACTAAAAAACCCTAATAATTCAATTTTATGGATTTGTTTCATCAAAAATTAATTAAAAAATTAAAAAAATAATCCAATTGTAAAAAAATTACATATTTGGAATCTACACCGTCTCATCTATAATGGGTTTTAATTTCATCAAAAAATTACGCAAAAAAGTCTTCAGACATATGCCCAAAGTCACTATTTTCTTGTGGCGTTGTCAGTACCTTCAACTTATAGGTCAAACCAGGTCCAAAGCTTAGGTTTGGGTCCCCAAGCCTTTTCTTGAACCAAAAAACAGAGCAAAAACCTGACCAAAAATTCAAATTTTAAAAAATGAGATCTCGTTTCATAAAAAATAATAATAATGCTTTTATGAAACGAGATCCCATTTTTGTTTAAAACGAGATCTTGTTTCTTAACAGCATGGTATCCCATTTCAAAATAGGATCCTGTTTTGAAATGGGATCTTGTTTCTTAAAAGCATAAAAAATATTATGCTAAAAAAATATTTTTTTATGAAACAGGATCCTGTTTTAGAACATGATCTCAATTTTTTTAAAACGAGATCTTGTTTTTGGCTCGGCCCCCAAAACCTAAATGGGATCCCATTTATTAAAAAACAAGAACTGGTTTTGTTGAAGCCGATTTCGGGTTTTTTGCTAAGGAAAAAAATTCCACGTTTCGTGGACTCATCTTCTTGCATTTACCCTACATTTAATGTATTTTAGGGTTAGGGTTTTTGCAAACCACCATGTTTAACAAATACAATGAACCAAAGTTTGAATTTCATGGCGAGTGGATCAATGAACAGGCAACTTCTTGAAGAAGATAGTGGGAAAACCCTAATAGGAGGATCTATACAATGGTGTAAGGCTTGAGGTAGTAATTGTAGGTCAGTGGAGTCAAGCAAAAAGAAGACAATTAGAAAAGTGTCTAAATGTTGATGTGTGTATGTGGGAGAGAAGTATGTTGAGTTGCAAATAGAGAATGTGCAAATTGTGAATGAGTAGAGCCCAAACAAAAATCAGAGATTTTAATCAGGGTTAATATTCAGAGGTGCAGAATAGAGCATAGGATTGAAGAGAATTGGATAGTTGAAAATCAAGTTGCAACATAGAATTGTACTCAAAAAGAAAAATTATAATATCTTAAGTTGTAAATATGATTGGTGGGTGCCATCAGATGTCTGGGTAGGTGCTTAGATTAGGGAGTAGGTACTTCCTTGGAGTGGGTGCTCCTAAGACTAGGGAATTGGTGTCTCCTTAGAGTTGGCACCCTTAAACATTGTAACTGAAAATTTGATTGTGTGGTTGCATTAGAACAGTAGCTCTCCTAGGAACATTTCTCACCGTGGTTTTCCCATCTTAGGTTTTCCATATTATGTGTTATGTGTTGATTATGTGTATGAATTTTTGTCTCTGCTTTTAATTGTTTTGATTTGCACTAAAACATGATTAAAAGGAATTAATCTGCATAAAGTATTTAGAGATAAGATTTAATAGATCTACAGATTCACCCCCCTCTCAGTAGATTATTGTGTTCCAACAATTTGTATTAGAGCCAGGTTCCCTAGGAGAAGCTTGATCAGCTCAGGTAGATCTTGGACTGGTGAACACAATGACCGGTCAAGAGAGTTCTTCTACAAACAAAGCACCTCAATTTGATGGATCAGATTATGCTTTCTAGAGTGTTATAATGGATACATATTTGGGATCTTTAGGATTTGACATGTTTGGATTTCCATTAAGAATGGATATACACTACCAACCACAAGTAGGAATACTAATGCTACAAGCAAGAAGGATTATGAGAACAATGAAAAAGAAAAGCATCTCATTCTCTATGTTTTTTTTAGATAAGTGTTTGTTAAGGTTATGCATTGTCAAACTACACATGATGTCTAGGAGAATTTGAAACACATCTATGAAGGAGATGATAAGGTAAAAATAGAAAATTTATAGATTCTCAAAGCCAAGTTTGAAAGTCTTCAGATGAATGAAGAGGAAAATATTGCAAACTATCTGCTCAAGGTTGATGAAATAGTGAAATATATTAGAGGATTTAGAGAAGTTAAGAATCAATCATTGTGCAAAAAATATTAAGGCCTATGCCATCCAAATATGACTCCAAGATAGATCAACAATAGAAGAAGCAAGAGAATTGGATAAAATCACCATTGATGAACTACATGGCATATTCACTACTTATAAAATGAGAATGGAAAATGGAGAGTCATCCAAAAGAGAAGCCACATTCAAGCCTACAAATAAAGATAAGGCTGAAGAACCCAAGAAAGACAAGGAAGTAGTCTCTAAATAATAACATGAAGAGATTGATGCTCAAAAGAAGAAAACTTCATCAAAAGACTAAGGAGAAGATCCAACAAGTTTAAAGGTAAGTTACCCTTCAAGTGTTTTAACTATGGTAGAATAGGTCATTTTTCTTCTAAAAGTCCTTACAATAAGGAGGATACTTTTGAACAAGAAGAAGATAGTAAGAAAAAGAAACCCTACTTCCTTAAGAAGAAGAGTTTTGGGAAGAAGAAGAAGAGTTTGTAAATTAAAGAGGAAAGTGATTCATTTGATGCTAGCGATAGTTCAAATGATGAGGAAGACTATGCCCTTGTAATGGAGGATGAAGAAGAAGAATTTATCTTCATGGCTAGAGACTCCAAAGAACAAAAATATGGAAGGGATGAAGACCTAGGTGAAGAAGCAGTAGTTGACCTTGACGGTGAGTTAATTAGTGCCTTGGAAGATATTGATAACTTAAGAGATGGGATTGATGATCTAAAAAAGGAAAATAAGCATCTAAAGAAGCATACATAGAAGGAAGTTGGAAAGCTAACCAAAAATATTGAAGAGTCTAATCAGATGGTGAAGTTGCAAGTGGAGGAAGCTAATAGATTTGAAGAAGTTGTCAAATCTAAACTAGAATTTGAAGTGGAAAAATGTATGAAACTTGAGGCATAATTAGTTTCCTTAAGAAAAGATTTGGAAAAATCCATCTAGAGCAGGTTGAAAAAGGCTTGAAGCTAAAGGGAGGCTCAAAGATCCTTGATGGGTTATTGAGCACACAAAAGCTAGCTTACAAGGATAAATATGGTTTAGGTCTTGAGAAAGGAAAGAGTTCCTTCATCAATGCTTCTGCGAAGCTTTATGAAAGATTTAAGCATAAGAAATTTTTGGCTCAAATGGTGAGAAATCATACAAAGAGGATGTCTTTCGAAAGGATAAGAAGTCTACTAAGGTGAAGAAGTTTGATGAAGAAAAGAAGCCAGTTGCAGACAAGAAGAATAACCAATCAATTCTTGATCAATAGAAGAAGAAGTAGAGCACAAGAAGAACCGATGTTGATGGATTCACAAGAGTGAGAGATCTAAGGAAGTCAAGACAAAGAATACCCCTTCATCCGGTTCAAGGAAATGTACTATGACTAGGTACTCTTCATACTTCTATGGGTATTGCTATACTTTTAATTGTTAGGGTAAATAGGATTTACCACACTTAAGTTTACTTAGGAATATTACATTTAGTTTATTATTGCATTTAATCATTGCGTGGTTTTTTCCCATGTTGGGTAGTTTTCTCACCCGTCACATATTTTCATGCCTTTATAAGGCACCATTGTACCATTATGTAATTTATCTCAATTCATTCACTGCTTTTTGGTGAAATAGATTTTGCTTCTCTCTATCTTGTGAAGGTGTTTTGTTGTAGATGGCGCTCTTGGGAGGTGGTTGACATCGACATGGTATCAGAGCCAACCATTCTGTAATCCTTCCTTTGAGAGTTTTCATCAGAGGTTGTTTGAGATCGTTTATTTTGTTTTTTCGACATTTTGCCTATTTATTGATTTTTCTTGTTGATTCTAGTTTGCATATGAAGTTGTGGATGGTTGGTGGAGGCATCATTGGCATAGCTTGCAAATTTCTACTCTTTGGAGAAATTGTAGTTTTATTTTTCCTCAAGCCGTGGGTGGAAGGGACATTTTTGGGATGATTCATTGCTTAGGTGCGATTTGGCCTCTAGCTAATGCGTACTCACACCCATGCATGTTATTGTTCTTTGTTGTGCGATTTGCATAGACTGAAAGGGCCACGATTTTCAGAATGGAGGCAATATAGAAGATGCATTTTTTTTTGTGTGCTATGTGTACTTCACCTATCACATGAGAAATAAGGTGGCGTGGTTTTTCTTTTTGAAGGCATTCAATTTTTTCCATTTTGTGGCAAGAAGAGTGATCTGGTTTGACTACCAGAGGCATTTTGTTTTCTATTTGGAGGAAACATTTGAGGGGTTATCTCTCCTCTTTGATGAAAATTATTGCACAATTGTTGTCACCCCATCTTTGTCTTTGGAGAATGTTCAGAATTATTTCTAGTGGTACCTTGTTTTTCACCTTCTATTGTGATTGGGCATGTTCCTGATTGGTTCGTGGCATCATCTTCCAAGGTCTTGGAGATACATGAGCATATTTTAGAGACATTTTCATCCTATATTTTAATTTCACTTGCTAATTCCTATCTAGAGTGTGAAGCATACCTACAATTGTACTTGGTTTTGTTTCTTCCAAAAGGGAGACAAGTTGTTTGTCGACACTAGATTATGTTATATCTTCAACCACTTACCATTTTTGCAAGCGATTACACATTGTGGGCTTGGGATATATAGTCTCTCTCTTTCCCTCTTATGGGGGGGTTACTGATTATATATACATGATGTATGTAGTCCTTGGGGATTCTATTGAGTCCTCCATCCATCATTGTTTTTGTTTTCTTTTCTCTCTTTTGGAGAGGGGTTTTTTCCCACAGGGTTTTTCTCCTTTTCTCCAGTTGTGAGAGATTCCTTTTTGCATTGTCATTGTAAATGGGTGCCTAACATGTTTGTGCAGTCGGGACCCTATTGCATCTTCATTTTTGCATAATAATTCTCCCTAATTTTCACTTAAGGGGTGTGTTAGGGTAAATAGGATTTACCACACTTGAGTTTACTTAGGCATATTGCATTTAGTTTATTAGTGCATTAAATCATCAGGTGGTTTTTTCCCGTGCTAGGTAGTTTTATCACCCGTCACATATTTTCATGCCTTTATAAGGCACCATCATACCATTATGTAATTGATATCAATTCATTCACTCATTTTTGGTGAAATAGCTTTTGCTTCTCTCTATCTTGTGAAGGTGTTTTATTGCAGATGGTGCTCCTGGGAGGTGGTTGACACCAACAGTAATCAATCTGTTCATAGGGATAGAGAATGTAGAGTAGTTCCTAAAAGAAGTAAAAATTTTGTTAAAAAAAATCCATTTTCTCCTTTATTGGACATGAATGTGATGTGCTATAATTGCAATAATTTTGGTCATATAACTAAAAATTGTAGATAAGACCAAATGTTCAGTTTGAAAAGAAGAAAAAACACCTTCCAAAGTGAACAAGGAATCTAATGTCCCTAAGAAAGAGGAAGAAAAGAAACCTAAGAAGGTGTGGAAGGAGAAAGAGTAGAATCCCACCTAATCAATGATTGCACAAATGAAATTTCATGCCAAAAAGAAGAATTTATGGGTAATTGACAGTGGCTGCTCTAAGCATATGACATGGGACAAGAGTAAATTAATCCAAATTAAGAAGTGTACAAGGATCAATTAGTTTGGGTGATAACACTGTTGTGAATCTATCTGTGGAAAAGGAATCTTGAGCATAGATGGTAAAAATTCTATAAAAGATGTCCTTTATGTTGAAGATTTGAAGCACAATTTTCTAATTGTAAGTCAAATGTTTGACAATGGATATAATATTACATTTAACTCAGAAGGATGCAAGATAAGAAAGAAAGGTAAGACAAAATTGCACAAGGAGTAAGGAATGACAATAATCTTTACAATCTTTGTGAAGTAAAAGGTCAGAATTGTCTGATAAGCCAAGTAGATGAGAGTTGGTCATGGCATAGGAGGTTGGGGCATGCCAATTTTGACAATATGGTAAAAGTAAGTTCAAAAGGACTATTAGACACATGCCTAAGATTACAAATCCTACAAACATCATTTGCAAATAATTCCAATAGGGAAAAAAAACAAGGGTTAAGTTTCAAACAAAGGAATATTCAACCACAAAACCCTTGAAATTAGTTCACATGGATTTGTGTGGTCCCACAAGGACAAGAGGATTGAAAGGTGAAAAATATTTCATGTTGCTAATTGATGATTATACTAGAATGGAATGGGTAACCTTTCTAAAGGAAAAGTTAGAAGTATTTGAAAAGTTCAAGATATTTAGAGCCCTGGTCGAAAAGGAGACCAACAGAATCATGTGCTTAAGATCAGATAGAGGTGGAGAATTCACATCAAGTGAATACATTATATATTGTGAAAAACATGGAATCAAATGACAATATTATGCACCAAGAACTCCAAAATAGAATGGAGTAGTTGAAATAAGGAACGTAATGGTTATTTAGATATGGATAGAGCCATTTTGAGTGAGGCTAAGTTGGCAGATATATTTTGGAGAGAAGTAGTCCACACTACACTCTACATTCATAACTACACTCTACATTCAGAACAAAGCTCAAATAAGAGAAAATAGTGGTAAGACTCCCTATGAACTGTGGTATGGCAAGCATACATCTATGAAGTATTTCAAGGTGTTTGGTAGAAAATGCTACATCAAAGGAGAAGATGAAAACTTGGGAAGATTTGATTCCAAATGTGATGAAGGAATATTTCTAGGATATTCCACCCAAAGCAAAGCTTACAAGTGTTATATCAAGAGGTTGCACAAAATTGTTGAGAGCATCAATGCCAAAACTAATGAAAATATGAAACATGCTAAGCTTGATAGAAATAAATTTGAAGTTGAATCGAAAGATGAAGAAGAAATTGTTGCTAATGGTGAAGAGGATCATCCTACATATTGGATTATAGGTGATAAAAATGATGGTGTTCAGACAAGGAGAAGACATGCAAAGAATAAGGAACAAGTAATTTTTTCTCTCTTGTCACAAATTGAACCAAAGAGTTATATTGAGGCCAACAAGGATGAGAGCTAGATAAAAGCCATGCAAGAGGAATTGAATCAAGTTGAGAAAAATAAAACATGGGAATTGGTTCCTAGACCCCCAAGAAAAATATGATTGGTACTAAATGGGTGTTTAGAAACAAGATGAATGAGGATGGTGTTGTTGTAAGAAACAAGGCAATATTGGTGTGCAAGAGGTATGCATGAGTTGAAGGTATTGAATTTGAAGAAAAAATTGCATTGGTTGCAAGATTAGAAGCAATAAGAATGTTTCTTGCATTTTCAATTTACAAGGGATTTAAATTTTATCAAATGGATGAGTTGAATTTTCATTTTTGAATGGAAACCTTGAAGAAGAAGTCTACATAGATCAACTAGAGGGATTTTGGTTTTTGAAAGAAGAATATTATGTTTGCAGATTGAGGAAAGCATTGTATTGTCTAAAACAAGCACCAAGAGCATGGTATTCAACGTTAGACTAGTATCTACAACAACACAGATTCAAAAAGGGATGTGCAAATAGAAATTTTTACTTCAAATCAGAAGGTGATCATATGATAATTGTTGTTTTATATGTGGATGCCATCATATTTGGAGGTAGCAATGATAAAATATGCAAAGTATTTTCTACACATGCAAGATGAATTTGAGATGTCAATGCTAGGAGACTTGTCATTCTTCCTTGGTTTACAAATTACACAAACTGATAATGGGATATTTATATCTCTAACTAAAAATGCTAAGGAAATGCTTAAGAAATTTGGAATGGAAGACAACATACCAGTCAGTACCCCCATGATAACTGGGTGTAAGTTGAGAAAATCATATGAATCCCTAGATGTAAAGCAGACAATGTATAGGTCAATGATTGAAATATTTTTGTACTTACTTGCATCAAGGCCAGACATTATGCAAGAAATGTGTATGGTGGAAAGGTTTCAAGCTACTCCAAAAGAGTCCCATGTTAATGCAGTGAAGAGAATTTTCAGATATATCAAAATCATTGTTGATTATGGGTTGTGGTATCCCAAGAGAAAATATTTTACTTTAATAGCATATACATATAAACCCTCTAATTTCAACTACCGATTCTTTTATTATCTATGCTAATATGACTTATGATGACTCTTGGTTAATAGATTCAGGTGCATCCTACCACATGACTCCTCATAAGGAATGATTTTCAACATGTTCAACTTATGATGCTGGGAAAATTTTCCTTGAGGATAATAACACACAAAAATTGTAGGTCGAGGGGAGCCAAAATTGATTTTCAGTGATGGAAGGGTAAAGAACCTTAAAGATGTATTGTGCATCCTTGGTTTAGCTAGAAATTTAGTTTTTGTATCTAAAATGAATGATTAAGAGGTGCATGCTACTTTTGAAAAGAGTGGTTGCAAGTTAGGAAGATGTAATTTGGTTTTAGCTAAGGGTAATAGGTGAACTGCACCCTACTTAGACTTGATACTTCTACTTTCTATAACTCTATTAATGTAATTGATAACTTTGTATTATGTAGGTTATGGCACCACAGGATGGGTCATATGGGTGAAAAGGGTCTCAAAACCCTCATAAATAAAAGGATGGTTGATGGTTTGTCAGGTTATTCTGCTGATTTTGATTTTTGTGAACACTACGAGTAGAAAAGAAACACAAGGTATCATTTAAATTTGGAATTACTAGGGCTAAGTAAATTTTAAAGGTAATTCATAGTAATGTATTTGGTCTTGTGGATGTACCATCTATTGAAAAGTCTCACTATTATGTTTCCTTTATTGATGATTATTTTAGATATTTATGGGTTTACTTTTTGAAGGAGAAATCTATTAGTTTTTCTATATTTAAAGAAATTAAAACACTTGATGAGAAACAAATAGATAGAAAAGTAAATGTTTTAAGAATGAATAATGGCGGTGAATTTTTCTCTAGCGTGTTTGATGAGTATTGTAAGCATGGAGGAATTGTTTTAGGCAAAAAACAACTCCATATACCCCCAAAAAAATGGAGTGGTAGATAGGATGAATAGGACTTTAATGGATAGAGCTAAAAGCATGGTGAGTGACCAATACAAATCTTAAGCATAACTTTTGGGATGAAGTAGTTCACACTACTTGATATCTGGTTAACGTGTCACCTACTTCTTCTCTTGTTGATAAAACTCCCTATGAGGTATGGACAGGTAAAAGACCATTTGTTTCTCATTTTAGAGTTTTTGGCAATGAGGCATATGTTTACATTCCTAAAGAAAAACATTCTAAGCTTGATTTAAGAGATAAAAAATATGTTTTTATGGGTTATGGCACAAACATTAAGTGTTATAAGCTTTGGGATCCTGTAGAAATTAAAATGATATATTCTAAGGATGTAATTTGCAAGGAGCTTAAGGAATTTAAAAGTGATGAACAACCTCATGTAAAGCCTAATACAATGGTACATTTTCATATTAAGGTTGAACAATAGAAAGAAACACATGTGCAAAACAAAAAAAATGAAGATGAACATGTAGAACAACATGATGAACATGAAAGTGAAAAATAAGGATTAGAAGAGCATTTTGAAGAGGAATAACCAGAGCATCTTACATTAAACCTCTAAGAAAATCCACTAGACAATGTAAACCTATTGATATAGGTATGAATATAGTCTATCTGATTTTTTTTGTGTTTTTTCTTTATCTTGCATTGACAATGAACCTAGATCTATGAAAGAATCCTTATCTTCAGATGACCATGATTCTTGGTTATAGGAAATGAAAGATGAAATAAAGGCCTTAGACAAATGTGTGACATGGGATCTAGTTGAGCTTCATAAGGGGAGGAAATCCATTGGATGCAAATGGGTATTTAAAAATAAATTTAAAGTAGATGGTAAGTTGGAATGGTACAAGGTTTGGTTAGTGGCAAAAGGTTACTCCCAAGTTGAGGGAATGGATTTTGGTGAGATTTTTTGTTTTGTGGCTAAACTAACCTTTATTAGATTCCTTTTATCTATTGTTGCTACTTTTGATTTAGAAGTAGAGAAAATGGATATTAAAACAAATTTCTTACATGGGGATCTTGATGAGGAAATATTTATGAAACAACTTGATAATTTTATTGTGAAGGGACAAGAACACTTGGTTTATAGGTTAAAGAGATCTTTGTATAGTTTGAAGCAGTCACCAAGAATGTGGTATCATAAATTTGATGTCTTTGCACATTGAATTGTGAATTTATTAGAAGTGAAGAAGATCATTATGCTTATTTTAAATTAATTGATGATTGATTATTAATCATTGTCCTATTTATTGATGATATGTTATTTATTGGAAATGATAGGGGAATGATTAGGGAATTTAAGGGCCAATTATTTGGTACATTTGACATGAAATATTTAGGGGCTACAAATTATATCTTGGGTATGGAAATCAACAGGGATCATGTTATGTTTAGAAAATTATGATTAAATCAAAAGAAGTATGTTTAACACAATTTTGTAGCATTTTGACATGCATGATTGTAAACCAATTAGTATTCCCTTTTCAATTGACACTAGGCCATCTCTAGAACAATGTCCTAAAACAAATGATGAACTTGAAGAGATATATAAAGTTCCATATGCTAGTGTTGTAGGAAGCCTTATATATGCTATGATCTGTACAAGACCTGATATTGACCAAATAGTGGGTGTTCTTAGTAGATTTATGACAAATATTGGTAAAGCGAATTGGACTTATGTGAAAAGGGTTCTCAAATATTTACATGGGACTTCTAACTATTGCATTTGTTATCATGGATCTTATGATATGAGTAGGGTGATTGATTTTCATGACTGTTGATTCAAATTTTGTTGGTGATCTAGATTGTAGAAGGTCCACAAGTGGCTATGTCTTTACTTTGTTTGGAGGAGTAGTTAATTGGGTGAGAAAAATACAACCTACAATTGCATTGTCCACTCTAGAAGAGTACATGGTAGAGACACATGCTTGTAAGGAGGTAGTGTGGTTAGAGAGATTATGTTCAGGTATTGGTTTTTAGTGTAAGCAAGTATGAATTAGATGTGATAGTCAAAGTGCCATTTGTTTGGCTAAAAACCCAATGTATAACACATATATGTTTAGTACCGCTTTGCTTGGGAAATGGTTGAGAGGTAAAATCATGTTACATAAAGTAGACACTTTAGAGAATGTTGCAAATTCTCTTACTAAACTAGTGAGCACATAAAAATTTAGTTGGTGAAGAGATGCAATGTGCCTTCTTCTAAATCTTGATTTATTTAGTTTCCCTTTATGTTTTTTTTCAAGGTGTTTGACAAGTGGAAAAATGTTGAGTAAATTTCTCAACCTTGCTTTGTATTTAATTATTAATTGGCAATTTGTAATTATCTTATAGTTGTCATTAAAGTTGCCAAATGCAACTATGACAACTTGTAAAGTGTTTTTTAGCTGTCAAATTAGAAAGAACATGAAAAAGGGGAAGTTAAATGTGAGCTTGAAGAAGATAAGGATTTTTTTTAGTTTGCATGAACACATTACTAAAAAGTGGATAAAATCACAAGCTAGAAGAGGAAGTTTTTTATTTTTGTGATTTATGCCTAAATGATTTTAGCAACCATTCATGATTAGTGGTTTCTTTCATGCCTATACATTTAGTGCTTGAGTTGAAGGAAAAACAAATTCATTTATAAGTTGTTGAAGCCATGAAGTATTGTAGTGATTCAGAGAGACATGTTGTATTGATGTAACTCATTTGAAAAATTAATACAAGTTTTAGATCTCTTTGAGTGTGGAGTTTTTTCTCGCAAGAATTTTCCACATAATTTTTGAATTATAATTTACATTTATATTGTAATCTATTTTTATCTATAATTTATAGCTATTTGTTTCATTGAATGCATTAAATAATCTCCTGATTTTCAACAGCAATACCTATCTTTATCAAAAAACTATCAACCATGCAAATTAAACCATTAGTCTAGTTATTAGTATTATATTTCCCATTAAATCCATCTTAAGGATCCGATCTCCAACACTTGAACATTGTCTGTATCGATATAATTAGTTGTACAGCACAATGTCATTCGGTAGATTATATGAAGTCAAATCAACCCTCGACATGAAGTTCGTACGCAATCTTCCTAGTGAAATCTGTGATTTTGCAGAGTTTCTCATCTGCCGCCCAATCTTAGTAATAAACGGGTGAAATGCACAAAACAACAAAAAGAGCCCGCCCACCACTTGTTCTGAGCGTCATAAGATGTAAGAACGAGTAGAAAAATTGAAGCTGCATCTTGCTTATGACAAACAACTGAAAAAAACAATAGGCCCGAGTTGCCTCTGCCGCCCCCACGTTGTCCTTCTCGGTAGTCCTCTTCAATCGTATACGAGTATAGATTTTATCATATGTCGTATACGGCGACAAACCCTTCTGCGCATATCCACCATGATCTTTCAAAATTAATCTTTTAATTACCTGGATTTAACATATTCCCCGATGCTTAGATTGTTTCGGTTTTTTTTTTAAAGTTGAGGAACAAGTCTGAAACGAGCCGGCCATGGGCTGGCAACTACTGCTTTGTATACAACGGCACTGAAACCATTTCATCTAAAAAAAGTCCGTCCAATTCGATGCTCATTTAAGCCATTTTTCTTCGTGGCCTTAAACGCCTGTACACTATTTTAGGTTTGGAAGGTTGCCCGAGTACATTTATAGCGTCTTGAATAAGGGCATAAGTTATACTCGTTTTAATTTACATGGGTTTCCTTGGGTTGTCTAGGAAATTTTTGGGCACAGCATAGTCTTCAAATCTTAGGAGAAACCTTGAAATTGGTAGTAACCGAGGATTGCTTTTGGTTTTGATGTATCCGAAACAGTCAAGCATCAATCTAGTAGGAGAGGAAGGGGGAATAGGACTTTTGTTCAATAGGTTTTAGATTATTCTCTTCTTT
The DNA here is from genome assembly GCA_007115665.2 of Sequoiadendron giganteum. Classification (NCBI taxonomy): domain Eukaryota; kingdom Viridiplantae; phylum Streptophyta; class Pinopsida; order Cupressales; family Cupressaceae; genus Sequoiadendron; species Sequoiadendron giganteum. The sequence goes on along the minus strand of CM021107.1, from coordinate 56,261,804 downwards.
TTCTTTATTGCTTGATTTAGAATTTCAATGTACTGAGTGGCTACTTATAGGGGTGTGCTGCTGCTTTGCATCAGTATAGATTTAGTTATATATTCCACAGCATCTAAGTTGGGGACTGGGGTAGTTCTGCTGGCAGCATTAACTTTAAATTGTTTTATTTTTGGTCAAATAAGGGCTTCTTACTTAACCCGAGCAGCTTGTAAAGAGAAGCCAAGGTAATGGGTTGTTTAGTCACCAGATTTCTGGTTTTGGTGATAGATTTCATGGATAGAATAACAAACAGTAAAGTGAGTGGCTATATTCCAAGATCTTCACTTCTGTCTAAAGAAGACTGTAAATCTGTGTCTGGGCTGGGACCGGACATGAATGAAATGGTTTCCATGTATGAAACTAAAAGAGCAGCTCGTGATTTTGGTGGGGTATATAACCAGAAGCCTGCTTCTGTTGTATACCCTGCATCAGTGGATGACATAGTCCAAGTGGTTAAAGCAGCAGCACTATCTAAGCATCTGACAGTGGCAGCCAGAGGAAATGGGCATTCCACCTATGGACAAGCTCAGGCCTTGCATGGAATAGTTTTGGATATGTCTGCTATGAAAGCCATTGCTATTCAGGAGGAGGAAACTGTTCCTTATGTTGATGTGGAAGCAGGGGCATTGTGGATAGATATTCTTAGGACTGGTCTCGAAGTTGGGCTTTCTCCTCGTTCCTGGACCGATTATTTGTTTCTGTCTATTGGGGGAACCCTTTCCAATGCCGGGATTAGTGGCCAAACCTTCCGTTTTGGACCTCAGATAAGCAACGTTTCACAGCTGGAAGTTATTACAGGTATAAATGCACTTTTACTTGGTGACAGCAAATTTTACTGCTCTAACGTACCTTCTTGTCATATATTCCGTAATGTTCTTTATTAACTGGCATTGTGTTACTGGTTATGATGGTACAGGAAAGGGAGAAGTCATGACATGCTCTCCACAACGCCACGAGGAGCTCTTTTACGGAGTATTGGGTGGGCTTGGTCAATTCGGAATAATAACCAAAGCAAGGATTCTTCTCCAACGCGCTCCCGATACGGTACGTTGTTTTTAAACACTGTGTAAGATTCAAATTCATGGCTTCCAATGGCAACATCCACTATTATTTAAAAAGTTTATCTGCATTTTTTTCTTGTAAATATGAGAGTTTTTGGGTTTAAAAATTCTGTCGACATCGACGTTGTGAACAACGCTGTAAGATTTGGAAATCGAATCTTATTTCCAAGCGCAGGGACTGTGTTGTGACGTTGGATTGCCTCATCATTCATTTTAGATTTGGGAGATGTACATTATTTTAGACAGCTAGCAGAATATAAGGCATAGCCTGTTTTAGCCTAGACAAAACTAGTTCGAAACTCGAAATCTGATGGAATATTTTTCACTTGGAAAAACAATTCCATAATCCAATTCGAAGCTTTAAATATCAGTTTCCATTTTACTAGTAAGATTGCGGTCTACATCAGCTATATTGGAATCATGGCGAGCAACTTTCAGTTCTAGAGAAGGTGTTGGTAGGAAAGAACAAAGAGAGGTTAAACTTGTATTGTTTATCTCAGAGAAAATCTTTTTAGATTCAGTGGTCAAAATTCAGCCCTGCCATCGCATTCAAATCGAGGCTAAGATTCGAGCCCATAGCACGTTAAAAGTCGAGTCTTTATTAAGAAATGAGTATATTGCCAAATGTTAAACATGCGTGTACCTTTAGATACAGGCTTTTCTGACATTAGAAACAAATTGCAATGCAGACGAGATGGATGAGGCTCGTCTACTCCGACTTCGAGGACTTCAGGCGAGACCAGGAGCTAATAATCTCGTCGCCCGAGCACAACACTTTTGACTACATGGAAGGATTCGTGGTGGTCAACAGTGACGATCGTGTCAACGGGTGGCCTTCCATACCGTTGTCACCCGACGTCACCTTCGACTCCGCGCTCATACCCACTACTGCTGGCCCACTTCTCTATTTCATCGAAGTGGCCATTTACCACAATGCTACACAGTCCATGGCTTCTCTAAATAAGGTAAGGGGGGTGCTAATTTTCCAATTTCTTCTTATTACAGAATCTCCAACCTTTGCTTAGTTCGATTATGTTTGTTATTGTTTCTGAATTGGATTGTGTAAGTTTTCTTACCAACTTTCGGAAAACATTCTATGATCCATCGTCAAAATGTTAGAAGGTTCAAAGAAAACTCATGCACAATCAAATTCGAAAAAACAACAATCGACACTATGAATTGTGAAAATTGATATCGTTAATTAATTAGATTATGTTTTGTTCATGTTTTACAGCAAACGGAGAGAAAGTTGGCTTCTCTAAATTTCATCAAAGGATTGAGCTTTAGCACTGATGTAACATACATGGAGTTCCTGAACCGCGTGTACCGTGAAGAGGTAGCCGCCAGAGCTAGCGGAGCATGGGATGCCCCTCATCCCTGGTTAAATCTGTTGGTACCCAAGTCCAAAATTGTAGATTTTAACGACAAGGTGCTTAAAGGGGTCCTTGCATATGGCATCGGAGGGCCTCTCCTTATATACCCACTTCTCAGAAACAAGTATGCATTCTCTTTCCCTTATTACATAACGAAATCCTTTCAACAAAATTCAAGTATCTTATCATTTTGTTCTGATTATGTGATGGTTTTTGCAGGTGGGATTCACGGATGTCGATGGTGGTACCCGATGAGGACGTGTTCTATCTGGTGGGTCTTCTACGCTCTAGTCGATATGGGGGGCCTTCTGTAGAGAGTCTCTTGGAAGAGAACGACCACATCCTCAGAATATGTGAAACGAGCGGCATGGAAATCAAGCAATATCTTCCTCATTATAAGACGGATGGAGAGTGGAAGAAGCATTTTGGTAGTGCAGGATGGGATCGATTTAAGAAGAAGAAAGAGAGGTACGATCCTCATGCAATTCTTGCTCCGGGCCAAAGAGTTTTTTCTAGATCGTAATGCCCAGTGAGCATCCAATGTGGCTGCGGGATAAAATGTTATAATCTTGGGTGAACATCTTTAGTCCTAAGCAAGCATTAGAAATCCGCATAGTTTGTACGCGGAGAAGCTGAGAGCAATATAGAAAGGCCAAGAGCAGAGCTGCATGGTCACAGAGAAGGAAGACTAACGTCCACCGATAAGCTCGAAAATGGCTTGTTTATATTGCTCGTTGATCGAGGAAGCTATAAGTGCTCGCTCAGTGATGACCCACAGGTGTCCTCCTGCTACTCATATCGGGCATGGGAAGGATATGCAATTTAGCTCGGGGGCGTGGTGGAGAGAAGCGAAGGAAGCATTGTCACCCTGGTGAATATTTGCTCCTACTGGAACGTCATGTTTCTGCTATGATGTGAGCTTCGCATTGTAAGGGTGGTTTCACATTCTTTTCTCAGTATAGTTATCAATGGAGCTTTATTGTTTTTTCTTGTTTCCACATCTGTAATGGTTTATGAAAAACTATTATGCGTATCCCTAAAGCGCTTAGTACTCCTAGACATTAATAGCAGCAGCCTGCGTAGAAGGGGACATGTCCTGTCTATGTGAGCAGATTTTATAATATGGTTAGTACCAACATGTACTCTGTGTTGGAGTGAAAAAGACCTCGAGAGGGGGGAGTGAATGAGTGTTATGAACTGATTTGACAATTTTTATTAAAACTAAAAGAGAATAGATTTATGCTCTCATTTATCAATGATTAACTCATTCATATATTGAATGCAATCACATATAATTGAAATGAGAAGTATGATAATGAAACATTGCATAATAAAAAATTCACACAATAAATTAGAGGAACCATAGATGAGCAAAGTAACACAAGATATGTTGAGTGGAAAATTCTCCTGAGGTAGAAAAATCGTTCCTAAACTGTTGCCTTTTTAAGTTTATATTTGAAAAATCACTTTTAACAATGCTTTATAGGTTGATTTTTGAGCACCAACCTCTCATTTTGAAACACCAATTTCAAGGAGCACCAACCTTTTTTACAGAAGAGACAATGATACAGAGGGTCTCTTTGTTTCTCTCTTTTCTCACAAGTGCCTCTCAACAGACAATACCTACAATCTTCAAAGTTCAAAAATGAACTTCCAAAATTCTAGCCATTATTTTATCTTGAGACAACTTGTTATTGAACTTATATTTCAGATTTACAATCTCGGAAATGAAAACATGTCTCACAGTATAGACAATACAGTAGCTGTGTTTTTCTTAGTCATTTTTCATAGTTCAAGAATTGTTATTTTTCCCTCTTTTTCTTCTTACAAATATGTCTTGATTACATTTCAAAAATTACAACCAAAAACATATGTCACACTTTTCAATCAAATGAGGTAATTTTTAATGTATCCAACTTTTGTTGAATATTTTGCCAGGTATTACAGAGATTCAGATAAGTGTCCAAAATAGAAGATTGCTTCTGACAGAATGGTCAAGAAAATGTATTTTGAGAAAGATGACTTTGAACCCTGACCACACACGGAATCTGCACCCACAATACTATTTGAAAAAGAATCAATAATAACACATGCACAAGTAAATCATATTTCAAATTCGAAGAGACATAAAATACCCTTCATGACTCTGTTTTATACAAGGACAAGCAGGCATCATATCCCTTATTTAACCAACTGAAAAAGTAAAGAGTTTGAAATGTAACCGAACTAAATGCATCATTGTCAGATAAATAAATCTTTTTCACCTTAGCAAATTCGAGCAACAAGACTAATTGTAGATGAAAAGGATTCCAGTCATAGCACAAATTTTTGACCAAAGAGTGAGACTACTTCAAAGCTTTTACCAATGAGATAAAAGAATACCCGAAGATCTTCTAAGTAACAAAAAAAAGAACCTGAAAAATTGTTGTGAGAATGTTACCAGCCCAACCAATTGACGAATCGACATATTCCTTCCATGCACAAGTCCACACCCACAGTGAAATGAAAAATCAGATTTCAAATGGCTTCATTGTTTGTTCAGTGAGCCTTTCCTCCTATCAGACGAGTCGCAGAATGATAAGTTACCAAAGTAATGATTGATACCTTCTTTCCATGGCGGTAAAGATGCTAGGGTTTCAAACCCACAAGCTTGTGAAACACAACAAGAATGCCCTAACTTTCCTCAAGACATTCGATGCCCCAAGCCAAAACATAATCCTGCTTGAAGCCCGAAAGGACTAAAGACATAAGTAAAGACATTATAATGCATTATAAAATCCATGGTCAAGCAAATGCCAAGTATGCCGAAAATCTCATTACCTCCGGAATGCATACAAACCGTCGATCAACTTCATCATAGCATAAACTTTAATTGATGTCCAATGATCAAACAAAGAAAATGTTGACACCATTATATCTTTAATAATCTGTCATGACCTCTTAAAACAAATGCCGACCACCTTATCAATCATTGTTACAATGGATTCAAAGCCATGACACTTTCATAGTGGCTTTTAAATAATTAATTCCTCATACCTATTGTTGGCCCTAAGGCCTAATGAAATATCAATTATAGGACCCGATACACATGTGACTTCTTTCTAAGTCATTTTCAAATGTAAGTGAGCCAACAATAATGCTTAAAGACATCATTATAGAAATTTCCATGTTAATACCTTTTCCTAAATAGATGCCAATTGATATCAACTTATCTTATTCCCATGCAAAGAATAACAAATTTATCAAATGTTTAAGGAAACCCGATAGGGTTTTCTTAATATTAAATGCCAACTCCAATTATTATTCCAAAACCAAGTTGCCTATAAGCATTACCTGTATGAGGTTGAAAAGAAAACACAACTATGATGTTGTTCAAAACCTTATCAACACCATGTAACCAAAAAAATCTGAACATGCCAATACCATATAAACCTGTAAGCATGATGACCTTTATTTGCACATGAAGCTCAACCTGATTAGTACCAAAGCAAAGCAATAATGCTATCCATAAAAAAGATACTGAATACCATAATATAAATAGACCAATCTGCCATAGCTGAACCAATCAAGTATCACAAGGACAAAGCCAAAATGTCATAGCTGAACCAATGAATTGCCAAGATCACAGAGAAAAGATCGGAGAGCCATAATACCAAATTTGACATCAAGGACAAAATATCAACACTCTGGTACTTCACAATGTATCTCGATGCACTTGTAAGGAGCTTCAACAAAGTTTAATGTGATTTTAAATTATTTTTTGAAGGAACTTGCTTTACTCCTCTCATTGGGGTTTTCAAAAATGTATATATTACACAATGAGGAAATGGCCAAAATTTTCAATTTCATAAAGGCTCTTGCTCAAGAGCAATGTAAAATTTCAAATTCAAATGATATTATTATTATTATTATTATTTAAGTCTAAATAATATAATAATGATATCAAATAATTTCTACTATTTTAGTAATTTTAAATTAAGAATAGTTTATATGTGTAGAATAAAAAATTATTTATTTTACATTTTTATAGTTTTATTTTGTAATGTTTCAAGTTGATACGTTCAAAACAAAATTTTACGGATTTTTTTTTGAAACAATGACAACAATGTCGATAATGCAACAATGACATGTCACACTTACACAACATGCACACAAGTGTCACATGGACACAATGAAACAATGCCAAAAACAACAAGACAACCTCACCATTGAATAAGTAACGTGGCAAGAATGAAATACTAACCACTCATGGGATAAATCCATCATGATGAACATATGAGAGAGAGGACAAAACTTAAACAATGATTGATTACTAAACCATGATCGAATTCTCTCAACACCATACCAAGATAAGATGAGGAAATCATCAATCTCCAATCCAAACCTAGACATGCTAAACAATTCAAAACACCAATGCCAACCTTCACAAAATATTTCCTAATCAAGAGGAACAAACTCTCCACTAACTAAAATAATGATAGGTCAGTTCTAGACAACCACACTTCCCAAGATATCCTCTCATAACGTAACATCACACAAGAAGAAAAATACTACTAAGCTACACTCTTGACCTATGAGGAGTGTTGAGGACACAAAAAAGGCCAACCATGAAGGATTACAACCTCTCCAAGTCTTCACAAGACTAGGTTCAGAATCTCCCTAACCCTAGGTTTGACAACTTGACAAGTTTCGAAGAAGACACATAAAATGAGGCAAGAAATGGCACATGTCCTCAATGAAAACACATAAGAGCATGCTCAAAAAACCACTAGATCCCATGGAACATGAGGAACAACTTCTATTTACATGGTTTTCCCATACAAGACCCCAAAACAATGAGAGAAGTCAAGCTCTAAGAAAAATATATTCTGACTAGGTTTTGAAGGTCTAGCTAATGAAAACGACTGAAACAGGCAAGATAGGAGGCATAATTATTCATCAATGAAATTGGGCTAGAAAAACCACTGGCTAGTAGTGGTAGAGAGGCTTAACATTCTATTTTTTGTATGGGGAACAAGGTTTCCAAAGTATAGGAGAAGGCCACCCCAACAGAGTTGATCAATGTTTTTACTTTTAAATCTACAAAATTAGGTCACCCGACTGGGAACAAGGTTTCCCAATTAGACTTAGTTTTTAGGCACTCTTAGTTAGTTCTAGGTGGCCACTTATGTACATTACTAGGCAACCCAACTAGGAAAGAAAGTATCTAAATTCATCTTAAACACCAAATGAAAGATTCTTAAGTTTATTTTAACATTTGCATCATAATTATGAAAACCATAATACAATCATGCTCGATTCTAACACCGAGACACGTAACTAATCTAATAAGTTATTTTATATTATCAAATATTACAATTCATCTCAATGAGAGGTCTAATAATGATTTTATTGCATTTTGAATAAAGGAAAGTAACTAATTGCATAAATTACACTTAGTAGGAAATGGTACGATGATGCATCTCAATCCATAAACTTTCGATCCACAATGATGGTTCCAAGTCAACCAACCTCTTGGAATCAAAATTTCCACTCCCACCATGCTAGGAGATAGTCACATGGGCCACAATCACACCACTCACACCAAACACATTGGGAGGTTGCTTACAAAAACTTCATACACAAAGCTCACACTGAACATACACATCATATAAACTCTCATCCAGAAACATAAGATGAATCAAATGACATATCACATTTTCACTTTGGGAAAACTCACTAGAATATCACATCACAAATCTGCATTGGGAAAACTCATCAATGCCACATCATATAAACATAATGGGATACATCACCAATATGATACCACAAGGATCATCATTGGGAAAACTCACCAATGGTAGATCACAAACATACAAGACACTAGGGTAAGATGTTAGAGAGCTAGTAGGGAAGGTCATCACAATGGTCACCAATATGACATGTGTAATTGAACTTACAAGATCCAAGCTCCCCAAACTATCATGTCTTCCCAAACATCCTTAGCCTTTACGAGCACTCGAGGCATGGAAGGGGCATCCATTATCTTAGTTAATTAATTACTCATGTTTCATTAATTATCACTTGATTAGATGACTCCCCACCTATGATCAACCTACTTTCCACTTTGGGCTGGGGACATATTGGGAGCCACTCCCATACCCTATCTATTACCTTGTTCCTAGGCTCTTTACACTCACCAATGAGTGTGGCATGGAAAATAATGCACAAAATTTATTTTCATCCAAATTTCCTAACATGTTTCTGTATACACCTAAAAATGGTCTGGAGCATTCCGATTAATTAAATACAAATTATTTGATTAATTATCCTAATTTCTTCTACTATTGAATAAATAGAAATATTTATTTATATAGTTCACATTTAATATTCATCTTAAATAAATAAATAAAATTAAATACTTTGTTCAATTTAATTATCAAATCCCTATTTTATTCTATCACATCCATCTTAAATTAATTTAATAAAGACAAAACACTTTATTTATTAATTACCATATTCCTCTGTTTAATTTAATAAACAACTATCCTATAGTTCGTTTTATTAAATTATTTATCTCCCTTTTCCTAATTTAAATAAATAAAAATATTTGAATTAGAGCATAAGGAATATTCCAATCTACATTTTCTCAAAAATGAATTAGATTTCCTATGTCTAATCTATGTTTAAATTTGTCACAATTAATGCTTTGAAACTTCACGAGAAGTTTTGGAGACAAATTGGAGACAAATTTGGAATTTGATCTCTCAATCCTCCTCCATCAATCCTTTCTCTTCTCTTGCTTGGTGTTTTCATGGGTAGAGACAATCTCCATCTTTCTCTCAATCTCCTCCATCTCTCACCATTCAATTCTCTAGATTGAATTCAAGCCTCTCAAAGCTTTCCTAGTGCATTTCTACAGCCAGGAAATCTATAAATACAACCTCATTGAACCAAGAAAAGGATCCAAATAATCAAGCTTTTGCACTCTTACTCTGTAGGAATTCAAGCATCAAGCATTCACACATTAAGCATCAAGCAATCAAGTTCTTCAACCATGGCTGCCTCTTGTAGCTACAATTATCTGTTTCACATCAATATCATGCTAGTTTAATTGATTTATCATTTATCATTGCATTATCATCATCTCGTTCTTCAGATAGTCATTTTAACAGTCTTATTTGCTTACACAATCTGAGAGCAATTTAGATTTAATAAATCTTTGAAGATAGAGAGCAATATGACGCTTTCAATTGATTATGTTGTTGAATTGATTCAATTTGTTTAATCATTGATATAATGTCATATTAAGAAGTGTTTTGATCTTATTCACATATTCACACTTACAGTTTGGCACCCACCATGTGGCATTAACCCCAATTTTATCAAAATTACAATTTTCTGGAAAGTGTTACGAAGGTTCTCGGTGTGTTTTTCTTGTAGTGCTTCCGTTAAAAGTTTAAGTGCTTCTGGTCATTGTTTTAGCGCTTTTGGTCGCTGTTTTAGCGCTTTCGACTTTAGCACTTCTGGTCACTGCTATAGTGCTTCCGATCACTATTTTAGCGCATCGTGTGTTTTAGCGCTTCCATGCCAAACTTCGGCGCTTCGGGGTCCTGTTTCGACACTTTCGGGTTTTAGCGCATTAGGTAACTGATTTAGCGCTTCGGTGCAATATTCTAGCGCTTTTGTAAAAATCAATCTGCATCCGATGCATCCGCAGCCAGATTTTAATTTTTTCTCACAGTTGGACTAAAATTGATCAATGTAGGATAGTCACTTCAAAGTTTACTAAAATTGATCAACATAGGATAGTCACTTCAAAGTTTTTCTAAAATTGATCAATCTAGGATAGTCACTTTCTTGTTTTTCTTAAAGCAAATCTATCAATCCTAGGATAGTCATCACATTCTTAGAGTAGAAGTTAAAAAGAACATCATGATTTCTGTGAAGCAACACCTTCACATAGATTAGAAAATTTCTTTTTGGGCTTTTAAAACAAGACAAACTTATATGCTGTGCTTGTGGTGATTAGGCTTATGCTCTCCCCTTAACTAGGTGACCAAAGTGCTAGATTCACTTTTATTTCATGTCATTTACGCTTTATTAAATCCTTTAGTAGGCCTATCCTAGTGGGAAAAAGTACTCACCCTACGGGAACGACCTAAGTGGAAACAAGCAAAGCCAAGTTTTCCAACCCACTATAATAAAAATGCAAGTTGTTGATGAAAGTCCAACTTGACGGTAGTTGACCAAGATAACCATCCCCAAAATCTTTGTTCTAAAGATTGGGAGGTCTCCTGAGGGAGTTTATCTATTTTCCATATCGAATGGAACCCTATCTATGAACCATAGAGTAGTTTCTCGCCGAGTCAGTATCCATACATTGTCATACTTGCAGTGCAAGGGGAGGGAAGAATCTGCCCCCAAGACACTCACCATATAATTACCAAGGACTGCTTGCTCAAGGGATTCGGTATCCACTTCCGTCACTTTGAGTATGCGCCTAGCAACGACAAAAACACGAGCACCCTCTAGGGGGTGACATTGCCGTGTGAGTCAATGTAATTCAAGATGTGGGTTGTGAGTATAATGATGACCTACTTGTCCTTAAGTGTGAGTCTGTTTGATTTGTGTACAAATTGTTAAAACAACCCATCAAAATCAATAAAGATCATTCATGGTTTTTGAATATACACAATCTTTTTAGTTTTAAAACACTTATTCAAAATTGCTTGCCGTGTTTTCACAAATTCATTTAAATCAGATTTAAAGATCATCCTAAAAATGTCAAGTCAAAACAAATCAAAAAAATCCATGCTGCGAAAGTGGAAGTCCACCACGTTTGTCAAGAGAAAAATCAAAGTCACAAAACCCAAGAAACCTCTCAGTTATAGAAATAAATTGAGGAGACATCATTTTCTATATCAAAATCAGAAACTCTTCTTACAACATAGAACATTCATTCATCGATATCACAATTTTGCTAGAGGTCACACATTAGATTACACAGTAGAACTGCTCTATTCACGAGCCTTCTTTCAAAAAAGAGCTCTCACACAATTCCACAACTGTAGTCAACAGATTCATCCTTCTTATCTTCCACAATCCCTAATACAGTATGCCACAAGGCCATATCAGATTTTACAATAGAGTCGTAAACTTCTATTTTTAAGCGTTCTAGAAAACCTGTTTCAGTGCTTCTAGTCTCTATTTTAGCGCTTCTGTAAAATAGTGCTTTCGGGCACTATTTCAACACTTTCAGTCTATTTGGCAGCGCTTTCGGTACAATAGCGCTTTCATCAAATTCTACAATGCTTTCATGCACTGTTTTAGCGCTTCCATCATTTTCTACAGCGCTTCCAGGCACTGTTCTAGCGCTTTTAGTCAAATAGCGCTTCTGTCACCTATTTCAACGCTTCTGTTACCTATTTTAGCGCTTCTGGGAAATAGTGCTTCTGGTCTCTATTTTAGCGCTTTTAAAATAGAGAGTTCAAAATTTTTACCAGTCCATTAGTCTGTCATTTTATCCACATTTTTTTTCATCAGAATCAAATTTCTTCTTATCAGAATTACTGTCTAGGAACCAAAGTCAGAAAGGTTTATAAAAATTTCTAAACTTATCAACTGAAACAAGATCTTGCAAATCACAAGTGTCAAAAATCAAATACACAATGAATTACTACACGAAAGTTTCATTATCAGGATACTATCATCCTTCATCATGAAACAAAGTATAGTGATTAACCTTTTTTAAATATTGTCTCATCAATAAGATCAGTCATCTTATTCGACTTTGTTTAAAAAGGTTCAATTGACACTATCCCACGCATAAGATCAACATTTCAGAAGAAAGGGCAAAAATTTGTATGCCAATCTTAACTAGGTACCAAAACCAGAGACTCTTAGAGCAAGAAATTTTAAAATCACAAGAAATGGCAGAAGAGAATCCTTGGAATAATCTGAACCGCAATGATAAGAACGAAATAACTCCGGAAGATATTCAAGTGGCTCAACAAGATCCCAAGTTTCACATATTTATGGAGAAAATTCTAGAACAAGACAAGGAAAAATATCTTTTAATGTTAGCCGAATTAGGGGCAAAACTTCAAAAAGATTTTGATGTAAACCGTTTGAAAGAAACACCGAAAATGAATGAGACTGAGATACCACAACCTACACAAACAATAGATCCAATTGCTACTTTAACCTCATAGATGCAAATGTTACAGCAACAAATACAAGATATGATGAAAGGGACTACCAAGAGATATGCGATATAGGACATTTTTCCTTATCCTTTCGACGCAATGGTCGGCTTGATACCTTTTCCTTGACATTGTGAGATTCCAAAATACGATAAGTATAATGGAAGAATGGATCCAATTGATCACATCAGAGAATTCAAAACAATGAGTCTAGAATTTTCCCAAGAAGAGACATACCTAATGAGACTATTCCCAAGGAGTTTGGGAGGATCATGCATGGAGTGGTTTTCAAAGTTAAAATCTGGTATCAGAACTTTTGAGGAACTAGTCAACAGATTTATCTCTCAATACTCCTTCAACATCCAACACGATGTAACAATCAAGGATCTTTATAATCTAAAGCAAAACAAGGGTGAAACATTCTTAGCTTTTCTCCAAAGATGGCAAAGCTTGTTCGCTAGATATCCTAGATCCATTCTTGAAGAGGAAAAGATGGAATTGTTCATTGAAAACTTGATAGAAGAAATGAGTTATAGATTGGAACTACAATGTCCTCCCACATTTGAGAAAGTGATAGAAAATGGTCTTAAGATCGAAGAGGCGTTAGTCAAGAGAGGAGTTATCAAGAATTTTAATGACAAAACAAACAACACAAGTAACTCCTCAAATCAATAATCAAGTGGTGAGAAGCCAAAATTTTGGCAAAAGAACCGAAATACAAATGAGACAATAAACGATCCCCAAAACGTCAAACCAATTTTTAATTTGATTGCGTCCATATCAAAGAATAAGAACAACAAACACAATGTCAAATCAAATACCCTACAAAGCAATGAACTCATAAAACCACAGTCGTATCAAAAACCGTCAAATCGGCGAAGGTTCACACCTTTGGGTCAAACAATGGAATCAACAATGAAAGAACTAGTTACAAGAGGCCTTCTCATTGCACGTGAAGCTAGGTTTTGGGATCCAAAAGTCAAACCATCATGGTGGAATGATGCTAATTATTGCAACTATCATAATAACAAGGGTCATAAAACAAATGACTGTATGGAATTGAAACATGCAGTACAAGATTTGGTAGACAACAACAAAGTGTATGTGGAAGAACCTCAAAATAAAAATGATCATTCAGCCTTCAAAAATCCTTTGCCAAATTATGACAAAGGTGCATCATCCTCAAACAACAAAGGAAAGAATGCCAATCATGTCTATGACACAACAATCCTTTGTCTATCTGAAGTAGAACATGATCATGCAGTTGGTGATAACATTGATGAAAACAAAACCAACAACATTACCTCTTTGGATTTAATCCCAAGCATGCAAAACTCTGATAATCAAATAAATGTCTTAAAAATCAGAGAAAATCAAGAACATCAACCCACCGATGTGCTAAATAGGGAACAATCCAAAGTAATGTTAAAGGGAATTGGCACACATGCAGTTCCACCTCCATCACATTATGATGTTATCAATCAAATGCAAAACCCCCCTGAGAGAATCAAGCACATCAATCGGCAAACGTCATGACTAGGGGGCAAGCCAAGGTAGTATTAAAAGGTGTAGGATCTCAATGTGCGGTTACACCTCAATCTCATTATAATATTTTTGATCAATTACAAAACATCCCTGCACAAATATCGATACTGGAACTCCTTAAGTTGTCACCATCACATAAGGAAGTTCTCGAACAAGCATTAGTTGCCACAATCGTACCAAATAATCTGGATGTTTGTCAATTTCAAGCTATGGTGGGACATCTGACCACCCCACATTGTCTGTCATTCTCTCAATAGGATGATGTCTCATTAAACCATCCGCATAACACAACATTGCATATCGAAGTATGTATCCATAATCATCGTGTTAAGAGAGTTCTAATAGATGGGGGAGCTGGTCTAAACATTTGCACCCTCAAATTAGTCTGTGCACTAGGATATTCCGAAGATGCTATTGATGCTTGATGGAAAATGACCATTAGAGCATATGATGAGGAGGAAAGATTGTCCAAAGGTTTAATTGTATTACCCATTCAAGTGGGACCCATGATGAAGCATATAGCATGTCAGGTATTAGAAAGAGAATTGACATACAACATACTCTTAGGATGACCCTGGATTCATGAAATGCAAGTCGTACCTTCGACCTACCATCAATGCCTGAAGTTTCCAGTAAATGGACAAGAGGTGACTATAGCTGCTGATTATAATCATCCACAACATTGTGACACATTAAGAATATCTCAAGACACCTTTGTCCCTCACAATAGGGAAGCTTCAAGTTCATCATCATCCAAGACCGAACAAAATCCAAGCATCACTACCAAGTGGGTGCAAAAGAAAGGTAAAGAAAAAGAAACAAGTCATGTTGAAACAAACAATTCCGGATACACAAACTTCTCTATCAGACAAATTTCAAAAGCAAGTTCAGTTGATAGATAAAGGAATGGGATAGTACTCAATGGAGCAATCGCTTAACTTATCACAGTTAATGCCATCTCCTAGGAAATATGGTCAACCATCAATGATCAAACCTCCAATATCTTTACCTAGCACAGTTCTTCAAGAAACATTTGTAAAACCTAGAACCATAGTAGAAGAAATAGACAATAAAGCAATCCCAGATTGGCTTTACAAGGATGAAGAAACATCAACATCAGAGATCGGTATAAAAAATATTAGCATCAACACAGACAAATATGGAAAAGGAAAGTCTATTCTTGAAAAGATGGGTTATGAAGGACACGGGTCTGTGGGATTAAGAAAGGAGGGAATCTCATAACCTATCACACCTCTCACTCTCCACACAAAAGAAAAGCTTGGACTAGGATATTCTGAGGAAGAGAAACAGGAACTCAAGGAGAAGGTTGTAGAAATAATTCTTCAACTAAGAAATTTCTCTGAAACTAATTGCAATGAGTATGAATGGGATTCATTATCTGATGTATCTTTTACAGATATTCATTGTGGTATCATCCAACAATATACACCCACACGTGAGGAGGGCCAAGGCTTTGGGTCTAGACCAATCGTGGGAAAGTCACTAAATATTGATGATTCAAGTGGGGACGAACAAACCTCGAGCGAACTAGACAATCTGGAAGAAAGTACCATCATGGATCTCGATATTCCAACAAATGACTATGACAATGTTGCTGTCCTCACCCTTACCTCCATTGACCTAAATCATTCCGATGATACCATGCCATTAATCCATCCAAAACTTATTGATTGGGAACCTATCGAACCATTGACTGTACCAAAATTTGCAAATGATGATGCCATCGTGCATTTCCTATGTCATACCGGACCTGATACAAACGCTATCTATAATACTCATAACAATATGACTCAGCAGGAGGGTGTCAAATCTTCCAGTTGCAAAATTGACAACAGGGAAAATAGATCTAATGGTGAAAACCATTCTATGGCAACATTATATCTAGAAAAAGTAAAAATAAAGAACGCATCCAACGGTGAAAACCTTTCCGAGGCACTGAAGGATGGAAGATTTAACACTCTCCCAGAACACTATCATGAGCGATCATCAGTTCTGGTCGAACCTATACAATCAGTGGACATTGGCACAGAAGAGAAGGCAAAAGTTCTACATCTAGTAGAATCAATGACTAATCAAGAGAGACTGGAATTTATCAATTTATTTAAAGAAAGAAGCATCAACTTTGCTTGGACATATTCTGATATGCCAGGCTTAGATCCAAATCTGCTTATGCATCATTTGTCTTTGCCAACAGGAATTAAGCCTGTTAAGCAAAAATTAAGAAAAATGCATCCTCACATCGCATTAATGGTAAAGTCAGAATTAAAGAAATTATTGGATGCTAAATTCATAAGGTCTATAGACTATGCTGAGTGGATATCAAACATAGTACCTATTTCAAAACCAGACAACAACATCAGAATCTACACAGATTTCAAGGGCCTAAATAAAGCATGTCCAAAGGATGATTTTCCACTACCAAACATTGACATCATCGTGGACTTAACAGCTGTACATGCCATGTTACCAATCATGGATGGTTTCTCAGGATACAATCAGATAAAAATAGCTCTAGAAGATCAAGAAAAGACAACTTTCACGTCCATGGGGGACCTTCTGCTAGAATGTCATGCCATTTGGTCTAAAGAACACAAGAGCTACATATCAACGAGCTATGACGACTATTTTCCATGATATGATGCACACCTTCATGGAAGATTACGTGGATGACATCTTGGAAAAATCTACTACTAATGAAGGGCATTTGCATATCCTCGACAAAATCTTCACACGAATGGAGAAATTCAATGTCAGGTTAAACCCTAAGAAGTGTGTCTTCGGGGTTACGTCAGCAAAACTGCTAGGCTACATTGTCTCAGAAAAGGGCATTGAAGTGGATCTGGAAAAAGTCAAAGCTATAATGGAGATGCCACCTCCTAAGAATATAAGTCAACTCCGATCATTGTAGGGAAGGCTCCAGTCAATCAGAAGATTCATCTCTCAGTTGGCAGATAAAAGTCATCCTTTCAATCATATGTTGCATAAGAATATAGTTTTCAACTGGGACAAAGGGTGTGAAACGACATTTAGTATGATCAAGCAATATCTAATGTTGCCACCCATTCTCATGCCACCAACAGAGGGTAGACCCCTCATATTGTATATTGCTACAATAGATATCTCATTGGGGGCACTTTTAGCACAAGAAGATAATGAAGGAAAAGAGCACGCCATCTACTACATCAGTAGAACTTTAAATGGCTATGAAATAAAATATACATTCATAGAAAAGTCTTGCTTAGCAGTGGTGTTTGCTACTCAACAACTAAGACACTACATGCTGACTCATACAATTAGGCTAATTGCAAAGATCGACCCTTTGAAGTATCTACTAAGTAAAGCTACCTTAACAGGTAGACTGGCGAAATGGGTTATGCTCCTAAGTGAGTTCAACATCCAATATGTCGAGAGAAAGGAAATCAAGGGACAAGCAATTGCTGAATAGCTAACTGAAGCTCCTCTACCAGATGATTTCCCAATGACAATGGAGTTTCTAGATGCAAACATTATGACAACAATGCCACAACAATGGATACTATATTTTGATGGATCATGTACACAACGAGGATCAGGAGTAGGGATTTTGTTCATCACTCCCCAAAGACACACATTTCTGAAATCATATAGACTCATGTTCCAATGTACAAATAATGTAGCAGAATATGAAGCATTGATTATTGGGGTCAAAACAACAATTCAGTGGAATATCAAAGACTTACAGGTCTATGGGGACTCTCAACTAGTCATTTGTCAAGTGAATGATGAATATCAGACAAAAGATGAAAAGTTGAAGCCCTACAAACAACAAATAGATTATCTGAAATAGTCTTTTTCCAATATCACGTTTGATCAAATTCCAAGGGCAGAGAACAAAGCTACAGATGCCATGGCTACAATTGATTCACTACTACAATTGCCTGAGAAACGTGTTTGTTATGAATTTATGGTAGAACAAGTATCATGTCCTTCCCATTACAATCCAGAATCCGCTACCATTTGCCATATCGAAACCACCGAAACCTACATCTATGAAACAATTTATGCCTATCTGAAAAATGATGTCCTTCCTCCTGATTTATCCCGAAACCAAAAAAGAAACTTCATTCGCCAATCTGGAAGACATACTTTGATAGCTGACATACTTTATCGTCAAGGTCTTGATGGTACCCTACTCCGATGTCTAGAATGCAACGAGTTTGAAACGGCCCTACAAGAGGTTCACGAGGGTATTTGTGGCACTCACTCGAGTGGAATAACTCTTGCTAAGAAACTCCTCTAGTTGGGATATTATTGGCCATGCATGGAGTAGGAATCCTATCGATTTATTAAGAAATGCCAAAAGTGTCAAATTCATAGCAATTTGATTCATGCACCAGCACAGGAACTACAACCCTTTACAACGACATGGTCTTTTTGTCAATGGGGCCTAGATCTGGTAGGAAAAATCAATCCTTCTTCATCTAATGGACACAAGTTCATTATTACGATTACAAAATATTTCACTAAATGGATTGAAGCAGTACCTCTTACTACCATCACTGGGAAGTAGATCTCCTCTTTCATTTTGAACTACATCATATATCGGTATGGAATCCCTCAATCCATTATCACTGATAATGGACGACCATTCAAGAATCAAGATGTCAAAGAACTATGTGATAAGTTTCATATCCAACATCGGTTTTCAACACCGTACTATCCTCAAGGGAATGGCCAAGCAGAGGCCTCAATCAAAACAATACTCAAAATTCTCAAAAAGACGGTTAATGATGTTGGACGTGATTGGCATGTTCAACTTAATTCTACACTATGGGCCTACAGAACAAGCATCAAAACACTGATGAGAGCTACACCATTTGCTTTGGTATATGGATAAGAAGCCATATTGCCCATTGAAGTTGAAATTCCATCCCTTCGTGTATCACTCAGAGGTATCATTTCAGTTGAAGACTATAGGGTATCTAGACTGCAAGAACTGGAATTGCTAGATGAACATCATCAACGAGCTATTAATCATCTAACAACTTATCAATAGAGGATGTCAAGAGGTTACAATCATAGGGTAAAACCGTAGGTCTTTCAGGTTGGAGATTTGGTACTAAAAGAAAACCCTAGGAATCAACAGGATAGAGAAAAAAAGGGAAATTTGAGCCTAACTGGCTTGGTCCTTTTGTCGTCACATCAGTGTATGGATCAGGAGCATATCAGTTATCAATGTCAGAAGGGGATCTGTTTGATGAACCTATCAACAGTATTCATCTCAAAAAATTCTATGCTTAACTCCTAGTGCACGGGGCAAACTTTTGAAAATTGTTTCCTTGGTGAAAACCTGGCAAACACAAAACTATAAAAAAAAAAAAAAATACAAAAAAGAAGAAGAAAGAAAAACAAAAAAATGAGAAAATACAAAAAAACACAAAGGGTGTAATCAAAGCATATGGTGAAAACCTGGAAACAGGCGTCGTATGTGATTCTAAGATCAACTTTCCCATCTATTTGGATATATGTCAGGATCATTCATCTAGAAGTCAGTATCAATTCATATCATATCATTCATCTGGCCATCATTACATCCATTATAAAAATCATGCCACATGGTCAACATATCACTCCATAGCTTGGGGGCAACATCTAGATATCATTAGGGGAAATACAAATGTATCGATTTCACCAAAGGGCAACACAACAGTATGACATAAAACTGAAAACAAAAATCAATGGGCAATATCATCATTGTCAGAAGGCATCAACCATCCATATCATATCGAAAATCCAAAAACATGTCAAAACGGTAAGTCTAAAAAAGCAACATTCAAAAACATAGGTCTGTGTCAGTCGAACTACGTGGTCTCTGCGTGTGTAACGTAGGCAAGGCTAATCTTAAAACAGCCCTCGAGACCCCTAAGATAGGTTACTAGGTTCGGTCTTTAGTCAAAAATATCGAAAATCCAAAAACATGTCAAAATCAAGATGGATGATCTAAAATCTGAATAATGAATGGAACACTCTAAGTAAACAATGGATAAATTATACTTTTGATTATCATTTCTTTAGAGTAACTCAAAGATGTATTGAACTAGAGGAACAAGGAAAAAGAATGATATTTTTATTTGTCTGCTATTGTACATTAATCATATAAATGTGTGAATTGTCGGGGGATGTGCTATGCAAATGTATCACCGATGACATTCAAAATTCACACATTGAAATGATTAATCACTGCTTGTTTACGCAATGAATGCTCAGGTCATCTCTGTTCAATTATACCTCGATGCTTGTGTTCGATTGCAATATCAAAAATCATGAAAGTAGTACTCAGGTCGTCATTGGTCTAACACATACCATTGAAGCTTGTATTCACTTTCAATATCCAATAAAAGCTCTATGATAATACCAAGCACAAAAAGACTATTAAAATGACATCTGTTTTGCATATCGTTGCATGATTAAATTAGATTGCATTCATAAATAAATTCATTATCTGTAGAGTATTTGTCACATAAAAGATTCCAATCAATGATTATCTACTCTACAAATAAGACCGAGTATACTTGACATAAAATCCAAAATCATCATCAATTACCATATAATTACAAATCATCATCTCATCATTTCATCATTTCATTATCCATACAAAATTTTGCATCATAATCGATATACATTCATCAAATACATCATGCATATACAATCATGTATCCATACATTTAATAAATAAAATCACATTATTACATCCATCAAAGATCATTCCATAAAATAAAAAGCCTTTATCCATCCATCCATACATATTATCACATCACATCATATATCCATATATCATATATTCTACACATACATTTTATCATTGCATTATTGCATTAAAATAAATAATCATTCATATACATCATCACATTCAGAATTAAATCATCACAAACTCATATAATAAAAGCATCCATCACATAGAAATCATAAAGCCATCGTCATATCACATCAACTGCATCTCATATATATATCACAAATGTCAAGTATAGAATGAAGTTTGGTCTACAAAATACATAATCAACAATGAGCTAAATCATAATATACATCACAGAGGATCACAATGGCATCTATGACCTTCTATTGCCAGAGTGAGCAAGCTCAACAGGACACTGTACCACCACCACCCCCAGAAGGACCCGGATCTCTGGAATCTCTGCATGGAGGCTGTCACCCCCTCACTGACTGTCTGTGTATGAGTCCGCCCAGATCTCAATGGGGCATAACTGAATCGATGCTCGACAGGCAGTGCATCATGATATCAGCCTCTGTAGAACTCGACCTCTTGGCCAACCCGCATAACCTCTCTCATATAATCACTTATGGAGGTGCCATCAGCCAATCTCTGGAGAGTATCCGCTGTCTCCTGTGCCCTCTCGACAATTTGCCAAGCACTGTCTTGCTCCGCTGTTAGGATATCAACCTGTGTCTGCATAGCGGCTAATTGTCCCTGTACCTGTGCTAAGGCCTGTACATGAGCCTGTGCCTATGCCTGCATCTGGGTCTGAGTCTACACAAGCATACCCCGAGCTTGTACCAACTACCCCTGCAAATTCTAGACCTGTGCATGGAGCCCAGCTATCTGCCTTTGTTGCCCAACTGCCAGCGCTGTCACTGCCTGCCTCTTGCGAGGCCTGCTAGAAGAAGGAGCACTGCTGATGGCTGGTCCTATCCCTTTGTATCCTCCACTGCCACCGTCACTATCATCCCTGTTGCTACCCGAACTACTGCTGCTCTCTGAGCCATTGCTGGATGAAGAATCATCTCCACCCCCACTGCCTACAGAACCCTTTGCCACATCCTCCTCCACAGGTAAAGGTGCTGGCTCGTCCGAAATGGTAATGCGAGGATGGGGGACCAAGTCTAGGAATGCTATGTACTCCTCTGTCACAGCTGCCTCTAAAATATCTCTCCACATATCCTAGGGAGATGGCTGTAAAGACCTGTATCCCTCTACAAGAACGTCATACAACAATGTGGGACCCCAATCAGGAATATCCATCCATCATCATGCATAGTGGGCTACTCCCTGTGGCATGCACTGAATAATGCCATACTATCTATATACCCGATGAAGCAAGAATCTTTCAAGAAAAAATGGTGTCCGATCGATGAGGTACATAGAATCACACAAAACCCCAACACTGTACCATCCTTATCCCACTCCTCGCAGTCAAGGTATGGGCACCAGATAACTGTCTCTGTGTCATCAAACACCCATCTCCAATGCTCAAACTTTCCCATCTAGGCCTGTGTGAATCGACCACTATATCTGAAAACATATGGTCTGCCGGCTGGTTTGTCTGCAACTGGAAATGGCCGACAAATAGCGAAATGCTCCCAAGCCCACACCTGTAATAGGGTCATCCCTGCAGATAAACTACGTGCACCTAGGTACACAACCAAGTGTAGATCATAATAAAGATGCGCTAGCATGCAGATCCCCCATGCATACCTGGTACCATGTACCATCATGCTCTCAAGTGTCCTACCCCAGCCAACAAGGAATCCCTTTGACCTGTGATCAAGGAAAAAGAAACCTCCAATGAATCCAGCTAGCACTGCTGGTAGTGTCGCATAAGAATCCACGATCCTTCGCCATCAAATGCTCGGACCCTCTATGTCCTAATCCTGAAAAACTCTACAGAGAGCATCTCTACTGCTGGTCCCATGTGAATCATATGTAACAATCTCCCCCATGAATGGAATGCACAATATATGCCACACATCCTCTGGTGTGACTATCATCTCCTTGGTGGGTAGGTGAAAGGTGCTGTGGTCACTATGCCACCTCTCAACCAACGCAGTCAACAAACCTCGATTAATCCTAATTTGGGGCATATCAAGCAAGCTTGTAAGGCCACAATGGCCTATCACCTGAAGCTCATCTAGTGTCAGATGAGGTATCAAATCTGTAGTCTAAGGAAACCTCTCTTGCATCTGGAGAGTACCCAAATCCTCCTATCATCATAACGAAAAATCTACAATCAGTGAACTATGTCAAGAAATCAAACGTCATTTTACTATCAAGTCTATTCCAAAAGCTTTGGTATGAATTTTTGATCAAAATTCATAGGTGAACATCCAACCTCACCTATCATGAGGCTCATCAAAATATTATCTAGATCTCGCCTATCATGAGATTTATCAGATATTGAATCATTTCCTTGCCTATCATGAGGATCATAAAAAAAAAAGGATTTCTTCTCGCCTATCATGAGAGTTAGTCTTATCTAAATCATCAAATCCAACATCAAGAATGTGGATTGTCAATCATACCAATCAGAAGAGTGGACATGATCGAAATTGACAAAATCAAGGTTCATTAAGTCAAAATTTTCAATTCTAACATAGAAGCGCTAAAACAGGCTTCTGAAGCGCTATAGTTTCACATCAAAGCGCTAAAACAAGCTTCCAAAGTGCCACTTTACCAGAAGCGCTAGAACAGACCTTGAAAGCGCTAATCCACTGACTCAAAGCGCTGAAAGTTCCAAAGCGCTAAAATCCGGCTTCAAAGCGCTACTTCTTGACTCCTAAGCGCTAAATCACTGAAAGCGCTACTTTATCGACTGAAAGCGCTAGAGTTTTAAATGCAAGCGCTAAAACTCAAAGTGCTAGACTACCTACTGGAAGCACTACATTGGAATGTAAGTGCTACAACACAGCTTGAAAGCACTAAAACTAACCTAGACACACCTAGACGCTAAAAAGCATAAAAAACAAAAATGCATGAATTACGAGGAGGTCGAGGGGTACATATCGGAGGTCCATACGCAGGCGGTCATCGGTGACGTTGAACGTGCTTGAATTGGTGAGTGTGGTAGGGGATAGGCATCTCACTCCAGTTGGTAGAAAAGTCTTTATCACTAAGAATTTTGAACTCAAAAAGCACATATGACTTTAAAAATGACCTTTTAGCACTATTTATAATTTTTGAAAGGTATTTTTGATGGATTTTATTACATTTTGATTAATTTTATCCATGAAATTAATTAAAACTCATCTAAGGGCTCTATTTTTACATCATTTTGTCGGGAGATAAATTATTTCATCATCAAATCTTCATCAGATCATCTGAAAATCATCAAATTCTTAAAAAATTCTAAAAATCATCAAATCATTAATTTATCTCTTGAGGGGGCATATTATCAGCAATCATCTGAAAATCAATGTCTAGGGCATACAATTTTTTTGTTTTTTGAAATCATCAATCCTGGCAGTAGCAGCAAAAATAATTTCTTCGAAGCAATGCGTAAACACATCACTTCGAAGAGGGGCAAAATGTATACACCTAAAAATGGTCTGGAGCATTCTGATTAATTAAATACAAATTATTTGATTAATTATCCTAATTTCTTCTACTATTGAATAAATAGAAATATTTATTTATATAGTTCACATTTAATATTCATCTTAATTAAATAAACAAAATTAAATACTTTGTTTGATTTAATTACCAAATCCCTATTTTATTCTATCACATCCATCTTAAATTAATTTAATAAAGACAAAACACTTTATTTATTAATTACCGTATTCCTCTGTTTAATTTAATAAACAACTATCCTAGAGTTCGTTTTATTAAATTATTTATCTCCCTTTTCCTAATTTAAATAAATCAAAATATTTGAATTAGAGCATAAGGAATATTCCAATCTACATTTCCTCAAAAATGAATTAGATTTCCTATGTCTAATCTATGTCTAAATTTGTCACAATTAATGCTTTGAAACTTCATGGGAAGTTTTGGAGACAAATTGGAGACAAATTTGGAATTTGATCTCTCAATCCTCTCCATCAATCCTTCCTCTTCTCTTGCCTGGTGTTTTCATGGGTAGAGACAATCTCCATCTTTCTCTCAATCTCCTCCATCTCTCACCATTCAATTCTCTAGATTGAATCCAAGCCTCTCAAAGCTTTCCCTGTGCATTTCTACAGCCAGGAAATCTATAAATACAACCTCATTGAACCAAGAAAAGGATCTAGATAATCAAGTTTTTGCACTCTTACTCTGCAGGAATTCAAGCATCAAGCATCAAACAATCAAGTTCTTCAACCATGGCTACCTCTTGTAGTTACAATTATCTGTTTCACATCAATATCATGCTAGTTTAATTGATTTATCATTTAGCATTGCATTATCATCATCTTGTTCTTCAGATAGTCATTTTAACAGTCTTATTTGCTTACACAATCTGAGAGCAATTTAGATTTAATAAATCTTTGGAGATAGAGAGCAATATGACGCTTTCAATTGATTATGTTGTTGAATTGATTCAATTTGTTTAATCATTGATATAATGTCGTATTAAGAAGTGTTTTGATCTTATTCACATATTCACACTTACAGTTTCCACAAGCACTATTTCAATAATTCATAAAGTACACATTGGTTCAAACATTCAAATTTTATCATTTTCCAATACACTACAAACCAAGAAACTTTCCCAAAAATTCATTTAAATTTCTTCAAAATTTATTTTTCTAGTTTCAAATATTTGAAAATACCCTTTGGCTCTAAATATTCCCAACAACACATTTTTAAGGTCAAATTCACATTTCTATGAGTTTAGGAAAAATTTGCCAAAATGAGGGCACAAAATGGAGTTTAAAAAAAAATAAAACTAGCATACCTATATTGAGAAAAATCTATGTAAAATACACCATGAGATATCCTTTTTGAGGTGCCTATTTTAAATTAAATTTATGCCATCTAAATGCAATAGGCCTCTCAAGAAGGATATATCTCCACATATTTTACATAGATTTTTGTAAAGATTGACTATGTAATTTAAAAAAAATTATGAATGTTGAGAAAACATATTTGATTTTTGCTATTTACCATTAAGGTGTGCCTCAACTTAGCCCTAATTGATGCCTAACCCTAATTCAATGCTAATTTACAGGAACCCTAATTAAAATCTAACCTTGTTTGTACCCTAACCCTAATTGAACCTAGATTGAATTATAACCTTAATTGAACCCTAACCCTAAGCCTAATTGAACTCTAACCTTGACTTCTAACACTAATTTAATGGACTAACTAGGTAATATTAACCCTTACACTAACTAAACTATAACTATAACCCTCTTTTTTTTATTGGTCCATTATTGCTACCATTTGATCATAAGTGTAGTCCATCATCTTGAGCTTCCCCAAGATTAGGTTTTGGTTTTCTCTATAGGATTTATAGAAATATAACTCTAAGAGGAAACAAATGATACCCTTGTGACTTTTGAAAATGATTCTTTAAATTTTAGTCTCTTCAAGGAAAGCATTGATCCCATCCCCAAGCATCTTGGCCAAAGATCATTTATTTGTCAAATCATGGGTAGAAGATATTCTATAAAAAAACTTCATAGATGAATTTAAGGAAATTGGAACTTTATCAAATGTGGACTTCCTTATTGTAACGACCCAGTTCTTACGTAATTTTTTTTCTTAATCTAAAACTTTTAACATAGAGAACATGCATATAAGAAAGTACAACAACATTTCTTTCCTTTTTCATTAACAATAAATAAGATACATGCTAGCTAATAAATTGAAATATTTTTCCTTTCAAATGAACATGACAATATATTTCAAATAATGAAACTTTTCCTTTTAAAATGAACATCAGAGAAAATATACATACGTGCAAATATTTTCAAATTTACCTATGTTGATATATGAGAGATATAGAAAATCTAAACTCTATACCATTTATAGTTAAATTTAAATTATATCTTATTAAATTATTAAAAAAATTAAGTTTCTTATAAATAGTTTTATGTTTTTTTATAATTAACTTGACATTGTGTATAAAAGGTTTAAGTTATGAATGCTATAATATAAAAAATAAATTTGTTTTCAATGTTTATTTGTTAGTTTCAAAGATGTGCCAATAATGTTGCAATCAGTAATGATTAAATTTTTCTTGATTGGTTAAGTGGTATTGTGCAATTATTCTATGTTAATTTAATGTTATGAATGCTATAATATAAAGAAGAATATTTCTAATATATTTTTAATGCATCTTTATATTTTATAAACAAACATCTAATGTAAAAAGTATGACTATAAAAAAAATACAACTTAATGAGTAAACATACATTTAAAGTTAAAAGTGAAATTATAATACAAATTGTATATTTATTTTATTTTTCTTTTGATAAATTTAATTTTTCATTTAGAATTATCTTTTAATATTATAAATGATAATCTACTAATCTTAAATAAAATTTATAACTATTAAAAATGATTACACACAATAAATTATTAATTCTCAAATCAAATTGAATTATATAAAAAAAATCATAATAAAATACTTTGAAGTAATATTTTAGTCATAAATGTTTTATTTTTATTTTTGAACTTTTTAAATTTTATAACTATAATATGGATTCTAATAAAAAATAAATAAATGATGTTCATTAATAAATTATAAACTTTTACACCAAATTGAATTATATATTAGAATAAAATATTTTGAACTAATATAAATTATTCATAAAATTATTTTATTTTTATTTTTAAAATATTAAATTTTATAATTACAATATGGATGCAAACAAATTAAAAAAACCACTAAAAAAGTAAATCAATATTTCATTTCAATGTAAATCAATTAGAAATCTTTAAAAAATTATTATAATCAATGGTTGAGGTGACTATAAACTCAAATTGAATGAATATGATATGGAGAATGAAAGTAAGAATGACTCAATGAAAACTATCTATATTCCATGTTAATTACAAGAATACACAATCATATCTTCTTAAAAATGTCTCCATCATTGTCAACCGTTTTTGGGAATAGGATTGGTAGCTCTTTTTAATTTTAATTTTATCTTTATTCACTGCAACATGTTGGGAGCCGCTTGCTCTAGAGCCCTACAGTCCTTGATTGTAAATCAGGTATGGCAATCTGCATTGTTTTATTTTACAAGCAAATAAGAGTTGCAATTTCTACTAGATAGACATTCCAGAAAATGATGTGCATTGATTTATTATATATATTAATAATGCCATTTTGTATCAGACTGTGAAATTCCAGCAAAGATGTGCACTTTTTTAATTACTGGGAAAATAATGCCTTATTTCTATGGAACTAAGATATTCTAGAAAATAGAATGCAGTGGTTTATTTTATGGATGAATAATGACATTTCTACCAAATTCAAACGATTCAAAAAAAAGAAGAGAAGACATTATGATGTAAGAAAATGAAATTATCTTAAAAATCATAAAAATGCAATGCAGATAAGAATAAGATATACAGAAAGAAAACTATCTTAAAAATCATACATATGCAATGTAAAGAAGATTAATATATTCTCTATAAAGAAAATTATCTTAAAAGATAAAAATATATAATTGATCAAAAAAAAAAAAAATTACCTCCTTGTAAGACATTTAGAATGGTAACTGATATTGAAAGAAAATAGACAAAACTTCTTTCTACTCCCAAATGGAAGCACCAAAACAATCACTTCAAATGTGAATTCACCTCCTAATTTTTTTTTAATTGTGATTCAAACATACAGATACAAAATCCTACAAAACTACAGCTTAAAACATATAGTTCTTTCCCAAATTTCACAATAAAACTTGTAAAAGTTAGTGGAAAAAATAACGCTACATAATTAAAAGCTTGGAACAGGTAATGCTGGAGGAAGTTGAGATATTTGAGCTTCCAACTTCAGCAACTTCACCACTTCTATTATTTTTGGTCTTTCAGTAAAGAAATTGCAAGCATGAGCGTGCATGTGAAGATGATGGGCTATATTCCCTCCTAAGGTCTCCCCAATCAGAAATGTGTAAGCATTGAACCACATATCACATTCTCACTTAGTGGATAAAAGACATTGGAGTACAACCATGGAGTCGTCATAGGTGAGAAGGAAATTATTTAGAGCCAATCTATAATTCACTGAAACCATCAGTGCAATTGTATTTTTTTGATGAATCGTTTGGCTTTTTAAAGAACTAATGTCACTGTGAATATCTTATAAGATGTTACACCTTTAAATCAAATGTTACATATGATTATTTTAGGATTGGTCCTGGAGAATGTCAGACGTCGCTTTAATACCAGATGCTACATTTAATTATGACACTCATCTTTAGTGGCTGACCTCCACTACAAACTGTTTCATTTTCATTTTAAAGTGATACCTGCCATTTCAAATGCATGCTGAATGTGATACCATGACAACCAACGAGGATGCCAATTTTTTTGGAAAAGGGTTAATGTTTACATACAAACATTCTTCCCTCTACAGCTGAATACGCCTCTCGACATAATAAAAATTAAAACTATTCTAATTTTGAATTTGAAAGAGAATTGGGCTCGTGTTTAATACTCCACTATTTACCTACAATATTTTTAAAATAAAAAATGATGAAAAATAGAGAAATAAAAAACTTACCTCAAATTTTGTAAAATAATCAATTGAAGAGTACTTACAACACACCACACGAAAGCATGAATCCAATCAAAAAGCACATTCCCGTTCCAAATCCTATTACACTTCTTGAATTTTCACTCAAATCCACCCACAAATGCATGCCCAATCACCAACACAAGAATTCAAATGGGAGAGGATTTTTGCATACCCCTTTTATTAAAATGAACATAATAATTAAAAGAATGCCCTTTTTTCCTATTTTTCCTATTTCTTTATTTGTCAAAATTTTCCAAATATAAATAAAATACTTACATTCAATATTTTGAATTCATTTAAATCCATAAGATTAAATTGAGCATAAACATATCCCAACCCTAGAATGAAATCTTGACAATTAAACTAAATACTAACTTATATTTTTATTTTTCCATTTTCCCAAAACACAAATATTTTGATGGCTAATATTTGAATCATTTCAAACACAAATATGCCATTTCTTATTAAATCATTTGTAGTCATTAATCAAATATGATTAAATTGAGTCCAAACAAGCTTTCCCAACCCACTAAATTTTATAATTAATTAAATACCACATAACATTGTTTCTATTTTTTCCCTTTCTTGAAACACATAAAATATTTCAATAATCACTATAGAAATAATTTAAATTCCTAACATTTCATTTTTGAAAAACATATAATTTAAATCATTAATTAAATTATACATTTATTGGTTATTCACGACACATAAGGATTCTAGAATAATTCCTAATTCAGATTTGGGTTCACATAGGGTCAAACATGACACATACTATACTCGGATTCGAGTACGATCGAGGAATAAATAGGGAGGCTCAATTTGACATCTTTGAATTAACCATTGTTGGGGAATAACTTAGACCTATGCAACCAAGAAAAAAATAACCCTATATACCTATGAGCACTCAACACACGTCAAGGGTACCTATTCAATGTATATATAGTCAAAGAATAACATAATCGCCCAACGAGGTTCAGTAGCATAAAGCATAAAATTACATTCATACAATTATTATATAAATCACTTCTTTTGAACATTAAAAATCAAAATCACATTTAATCATGGCATATATAATGCACATCACAGAATTGAAGTACAATGATAAGCCAAGCATATAAACATACAAAATTCCAACAACCAACATGCTAAGGAACCTCATCTCGAATATGTGGTGGTTCATACATACACTATTCCAACCATAATAAAATCACCACAAAAATCATGAGGAAACAATGAAGTTAAACCACTAATCCCACAACTACAAGTTTCAAATGGGAGGGGCAAGGTAAGTGCAAAAGGATGGGGGACCAAAAAGGGGTCTTATGTGGCCTCTATTTTTTTTTCTCTGAAATCAGGAAAGACTGACCTTGGATGAGAAATTGAAGATAGTTACACTCAAAATATGAAGATGCAACAAAAACAAGAGTCATAGTGCTCCAAATCTACTTTCTAAACTACTAACATTTTTTAAATGATAGAGATTAAGGGGTTCAAAAAGGGGGGACCACACAAATTGGTCCTATTTTTCTCAAAAATATAACATAGCATCTAATGTGGCCCCCTAAAATGTTAACTTTTTTTAGTATTTTAAAAATGACTTTAGTGAGAAATTAGCTAACACCATGTAGTTTATCCGTACTTTTCTGCTAATTTTTTAATGAATATATGATTTTTTACTAATTTTCAAAGTTGACACATCCCGAAAAATAGAAAATTGAGTGTGCTTCCCCTTACAATTTTTGAAAACTGATTGAATTTTTTTTAAAAAAAAATATATGCAGCATGGAATCTAGTTTCTAAAATTGTAATTTATTTAAAATTTTGATGAACAGATAAAAACTAAAATAAAAAATACCACATATTGGTTTTTGAAAAAAAATAAAAATACACTAACAAAAAAAATTAAAGATGAAAACCTTAACATACTCAAAACATGAAAAAAAATACATGGTTAGATAACTAAGAGAGCTTAACATTATCATGGTGTAGTTTTAATTTTCATTGAAACACATGTAAACCTAATGGGGAGCACGCTTGAGATTATGTATTTTTTTTATGATTTATAAAAACACATCTTTGGATGTTGAAAAGTCACTCCAAGCCTTTGGGCTAGAAGCCCAAGAAAAATCCAAGCCAAAGGGTTGGATTTTTTTAAAAAAATGAGAGCACATTATAACATGCTCTTTTTATGTTTCATTCTTTGAATTTTTTTCTTTCTTTCTTTTTTCTTTCTCTTTCTCTTTCTCCTTCTCTTTCGAAGAAATTATATATATACATGAAATAAACATTTAAAATTTTCTTTCTCTTTATTATACTTTAAGTTATATTTCATGTATATAGTTTTAGGATTTTTGAGAGTGGTTTTGGATCTCTAGAAGCTATAATAAGAAATCTAGTTTTTGGAAGATCTTATAAATTTTTAGACTTAGTCAAATTTCAGTAATCAACATGTCAAATTTTAGTAATTAGGAGGTCAAATTTCAATAATCACCAAGTTTTATAATCTCTCTCTCTCTCTCTCTCTCTCTCTCTCTCTCTCTCTCTCTCTCTCTCTCTTTCTATATAACTCATTTTTTATCCCTTACACTCTATACCTCTCTCTCTCTCTCACTATCTCCATCCCTTTATTTGAGCCTATCACTCTTGAGCTCAAGAACTACCTCTCTACATGCCCATCCTTATCTCTCTCTCTCCCTCCCTCCCTCTTACCCTCTCTCTCTTTATAAGAAAGTAAATTTCCATATATAAATGTCAACTTATACTTGAATGCTTATTTCGTGTATATAGTTTCACTAAAAGAGAAGGAGAAAGAGAAAGAGAAAGAGAAAGAAAAAAAAAAGAGAATTTTTTCAAAGCAAACATAACACGACCATGTTATAATGTGTCACATTTTGTGAAAGCATTCAAATAATGCAAGCATGTTATAACGTACTCACGTTATGTGCAAATCAAAACATAATGCGAGCGTGTTATAACACACTCATGTTTTCTCTTTCTTGAGACCAAAAAGTAGAGTGGTCACTTTTTGGTCCCCCATCTTGGTGCACATGCTTGAAACTACATATTTTATCTTCAAACTTATTTTTTAAAATAAAGACTGACAAATTTTGACATAGGATCATTACTCATTGACATGTACATGTTAGAAATTTAATTTTTTAAGGTTGTATATTTAAGAACATCTATCTTATGTCGATTTTATTATAAAAAGATCAATCAAATGCCAATCACAAAAAAAAAAAAAAAAGCCAATTATAAAAAAATAAAAATAAAAAATATTATTGAATGATCCTAATTGCATACCTATCATTTTTAACCCTCTTGTCATTTGAACCATTAATAATGACCTAAAAATTAAATATACTAAATATGGAGCTGAGAATGTGAAGGGATATCTAATTTAATTAACTTTTATGTAAATAAATTAAAAATTTTGATGCTTAAACAAAGCTAAACATCTTTAAACCTTAGATTATATAATATGTTTTTAATAAAATATGTGAAATATTAAATATTATTTCTCCTAAATCTCTTAATATATATATTTTAAATGAAATATAATCTAAAATCAAAGAAAATATGTGCAAACAATCTCTTATTGTTCATTTGAAATGAATAAGAAAAACTTAAAATTTTAATAAAGACTTAAAAAATAGAAAAAATATTTTCTTAATATACATTGTAAATTGACTGTGTCCATCATAGAGACAAAAAATTAAAAAATAAGAAACACAAATATTTAAAACTTTCTTACATATGTTTGTTGCATTGAGTTAGTTTTCTCCCTTTTAATCATTTTCATCTCCTAGTCATTGGTTTTCCTTTAGAAGTTGTCAAGAGCAGACAAAGAATTGCAAAAATTAATATAAGGTAATGCAAAGAAAAAATAAAAGCACTTTAGCAAGAATTTGTCAAGAGTAGACGAAGAATTGCAAGAGCATATTGCAAAGTGATGCATATTAACTACTATGAAAAAATGATTTTGAAAGTGGTACATAATAGAAAGCCATGCAAAATTCAAAGGTACATAATTTTTCTATGTCCTTGTAATTGACAGAGAAAGGAGTTTTAGTTTATGAACTGAAGGAAATAGGTTGTTCCACCTTTTAGGAGATGGAACTTTGGGGTACCTATTTCACTCTTAGTTCATTAGAAAACCAAGATCCCTCAACCAAGTGACTCAATTGAGGGAAGGACACATGGGAGTGTGGTTTCCTTAGATGTGATTAAAAAGAGGGGTTCACCATTAAAATAAAGCTTCAAGGGGGAAATGCAAACAATCATGAACTAAACCCTAGAAACTTAAAGACATGAAATCAAACTAAGAAACAAAAGTCAGACATAAAAGAACTTGGTAAACTATGGATTCCAAGCAAGATTTGTCACTCTGAAATTTTTCTTTTTGAAGTGTATTGGGACTCATACACCAGGCTAGCCAATTTAGTCATGCTACAAGAATTTGGGAAAAATCTGGAATCTTTAGATGAAAAACTAGAATCTACAAAAAACTGCTAAAAAGAGGTATATTGGGACTCATACGCCCAAGGTGGCGATTTAGTCCCAACATTAGGGTTTGACTAAAAATTTTGTATCCTCTAGTGATCTTCCATAGGTTTCGTCTTGTCGGATCTTCAAGTTCAAAAAGTCTGAATTATGATACGTAGGTGAGTTTTCATGAAGATGACAACTTTTTGACAAATTTCACAAATTTCTTCAATCTTGCAATTTTCTGTTCAAAGGATCTTCAAGCTCCAAATCACCTAGATCTACAATCACACATGAAGAGAGAAAAATGTTGTTGTGTTAGGGAATAGGGGTTTGCCTTGGTCAAACCCCGTTGTGGTAATCAAACCTTGAAATGAAAAAGAATAACATGAAGGAATGATGAATGAACAATATGCAATGTTGCAACTCACCAAACCCTTAAAATAATGGCTGCAAACTTGTTTGAAATGGATCCAATGGATGTGGATCTTGATTATTGATTTTTGATATGAGATAATACCTTTGAATGCTTGCTTGAATCGTGAAAACGTACATTACAAATGTTAGTTCAAAAACACACATGATGCATGATGACTTTTACATGATGATTGAATCTTGAATACTGCAACAAATGCTTGATAATCAACTCTTGAATGCTCTTGAATACTCTCTTGATCATAAATTTGATATAGTGCTTGAATAATTGAAAGCTTAAATCTTGTTAGGATTTCTTAGATGGAATTATGTGAAATAACCTTGTATTTATACTTGTTTATGCCAAATTTCCTAAAATTAAAACACTACAAGCCAACATCAGATCTAGGATAATAAAATCTCACCAACAATTTGATTTAAAATAGGTCCTAATTTAAGCGGGACTCATACGCCAGCTTGGGCGCATGAGTCCCAGTGTCTTAAACGTGAGACACAAACTCCAAGAAGTGTCTTGTTTAATACAATGTTTAAGATCAGGTCCCGAGACCTAGGTGGGACCCATATGCCGAAGGTGGCATATGAGTCCCAGATCATGAGATCTAGAGCATTTAACCCAAAAACATAAATCATGATATGTCATTTATTAAATGTCGGGATTATCCTAAGAATAATGCATTTAATTAGGCTCGTGGATGAAAAGTCAGACCAAATAAGGCATAAAGAAGCCCAATTTTAGTAGGGAGGGCCCAAACAAGTGTGAAAATGTAAAGGGATACATTTTCCTACACTATATTTAGCCCCCACTTTAGTGAGAGGAGAAACTTGCTTCAAAATCACACCAAATTAGATAAATTTGCATCAAGAGGGGTCCAAGTGTACCAATGCAGATGGAATAGAATGAAAAATATCAAGGAGGTGGCGAAGCTCCCAAGATCCAAGATCCTACATCAAACCAATGTAGGAAAAAATGAAAAAGCATGAGAACAATGTATGAAGCAACAACAAGGCACAAGAATACACTACCAAAGATATAAATAAGAAAGAAAAAGAAAAAGAGTGATGACTCAAGCCTCGACCATTTGTCTAACATGATGTGGATCAAATCTAAGCTATTTGTCCAAAAACGTTTACAAGTGGAACACGATTTCCACTATTCAAACAAAACACATGCTCACAAGGGCTAGTGGAACCTTAGGTCGTCCACTAGGTGAGCCCCCAAAGACACATACGTATGTGACCTATATGTGCTCACACAAACAAGCAAGTGGATATGGGAAATTCATGCCTAGGTTGGATCCCATACGCTAACCATATCAAATATATACCTCTTGATAA
This sequence comes from Sequoiadendron giganteum, assembly GCA_007115665.2. Lineage (NCBI taxonomy): Eukaryota > Viridiplantae > Streptophyta > Pinopsida > Cupressales > Cupressaceae > Sequoiadendron > Sequoiadendron giganteum. Next base: position 56,225,889 of record CM021107.1, on the reverse strand, counting down.
ATTTGATAAGGTGCCACATAACACAAACAAGACACTAACTCATTTGATTGAAAAATCCGACGAAAACTTCCGAAAAAAGCTATATAATCAAATGTATTGTCGGGCACTTGTGCAAAATTTTCATTTTTTAAATTTTATCCTCGACATTAGTCAAAATTTCAATGAACCTTATTTTTCATCTACGTTTCAATGAAGATCGTTCACCGAAATTTCAACAGACTTGCAAAGTTAAATTGTGGCTAACATAAATAAAAATGAGCTCAACTATTTATTGCGACAGTGTTTTTCTCGACGATTTTCTTGGGGAAAATAAAAAAACTCAAGAAGATATCGCTAGCCTAAGGGTAGTCATTGTTTTTTTCCAAAATTCATTTCTGAAGTCAGATTTGTACTTCTAGGTTGAAAATCATATTTTAAAGCAACTTCTCATAAGATTTCATTTTTAGTCTTGTGCATTTTTAGAATTTCATTTCTAGATTTTAGACCCGACTTCACAAATTATTTATAAGGGAATTGTTTATAACTGATGGAAAATTCTTGATGAATTTGGACAAAGATTATATTTGTAAGGTTTCAATTTTAACCCTAATGATCAATTTTCAATAGATTTGGGAGCCATAACTAGATAATATCAAAGGTGTTGGTTGTTTTTACTGTAACCAAGTTTATCTTCTAATCTACCTATGGAATTGTCAATCCCAATCAGAGGCAGCTCGAAGGACTTGGACCAACTGACGAGGGTTTTAATAAAGCTCCTACACTTTGGGCTCTACAAAACCCGAGAGGGTGATCCCCTTAACGTGTTTATAATCTTTGCACCAAAATTAAAAACAACATCAATACTAACAAATCATCTTACTTAATAGCTCAACATAATAGGATAATACCGAAATGAATTGGCTTTTCATCAATAATATGAGCTACTTGGAGCATGAGATACTATAAAAACATTACACAACTTAGGATAATCATTGATTTGCAATTTGTAGCAAGCTCTAAGCAAAACCAAAGGAATACAAAACCTCACAAACTATTACAACTTAGACCAGTGCCATATACCATTGGAGGAGTCAAATTCATAAGCACTTAAAGATTCATGACAGATTCAGACACAACATATAAAATATCAGATAATACTACCTTACAATACCATCAATCTATATTCCAACCCAATACTACTTATCAAATCCTTATATGAACATATTCACCTATAACCTCACTTAAGAATTTTAATTAATTCCTTGAATTAAAGACAAAATGAGAATTATACACACCATAACAGTGAGATGAACAGAATAACCCTTAATCATTTTATTCAAGATAATAATATATTCATACAATGGAGAGACATGAGCTTGAAATGAGTAATTTTCATTCAGATGCTAGTACTGTCTTGAAAATTAAGTACCCATGAAATTAAAACCTACAACATAATGACACCAAACCTAAGAATAGTATCTTCACTATAATATTAGGCTCTTTACAAATTCTCTCTGCAACTTCACTTAGACTCGACCTAAAGATATCTAACTCGCTAACCTATATTTCTAGTCCTGAAATCCTTCTTATAGGGAAAATGAAGGAGCAAAAGCATTAGACCAGAAATACACCTGTCACTCGTCACTTGGACCACCTTATGACATTTCAAAAATTGGTTACAACAACCGAGTCTCTAAAGAATATTTTTTTTCATCCCTTCCACTGGAGAATAACTGTTGCATTTGCCAAACTTTAAAAATTTGCACCAAAATTGCCACCAAGACATAGCCAAAATTTGTTATATCCATAATCATTGAGTTGTTAACTGTCGGTTGTAGAATCTGTTTGATTCTTCAGTTAATTACTTGTCTACCCATCCTTGATATTCCTCATCCGTTGGCCAACTAAAATTTACCACCTCATTTACCTTGGCACTGTAAGGTGCATACTTTACTGCTACTTGATTTGCCTCTTTTTCAAAAGATTCCAAAAATGTGCTAGTGTTAATGATTTTATCCATACTACTCACCAACATCTCATAATCAAAGTCATCACAAATCAATTTGATTTGTGCATTGATGACTTCATCAACCTTGTCCTGCCATTGCTGCAGTGATCTAGCATTTCCTTAGGCATCTATAATATTTGGTAAAGATGTGTCACTCTAGTCATCAAAGCCCTTTACCAACTCTTTAATCCTCTAGCTCAAATCATCAGGTAAGGCTTGGAAACCTTGCAGTGACTTCACAAAGACTTGAGTAGGCCTTAATTGTTGAGGCCTATTACCTGCATCAAATCTAGAGATTTTATACATAACATCTAAATCATTGGCCCTAGGGATCCATTTCTCAATTAAAGGAAAAACCAATTCCTGATCCCTGGTTATATTTTTAATTGAATCCAAAAATAAAGAATATAAATAATAGACAAATGACAATCTACCATCAACTCTCTCATTTAGGTGCCTCAAAACTGTATCTACAACCTTATTTTTCTTAACAATTTCTCCCTCCTCACTTGATTTTAGAGCTTCCTGTAGCTCTATAATATTATTAATAATTTTATTTTTGGCTGGATCTATAGAGTACTTAGCCTCCTCTTCAACTGGCTCTAATGAAGGACTGGGAGCAAGAGTCTAGATGGGAGATCCCAGAGTGGAAAAAATTGGAGAAGCTAGGGGTATCGAACTTGAAGTTGAAGGTAAGGCCAGGGTACCTGGAGCACTAGAAGAATCCCTCACATGCCTATACTTCAACCTTCCTACTTCAGTCTGTAGCTCAAAATTTCTTTGTTGCATTCTACTATATTCCCCAATAATGATATTGTACTTCTCCATCAAACTTTACTTCTTAGCTTCTTCTCTTTCAGCTATCTTTTGGGCCAATTTGGCCACATTCATAGTCAAGTTTGTAGCTTTTGTGGTTGAGGTTTCAAAAACTCTTTTGATAATAAACCCTCCCCTCAAGTTTGGGCTAATATCAGTAAAGTTTGGCTTTCTTCCCTAAGGTTCCAATGCCCAAATAGCCAAGGTCTCATACTCTTTACTGAAGGCAGAATATTGGAGTGCTACCTTGACCTCTTCCTCGGTGTTCTGCATTGGATGTTTGGAGTTTAGGATAGCATTGAATGCTACAACATCTGTTATGTCCCAATCAGGCAGAATCAAAACACCAACTTGTGTTATCAACTTTCTTCCTTCCTCAGGAGTGATGCTTTTGAACTCATTCATGAGTTTAGCCTTCACCTCATCATCATTTTCTTGATCAGACAAATCAGGCCTTGATTCTCTTCTTTCCTTGCATTTGGCCTAGTATTCCTCCAAATTCATCCTCCATACTAGTTGCAAGAATACAAGAGTCTTCACAAATGCATCATCATCCAAGAATGCCTTGCATGCTTCCATTCTGGCATCTTGTACACACTGGCCTTTTACATCCATATCAGATAATACTAATTTAGTTGATCTAGGAGGGGATGGAATACCAACCTACATATCTTGATCAGTAACAATTATTTCCTCCATCAGAGCATCATGTGTTTCTTCAAGTCTTTACCTCTTTGGGCTTGGCTCTGATGGTGATAGTGCAGGATCAACATGAGGTGGAGAATCCAAATCAATTTATTTTACACCTCCAAGTGCTCTGATCTTTAGTCCTGAGTGAGCTGAGGATTTCATCACCTGCTTCCCATTATTATCCTCCTAATCTTCACTGCTACTGTCATTCATTTTCCTCTTGTAAAGAGGCGAGCTCACAATAGACTAATAAGTTGGCCTTGTTTCTTTAGGCCTCACCTCTAGTCTCTAAATACCGAAATCCAAATCCAAATTGACCTTCTTGGTCATTAGAGTGCTCATGATATCTTTGAAATTATCCATCAAGAGATCAACCTTCTTGTGGAATGGAGTAAACTTCATCAATGGATAATACTTAGGATCCATTTTATGTACTACAACAAACAATTTTTCATAGGCAATCCACTTCTCCTTATTCAACTCCTGTTTATTCAAGTCAAATTCATTCTTGATTAAGTCTTTAGGAAAATTAAATTCATGGGAAAAATTGCCACCCTTAATCTGTTGCCTGAATAAGGCAAAGAAACACTCTGATCATGTTGCCTCCTGGGACCACTCCTCAAGTGAAAGTCATCAAAGTACCTCCTGAAATGAACCCATCCACCCTTGGAAAAAACAAAATATGATACAATGGTGTAATCAGGGAAGAGAGTCCCTTTTACCTTCCCTATCAGGTTGTCCTCATGGATACAACGTATTTGACACATGACTTCGACAAACCCCATTCTGGATGGCACATTTAAAGGTATAATATGTGGGGCTCCTTGGAAACCATACACTCTTAAGACAATGCTGACAGGGTATAAAATGTGTCACCCCAGTTGTGAGAAACCTTTAAATATTTCTTCCTCCCCTTAGGCTTGAAAAAGTAATGAAGATCCTTAGGAACCCTAAGCACATTAACAATTAGCCGGGCCCTAAGCCTAGAAGCAATGAAATTATCAAATTGCACATAACTGGCACTTCCCCTGTTGTATGACAGGTCTGCAGTCCAGACCTGCACTGGTAACCTTTCCTCATTTATCTCTTGCCTTAACTCCATCGTTTCTGAAAAGATGTCAACATTCTTAGACAAAAACATATACATAAGCAATGAATACTAGAAGAAAGGATTGCTAGTATCTCCAACTTGCAATTTCAGCAATCCATCATGCATCGTTTTTGCTAGAAAAGATGCAAAATCATATATTACAAAGAAATTTGGGTGTTGTATCTGGGCACCATGAACACATATGTAATGGGCATAACAATGTTTGGGTTAAAACCTAGAATCTAGTAGAGTGAGTAGAAAGTAGCCAAAAAATGGTTGGCAAATCAGCTTAGCCTGAAACGCTCCTAGTCGTTGGGACTGATGTAAACTGTAGAACTACCTACCTTTGCCAGATGCGGATGAAACAACTCCAACCTAAACAATGGCTTTGATCTTGCGTATTCTTGCTTCATTTCCTCGAGATCAATTTGAACCAAGAATGGACTGGTTTCACTTAAATCAAACACCTGTTGGATTTATTCTTTGCTTATACTCAACATGATTCCTCCATCATTATCCCTAATCACCCTAGTGACAGGGTCATATTATGCTGCCACAACCCTGAACAGGTCCACATCAGGGAATACATTCGGCAGTACCAAATTCCCCATGTCATATCTCCAAGCATTAGAGAAAGGGTGAGGTAAATTGCACTATCCATACTAGAGCTTGAACATGTCTAAAATTGTCATAGTAACCCTAGCATCTGCAATGTTATAGTTTTTACATACTAGTCCCTCACCTAGGGTTCTTCCATTCATCAAAACCACACCCCTCCTTTTATCATTTGTAGACAGTGGTAATTGGTCGAGGAAATCATCATACAAATTCCTCTGTAGATAATCCACATGGCAGGAGTGTTGCTTCGGTCGTGCCATCTCAAATAAAATAGGGTTTCTTTTAAATTCAAACCTTGAACAAACTAGGGCTACTTAAACAACAAAATTATAGTAAAAATTTGCAATCTTGCACAATTCAATCAGACCAGTAACCCTACTTTAATAATCAACAAACCCTTTGACCAAATTATCATAATTCTTCACAAAACCACAACCAAAGCAATAAAACAGTTCAAAGAACAATTCACGGGATATGCTTCGCAGAAGACCAAATTCTCGCTATGATTGCTCAAAAATTCATCGCTGACTCTGTAACTGACTTGCGAGGATGCTTGAATGTTGTGTGATGAAATAAGATGAAAGAAACATACTTTATGTCGCTCGAATTGGGCTAGTAAACGTCTCATCCACCGTTAGAGGTCTCATACATGCCGCACCAATGGATCCAATTGCATTTGATGTGAATTTAAATTCCAACTGTCGATCTTTTACTTTCGTCAGATCATTGAATGACTACCTTCAAAAGGCTGATGTAATCGCCATCTTAGCACCAAGGGCCCACCATATTATGCAACATCAAAGGAAGTACACATGGCACTTTCTTGTGATATTGCAATCCATAAACATCCTGCATCTTTCAATCACGTGATGGTGGTCGACCGTTGATCTCCACCATTGGCAATCATGTTCATCCATATCATTTCTCAGCATTGGACATAACTGGCGAGAAATTTTTTCACCTTGATTATAACACATCTGTCAATTTTGAGCATGTGCATCCTTCAACCACTTTAGTAACCTGCCAGATAATGTATTAAAACCTTGGTGCATATACTAAAGCATTTTAATTATTCATTCGGTAGCACTAGCTAAGACAGGTGGCGCTCACCCATGATATCACGATCATTTGAAACTCTATGGTGGGGACATCACAGGATCACGAGGAATGGCTAAGATCAACTGATGGTTGATCAAATATCAATTAAACATTCCCTGCAAAATAAAACATTTATTAATACGAAGGAAGGGGACACCACCTAGGTCAACGAAAAATGATGGATTAAGGTTGTTTTGAAACATGGGGCATAGGCCAACCAAAACTTAGGAAATAATAAAATCTAGGCAAAACATTTATCTCAGTTATAAAAAGGGGGCCCGACCTAGACGATGTAATGAGGCATAAGTCATTTTAACACCCACTCCAAAAAGGTAACGACCAAATAGATTTTACCCAAGGTTTTACAATAGGATATTAGGATTTTTCAGGAAAGCCAAAGTAAAACCGAACCTTAACATCATCCTAAACAATGTAGCAGACCAGGACAAGGGCGAAAACAAAATGGGATTCAAAGAGCAAAATTTGAAGCTCCATCAAAAGGCACAGGGATAGATACAAAGTCAAATAGCTATCAAGATTCAGGCCTAGAGGGTTGAACAAAGAATTGGGAATGTTTGATAGTGGATAGTTAGAGCCATTTAGCTATGATATTTTTGAAGACTACTTCATAAAGATGTATTTTTCCCTTTGCCAAGTTTCAAAAATAGATTTTAGACCTTAGATGCTAGTGTCTTATAAAAGTAGTTAGGGTATATTTGTTACTTGAAGTTCTTGAATTAATCTTGACTCTATACAAATGTATCTATTTTATATTTGAACAAGAAAGAAAGAAAGCAACCAATTTGTAAATATTGTGAGATATTTAGAGCGACGAACTAAAAAATAAAAAAATGAAGGTCAAGGCCTCTCTATTTTTCTCAGTTCACTTAAACTTTTTAGATGCTGCCAAACATCTAGCAAGCTATAACTATCATGCAAATTATATGATTTCTATTTGTTTTGTACTTTGGAACAATTTAGAAGATGAAATTGTCTCCTCATGTAGAACTATAAGCTGCCATATTCCTTCAGAAGTTGGTATAGGAATCAAAAGATGAAACTATAAAATTGGAAACCAAAATTTTTGTGGTAAGAAGAATTGATTTTGACATGAATGGCATGTTGTAACAACTTTATTAAGTAATACAATTTATTTAGTTATTTGATAATTTGGTGATTTGTGTGTAGATATGCCACCATATGAAATTGAGTGGAAAAAAGCACTCCTTACCTTATCAAGTAATATCCAGGTAAGATGTTATAAAAAAATAACTTGTTCTTTTAGTGAAGCTAGTCAACCTACTCATGCTTTTCCATGCTTAATTTTTTCATTTTGGATTGAGCTACTTATGATAAATTTTTAACTTTCCTTGCAACCTATGTATTACTCTCTTAGGTTTTTAATTGGTTAAAAGAAATATCTTATAAAGGATATTTAAAATTCCTTAGTACTTTAGATTGTCCTTTATGTTAAGGGAGGCATCTGACTATTGTTTATATAATTCAAATTTATTTGAGAGTAAGCATATTTAATCTCTATGTGGTAGATTTAGACACTAAAAGAAAGTATTTGACCTTATTAGGAAAATTAAAGGAAAAAACGTAAAAGTGAATCACATCTCTATTGAAAGTGATCCCATATCCTTTGTGATACCTGACCTCTAGAAACTTGGCCATCCTTTGTCTTTTAGGTTATGCATGAGTTTATTCATTTTATTTCAATGGCCTTGCATAACACTTGAAGAAATTAATTGTGGTAGCTGCTTGAGATATTGTCAATGCACTCCTTAATACTCTTGTAGGTTGTCCTCTTTTGAAACTTTGTGAGATAGAAATATTTATTAATTTACCATACTGCTATGAAGAAAATGAACCCTTGACAAGATTTATGATGTTTTAAAAGCCCTCTTGACTGCTCAGTTACCTTTCTTTATGTATCTTTTAAAGTTTTTCATACTAATAATTGTTTATTTGAATAGTCATGACTGTGATCTCCTTTTGGGAATCTATAGTAAAGTGTCATGCCTTTCTTTAAAGTTCATTTCCTTAAATCTTCTATCTTTCCTTGTTGCTCCTTACCTCTATAGTATCCCTATATTGCATATACATAATAATAATAATTATGGTGATAACTAGTGGACATGGGTATAACATCAAGCATCATACAAATGTAGTTTATATCTGCATATATAATACCCCGAGATACTAATTAATATTGTAGCACTAGTCAAAGAATCATCATCAAACTATATTTGTTGATCAAATACAATGAAAAATAAAATATATTAAAATATAAAACATTGATCTTTTCTATCTACTCCACTATAAATAATAAAGAATTCCAACACTCAAATTGGAAAGAAATTTCTACAATATTTATTATTTATAGTGGAGTAGATAGAAAAGATCACTATTTTATATTTTACTATATTTTATTTTGCAAATAGCATTGGACAGTAAACTAGCCAATACATTGTCAAACATAATGACTGGACCCTATGAATATATAGGTTATCAATCTTTAATCAATTCACATGAGAAATCATACTTACCAATAGTATCAATGAAACTTTGATACTATATAACACTGTCTAGTCTCAGTTTGATGACATTGCAAGACCAAATAGCATTGGACAGTAAACTAGCCAATACATTGTCAAACATAATGACTGGACCCTATGAATATATAGGTTATCAATCTTTAATCAATTCACATGAGAAATCATACTTACCAATAGTATCAATGAAACTTTGATACTATATAACACTGTCTAGTCTCAGTTTGATGACATTGCAAGACCAATGCATGAATATCATTTGGGCCTCATGGCATTGACCATTATTTTCATTCAGCCATGATATAATGTTCTACTTCAAATGAAACTCTTTATTATGCCATACTAATTTATTTCCATAATTAATTTGTGAGGTTAGATTTGTACTTCCAGGTTTGAAAATCATATTTTGAAGCAACATCTCATCAGATTTCACTTTTAGACTTGTGCATTTTCATAATTTCATTTCCAGATTTTGTTGTGCAAGTTCAATATTCTGATTTTAGGAGTGTAATAGTTGAAAATCATAGTAAAATCAGAATTTAATAATTTCTGGAATTAGCATTTTAAAATGTTTTTTGGGGTCATTATCTCTCAAACTATCTTCTCTTTTGCAGGGGTGGTTGCATGCCAATTTTTTTTGGTGTAAAATATCATAACTATTAGATTTTGTTACTTGTCGATGATTAAAAATTATTGGAGTATGATTTTGATATTTTTTGAAGATCTAAATATTCAAGCTTGGTAAAGAAAAATCATGTCAGATAATATTAGTCCAGAACAAAATGAAGATTCACTTGATAGATTGTGGGCTAGATTGAAAAGAAAGGGTGATGGGAAATGTTATTGTCCTTGCAATAATTGCAAGGGCTTAAGGACGAGAAGAATTTTAATCACAACAGATGAGAAACATTGTAGGCAACATGGTCACGTTGAAGGGGGGCATGGTTATCATCCATTGGTAAGTTGTTCATTATATGTGTTTATATTGATTGAATTTGTAATTGTTTATATTGTTTTAACATTTTATATATATATAAAATCACTTGATCATGATCATGGTTTATTTATGTTTGTCATTATTATAAAGGTGGGGTGTCCTAGGGCACATGATATGGATTATCACGGCCCAAAAAATGTGGTTTTGCAAGAGGAGGAACATGGAGCTATGAATATCGAAGATGAAGTTAATGATCCTATGGAAGACGATGATCATGCACTAGAAAACACAGTTGAAGATGATGGTACAAATACATTGATCCATGACACATTTAGTGGCACAACTGATCATGTTGATCAAGATGACTTTGATGATGTTCATGATTTACCTATACTTAAGAAGGCATGCAAGCCCCTTTAAGAAGGCTCCCAAACAACTCTTCTCTCTGCTATATTGTTGCTGGTGAACTTGAAGGTTATGAATGGTTTATCCAACATAGCAATCTCACGGATGTTAAGGTATGCCATATATGTCATCTTTTTTCATTTATTTTAATTGTTGTTAGTTCATCACTAGTAAATAAAGGATGAAATATGTACCATTAATATTATTTATATTAACAAATTGTTTTTTGTTGGAGATTGATTAGTGAATTTTTGTTACCATCATCAAATATTTTACCTCGCTCATACCGAGATTTATCTGACATTATGAAAGATATTGGAATGGAGTATCAAGCAATAGATGCATGTCTCAATGATCATATTATATATCATAAACAACATGAATTTGCAATAGAATGCTTGGAATGTCATATCAGTAGATATCAAATAGATCAACTAACAAAAAAGGTGCCTTGCAAGGTTCTTCGTTATATTCCCATTATTCCACGTATGCAACAATTATTTTGGTGTGAAAACTTAGCACAATTTATGGATTGCCATGCACGAAATGGAAGCGGAGATGACATTCTTCAAATGCCTATGGATGGTTCTGCATTTGGGGACATGGAGGAAAAATGGCCACACTTTAAAGAAGAACCTTGTAATCTCAGGCTTTCATTGGTAGCAGACGGTGTCAATTTATTTGGAGAGCTAAGATCTATTTACTCGGTGTGGCCTATTTTTGTTATCAACAATAACATTCCTCCATGGATGTCAATAAAGAGGGAGCACATAATGTTGGCAATGATTGTTCTAGGTATTTGTTTACATCAATTTTCTTTAACGTAGTAGCATCTCATTTGTCTTATTTGTTGCATAATGAATTATATTTTTTTCATTTAATAGTTATGTACATTAATTTATATATATTGCAATAAAATGGTTATAACAATTATGTAATGTTTATGTTCATTCAACTAGGTGAGTACCAAGTTAAAAATATGAATGTATATATCGAGCCTCTTATTGACGAGTTAATAAAGTTATGGAATGGTGTCACTATGTATGACATATCTAGACCGATAGGACAAAGACAATTTCAATTCCATGCAATGCTTGTATGGAAAATTCATGATGCCCCAGGGCTAACACATTTTTCTGGTATGTTATAACGTTCGACTACATGACTTTAACGATATTTAATTTTATGAAGTAGATATAATGCATGTTTATAAAATAATCTATTCATTATATATAATTATAAAAATTGACATATTTAATCCAATTATATATGATTTGTAAGTCCTCAAACAAAGGGAAAATTTGCATGTCCAATTTGTGGTCCAAAGATGAAATATCGTCATTCAAAAAGTTTAGGAAAGTAGGTGTTTGATGAGTATAGGCACTTCCTCCACATAAATCATAAGTATCGAACTACTGAAAAACATATTTTCAATGGGAAATAAGAGACTACATCAAAACCACGAAGAATGACACCTCACCTATGGAAGTTGGAATATAATAGAATTAATCATCAAGGTTATACATCGGATCAAATTGTTTATCTATCATATAAGATATGTTTTGAATTTATATTTTCATATTGTGTTATGTTTACTCATGTTGTAGTTGACAATGATTGTCGTTATTAATTTATTTAACTTATATGCTTCATGAAGGTTGCCAAGGCATTAATGGTCAGCTTCCATAGGGATTGAAAAGTTATCCTAGACAATTTAGTAGGTTTCCATACTATGAGCAGCTACAAATTGTTCATTTTTTTGATACAATTCATATCAGAAAGAATATGATAGAAATGTTATGGAAAATATTGGAAGGAAGGCGTGACAAAAAAAAAATTATCAAAATTTTTAGTAACATTTAGGAAGCCAATCATGCAATGAAAAATGTCATTCAATTAAATAGCGATGGAGACCAAATTAATATAAGTGCCCTTCCTTGGTTATTAATGGAGCAACAAAGCAATGCTATAAAATAAGTCATACGAAAAATTTGATTTCCCATAGGATTTGCTGCGAACATAAACAATATCATAACAAAGAAAGGTGAATTTGGGTCAAGGATGAAAACACATGATTAGAATACCTTCATTAAGGTAATTATTCTAGTAAATTATATATATTTGTATACTACATGTACTTTTAGTGTATTATGTTTACTAATTTTTGAAAAATAATGAAAAGATCATTTTATAATTGTTGCAGTACATTCTACCTCTATCTCTCCTAGACAAATTCGACAACAATGTCAAGAAATTGATATATGATCTTGGAAAATACATGAGGTAAGTAGCGATATTTGTTCAATTCGTTGTATATTTTTGTTAAATCTCGTTAATATATGTGTGCCTTGAATCACTTGTAGATGGTTGTCATCTAAAGCAATCCATAAAGAAGATATAAATTATTGGAAGAGAAAAATTCCTCGTCATGTGTGAAATGCAAAAGTTTCTACCTTCGACATTTTTCAATGCACAAGAACACTACCTCATACACCAAGTTGAGGAGATTGAATTGTGTGGACCTGTACACACAAGGTCAATGTGGATGGTTGAGAGGCACTTGAAATTTTTGAAGGCTTTGGTTAGACAAGGAGCACATCTTGAGGGTTCTATGGTGGAGGGATATATGGTATACCAGACCATGGTGTACATTACTGAATATCTTCCTAATTTTGTAGCAAAGATCCATGTAGATCGCATTTTGGATCCCAACTCCATGAACAAATTTGAAGGGGAGTGCTTGATGGGGAAAGGTAGATTGAGGAAAGTGACATGTAATTATAAGATAGTCATGGAGACTAATTAGAATACATTTTACATTTGGTTTTTATGTATATTGTACTTATTTAATTATTAATCTTCAATATACATCAATTATAAATTAAGGTCATATACCGTGGTAATTAACTAATTAAATGTCGTTTGTCAATTTCAATTTTTTTTGATACAGTTGGTCAAGAATGGGGTGCAATATATTTGTATGTCGCAAACAATCTTGATTGGATGATGGTATGGATTGAACAAAATCAACAATATGGTCGTGCATTAACATGGGAAGGTGTGGCTTCATTGGTTAAAGAAGCTCATCGTAATGGAGATTCCAATGTTACACCAAGGGAAATTGATTTAGCATATGGTTTAAGAGATAAACAGGTACGTATAAATATATTAATCACCCATATTATTTAATTATTTTCAATTATATTGATGTATATATGTTGAGATATTTTTCTTTGCATACATTTGGCCAAGAATATATATGTTTATCAACTAATGATATTGCAATAATTTTTACATATTTGACATATTGCAAGTGAAACACCACAAGGCTGTGTGGTGCAATGGTCGTAATTTTCGAATCAAAAAGTTGGATGACACAAAGAAAACTTGTGATTCTGGGATAACTACAGTATTTCAGGTGACTAATGTTTCATCTAGAAGCAACATACATCCAAAAGTCTGAGAAAAATCAATACTATGAGATTTTGGATGATATACTTGAGTGTGACTTTAAGTCCTTCAAATTATTTATGTTCGTCATCCTATGGTACATGCTATGATTGAATGAAAATGATCTTTAGAGAATTATTATTGAACATGATAATGGATTTACCATGGTTAATACAAGGTATTTTGAGTGATCTGGAAATGAGCCCTATGTTTGTCTAAGCCAATATGAATAGGTATTTTACTTAGAGGTTCCAGGTAAACCGGGTTGGTCATATGTTGTTAGACATGATCCAAGAGGAAGGCTGGTAAAGTTTAATGTGGTGGAAGAAGAAGATACCGAAGAACTAGAAGATGATGTAGATGATGATTAGGATCAACAGTTAGTTGATGATGTGCTCGACGAAGATGTCAAAGAGGAGGAACTAGATCATGATGATGTACAAGTTAATGTTCATGAAGATGATATCCGTGTGGATGATGTCATTATCGAAACTGATATCAATGATGATGATGATGATATGACCTACCTTACAATGTCGAATCTGGATTGGATGATATAGACAAAGAGTTAGATGAAGAAGAAGATCAATGACATTGAAATGTATGAGTTATGCGATTGTATTATCTATTTGATATTAATTTCTTGATAGAATTATATCTAACTTATGTGGTTACATAATTAATTCATGATGTACTTTTTAATGTTTAATTTTAATTCATGATGTTACAACTATTGTAGCTCTCCTAGAGATTTCCATATGATTATAATGAATAGTGTTTTGGGAGATTTCATGAAAGATGACACATTGATCGTAGTAGTGAAATAATTTAAAATTCATTTAGATTTTTTAGACCAATCACCCTTCACAATGCCATTTTTTAGGATCATCTCCAATTTGATTACTAGGACACATAAGGTAGGATTTGATTGGCTTATCTTGGACGAACATTGTGGCTTTCTGTAATGTGATTTTCTTTTGGATGGGGTAGTGGTGCAGGAGCACCTACACCTTATAAAGTGATCATTGTAAAGGTTGTTGATGGTTGAGGATTTAAAATACAAGCTCTTGACATTCCAAAAATCTATGTTTTTCTTCAAAATTTCTGTATTTTTCCTGTTTTGTAGCATTGTATGGTCACATATAGCCATATTTTGATGTGAAATGAATTCCATGTTGTGAATATATGTGATAGCTTTGATTTGAATCTGATTTGAGGGCTTAAGGTATTGATTCGAGTTAGAAAGCTTCAATTCTTTGCATACAACCCGGTTACCTTATTTTTTAGGGTTGTAGTCCAAACATGATATAAAGGAGCTCTTACACATTTTGTGATTACTGTAGCTTGTGTAAGAGGCCCCATGGATACTATTGTAATTGTAGGATGCATTAATAGGGAGTAAGATGAGAAATAAATAAGGTATAGCTGTTGTCCTCAAGAGTTTTGTGAAGAAAAGCATGTGAAATGAGAGGTTCAAGCCTAGGTTTCAATAAAATATGTATGGGTGATCTGATTTTATGAATTTTTACCCATGTACAGACCTAATGGGTTGTTTCTGAGCTGGTTTTGAGGTTTGGGAGGTTGTGGAAGTGGGAGATTCAATAAACCCTCATGATTTTGGTCTAAAACAAGGGTTTTTGGGTTTGGCAAGAATTTGGCCATACAAGTGGAATCTTTTTGTGGATTTGGAGGTTTGGAGGCTATTAGCTCTCAAAAACGTAGGTAAGAATACCTCAAGAGGTTTCCAATATCTTGATACATTTTAGGGTAACAAACAAGGCCAAATTATTTGAGCCTTCTTCTCTTTAGGTGTTGCCAAACCTAGGTGGGTCTACCTTTGCGAACTAAGCAGACTTAAGTGATGTGATTTTGTTTATAACAATCAATGGCAATCTTATAGTGAAAAAATATAATCCTAATAAAGTGTATGTGTAATATTAGAATATGTTCAGTTAATACATGTAAAAAATAAAATGGACAAACAAATTTTCCAATTTAACTATATGCATATATTACTTTAAGTTATTTTTATTTTAACTAAAAGTACTGAAGTTACAACATACAAATTAAATGATATTTATGATTGTAAAATTTATGATTAAATATATCTCTCAGAATCCTTTTTGTCCCAATTTGAAAACAATTCTATATTATAGAATACATTTATTTAAATTTTAAGATGAAAATAGCAAGGAAAAATCAAACAAATATCTTTATTAATCCTAATTATCTGATTCTTCTTACTGATCCAAATAACATTCCTAGATTACTATAATTGACTGAAAGAAATTTAATTCTTCTTTAAGGAACCCAATTAATCATATCACACAGATACAACAAATGTGCACTAATAAATTGAATATATACTTGATATTTCAATTTAAATAATCAAGAAATACTATTTTGGAGACAATCAAATAACTGTAGAAATTTAAAAAACAATTGATACCAAAATGGAGTCACCGAATCAAAAGTCTTTCATTATCTTCCTCAAAATATTATACATGCAACACAGTCCCTTTTAATAAAAACATTCTGAAATTATATTTCTTACTACCTATCTTCTATCCTATTGTTCCTCCTTGTCATTGCTACAAAAAATGAATATTTATACATCAACTATCTGAAAGGATGCATCCTTTCAGAAATGTCTTATGCATGAAAAAGAATAAAGTTAAAAGTAATTAAGCTCTTTTAAGCCATAAGTGAACTTTCGACAAGTAATCCAAGTAGTCTTGGCGCCTGTGTGTATCTGCATCTCCTAATGCATTTTGGATTGTGATATCCATTTCCACCATTTTTTCATTCTGCTCACATGCTTCATCTAGCGTCATATCTTTCCCAGTAGCCATCTTCATAATCTCCTACAATGCTGACTCACTTTCACCTTTCCACCTAGCCATCTCTTTTAATATTCCTTTATCATTGAAGAATGCAGTCAACCCCTTTTAGTGGCATCGATTAATCCTTGCACATCCCCTCACAATTCCTTGAAGAAGTCTTTATGCTTATCCATAAGATGAGTTGCAACCTCAATTGCAGCTTTATCAGGAGCATTCCTTTGATTTATTTCTTGGAGCTTCTCTAGGATCCTACCATCCATTCCTTCATGTTCTTGTAATGCATCAAGGTTTTGCGAGTGTATTCCCCAAAGTTTATTCAACCAGGGAGTCAGACTGGCTTGCCTCTTCTTAATCACTACAACCAGTACATCATAATTTCCTTGAGAATATGCACTTGCTCCTTCCCAATGACCTTTTCTCTGTGAAATTTCACCATGGGTGAGTAGCTTGGTTGATCCCACTGTAACTCCTAATAAATATTTCAAGCACTTATTTTCTCTCAACATTCTTTCATTTTTTGTCTTGTACATTTCCTTTTCCTTGATCAACCCTTGTATTTGAGCTTTATTTAATTTTTCTACACTGATCCTAATCTCTGCTATTGCCACAAGATCAACCTCCCCAAATTTTAGGGTCATAACATGCCTGAATGCCTTCTTAGTATCAATGAAAACTGATCTCCTGTGAGGTGGATACAAGGCCCAAATCATCAATGTCTCCTCATCTGGATTGTACTTTGATCCTGCATAAACCTCTATCACCTTTTCTATGCTAAGCTTGTGTGTAGTATTATTGTTTTTCAGGAAATTGTCAAAGACTAGTACAAAATTGATGTCTAATCCTGGAAAAATCATGACACCGACACTTTCTAACATTTCCCTCCCTTTCTGAGGGGTCATATCATCCATCTCCCTCTCCACATCATCTTTCAAACTTTTCAAAAAATGTTCTTCATTACCTGGTGTGACATTGTCAACCATTCTTCTTATTTCTTTTCCCTTTTGCTTGCATAGGAACATTTTAAATTCTGAAGATTTTATAAATTCATCATTTGCTACAAAGGATTTGTATTCTACATGCCTTGTATCTGTATCTACACTTTCCTCAAGATTTGATTCCCTGGCAGAACAAGTGTAATCCTGAGTTCTCACTCGTGATACCTTATTAGGTAGATCATGTGGTATATTAGCCTCATATGCTTCTTCTCTGGAAGACAACAAATCTATATCTAGCAACTCTTGATTATGTTGTTGAACCACCATTTCTGCCTCTTTTGCCTCCAAGTTCCTAATCATATCATCAAATTGGTAGGGCACATGGTGATACCCTCCAAATTTTATTCTCTATTAAGCAGAATTGATATATCCTTTTGGATCAAAATTCTTTCTAGGCGGTCCTCTATTCATGTTATATTGCAACAATTTATCAAGAATCAAATTATGCCCTTCCTTTGCCAATACAGTAAAATCACCAAAGCATAGTGTACTGGGCATAAAATCTTATTTTTCAAATGAACTCAAATTCATAACACTAGAAAAATCCATTTGCCTAACAATTTCCAAGTATGCAATCCTATCCGAGACTATTCTAGGCAAAATAAATGGGGCATCTTCAAATCCATAAACCCTAATGATGGTGGCATTCTCCAAACAATACCAATCCCCCCAATTGTGGTTAATTGGTCCATTAAATTCTTTGGGCCTGAGAAACCTCTTTATCTCATCAGACAAAGAATACTCAGATGGATGATTAAAAAAATTGTACAATGGTTTCACAAAAAAATCTTTAAAATGTATAAAACTAGAGTTGGCAAACCTACTGTCCCAAACAATAGTCCATGATTGAATAGGCAATGACATGCCTTCCTTATCAAACTATGAAATTCTCATTTTGAGGCCACAACCCTAATTCCTTCCCAAAGTATAACACCATGTGCATCAATAATGAATAATTCTTGAGGTGTAAAAAAGAGGTTCCATTTTTTATTGCCATGAACCTAGCATCAAGTTCCTTAAACACTTATGAGGCATAATCAAAAGGCCTAGAATTGTGATATTGAATATCTGCTAAAATCACCATGGGTACAATTTCCATATACTCAGGGACTTCCATTCCCAATACTTGTCTTATAGAGAAATAGGTGTATTTCATATAAGGCTCGAAAAGATCTACATGGAATGGTGGTCCTTTACTGTCTTCTAGTGGAATTGGTTTACCACCATGCCTAATTTTGTACAGGGACAATCTCCAACCTTTATAAATGGTGTCCATCCTTCCAAATTATTTCTCTAGCTCTTCACCTATAATCTTTTCGTTGCATATCCCTTCCAATTTAAAGACTTCACTTATTGCATTTTCTGATAATTGTATCAATGGGTTCCTTGATGGATCACATATGGATTTATGTCTCGGGTTATAATGAGTGGCCAATAATTTCACTAGTTCAACATTGAAAAAAACATTAGGGCAGACCAATTTTCCCAGATTAAGCTTCCATGGGTTACATACTGGCTCAAAACGATTCCTCTGATAGTAATGGAAGCTGAATAGTTCATAGCCTCTAATTGGAGTCCAAACATCTCCTATGAACTTACATTTATCATCTAGTTTATCTACTTCTACCCTAAGTTGTGCAGGGCATCTCGCTTTGGGTCCAGAACCAAGTAGCTAGTCTATGAGATCTTGGTTCAATTTTTTGTTCAGTACCCTTGGGCTGAATTTCAATTTTCTACCTTTTTCATTTTGATTGACCACTTTCCCCATGTTTTCTACCCTTTATTTTTTTTGAACTAGTGGCTTCCATTCTTTGAAATTTGCGAAATTAAGGTATGGGGAACTTATTGTATTTTCGCTAGATGCTTTGAGCTTGAGATAATACTGTGGTATTTTTCTCTCTCCTTTGCTTCCTCTGCTATCAATTCCGCAATAATGTTTTCAATTGAATTCACCTTGATTCACAAAATCATTTTTGCTTCATGGTGCCATTAATGTCTTGGCTGAAATACAAATGTAGCAAGCTTCTCGAAACTCTCACTGTCACATCATGTAGCTTATCGACAAGAAATTTTCAAACCTTGGGTGATCCTTCTATTCAGGCATTTACCAACATTCATCAAACATCCGCTAGGACCTCCTGTAGTTTCCCTGACACCTTAATTCTTCCCGAGAGTTATCCTTTTGGTCTCAAGCATATCGCTACAACTCCCACTAAAGCAACTTATTGCTATGACTTTAGCAAGGCGGGCAGACAACCCTCATCTTTCTCTAGAGATGTGTATTTCATCGATTCATTTCCTTCATAAATTTTCATCATTGAGACATACCAATTTTCCTGCCGATGGGTCTATATTCATCATGACTTTTCTTATCTCTCCCCACTACAGTTTGTTTCACCGATAGATTTCTTTCATTGGCAAAACTATGGATGTTGTCCCACTGACCAAATCCTCTTCCGCTTTATGGGCAAGATTGTTGAATGTCTCAGGCTATCTTTGTAAACCTCACTCCAATGACTCCAGTCTGGCTGATATATTTCTTTGTGCTCCAAGTGGTAAGATATATGTAAGCTCGATATGACCTCATACCGACATGTTGATGACCATTGTATTGCCGATAGAGACTATGAACTTGTGCTTGTATCCTCATCGGTATGACATTAATGGTTTCTTGTCGATATGCTAAAAATGATGTATGTTAGTATAAAATAATCTATGGATCAGGGAGACCTCCATCATCTCATGCCGATATGATTCATACAATTAAATACTCAGGGTTAGATGAATTTTATGGGACCATATGATAAAATTTTGACATGAACATTGGTGAACATACTATGTGAAGCAATTTTATACTTGTAGTATGGACTCTTTAGGAAACTAATGGATATGAATGGCCAATGAAATTTTCAAAATTTTACAGTTCTAACAAGTGTTTCGACGATGACATTTCATTGGTGAGACAAATGCACTCGGGCTGACTCAGGGATTTTAATCCGATGGAATGGGTCTGGCCGATACAACTCCTTGTGCTTTTATCGGTGAGACAAGATAGGCTTCTTGCCGATGGAAGTTCATCGGTGAGACCTATATGCTCAGTATGACCTTTTCATTTCACCCTGATGGAACTTGTCTTGCTGATGATATGGGTTATTTGAATACTAGATTTTGGAGGTTTTCACTATATCAAATGGTCAAAAATTATGTGATCATATGTGACTATTGATGGAAATTCAAATATTTCCTTAACCATTCAATAATAGATAAGTCATTTATAAGCCTCATAAAACTTATAATTTGAAGTGTATTGAAAAAGGCCTTGATTAATCATCGAAAACCTCAATTGAACCCATATGCTCGTTTTACTGATTGTAGAGTAATGGACAAAAGCATTGAAATAGTCATTGGACCAAGACCAAAAGTTAGAGGATTAATTTATGAAACTAATCTTGAAGCCTCTTCATAGGAAACATGACCGACTAATTTGCTAATAAAATCACAAGAGATAACTCTTTGCAGTCAAACACAAACCTCCATATTTTACACACAAATCCAATAATTATCACCAATGAATTAGAATAGTAGTATCAATCTTAGTTCAATGATATATGTCAATATCAGATTAAAAATTAACAATAAATTTTGGATACTCCACACTAGGCATTGAAACAAATTGAAAAGTTGTCTTTATTTGCATCTCATCTAGAAACTCATCTATCTTGTAAGTCAGGTAACATATGTTGTATGTACTGGCTTGTGCTGCTAGAATTGGAAATCCTAATTGAACCTTAATCTAAATGAACCCTAACCCTAACCCTAATTGTACCATAAACCTAACTCTAATTAAACCTTAATTGTAAACTTAACTAAAATAAGGCTAATTGAACCCTAACTGTAACTGTAACTTGATCCTAATCATAACACTAATTGAATGCTAACCCTAACCCTAATTGAACCCTAATTCCAAATTTCCAACCATAAGCCTAATTGAACCTAAACACTAACTTTAATTGAACCTTGTTGTTGGGGTTAAATTAGCATTCTAGTTAAACCCGCATTGTAAGATTAACCAAAATAATCCTAACTAGACCCTAACTATAACTTGAGCTTGAAATTAATCATAACACTAATTGAATGCTATCCCTAACTAGGTAACTAAACCCTAATTCCAACCATAAACCTACTTAAATCCTAACCCTAACTCTCATTGAACCTTATTGTTACGGTTCAAATAGGGTTTAATTAGTATTTTAGAATGGAGATTAAGGTTAGGTTAAAGGGTTAGAGTTGTGAATATCTTAATATTAGCTTATTAATCTGACCCTAAATATAATCATATTTGAATCCTAACCCTAACTAGGTAATTAAACCCTAATTCTAACCCTAACACTAACCATAATTAATTTCTCACTCTAACCCTAACCGTAATTAAATCCTATTGTTATGGTAAATTAGGGTTAGGTTTAGGGTTCAATTAGAGTTCTAGTATAAATATTGGGGTTAAGGTTATTTATTTCTTGATATTAGTTTATAAATTTGACATTAATGATAAATATATTAAACAAAAAAAATTAGTTCATAATTGATTGTAGTGTGAATGTAGTTTTACCAAAATATTTGTGTGATTGTAGTGTGAATAATAAAGTTGGATACTCCTATTTTACCCCTTAAAAAAAAAATAGTAAATAGGCATTTAGAGATAGTTAAAATTTTCTTCCTCATCATATTATGAAATATTTCTTAGATAATATTTAAATTTAAAATATTCCCTAAGGGTCTATAAAAAAATGAAGTTGTTTTAAATTTGACTAAAACATTCTACATTTTTAATACATTAGTTTTTTAAGAAAATATATAGTAATTGAGTAGAGCAATTAGAACTAAAATTATTTTTCAGGACTAAAATTACTTGTTTTAATATCTTTTTTATCTTTAGTTTAGGTAAAAGGAGAAATTTTAAATAAATAGCAATGAAAAAAATAAATCAAGAATAATTTAATATATTAGATGCTAATTTAATATAATATATTATAAAAATATTCAATAATATAATATATTATATTATTTTAGAAGATAATATATTACATAATTTAAAATTAAAATATAAAATTATAATATTATTATTTAATATATTATATTATATATTAGATGTTATATATGTTACATATTATATTGTATATACATTATAATATTATAATATGATAAAATTATATATTATATATTATAAATGTTACATATAGTATATATATTAGGATATTATAATATTTTGTTAAATTAATAGTATAATATATTAAAATATATTATTTATTTGAATTTTTTATTAGATTATTTTATATATTTGAATTATATTTTATTTAAGATGTGACAAGTAAATAAATGAATTGAATTGAAAATATAACAAGAACTAATTTTGAAGAGTTCAAATTTTTTCTTAAAAATTAGTTAAATATTTTTTTTGTTGTAGTTTTGATTATGGTCTTTGTGCCTATAGTTTCCTTGATAGGAACTAATAAATAAGTGCAATAATTATTTCAGAAAAACATTTTGCGAATTGTGAGAATTGGATTAATTATTTCAAAAAAAAAATTCTACAAATTGTGAGAAGGTGGAGTAATTATTTTAAGAAAAACCAATTAATAAATTTTACCGAGTAAGTATGTGCATTTAATTTTTACTTTCTATGATTTGTATATTTCTGACATCAAATATATTTCTTACTTTCTATCATTTTATGTTTTATGATTTGTATATTTCTTAATTCAAATTTTACTTTTTATCATTTACAATTTTTCTAAATAAATAAAATAAATTTTACTTTCTATGATTTGTATATTTTTGAAAAAATTTAAAAGGTAAAAAACTAAATTCTAATGTATAAGTCCTAAATAAAATTTTACTTCTATTTTATTATCAAGTTATTATTTTTTACAAAAGAGTTTGCATATATTTTATTTTTCAATTATTTTTAGAAGACATATTTTATTTTATTTAGAAGATTAAATTATTAATTATTAATTATAAATAAATAAGATTTATCAATAAATATGTATTAATTTTGTGATATATTTTTTTATGAAATTAGTGTATAGTAAAATTTCTCATATTTATAGTGTTTTGTAATTTTTAATTTTACTTTTAAATAATTGTTTAGGATGCCTCACCCAAGATTAAATTTTGAAAATGAAGAACAACGAAGAGAATATGCTCAAAATTACATGAGACAAAGACGTGAAAAAATGAATAATTTACAAAAAGAAGAAGCAAGAAATCATCGAAACCAAAATGATAGAGAAAGATGTGTTAAACGTAGGGCAGATAGGGAGTTGAAGAGATTGAAGCAAAAATGAGACAACATGCAGATGAGATGAGAATACATCATGTATGAGAATCTGAAGATGAGCAATATATATTAAGAAGATTACAAACAAATGAGCATTTAGACCAATTTAATGAGATAGAAAAACAACAAACACAAGTATGCAATCGTGAACTAGTTGAAAGGAATTATGAATCTCATGAGAATATAGAGGGTAAATTTGAAGGAATGAATTCAATTACAATAGATCATGTGTTAGACACACCAAATAATAGAGTTCAAGATGCAATAAATGTTGAAACTGAAAATCATGAAGAAAATAATAGTCCACAATAGGAGTTAACCTCTCAATTGAGAAGACAAAGATGACTACAAAGAAGATAAAATGAAAGAGATCTAGGTACATGCAATAACAATATAAATTTGCAAATTGATTTGAAAGATTTACAAATTATATTTCGACATGGTCTGGATAAAATTTCAACACCAAGTATGTGTTACATTTGTCAAGAAAGTTACCCTACAATGAAGGTTTTATGAGTTCCTGAAGGCCCAATTTGCAATAGATGTCGACAAGAGAAACATGAACATCAATTTTTGACATTAAATAATATGAATCTTGGTCCACAACCATTAGAACTAGAAAACTTAACACAAATTGAGGAAATGTTGATAGGGCATGTAAATCCAATGCTTCAAGTCACACATGCAACTGGAGATTAGTACAAATATAAATGACATACCATAAGTTTTCCACAAGAAGTAAGAGAAATAGCTAAAATTATACCACATCGAATAAAAGATTTACCAATTATTATTGTTTGAAGGAAGGACCAACACGAAAAAAATTATAATTTTATAGTCAATAGAGAGAGAGAGTGTACAAGGTATTGAAATATAAGATAGAACATGATAAGTTTTATATAGATGTGAAAATTGATTAAAATTATCTTAGTGAATTCACATGCAATTCAAATGATTTTTTTTTTGACAAATTAAACTCTATTCATATGGAGTTCGATTCAGAGATTTAACTAAATACATGCACTACGATTCAACTAAATACATGCACTAGGAATCAAGTTTTATAGAGATTTAACTAAATACATGCATAACGATTCAATTTTTATAGAGATTTAACTAAATACAAAAAGCTTGGGAAAATGCACAAGCACTACGATTTAGAGGCGACCGATACTGAATAAAAAATCTACACCTTACAATTATTCAGATTCATTAATTTTATGCAAGATCTTAGAAAAGATGTCCGTGGCATGGTGGGCCGAGTCAGGTTCCCAATCCTCCCTTAGAGTCTTCATCCTCAGAGTATTCCGATTCCACCTACTTCTTGTATGCAATGTAATCTGCAATCACCGGGCAGTCTGCTCTATAGTTTTGGTGAGCCAACCCCTTCACTTTCTCCTCTAGGTCCCTAGAATCAATTGGTATCCATTCTTCCCCAGAGCCTAAGTCCCAGTCAATGTTGTCCCCTGATGCTAACTCCTCTGCCAACCCTTCGTCTTGCACATATCGCATTACCCAGCCATGAGGTTGGTTGGTGGTTAGCATGGTTGCTCTGAGCAGGAAGGTGATGCTTCGGTCCCTTTCATCCAATCATTTTTCAAACCCTTTTGGGTCAATTGTCCTAACCAGAGGGAATTTCATGACCTCCCTTCCTTGTATGCTCAACATGTAGTAGTTCTAGGGCATTGTGATGAGATTATTTTCGTCCACATTATCCAAGGCTACATCAATGTCTCCCAGCCATGCATGAATGAAGACCATCTAGGTCAGTTTCTTTGCGATTTCCTTCGGCACACCCATGTGGAGGAGCACCACCAAAAACATTGCCGGTATTTCTGCATTGGACCGGAACCTATGATATGCTTTCAGGAACTCTGGTTCTACAACCTTCTTGGTTGCCTAGAGTATCAACGGGTGGGACGAGGCCAGTACCCCATTTAGCCTTTTGTCTGTCACTTCTCCTTAGAATGCTTGCAGTTGCTTGTCGATGTCCAGGGCTAAAGGAGTCTCCATCCCTTTATTGCCTACTTCTATCACCAAGTAAAAATCCCGAGCTTCTACACACACACACTATTCCTGCAAAGACACTGTTTTAAATGATCCAGGCTAACCTTTTTTAACTGTGGTGGCTAGCAGTCTTCCTGATTAATTTTCTTTGATCCTGGCGGTTGGAGCATGTAAACTTGCAGGCACTCTGCTGGAGGTACCCGACATGATTAATGCAAAGTATTTTGAGATCCACTCAATCTTTCCTTTGCCTTGGAACTTGTTTGATTTATTTTCATCTTGCACTCTACTGTTGAGCCCTGTCACATCCGATTAGACCCCAAGTTTGTCTTTTCTTATTAATATAGTAAATTTATTTTTTACCTTTTTATTTAATTATTTATTAAAAATTAATTATTTTTAATAATATTTAGATTTTGATATATTTTGACTTTACATTTAGTTTATTATATTTTAATTTTTAAGTTAGATTTAAGTTCTAAATTTTTTTAAGTTTTAATAATTACAAATAATTATTAAAATAAATTTAATTTACAGTTATTTGTCTTATTAAACTTTTAATTATTGCCCCTTTAATAATTATTTTATTTTTTGCAGAGAACGATTTTTTAATGATCGTCAATCATCCATTAGTTGATCCTGACCATTCCCCGCAATACCATGATGACCTCACCACTAAGTTTCAACTGATTGTGATATCACAGGCGAGCACCATGTGTATCAGCCGGTGGTTTCGAAGGAATAATCAAAGTGCTTTAATATTTATGTCAAGTTTTAGTACACTATATGACAAGCTACTAAAGCGGCTGCGAGATGCACGTGCTCAAAATCAACGACGATGTTATAATTTTGATGAAAATTTGGTTGATGGTTATGTTTAGTGCTGGTGACTACTATGAATGAACACAATTGCTGATGGTGGAGATCAACGGTTGTTTTCCATTGCATGATCTAAAGATGCAATGTATTTATTGATTGTGATATCATGAGTGAATGCCACATGTCTTTCCTTGGTGATGCATAATGTGGTGGGGCCTTGGTGCTGAGATGGAGATTACATCAGCCTTTTGAAGGCAATCGTTCGATGATCTGATGAAAGTAAAGGAATGAAGGTTATAATTTAAATGGCGGAACACAAGTGAAATTTAATGGTAGATGAGATGTTTATTGGCTCAATTTGATCAACATAAAGTATTTTTTTTCATCTTATTTCACCACAAAGTATTCAAGCTGGATGAGATAAATTCACTCGAGCTAACTCAGGGATCTTACTCTGATGGCGTTGGTTTGGCCCATACAACTCCTTGTGCTTTCATCGGTGAGACAAGACAGGTTTCCTACCAATGGAACTTCATCAGTGAGACCTATATGCTTGGTATGACCTTTTCATTTCACCCCGATGGAACTTGTCTTGTCGATGATATGGGTTATTTGAATACTAGATTTTGGAGGTTTTTCATGATATCAAATGTTTAAGAATGATGTGATCATATGTGACTATGATGGATTATACTCAAGATAATGTTTTCTTTAGGGAATCAACAAGTGTAAAATCACTGTAAAGGATAGTTGCTTTGTGTTGAATTTTCTTCTATGGGCCTCTAGCCTATCCTAGGTCTTTGTAGTAGTTTTTTTTATTGTTTGTTATCAGTTTTTCACTGTTCTATACAATGAACAAGTTTCTATTTGCAATCTGCTTTAAGTTAGTCATTAAAAAGAGATATATGTTTTGTTTCCTTATAGAAATAACATTTATAACATTCATGTGTTTTTCATTTAAAATAATGGCATTTGGTAATAATAAGAAGGAAGTGTGAAGTTTGAAAAGTCATATTTTCAAAAATTTTTTTTTGTCTTTTTTGAAACAATTAAATAAGTTTGATGTATAAGAGGATTCAATAAGTTGTTTAGAATAGTAAAATGGTGTCAATGTTTGTGATGATGAAAATTTAATTGGAGAGTGGTTCAAAACTAGTTACAAGGTTTGAAAGGGATGTTTAAGTTGTGCTTTTTAGAGTGATAAGCTTGACATTAAACTTTTCAAATATTTTTAGTTCATATTTTTAAGAGAAAGATTCTTTTAAACAAAAAAAAATATTTTAAATTTCATACTTGGAAAACAAAAAAGCAAATGCAATAAAGGAATAATAGAGAATCATGCATGGGAACAAAACACCACCTACAAATACAAATAAGTTATTGGAATGACATAAAACAGAGGATAGAGTAAAATATACTATTGGTCTTTCCATTTCTGACATAAAATTTTATTATATAGATTTAGATAAATCATCATAGGAAACCTGGGATAACTTCAATAAAATATTTGGAGCAAAAATAGTTAAAGTGAAGTTTTTCCTAAAAAATCAACTATTTAGATTCAAAATGAGAGATATAATCACTATGTCTAATCACATAAGAAATTTGAGATCTTTCATTAGACAACTGGTAGAATTCAAGGCTCTATTAGATGATGAAGATGCTAAGGATATTTTGTTAAATAGTTTGAAAATACAACAATGTTATTTCTATTCTTAGTCCAATAACTTCAGAAACACAAGAAGATGTGATTTTGGCCCTATTAGGAGAAGAAAAAAGAACAATGGAAAAGATTTAAAAGTTGATTGTCAACATGAGAATGTATTATACTCATGAGGTAATAATAATTAAAAAATAAAAAATGAATGTTATTATTGTAAGAAAAAAGGATCACATAGTGTGGACTTGTATAACTCGAGCCAATGATGTTCTTGAGGGAGAACTTAAAGAAAATTCAAATGATGTTAGCTTAGCCTATATATATTTGTTTGTTTCAATCAACATGTTTTGTTGTGAGGAATGCAAAACTTAAGGGAGGGTGTTGGAATATTAAGATTAGCATTAATAAATTCACTTTACTAACTTGTTTATTTTTGTTATTAAATAATTAGTTATATTCTTATAAGATAGTAGTTCAAATGGGAAGGTATATTTGAAAGGCTTTGTAAATGCCATATTGTAATATATTCCCAAATGAACCGTAGGATATAATTATTATTTTGAGTGTCTTTATGTGTAGATATAAGTTCTCTTGACTTTTCCAATATATTTTGTATGCTTTATTAGCCATGATTTCATGATTAATTTTCCACTTTTGACCCTACTTCTTACTAACTTTACCATCCAAATTTGGCTCTTAGACTAAATATTTCATAAAGGTTCATTTTAATTTTCTTACTATCACCTTTGGCTAAATTTTTAAATTGGTTCAACCATTCAAAAAGTGTGGTTACTTTTAATTATTTCCACTTAAATGTTGGTTACAATTTTCTAATTTTCTTTCCATTTAGCTAGTCACAATTTCATACTAGCATTAAACCTTGAAAATGACAGTTTACTTCTACTTAAAAATTATGGTAATTTAGTTAATCTCTTGCTACCTCTAGTGTTGAATTGGACTAGTTATGTCATCTAGGATTTGCTCCTCAATTTGTTTTTAACTTTTTTCAAATTTTTTTTATGATGGTTATACTTGTATTACCATGAATGGACATAAATTTGAGGATTTTGGGTGTTTTCATTCAATTTTTCATGTTTTCCCCTTAGCTCCTACTTTATGTGTGTTTTTTATGGAAACCTTTGGATATCTTTTGGCTAATAGTATTTCATGGAACCTTATTAAAGATGCTACTTTTCCTAACTCTATAGTCCAACTATTCAATGGTCGTTTTTCTAATGACTCCTTTCTCACTCTCTTGGAGGACAAACATGACATTATTTAGGATATTCAATGCCTAGATATTTTCTGGAAAGCTTTAAGGTCATTTTATAGTGGCATAAAACTCAATGCTATAGGAAATCCTTCTTAGCCAAGCCCAATTGGTTCAATTCCTATGGATAGAAGGGGGTTGATCATAACGAAGTGTTGAGATTCCTAAGGATCTCTTTTACCTTTTAGGTTTCTCCTTCCTCTTTAAGGAAACATATCATTTCTAGAGATGATAAAAATTATCATATTAAATTATGAAGCCCCTTTCTTTGGCAAGGAGATTCCATGTGTGTTCAAAAATTCTTTTTGTACACATTTTCATTACTCATGTTGCTAAGAACCTTGCAAATCCTCATATTTGAAGATTGAAAAAATCCAAACATATATTTATGGCCTCCCTTTAAGCAAGGAAAATGGTTTCACAAAGTATCCTAGGAGTTTTATTATTTCCTTCATGACTATAATAGGCTTGGCTTGCTTTATATCCACTACTCTAAATGGCACCATAATTTTAAATTTAATTAACATACACTAAAACCTAACAAAACTAGGCTGTAGCTCGTCAAATTGGAGAAGTGAAAGGTCAATACCAGTGCTGAGGAAGAGTTTGGAGGAGGGAAAACAATGTAAATACCAGTGCAAAGGAGGAGTTTGGAGTTAAAACAAGGTCAATACTAGTGTCGAGGATGAGGTTGAGGGCACTTATGGAAAATCGATGACCAAGGGATAATGAGTACTGTAGGTTTCACACCCCCATTCTCTTTAACCTGCATTTTTTATGCCTAGTTTACAAATATCTTCTCATACATTGGAACCCCCATTCTCGTAAAATGGTATAAGATAAGACAAAAAATAAGATAGCTTAGTCTTTAATATTTTTATAGTGATTACTAGAGGCACATAGACCAATTCTTCATAATAGAAAAATTTGATCATACTTTTCCAATGATGGCATTATGAGAAAACCTTAGGTTAAATGAATAATTCTTAGCTAAGTTCTTTAAATCATTACCAACCGTATAAGAGAAGACTGTTGCTATGTTTACTTGGATACCATGGAGAAAGGATCGTTGGGCTCTTTCATAAATCAAGTTATTGTTAAATTTTAACACCTAAAAGTGAGAATGAAGAATCTTTGGGCTCTGCAAAATCTGAGAGGGTGATCCCCTTATTGCGTTTATAACCTCTGCACCAAAATTATAAACAACATCAATAATAACAGATCATCTCATTTAATAGCTCAACATAATAGGATAATACTAAAAAGAATTGGCTGTTCATCAATAATACCAACTATTTGGAACATGAGATACTACAACAGCATTACACAACTTAGGATAATCATTGATTTGCAATTTGTAGCAAGCTCTAAGCAAAAAAAAATGAATACAAAACCTCACAATCTATTACAATTTAGACTAGTTCCATATACCATTGGAGGAGTCAAATTCATAAGCACTTAAGGGTTCATGATAGATTCAAACACATAGCATATAAAATCTCAGATAATACCACCTTACTATTGATGGTGTTTTTATGCACTTCACAACACAGGTAATACGTAGGTGCATTACCTCTCTTGAAAGACAATCTTCCACAATCAAATTGCAGAACACTATCCCAAGGTCTCTCGGATGTCAGGTCATGACGATGCTTGGAATATTTTAGTTGATTTATGTGATTTGCTGGAATCACAAGGTGGACTTATGGATGAGTTACAAAGCGGGGAAGTTGGATCTGCAAATGGAGTTCTTGAGATGGGAAAGTTGCTGAGTGTTTGCTGCAGGTTCAAACAATAGTCTGGAACTCCATTTCAACATCAGATTTAGCTTTACAATGTGCAATGAACCTTGCCTAAGGTTACTTATTAAAAAAAAGTAAAAAAGGGTAGGGAAGAGAGAAGGTTCTTGGATTTGAAACTAAGAATGAACAATGATCATGGAGGCTGCTACAGTAGACAAACTCCCTAAACTGGGTTTTGCTTGGCCAAGAGGATCCTAAAGTTACAAAAAACCAGTGCAATCTTCTAAGCACTACATATTTTCAGTTTGCATACACACATCATGAACATGCAAGTGAACTAGGTTGCAACAATCAAATAAAGGAGCCCAAGCTAACTTTGCACAATAGCTTGTCATCAACAAGTGCCAAAAGTATGGGCTGGAAATTCATCAAATATTGAAACAACAATCACCATTACCACTTCCATTCAAGAAAACTAACAACTAAAACTAACTTGGAAGGTAGAACCATGCACACATAATGAGAAAAATAAAAAGTAACACCCATAGATCATGCAATGCTGCTTTCTATTACTGCAAAATGTTTTTTACAATAGCTCTCCAACAACTACAAATGAGGGGAAGACCCCTATTTAGAGTTTTCCAAAGCCCGCATAAATGGCTATGATTGAGTTACATTGTGTGGCTCAGATTCAATTACATTAGGGCTTCACCTATTCCACAATATTTAGTAATTTAAAATACATCTTTGTCTTTTCCGTATTCTATCTTGTAGTGGCAAGTCACTGTAGCAGTTTGTTCTCCTCGGTAATTTCCCTTTTACTCTGACTGAAATTGACTAAAAGACACCTTCTCCTAATGGAATTTCAGCACTCCTCATTGGATCAAATGGTTCTATTGATGGATCCATGGTAGGCTTCTTGAAACCAGAAATGAGAGGTCGAAATACTGTTTTAGGAATGTTGTTTTGAAAACGGCCGACAGAGCACGGAACTCTGGATGGTATTTCCTGGCTGCAATTCTAGATTTTGAGAGGCTAGGAGAGGATAAGACCCCATTTTAGCATCTGGATCGAAGTTCATTTTTGATTTGGAGGTGCACTTGTACGTTCCGGAAACATGAGCTCGGAATGCTGTTTTGAAATGACTGACGAAGCACGAAACTGCGGATGGTACTTGTCAGTTGCGAATTTGGAATTTGAAAGGTTAGGGGAGGATAAGACCCCATTTTAGCATCTGGGTTGAAGTCCATTTCTGATTTGGAGGTGCGCTTGTACATTCTAGAAACATGAGGCTGAAATGCCGTTGTAGGAATGCTGTTTCAAAACGACCAACAAAGCACGGAACTCCAGATGGTACTTCTCGGATGCAAATTTGGAATTTGAAAGGTTAGGGGAGGATAAGACCCCATTTTAGCATCTGGGTCAAAGTTCATTTTTGATTTGGAGGTGCGCTTGTACGTTCCGAAAATATGAGGCCGGAATGCCGTTATAGGAATGCTATTTCAAAACGACCGATAGAGCACAGAACTCCAGATGGTACTTCCCGACTGCAAATTTGGAATTTGAAAGATCAAGGGAGGATAAGACCCTATTTTAGCATCTGGGTCAAAGTCCGTTTCTAATTTGGAGGTGCGCTTGTACGTTCCGGAAACATGAGGCCAAAATGCCATTGTAAGAATGCTGTTTCAAAATGGCCAACAGAGCATGGAACTCCGAATGGTACTTCCTAGCTGCAAATTTGGAATTTGAAAGGTTAGGGGAAGATAAGACCCCATTTTAACATCTGGGTCGTTGTCCGTTTCTGATTTGGAGGTGTGCTTGTACATTCCAGAAACATGAAGCTGGAATACCGCTGTAGGAATGTTGTTTCAAAACGACCGACAGAGCATGGAACTCCAAATGGTACTTCCTGACTACAAATTTGGAATTTGAAAGGTCAAGGGAGGATAAGACCCCATTTTAGCTTCTGGGTCGAAGTCCGTTTCTGATTTGGAGGTGCGCTTGTACATTCCAAAAACATGAGGCCAAAATGCCGCTATAGGAATGCTGTTTCAAAATAGCCGACAGAGCACAGAACTCTGGATGGTACTTCTCAGTTGAAAATTTGGAATTTGAAAGGTCAAGAGAGGATAAGACCCCAATTTATCATCTGGGTCAAAGTCTGTTTCTGATTTGGAGGTGCGCTTGTATGTTTCGAAAACATGAGGCCAGAATGCCGCTGTAGGAATGCTATTTCAAAACGACCGACAGAGCACGGAACTCCGGATGGTAGTTCCCGACTGCAAATTTGGAGTTTGAAAGGTCAAAGGAGGATAAGACCCCATTTTAGCATCTGGGTCGAAGTCCGTTTCTGATTTGGAGGTGCACTTGTACGTTCCGAAAATATGAGGCTGGAATGTCGTTGTAGGAATGTTGTTTCAAAACAGCCGACAGAGCATGGAACTCCGGATAGTACTTCCTGGATGCAAATTTGGAATTTGAAAGGTCAAGGGAGGATAAGACCCCATTTTAGCATTTGGGTCGAAGTCCGTTTCTGATTTGGAGGTGCGCTTGTACGTTCTGGAAACATGAGGCCGAAATGCCACTGTAGGAATGCTGTTTCAAAATAGCCGACAGAGCACAGAACTCCAGATGGTACTTCCTTGCTAAAAATTTGGAATTTGAAAGGTCAAGGGAGGATAAGACCCCATTTTAGCATCTGGGTCGAAGTCCGTTTTTGATTTGGAGGTGCGCTTGTACGTTCTGAAAACATGAGGCTAGAATGCCGCTGTAGGAATGTTGTTTCAAAACTACCGACAGAGTACGAAACTCTAGATGGTACTTCCCAGCTGAAAATTTGGAATTTGAAAGGCCAGGGGAGGATAAGACCCCATTTTAGCATCTGGGTCAAAGTCTGTTTCTGATTTGGAGGTGCGCTTGTACATTCTAGAAACATGAAGCCGAAATACCACTGTAAGAATGCTGTTTCAAAACGGCCAACAAAGTAGAGAACTCTGGATGGTACTTTTCGGCTGAAAATTTGGAATTTTAAAGGTCAAGGGAGGATAAGACCCCATTTTAGCATCTGGGTCGAAGTCCGTTTCTAATTTGGAGGTGCGCCTGTACATTCCAGAAACATGAGGCTCAAATGTCGTTGTAGGAATGCTGTTTAAAAACAACCGACAAAGCACGGAACTCCGGATGGTATTTCCTGGCTGTAAATTTGGAATTTGAAAGGTTAGGGGAGGATAAAACCACATTTTAGCATCTGGGTTGAAGTCCATTTTCAAATCGGAGGTGCGCTTGGATGTTCCAGAGACGTGAGCCCGGAATGCCGTTGTAGGAATGCTGCTGTAGAAAAACAGTTTTGGAATTTTCAAAACTTCTTGAAACTTAATAAAACCTTATCAGTTCACTTAGGCACTACAAAAACATCCAAAATCCATAGGAAATCTATCCCCAATGTCAAAGAATGAAGGAAAAAACGAATCGAGCGAGCGAGGGGGGCGAAGCTCGAAAAACCCAAGACTTAGCCATTCTTTTATTTTAGGGGAAAAATATGGTCAGCCAAAAATGAGACTTTGAAGGGAATGTTGACCAACTAGGACAACAAAATGAGGGGCACGCAAAATGAGACAAGAGCAAAGAAGCCCGTCGAGAGCAAAAAAAGAGGGTCCCTGCCTACGGCGGGGCATGTGTGCAAAATATGCACAACACTTACAATACCATCAATCTATATTCTAACCCAATACTACTTATCAAATCCTTATATGAACATATTCACCTATAACCTCACTCAAGCATTTTAATTAATTCCTTGAATTAAAGCCAAAATGGGAATCATACACACCCCAATAGTGAGATGAACAAAATAATCCTTGATCATTTTATTCAAGATAATGATATATTCATACAGTGGAGAGACATGAGCTCAAAATGAGTAATTTCCATTCAAATGCTAGTACTATTTTGAAACATTAAACATTCATGAGTTTAAAACGTACTACAAAAATGACAAAAAACCTAAAAGAACATTTTCACTATGACATCAAATTCTTTACAATTCACTCTGCAACCTCACTTAGACTCCACCTAAATTTTTTTGACTTGCTAACTTGTATTTCTGGCCTTGAAATCCTTCTTATAAAGAATGAAGGAGCAAACAAGCATTGTGCCAGAAATACACATGTCACCAGTCATTTGGACTACCCTATGACATTTCAAAAATTTATTACACAATGGAGTCCCTAGAGAATCTTCTTTTTTATCCCATCTACTTGGAAAATAGATTCTGCATTGGCCAAACCTCAAATACTTGTGCCAAAAATTTCATCAAGACATAACCAAAATCTATTATAACCAAAACCACTGAGTTGTGAAGTGCCGATAGTAGACTCTGTTATATTCTTCTTCAGTTAAATATTTGTCTACCCATCTCTGATATTCCTTATCTGTTGGCCAATCAAAATTTACCACTTTATTCACCTTAGCATTGTAAGGTGTGTACTTGACTACTACCTGATTCACCTCTATTTCAAAAGACTCAAAATATGTGGTGGTGTTAATGATTTTATCCATACAACTAGTCAGCATATCATAATCAATTTTTTTTGTTTCAAATGACTATGAGCACTAACTTTCACTATTTGAAGATGTTGAAAGCTTGTCATAGAGAATTATAAAATTGATTTGACCACTCATCCTACCTTAAAACATACCAAAAGTCTCCTAGCAATTAGACATAGGAAGATTTAAGATGAATTAAACAAATTTTATTGCCAAAGCATAAAATTATGATGACTTTACCAAGCCTAGTACGCACTCCCTCCCATTAACCACTTAGACATATGGAAATTAATTTTAAATTTGCTGTTATTTTTAGTCATGTAGGTGTCCAATAAACCACTTGCTGGTGTTTCCCTTCAAGTTTATTTACTTGAATGAAGAGAAAAAGTCCTTTGATTACAATTAGAGAATACATTTGAGGCCTTGGTTGTGTAACTTGTGAACCATAGTCACATTTAACACTTGTTACAAATTTTGGTAGTTAAAATGTTAAGTAGATTTGATTTGTGATGGACACATATGGATGGTAGTAACAATAAATTGCAATCTATCAAGACTTGATTACCTTATAACCTGTCAAATTCTAGCGATGAAATGATAGATTAATCATAATGTCACCTTGGGATCACATCACCATGAAAGAACTTCATCCAACATCCTTATGAGTACAAGTACCAGCAAATAGGTATTTGTCAGATTTGTCTTCCTCGAGCGAGGGAAATTCAGGAAGAGAAGAGGAAAGTGAGACATGTAGTAGGTCTAAAAGAGGGAGATCAACTAGAGGTCAAAAGATTAGCAGAAAATTTCGTAAATGCATGAAATTTTTTCTTGCTAAAGGGGGGTCATGTTCTTATGATGATGAGAGCATAGGAGACATCGAGGTACCCTTGAGGTACAAACATCTACGGAAACAATGGGTACCCAAGGAAATTCCTCCAATAAACACTGATCTTTGTGTCAATGAGAGGATATATTGCATAACACCATTGTCATTACATGGTTTGGGCCTATTTTGCATGGACGATATAAAGGTCTGTTATGAAAAAGTTATTGAGTTGATGGAGTATGTTGGACCCTGTTACAGTTACATAGATAGGTATGCACTATCAACAAATTATATACAACTAAAAGATAAGGATCAAAATAAAGGAGTGGCTAGGTACATTGACAGGAAGCCAAAAGAATCAAAGAATATTGCAGGGTTTATAAATAGTACATGACCTAGGTCAACAAATAAGAAACCTAATTGCATATTCGAGGCATGAGAGGGAAACCATGCATTCGTATATGTGATAAAATCAATAACTGCAGGGGAAAAGTTGCTAATCAATTACAATTTGAATCACTTAGATACAAAAACAATTACTATGGGGATGGTATGTACTATATACCATTTTACCTAACCTCCAATTAATGACTCCAATATACCATTTTCTTATTATGTTTTTTTTCGTAAGTCTATTGGTTTCATTTCGGTAATGTTTTTTATATTGAATTTTTGTCATAGTGGGACATTGATCATACGAGGAAGGCTCTAGCCTAGAGTACAGATCATGATCCATATTTAGGCACTTCTACCTAACAGGTTTACCTCATTGTAATTGTACAAATTAGATTCGAGCACAATGCTTTATTATTATGTTTTTTTCATGAGTTTATTGGGTTAATTTTGATAATGTTTTTAATATTCTTGTTGCAGTCGGCTGATCAGGGAAAGACACTAGTAGTACAAGAGAGAATCCATATGGAGGTGCAGTCACTATTATGTGATAATGACATTGCATTTTTTGCAAACCTTATGGATATGATGAGGAAGGCCCAAAAAAAAAGAAATGAAGAAATCCTTTAGTTGGTATTCATAGTGCCTCAAACAAATGAGATAAGAGAGAGGGTTAAAATATTGTCTAAGAGAGCACAAAACTTGCAAATAAGCTATCATGAGATCTTTAATTATAACATAATTTCGTTCATGGTTTTATATTTTGTACTCTTTTATGTCATGGACTAAAATATGTGTTGTTTTTACAGGATTATTTGCATCCTCATCATTTTGCTGGCCATGATCAAGGTACTGCAAGTGTTGCTTGAGAAGTAGGGGTCTATACAAGTGTCAATCTTGATCTTCCTACACATACAACACATCATTTGACCCGATCATCCGTGCCTATATTGTCAACTGAAATATCAACAACACATACCATGCAGGCATTTGGTAGTGCACCCTCTGACAACGAACACATGCCAATACATGTGTCAGTACCTAGGGATGCATAGGCCAGTAGTACTGGTGATGTTTTAGTAGCATTTCCACGATCTTCCCGTATTACTAGTACGGGAACATTGCCAGTCACATTTGTGGTGACCGAGGATTTCGTTCCCATAAAGATAGAGAAGGTCCCAGGTACTTTAAAATGTTTTAATTATTATTATATATAATCCAATTGAAATTTACTTATTGACCACTCTTTAGAAACTAATGATCCCATGATCATTTTGTAGTAAATGATTTTTTTTATAAACATCTAAGTGATGTTACATTGGAGGTCTTTGGGCCCACCATTCGTACACGGTGGAATGCCCAAAATCAAGATTTAAAAGATGAGCTCATTAACCGTTTAGCTGTGTTTTTTTAGTGTTAAAACATTCAACTGGACCAAGATCCTTAAGAAAGCTGGTATCTATCTAAAGTATGTGAGGGACCAATATAGGTCACATTTAGAGAAGAATAGAAAGTACGAGCATCCCTCCATGATTTTGGAGAGGGAGTGGAAGGACTTGGTGTCAGATGGAAATGAGAAGGCTGAAAGGAAAAAAGGAAAGACACCACCAAGCTAAAGAAGGTATGCGATACTATCAACAAAGTAATTATATACTGATTACTCTTTCTTTTTACATAATCTAACGTATTTCAAAATTTTCATAGGCTGCCTGACACATCAAAGGAAAAAAAGGAAAAACTAGAAAAACATGGGTAGCACAAACTTGGCTCTGGTGGTTATATGAAATTAGCCGCACTATTTGTAAGTATCAATAAATGAAATATTGCATCCAAATAATAAATTGCAAACAATTGTGGTTTTATCACACCATAGAAGCAAAATTCATGATCTTATGAAAAAATGCAAGGCTCTGATTTTAAAAAAGCACCCATAAAAGAGGACCTGAAGATTGCCTTCCAACAAGGCTATGGAGCTCTGGATGAATAGCTAAGAGTCTCGACTAGGCAAACACAATCCTCCACTGCATCCAACACACAGGTAAATAAACCCAATAAAGTTTATTTATAATTGAATACTTGTGCAATCTATTCAATATTAATTTCCACCATAATAATGTGCCTATTTGTTTTACACAAATAAGCAATGATAATACTGCACATGAGACTGGAATGCAACCTGGTGAGGGTGGAGTACAACCTGCAAATGAAGGCCATGGTGTGCATCCCGGTACTGGATGTATTCGTGTGCTATACAAAACGTAGTATGGATTAATACAATTAAACATATTTAATTGCATTTGGTGTATTAATCAATGTAACCTTTCTCGTTTCAACTTTAGAGCATGTAGAGTGTGATCAACATGTTGAGCATGATCAGGCTAGACAAGATCAGGAACATGATGTGGCTCCATCAGGTAAAGAGGACCACTCTAATTTTTTTTTAAACATATTTAATTGCAATTGGTGTATTAATTAACGTAATCTTTCGTGTTTCAACTCCAGATCAAGATTTTGAGTGTGTTCAACATGTTGAGCATGAGGCTATAAGACAATATCAGGAACATGATGTGGCCCAATTAGGTAAAGAGAACCACTCTGATGTTGTTTTAATTAATGAAATATGTGTAACAATAATAATAAAACATATCAATTTAACATTTCTTTGCTATTGCAGTAGACCCCCCTTGCAACGACATCCACATTGTGAGTACATGACTAGGCATACATTAAGATCATGAGTAGAGCTCAGAACAACTGAAGGGGGGACAAATGATTTTGAAAATGATACTCCACTTCAGCTTTTTATAGCTGCGAAAAAGAAACAAAAAAAAAGTGACTGTAATCATATTATGACAACCATATTTTTGATAATATGTAAAAACTGAAGAAATGAATGTCATATGTTAATGAATGAATGCAAATATGTTAATGAATAAATGTTATATGTTAATGAATGAATAAATGTGAATATGTTAATGAATGAATGTTATATGTTATTAATGCAGGATGAATGAATGAATGTTATATTTTATTAATGAATGAATGAATGATTAATGTTATATGATTGGGTATGGGGAATTGAGAGTGATGTGAGGGGGGGAGGAGGGGCCAAATGAGCTTCCACCTTCACGTGGTTGGCCTTGTTAAGTAGAGAATATTAAACTGTTCTCAAAACAAAGAGAAGCTCAATAAGGTAAGTAATGCACTTTTCAATATAATAAATGCATCATTTGAAGCATCAAACCAATATGCAAAGATGAAATAAAGTGATAAATTTTCACTATTAACATTGTGTTGTGTGTGGATTTGGTTTCAAAGCTTTGTTTTTAATTTTTTTTAGTGGTCTCTAAAATTTGACTTTTGTGCATAACAGGTTAGTAGAAAATTTGACAGCTCTGAAGGGTTTAGAGGCTTGATTGAGATAGATACACGAATATTTGGATCTTGTTGTTGATGGGAGGCTTCCACTTAAGCATGGAATTTTGTACCATCTGTAGGTATGCTAAAATATCTCTACTTAAATTCATTCAACTTACTGTAATATAATATCTGACAAAAATATCCTTTTCATTATACTTAGATGGATTTTCATGCCCTATTCCAAAGCACATGTTTTAAAATAGGCAAGAAGGATGCTGGAAAGGGTTAAGGAATTTGGCTTTACACCTACCAATTGCATGGTTTACTTCATTCATCCAACATATTGCCAATGCGTTTCACAATTGTTGGAATCATATCCTATAATTACATAACTAGTAAAATTAAAATATGTAAGTTTCAAATATGGCATTACATATATTTCTATGAATTTTTGAAAGAAAATATCAAAACGAAGAAGTGTTAGCAAAATAATCTACATAATTTCTAAGAGATCAGGGAATTTTTTTGCAGAGTTATCTTGAATATATTTAAGACAAAATTAACTTATAGAGATTGAAGTAGAATATCGGTAGTCTAAAATCACTAGTCAACACAGCTTAGTAGTATCTCAATTCAAGAGAACTAGGTCCACTATCCATTCGCTAGTAAAACAAATAAAATCAATTCATAAGATTATTTTGTTCTAATAGGGTTGACTGGTTGCTTGTTTCTTTTTGATTTTTAGGAAGTCGTTAATATACACTTGGTTTTCCCACCTTCTCTTACCTCGTGGCCAAAGAGCTTCTGCAGAAGGCATCAAAGTAACCTTCAAGATTGATAATGGAAATGAGTACAAGGTTAGTATAACTTAATGCTAATTGGGTATGATTTTATTTGTTCAAGACCAATTTAGATTCATTTTCTTATCACACTACTTTTATTTACATTTATGTTTTGCTAATATCCATTTTCCTTTACATTCATATTCTTCTACACATATTGTGTTTACAATAATGTTTTCCTTAATTTAATCTAGGGGAGAGGACCCAGTACCTGGGTAACTTTCAATGTCATGCTATTAGGATTTACAGTGAAGTTAATCCAAAGTTTTTCATTGTTGCTCAAGGCCATATTGCAGTGCTTTCTCTAGGAATCCCACTTGATCCCCATCAAGTATCTTCTTTTTGTAGTCTCTAAATTTCTTAGAAGAAATCAACAACTAGTTTATCTAAATGTGGCTCCTTGTTTACACATTAATATCTCTTTCGGTAGCAATCGATCAAAGTAGATTCATGGGGTCTTAAAGAGAAGGATATCAAACATGGAGATCAAGAGTGGGACCAGGTAAAACCATTCATAATCAGGCTCATATTATTTTATTGACTGTCTAAGAGATAAGTATCCAGGATAACATTCTATAGTTTTCTATTGAATTTCTAGAGTGAGAATAATTTTGGGTTTGCAATCATATTTTTTAGTACACTAGCTAAGTATCCAAGACGCATTATAGGTAATTTTTCTAACCAAATTTCTCATTTTCCACAAAATTAGATTCTAGTGTGTATTTTAATATTCACTAGTTTGATTTTTTATTTTTTAGCAAAAATAGAATCCAATTTGTAGGTTGTTCTTGTTGTCCATGATAGTCCCCTTGATCTCATGACTCATCATAGGTTTTATATTTTTCTCCAATTTTTGATCAACATCAAATGTGGCCATCATAATATAATCCATAGCCTCCATATTCTACAATTATTCATTGCTCATTTCTCATAGATGGTAACCAAATAATTCATGCCTAGAGCTTGGATTGTCGGTGTATGCAAAAAATGATAAATCCCTACCTCTATAATCCTAATTAAACACAACAACTGACATGTTGTTTGATATTTTAAACAGTCATATGACTATCATTTTTCTAACTTGTAAACACTTACTCAATGCATACAATAATTTATTGAAATGAAAAGTTGAATGGCTTCTTAACTCTTGACACTAATGTCATTGCATTTGTCAAAATAGGGTTAATCATATTGTGATCTAAATTTTCATAATGAATTCTTCCAATCTGTCCTTTATATCTGAGCATTGATGAAAATACATCTTGTCTTTTACTACCCCTATTAAATTCTCATGGTCTTGGCACATCAAATATCTCTCTTTGATTGACTTGTCCTTATATGCTGTCATTATCCCTATGGATGCACTTTGGAGCCTCCAAATACTTTTAAATATTTCCCAGAGTCACCTCGATAATTATTTCAATCCATTTGTATCTTAATCGACAAGAGATCATGTATTGCTAGGATATTTTGCAGTTTCCCTAATGTGGTGAGTCTCCCTAATGATTATTCTTTCGATCTCAACTATGTCGCCAAGATTCCTGCCAATATAATCTTATCG
The DNA here is from genome assembly GCA_007115665.2 of Sequoiadendron giganteum. Taxonomy (NCBI): domain Eukaryota; kingdom Viridiplantae; phylum Streptophyta; class Pinopsida; order Cupressales; family Cupressaceae; genus Sequoiadendron; species Sequoiadendron giganteum. The sequence continues at coordinate 56,183,037 of CM021107.1, read as the reverse complement.
ACACCATATAGAGGGTCGAGTTTCATGGTCTTGGCACATCAACTATCTCTCTTTGATTGAATTGTCCTTATGTGCTGTCATTATCCCTATGGATGCACTTTGGAGCCTCCTACTACTTTTAAATATTGCCCAGAGTCACCCTGATAAATATTTCAATCCATTTGTATCTTCATAGACAAGAGATAATGTATTTCTAGGATATTTTGTAGTTTCCCTAATGTGGTGAGTCTCCCTGGTGATTATTATTTTGATCTCAACTATGTCACCAAGATTCCTGCCGATGTAATCTTATCAATATCATATAGCAAGTCAGGTAGACATTCAGAACTTACTCTGATGGTATATGTCTTGCCGATATGCTTCCCTTGTGCTTCATCTATGAGACAAGATGAGTATCTCACCGATGAAAATTCATCATTGAGACCACAGGCCAATCCTCCTGATATATCTTCTTAGACAATTCTGATTGCTGTAATAGTCTTTATCTTTCATCGATATGCCTACATTTGAATGAATAGTTTTTTTAAAAAAAAATTGCATTCTTCTATTGAATTTTCGACGGACCTCCAAAAGCGTCGAATGAATTTGCAATATATCTGATGAACTTTCATGGTAATGACTTGCCTATTTCGTCACGAGTTCGAAAAACTTCTATTGCTATTTTAATTTGAAGTATGTCACCAAGACTCCTACCAATGTATTCTTATCGATGTCACATAGTGGGTCAGGTAGACATTCAAAACTTACTCCGATGGTATATGTTTTTTTGATATGCTTCCCTCATGCTTCGTCAATGAGACAATATGTGTATCTCACCCATGAAACTTCATCATTGAGACCACAGGCTAGTCCTCCCGATATATCTTCTTAGGAAATTTTGATCATTGTAATAGCCTTGATCTCTCACCGATATGCCTACATTTGAATGAATAGTTTTTTTTTTTTTTTAAATTGTATTGTTCCATCGAATTTGCGATGAGCCTCCAAAAGTGTCTGACGAATTTGTAATGCATCTAACGAAATATCATCATAATGACTTGCCTATTTCGTCCCAAGTTCAATGAATGTCTGTCGCTATTTCAATCTGAAGTATGTCACCAAGACTCTTGCCGATGTATTCTTATCGATGTCACATAGAATGTCGGGTAGACATTCAGAACTTACTCTGATGGTATATGTCTTACCGATATGTTTCCCTCGTGCTTCATCGATGAGACAAGATGTGTATCTTGCTGATGAAACTTCGTCGCTAAGACCACAAGATTGTCCTCTCGATATATCTTCATAGGAAATTTTGATCACTGTAATAGTCTTGATCTCTCACTGATATTTGCAATACGTCAAAAATTTCATTGTAATGGAAAAAACCTTTTGTTGTTAATCCAACGCTTTGGTAAAGGTATGTTGCTTTCATTTTGGAAACTTTTCGTTGTTAGGTCGACGAAGCTGTCGTTGCGATTCCAATGAATTGACGTCATTGCTCTGACGCTTTGGCGGGCATGCTGCTTGTGCACCGACTACTGTTCATTGCTTGATCGACGAAGTTGACGTCACAGTTTTGATGAACTTGCGTCGTGTGTTTGACGTTTTAGAGTTCATCGAAATACAGACAAAAATTTAGCGACGACACTGATTTCTGTGATTCGTCGGTCTACCGACAATAGATGGTCAAAATTCCAATGAACGATCATCAAAAATTGGAGTCAAATTCAGTAGTGAGAATTCATGAGGAAAACAAAACCTCGTATGCTAACACCCATGAACAAAAAAGATGGCTCCATAGGCAAGCAAAGTGTGCTATTTAAGGTGGCCATATAATAGCTATTGCAAATGCAAAATAGTGTAAGATATGTTGAAAGGGGTTTTTCTTAGTTCATGTAAGGTCTTAACTTAGGGAACATTGTGCCTAATGTCTCCAAGAGAGAACCAATCAAAGAATAGAAGATTCACAACTTAGGGGATGTAGTGTGTTACGTCAAAACACTAAGAGGAATATAATATGCTAAGAGATATCATTCTCTTTAAGGCCATCACACCCAATGTCATCACCAAGAGAAAGATGCATCACATGAAGTAAGAAGACCACACGATGAAACATGAATTGTAAAATGCAAAAGAATAATGTCAATGCATTTCCCCATGTTAAAGAAATCGCTAAAAACCATGCTGTGAGCAATTAGTTTAAAGTAGAAAATGATAAATGCTTAGAATAAATAGGACATGAGAGCTTATTTTGAAATCCCTATGAAATTTCATATGTTTCTAAATAAAGCTATGTCATGAAAAGGGGTTGCCCCCACAATAAAATACCAAAATCACATAAGGGATCCATGGATTCGGGGTCAACATATCTTTCCTACAATGTTATTATAGAGAATGGAAACGTCATCATTCCCCAAATACTCATGGAATAGAAAGAATGACACAAAGAGAGAAAATAAAAGAAAATATTTTGGGCCAACAGGGAAGAGACTTAAATGTCTTAGCGGCTTGCATCATCCACAAAAGAAAAACACGAGAAAAAGAAAGAAAAATGATTTACAACATGTAGAAGAATGCAGATACAAATAGAGGACTATCACAAAGAGAGAGATACATAAAAAAAAACAATACATGGAGATCACATTACACACATTCAATCACACACATAACATGAAAAATAAAAACAATGCAAAAGACTAGTAAATAACATGTGAGTCAACCTATAGCAGGTCGTCTTTATCCCAATCTTGTTCATGATATATGAAAGATAAACAACTGGCCAAAGGGAAAACAATGAGTGCAGTACTAGGAGCATCACCAAGTTCAACACTTTTCTTAGGAGAAGTGTCATTTAAGCTCATAGAAGAGGAAAATAATGAATTCAATTCATTATGCACTTCTTCATCAATTTTAATAATCTCATCATCATCGTCCAAGTTAATCATAATTTGAGGTCGAATGATAATGTTCAAAGAGGGTTCTAGTCCTTTTTGTGGTTGTGATATAGGTTCTTTTTATTGTGGCGAAGAGGGAGACTCCTTGTTTATTACTTCATTTAAGTTTGGATGTTGATTTTTCTTGTTGTTTTCTTTGTTTAAATTTTGAGCAATAACATGATGTCTATGCCTATTCTCTCTAGCATTTCCATTTCTTTTGGTATGATTTTCAAAATGTGTTTGTGTAGGATCAAGTTTATCAACCATATGTTTATTTTCTTTCCTAAGGGGAGGAATGAAAGGAACCATAGGAGGCTGTTCAACCACTTTCTCTTTAGCTTTGTAAAATTGTTTTATCTTAGGAGACATGACATGATTGTTTTGGTTGTATATTGGCTTTTTTTAGGAGATAGGCAAAGGATCGGTCTTGGGTTGGTCTTGGTTACTTGGAAGGTATTTTGGTTCAATCATGGTTTCATCAAGGATAAGAGGTTCAATCATGGGTTGAGGCATGTTTCAAAGGGATAATTATGCTATGAATTTTGCCTTAAAATTTTGATAGGATTTGGAAAAGAAATCTTCATGAGGTTTAATAGGTTCAATAGGCTCGGGCCAAAATAAATCCAATGAAAAATTCCCATAGGAAAACACATGATTGAAGCCACTATAGTGCACAATAAATATTTCATTTCCAAAGGGAAACTTTAAACATTTATGCACAACCAATGGGACAACTTCCATGGAGTGTAGCCATGGATGACCAAGCTTCACACATAATTGATCCGACGTCGGGATGATGGAGAATGAGACATTTAATTATTTTGGTCCAACTATTAAAGGAAGGATGATCTCAAACGAATCGTATGGAAAGGAAAACCATTATGCATTTTTATCCATGCTTTCAATTTATCATATGTATCTTGATAGAGTATATGCACAAGTAAGAATTCTTCAGTGATCACATTCTCTCCACAGACGAGATCAATTAATATCCCATTAGTGGGGTTGTTGTTGATTTGACCGACTATGTAAAGAGGACCATCGATTGCATGTTTAAGTATGTATTTTTGTGAAAGAGATATCAAGAGGCATTTTAGTTTGGCCCTTACGAGATTGAATTTTGATCAATCCAACTATTGTATCCATGTTTTCATTATCTGTGTCAACATTCATGACATCATTCTTCTTTCTTTCACTAGCTTTGATAAATGAAATATTATGATTTGGCATTGGGTTGGTAAATATTTGTAGGTTTTGGTTGGGAGGGGAAACATACTTATTACGTTGATCATTAACACCTCCAATTTGAATATGATTATAATCAATGAGGTCTTGCATTGTGTGTTTAAGATGCTTACAATGTTCCATATCACGTCCATTTTTTTGATGAAAATGACAATAGGAATTTGATCTAAATTTTATAGGTAATGGCTTATTAGAATTGAGATATTTAACGGGAGGTAAGGAAATCAAGTTCTTCTCTAGAAATTGGAACATGGTGTTATGGAGGGTATTGGGTAAGGGAGTAAATTGTCTAGTCGGATCTCCAAATGTAAGAGGATTTGTATTTTTTATAGTAGCCACCTAGGTATCAACATGTTGGGTTGGATGAGGGGGATTTAGTTGAAGAAACCCATTATTTTGTTTCCTAAAAGGTTGGTAATTGTTTTGATTTGCAGATTTAGACTTTTCAAGATGATTAGAGGCAAGTTTTGATAATGAAGAGTAGTACACAAGTGTATGAAGGAAGGAAACTTAATTATGCCAATATTATCTTATATATTAGTTTGTAAGTTCTCAATGAGCATTCGTTGAAGGTGAGCATCAGGAATCTTTATTCGATTTGGGAATAAAGCAATTGGTAGCATGAAATGAAGTCAGTAACTTTTTCATCATCCTTTCCCTTGAATCTCATCAAATTAGCTAATGCCATTTTATGGGTCATATGCAGTTGGAAATGGTTGATAAAAGCCTCAAAAAGTTCATTGAATGAAAAAATTGAGTTATTTAGTAATGAGGAAAACCATGTTCTAAAGCAGTATCTTTCTAGGACCTAGGGAAAAGCTTAGCTTAAAACTTATCTCCAAGGATGAAATCACTGCATAAAGAGGTGTAATCAGAAAAATGGTTAGATGGATCTCCTTTCCCTCCATATTTATCAAACCTATGAATCTCTATACCTTGTGGTATCAATGTTCTTATTATATCCAAGGATAAGGGATTGCTTTTGACATATTAGGACTTGGTTGGCCATTTTTATTTTGGCTTATGGTGGAATTTTTTTTTTGAATGGATGAAACATTTTGTAAGAGTTGGTTAAGGATGGCATGATTAGTTGTGTTTTGAGATGGGGTGAATATGGTGGAGGTGTATATTTTTTTGAGGGGAAGTGAATGGAATGATTATGGAAGGTAAAGTGGTAGGAGATATTATTTGAGATTCCACAAAGGTACTAGGATTGCTAGTGGAAATACCCAAAGTAGGAATGATAATATTAGTAGGTTGCATTGTCATGGTAACTTGAGGGCTGGTGTAGGTAGGAATAGAGGTAATTTTTGCAGGAGGAATTTGAGTTCCTCCTTGACTTTGAGTATTGTTCAAGGTTTGAGCACAACTAGTCATTGAGTTAAGATGTTTGCAAAAAAATTTAGCTAGGTTTTGTGCAATCTCTATTCATTCTTCACTTTCAATCATGTGGAGTATGTTATCTATGGTAGGAATATTAGCGTTGGAAAGGTTTTTCATTACTTACTTGGTTTTGTAGGTTTGCCAATTCTTCATGGATTTGGATTATGTTTTCTTGAGGAACACTAAAAAACATTGTTTCAACATTTATTATTTTACTTAAAGGTAAAGAGTTGTCAAGGGTATGGTCCATACCTAGTGAACAAGTGTCAACACTATGAGTGAAAGAGCTAGATAACCCAAGATCTAGAATGAGTGTGTTATCGCGAGATGACATGAGTCTTGAACTACATATCACTATAGTAATAGCAATAGGACACCAAGTTGTAAAGCTCATGCAAAGTAAAATCAATGAATGCAAGATAACTGCAATGAACACAAGATAAATGATATTATTTAATTCCAATTCTTATGTTTATAAATGCACTCAAAATTAAATTATATTAAGCTACATATAATGAAATGAATGAAACATAAACTCAACAAACTGAAACAAAGATTTGATAACAACAAACAAAAGGACAAAAATGATGTTTTAAATGCTATACAATATAGATTCAGGTCTCATACGGGACTAAATCACCCAAATGGTGAATGAGTCCCAATTAGGGTTTCTTGAAGGTTTAAATGTTGAAAAATAGTCAACCCAGAATTCCCAGAAGTCTAGAAAAACCACCTGTATAGGGACTAAATTGCCCAGATGGGCACAAATTCTAAGTTAATGTTAAGGTTTCTATTTTGTATTCTCAAATGACCATTTTCAATTATAGTTTTCCAATGAAATTCAATGATGCAAGATGCAAAAATACAACCTATATGCACTTTTCCACTAATGCAAGATTTAGGAGTCCTAAATGCAATTCAACTAATGTAAATGTAATACAAAGTTAACCTAGTTCTAGGACTTATAATGTACTCCAAATGAAAAATTCAAGTGTCCAAAGATCGGGTTCACCAAAATGAACCAAAAGAAATAGAGTTTTCTACCTTTTAGGAGATGGAAATTTGGGGTACCTATTTAACTCTTAGTTCATTAGGAAACCAATATCCCTCAACCGAGTGACTCAATCGAGGGAAATACACATGAGGGTGTGATTTCCTTAGGTGTGATTAAAAAGGGGGGTTCACCGTTAAAATTAAGCTTCAAGGGAGAAATTCAAACAATCATGCACTAAACCCTAGAAACTTAAAGACATGAAATGAAATTGAGAAATATAAATTAGATAGAAAGGAACCTGGTAAGCTGATGGATTCCAAGCAAGATCTATAACTCTGAAACTCTAGTTTTTGAAGTGTACTAGGACTCATATGCTAGGTTTTGCGATTTAGTCCTGCTACAAGAATCTAGGTAGAATCTGGAATCTTCAGATGACAAACCAGGATCTACAAAAATCTACTAAAAAGAGGTATACTAGGACTCATACGTCCAAGGTGGTGATTTAGTCCCAATATTAGGGTTTGATTGAAACTTATGTATCCTCTAGTGATTTTCTATAGCTTTCATCTTGTCCAATCTTCAAGTCCAAAATTTTTGAATTACGATATGTAGGTGAGTTTTCATGAAGATGACAACTTTTTGACAACTTTGAAAACTTTCTTCAATCTTGCAATTTTATCTTCAAAGGATCTTCAAGCTCCAAATAAAATATATTTTCAATCACACATGAAGAGAGATAAATTTTGTTGTGTTAGGGAATAGGGGTTTAGCTTGGTTAAACCCCATTTTGGTAATCAAACCTTGAAATGAAATAGAATAACATGAAGGAATAATGAATAAACAATATGCAATGTTGCAACTCACCAAACCCTTAAAATGAAGGCCATAAAATTGTGTGAAATGGCTCCAATGGATGTGGGTCTTGATTCTTGATTTTTAATATGATATAATGTCTTTGAATGCTTGCTTGAATCATGTAAATCTACATCACAAATTTTAGCTCAAAAACATACATGATTCATGATGACTTTGACATGATGCTTGAATCGTGAATACTACAACAAACACCTGATAATCAACTCTTGAATGCTCTTGAATACTATCTTGATCATAAATTTCCTATAATTCTTGAATACTTGAAAGCTTAGGTCTTGTTACGATTTCTTAGATGAAATTATGTGAAATAATCTTGTATTTATATTTGTTTATGCCAAATTTCTCAAAATTACAACACTATAAGTTGACATCAGATCTAGGATAATAAAATCTTGCCAAAAATTTGATTTAAAAAGGTCTTGGTTTAAGCGAGACTCATACACCACCTTGGGCATATGACTACCAGTGTCTTAAACATGAGACACAAAATCCAAGAACTATGTTGTTTAATGCAATGTTTAAGATCAGGTCCCAAGACCTAGGTGGGACTCATATGCCTAAGGTGGCATATGAGTCCTAGATCACCGATTTGGAACATATAACCCAAAAAAATAAATCATGATTTTTTATTTATATGTTGGGATTATCTTAAGGAAAATGCATTTAATTAGGCTTTTGGATGCATAATAGGACTAAATAAGGCATAAAGAAGCCCAATTTTAGCAGGGAGGACCAAAACAAGTGTGAAAATGTAAAGGGATACATTTTCCTACACTATGGTTTCATAGAGTCAATTTCATGAAAAATTACTCTGCACAAAATTTGTAACATCTCTAATTAAATCTTCCAAATTTGAGTGGGAAATTTAAGCAATAGAGAAAATTGGGTATAAAGGAAAAGACATCAAACTACTCCAATCTGAGATGAGATCATAAGAAACAAATGAATAACTCTTCATTACAGATTTGAGCATGAAATTACATCATTTATCTTGTTAATAAATCTAACAAAAATGAACATATGTTGTACAAATGATTAAAGAAAACTCAATCTAGAAACTCTAGCACACCACTAAAAACCTAAGAAAAATCCACATAACTCCCAAAATATTATCAACTATTCTAGACAACAAGCAAAAAAAAATTACTTTTATTGCAATGATATTTTCTCCTAACAAAAAAAATCTAAAATCCAAATTGCACTCCAATCCGAGCAAACCCCTACAAATTAGGTATACCAAAACAAACACCAAAATACACCAAACTATTGAGAAACTATAATGGGATGACATATTTATAAAATTATCATGGAATTACATCATTTTACTTTCATATATCAAAAAAACAACAATGAAAAACTTAAGATAAAATATATCATTTAATCTCCAAATTGAAAGCCCAAACTCACACTAAATCTAGAGAAATCTTCACAAAATATTGAACACAATGCAATGCTGAGAGGGGGGAGGTGAATCAACATATATTAAAATTAAAACATTCCCATTACACATCAAATCACATGAACTGCAAGAATAGTAGAAAGGAAAAAATGCACCACACCATAACACCAAGATTTTTACATGGAAAACCCAATGAGGGAAAAAACATGGTGAGAATTAACTCACAATATAAAATATCACTACATAAAAGGTTTTACAATGTAGTTTTAGGCTCACTAACCTATAGGATTGTATCCACTGAAGTAGAGACAACTTCAGGCACAAGATAGAAAGGACCTGATGAGATTCATTGTTTTAGAACAAGGTTACAAAAATTATGATAAGAAAACTAAGACTTGAACTACTATAGATGAGGCATTTGACTTATGCTAACATTTGTAGTTAATTTTTACATAATTACATCTTCATACAGATTTCACATACTTCATGTTTAACATTCTACTTAATCCAAATCCAAATGAATCATGAATCACACATCACAAATGATTTTTCCTTCTATAAATATCTTCCACCAAAATATAAAACTTCCAATTAGGTCGGCTCCTAGATGACTCTTAGATGTAACAAATGATATTGCATAGGTTGGCATCAAAATATATCCAGAGTGAAAGAACTTTGATTACAAACCAACATGTATGTTATGTTGAGGTCTAAGGGAATTCCCACACATTCTTCAAAGTAATATTAACTAATTAGGATCAACCAGAAATGAAGAAAAAAAGTTATGTCGGCCCGATTAGTACAAGTACCATCAATATTGTTATTGATTGATTTCACACCATTAGGGAGAAACCAAAAACACCATGTGGATCAAGATATGAACAATGTAGGTGATTTTCAATATCCCTACAACCTCTTCTAGAAGGATTTGATCAATAAATGTTGGTGTAGTTGAAGAAGCTTACTGAAAATGTAAAAAATAAAGCATTCTGAATCAACTGTAACATATTGTTAATTGAAGATTAATCTTGCTGATCTCCAACACACTTGATATAGTTAGTAATGTGTATTGATCACTATTGATCATGTCCTCAAATTTGCAAGGCCAAACCTGAATTTCTGGACGAATGCAAAGCATTCTAACCAACCTTTATCATTTCATTACACTATTAGGGCATAGATTGAAACACTGTCAACTATAAATTTCACTACGAAAAGTTTGAGGAATTAATTTTATGGATATAATATTTACATAGCATGCTCATAATTTCATTTGAACTGCAAGACACAATCTTGTGAAATGGATGAATGTAGACCAAAAAGACATGATACATAATTATTGCCTTATCCAATCTTCTACAACCTATCTCAACATGTGGTACATGAATTTGGAATGATATTAATGTAGACATATTGTAAACACATTAGAACATGAGTGTCATCCTCCAAAACATACTTAGATCACCATTCTTCCTTATACTACCCTACAAGCATGCCTCAAATTATATCAACTTATGCAACAACTAACCCCATAGTATGTGCATACTTCAATAACACATCTTGACATCAATTAGAAAACAAATAGTGTTGACATCAATGAGAACACTTATTTCCAAAAAAAATCACCCCAAATTTCATACAAATATCTTAGAATAAAAATACTCATATTATTTCTATCATGAAATCAAAATATGTTGTTCACAATAGGAAAACAATAAAAACTCAAGAAACTAAGATATGCACTCTAAACTAAATCAATATCCTATAACAAATTGTAAATAAAGTATTAAAATTTGAATGATTTCAAAATAATGGCAATCTTTGGATGAAATTTCTCTTTTATACCCTCAAAACCATTGTCTCTGAGCCTTAATCCCCTTGGTAAATACCAGCCTGATGTAGGAGAATCCGGGTACAGACATGATCCTACATCAACTACAAATATTTCATTTTGATTTTGGATTTTATTGTGATGTTTCTATTTGGATTTGCAAGTCATCTCTATCTCGGTGGTTTTCTAGAGTTGGATTGAGAAACATTATTTTCAATTGCATTTGAAAAAATGTCATTTATAATTTCAAGTCTTCATGGTGAATTCAAATTCATTTCCATTTTCCCAAAATTTGCATTGTAATCATATGTTCAAGAAGTAGTTCAATTGAAAAGAAAAATAAATGAAAAGGTCATGCCATTTACCTTGTGTTACTTTCAAAATAAAATACAAATAAAATGTATACTGGTAGAGTCGATTAAAGAGGAGAGAGGGAGCACCAAGTTGAAATACAATTGAAGATGCAAGAAGGCATTACTTGTGAGGAATTTGTAGAGACAACATACCTGCATGAAAGATAAAAAAAAAAAATGCTAGGGAAGACGAAGGGGGCACGCCAACCTAAGAAGGAAGAATTTTAAAATGCAAATGAAAAGTGCAAACATAGAAGGTTGCATAGTGAATAAGAAGTGAATCGGTGCTGAAGATGAATCATTGCGGTGTCCATGTGAAGGCACTTTAAAACTTGTGAATATAAGACAAAAAAAAGAAGAAGGGCATAGACGTAAAAGAGTGTTCAATGTTGTGGTTGTGTTATTGATATGTGGTTGTCATTGATGTCAGCACTATTAGCATTGATGATTCTGAAGGCTATATATGTCGAGGATATTGAGAAAATTAGAATAAATATGTTGCAGGAAGTATGTGAAGCTGTGAAGATCAGAGTGGTGGAAAGTTGTGTACATTGATATTCAAAAGTCATGCGTTAAAGGGTTTTTTGATGAGCCTATCTAGTATGCTCTTCGAAAGTTTCAGAGATGCACATCAAGATTGGAGAAAGTTATGAGTTTCCAAGTTCCTAGAGTTATTTTGTTACTATAGCAGGTGTTTCTGAAAGAAGAGAGTACATTTATTGTAAATTGAATTGTTTCATATGCTCTTGAGACATTCAGTGATGTTTTTAGATAATGCTCTATCATTATGGTACATCCACATTGATCGGTGTACTCGTGATTGAAGATTTTTCCTTTGTGTGTTCGAGTTTTCATGTTCTTGGCCAACATGATAGTGGTAGCGTGTTGCGGATCCTTATGGATTAATTTTTGAATGCTTGGAATATTTGAGGATGTTGATTTAGGTCTTAATTATGGTGTGACCAACCTAGGTTGGTACGCATTGAGATTTGTTCATGAATTGGGCCGATAGTTTGTATTCATCTATTATTTATTTGTGGCTGACAAAGTTGTTGATGTAAATTCATGTAGCAGATATATAAGAGAGATTGTTTCCTCATTTTGAAGTATGCTTGGTGAGTGTATGCAAATTATGTGCAAGATATGTGCAAATAAATAGTAGATCATTAGATTGCAGAGAAAAGTGTGGAGAAGTATTTCTGTGTCTAACCGAAACTGTCATCAGGCTTTTGAAGAAGCTAATTTCTTAGTTCAACCTCATCAGATGGATTTAGTCTTATTATTTTATGTAAGGCAGTGAACCTTCCCTTCTAAGCAGTGAGCTCTAGTCAGTGTCCTTGAATTCATGTGCATTCCTTATTCATTTTATGTATACTTTTAATAGGATATAATTGTGGATTAACCTCCACTGTGGTTTTTCCCCTAATAGGGTTTCCACGCAAAAATCTTGGTGTTGTGTGATTCTAATGTGTTGTTGATTCTTGATTTCACTATTAATTATCAGATTTGAGATTAAATGTTGATAAAGTAAGATAAGTTTTAAATTCTATAACAATTGATTCACCCCCCCCCCCTCAGTTGTCTATCCTTGTTTTTCCAACAATTGGTATCAGAGCAGGTTCCTCTAAAGAATTTTAATAGCTTGAGGTGATCTGAGATTGCATCATACAAGAAGGATAGTCCTAGATTTGATGGTATAAATTACTCTATGTGGAAGGTTAGAATGGAATGTAATTTGAAGTTCATTGGTGAACCTTTTTAGAATATTACAAAGAACACATCTACTATTCCTCAAAATGGTCCCTCTACTCCTGATGAGATCAAACAAGCTGAAACTAATATCAGGGCTATAGAAGCATTACTAAGTGCTTTGATAGATTCAAAGATGACTAATGTGATAGATCTGAAGACAACACATGAGATTTGGAAGAAATTGGAAACATTGTATGAACGAGATGCAAAAGTGAAAGTTGCTAAGCTACAATGTGTGAAAGGAAAATGAGAAAACATGAAGATGAGTGAAGATGAAAACATTGTTTCTTTCATGCAGAAAGTAGATGAACTAGTGATGGGTATGAGATGTTTCGGTGGAATTATGGAAGAAGATGAGATTGTGACTAAAGTGCTCATATCAGTGCCTACTTCTTACAAAATGAAAGATCATGCTATTGAAGAACTCATGAAAGTAACAAATGTGACAAGAGACATACTGATTGGTAAACTTACTGCCTTTTAGTTGAGTGAATTTGGTGAGTCTACTCCTAAAACAAAATCTGCATTTAAAGCTATTGTATCGGAAAAAAGCCAACAAAGATATGATCAAAGAGAAAGTTCCAGAAAAAAAATTCAAATATGAAGATGAGATGAAATAGATTGAAGATGAAGAAAGAGATCTAGAAGACTTGGAAGCATTAATTGTGAAAAGAGAAGCCAAAGGACAAGGTAAGTATACATAAAATCTTCCTATTAAGTGTTTCTCTTGCAATAAGATAGGTCATTTTGCATCAAGGTGTCCTAAAATAGTTTCTAAGTATAAACCTGACAAGTTTAGATTTCAAAAGAAATGTTATTATGCTAAAGAAGGTGTTACTGATGATGAATCTAGTAAAAAAATTGGAAATGAAGATGGATGGGTATTCATTTCTATCAAAGAAAATGGTCTGGTGTCCATTGAATCTGCTAGTAGTCAGAATATTGAGAAAGCTCTTGCAACTAGAATTGATGAAAAGGATGAGTGGGTGATTGATATTGGATGCTCACATCATATGACTAGTGACAAAAGAAAGTTTATAAGCTTGGAAAAATATGATGGTGGTGTTGTAATATTCGGAGATAACAATGCTGGTGTGATTTGCAGTAGAGGCACTATTTGTCTTGGTGGTAAATACAATACTGATGATGTCCTATATGTTGAAGGATTGAAGCACAATTTGTTGAGTGTTGGATAGATGGTTGACAAGGTATACAATCTTCAGTTCAAAGATGGAAAATACAAGATATTGGGAAGCTTTGGAAATGTAATTGCTTCAGGTACAAAGATAAGAGGTAATATTTTTCACTTAAGTGCTGCTAGTGAAAGTTGTTTAACTGCTCAAGTCGATGTAAGCTAGTTATGTCATAGGAGGCTGTGTCATTTTTGATAACATTGTCAAAGTAAGCTCCACTCAAGCAGTCAAAGATCTCTCTAAGTTAGTGAAGCCTACTAACACTATATGCAAAAAATGTCAGATGGGAAAGAAAACAAGAATTTATTTTTAGAGCAAACAACATCATTCTAATGGAGTACTGGAGTTGGTTCATACTGATCTATGTGGTCCATCTAGAATCAAAATTCTACAAGGAGAAAGGTACTTTATGTTGCTTATTGATGATTACTCTAGGATGATATGGGTTGCTTTCTTGAGAGAAAAACATGAAGCACTAGAGAAGTTAAAATGTTTCAAAGCTATGGCAAAAAATGAGATAGGTTTGAAGGTCAAATGCTTAAGATCTGACAGAGGTGGTGAATTCGATTCCTGGGAGTTCAATTCATTTTGTGAAGAGTATGGAATCAAAAGACAGTTATCTGCTCCCCAAAATACTCAACAAAATGAAGTTGTTGAGAGAAAGAACAAAAAAATTCTAGATGTTTCCATAACTATGATGTTGGAAGGTGATGTTCCTCATATCTATTGGAGAGAATATGTAAGCACTGTTGTATATACTATCAACTGAGTAAATGCCAATGGTAAGTCTGGTAAGACTGGTTTTGAGCTGTGGTTTGGTCATAAGCCTACTGTTAAGTATTTCAAAATATTTGGAAGTAGATGCTATATCAAGAGAGATGAATATATTGGCAAGTTTGATACTACTAAGAGAAACTCCTACCGGTTCTACAATAGAAGATTGAAGAAAATGGTTGAAAGTGAATATGTCAGAGTTGATGAGGATACTGACAAGTCATCTATATATTGTGGATATGACTTAGATGGTCAACACAATAGTACAAATAAAGGAAAGAATACTCAGACACAAAATCAAGTTCAAATTGTTTTGTTGAATCAAGAGAATCATGAAGGAGAAGCTAGTGGAAGTGCAGAAGAGAGAACAAAACAACAATAAGTTAGAGAGAATCCCAAATTCCCAGGGTATGTAAAGCTAAATCACTCCATAAATCAGATTATAGGAGATAAGAACAAAGGTGTGTAGATTAGAAGGAGAATTATAGAAGAATATTGTTTGATTTCCAAAACTAAGCCTAGAAATTTCAATGAAGCATGTAAAGATGAATATTGGATGAAAGAAATGAAGGAAGAAATGATGCAAATAGAGAAAAATGATACATGGATTCTTGTTCGTAGACCTCAAGATAAAAATGTGATTAGAACCAAATGGGTCTTTTGGGATAAGTTGAATGAACAAGGTGAAGTGGTCAGGAATAAAGCAAGACTGGTGTATAAAGGGTACTCACAGATGGAAGGTACTGATTTTGAAGAAAATTTTTCCCCTGTTGATAGAATTGAAGTTGTAAGGTTATTTCTTGCTTATGCTGCTTTCAAGAATTACAAAGTCTATCAAATGGATGTGAAGTCAACATTTCTGAATGGTGAGTTAGAAGAAGAAGTTTTTGTTGAGCAACCAAATGGATTTCAAATGACTAATGAAAAAGGGAAGGTTTTTCGGTTGAAGAAAGCACTATATGGAATCAAGCAAGCCCCTAGAGCCTGGTATGATAGATTGGATAAATACTTTTTGAAGCTTGGATTCAATAAAGGTACTACTGACAACAATTTGTATTTCAAGGTGGATCAAGATAAAGAACTGATTATTGAAGTCTTTTTTGATGACATTATTTTTGAAGGAGATGATGAATTATGCATGAAGTTTGATGATGAAATGAAAAGTGAATTTGATATATCAATGATTTGGGAATGGGAATTATTTTTAGGATTGCAAGTTACTTAGTTAGATGATGGAATCTTTATATCTCAATCCAAGTATGTAAGAGAGCTACCAAAAAGGTTTGGCATGGAAAATTCAAAGCCTGTTGGTACACCCATGGTAACCAGATGCAAGTTAACATAGAATGATGATTCTCCTAAAGCTAATCAAACAAGGTATAGGTCAATGATTGGTGGATTTCTCTACTTGACTCAAACCAGACTAGACATCATGAATGTGGTATGAATGGTTGCTAGATGTCAAGTTGATCCTCATGGAGCTTTTAAATTTTCCCCCCTTGTGAGTTTGTTTTAATTTTTCCTTGGCTTTAATTGGTTGGGTATTGGGTTTTTTATAAACGAGTTTGGGTCATAGGTGTTTTATTCAAGCGATGAATTTTTATTAATAGTGGTTGGTCATTTAAGTATGGTACCCCTTTCGGTCATGACATTACTGGCCCCTATTTACCTATCCTTTCAATCTTTTGCACCCTGATTGTATTTTGTATTTCCTTAGTGTCAGGTTGGTACAATGTTTTAGATTAATCTCTAAATAATGTATTCGGCCTCGAGGGTCATTTCCCTATCCACCTAGTCAGTCCCCTTGTTATAAATAACCTTTTTTGCATGTGCAGATTGTGTGTTCGTCAGATGGAGTGATCCGTATCTAGACCATTCCTCGCAGACCCTAAAAGGTTTCTTACTGATGTTACTAAAGTGGTGCAAGGCATGGAAGATGCTACCACCTGTCACATATGATTGTGGGGACCATTTCTTGTTCATTGACTGATGAAGGACACTAATTTTGACAACTATTTATTTACCAACACATTGTGGCCATTCCTCGCTAACCTCGCAAATTAAAACATTAGTTTTAATAATGCTCTAAGGTGTACAAATTTTTGACATGTGGACGTTGATGTTGCATGAGGGACAATCAAGGTGGGTCCCATTTCATGTTGAGATGGTTTTTGGTAGGTGACTTTCTATTCGCCTAAAGACTGGTGAACATACGTGGAATTTTCAAACCATTTTGACTCAATCTGAGTCATTCTTATGGCTTACATTGTTTTGGATCAATGGCTGGCGTTTGAAATAGGCTGATTTTGTACTATAGCCATTTTATCTCATGCAAGTGAGTATTAAGGGTCGAGTTTGAACTGTGCTCTCATAATTAAATACTAAAAGATCAGTGGATTGCTATTTTTGTGTGTATTTCCATGTTGAAGAGGAATCACCTAGTACCGAGCGAAGTGAGTCATCTTTATAATTTTTCAGCCTCACTATCATTAATGTTTTGCAAGTGAAACCGTAAGTAACACATATACTATTTCTTGTGTTTTTCAGAAGGTCTTATGGTTGCTTAAAGAGCAATTATCAATTGCTTCTTGTTTTGTTCCTGAAGGATTGTTTGAGTTGATTTTCTTTAAAAGTATCTTAAATCTTGTCTTGATAGTTTATGTGGCTTCTTGAATTGTGAAGCATTTTCTGCTAAAGGCTATAGGGTGCAAGTTATAATTTTTAGATATATAAAAACCCTAGCTCGATCTATTCTCTATCTTTTATAAATGGCACCCAAGGCCTGAAGCTTTGGCTCTAAAGCCACTACTAGGTCTTTTTCCTAGGATATTATAGACTTATTAAATCCCTCTACTAGTAAAAGGTAGGAGGGAAAGGATTTTTTTTATGGGCCCTTGCTCCTGGAAGGGTAAATTGATAAGGAATGTATGGTTCAGGATGCTGAGTTACCATATACTAGATGGAAGTTGTTCTCAATTTAGTTTGGGAACAAGAATTTGTGTGTTCCTTTATGTAATCCGTGGAGATTGGATCTTGGTAAGCTGGTGGTTCCTTATGTCTACTTGGATGTAGATTTATTAAAATATGTTGTTGCAAGGTATGAACCTATAACCAAAATTGTTAGAACACACTCTAGCATAGAAATGGTAAAGATAACCAAGGAGGAAATTAAAGAAATATTCGGTCTACATGATTGGAGTTAGGATATGGTTGCTATTAATCTTGAGGCTTTCAGAAAAGAATATAGAAATACTAAGGGTTTGTTTAGAAGATATCTTTTGATGCCTCATTTGGAAACCTGAAGAAGAGGAAAGAATAAGAAGCAGGTAGTGATTGGTAAGAATGAGCTAGAACCTTTTGCTATGAACTACTTCTCTAACTATTTCAAGAGGAGAGTTTGTGCCTTATTCCAAGTTATGGGAATTAGCTGGAAGACTACTCTGCCTACGGATATGATTTACATGGCTGTAAACCTCCAACATCCAAGTTTCAATGTGGTATATGATTTTTCCACTTACTTAGTAGAGAAAATGCATGGGGGTCTGGTGGCCCTAAAGGAAGAAAATAATTTGGTTGTTTTCAGGTGGTTTTCCTTGTTGATCCACATGTTTTTATATAGGGTCCAAGATATGTTTGAAAAGGATATGGAACTAAAAAGGAAGGAGGATAATGTTGACATGCCTGTCCAATATTGGACTAGGATCCTTGATATGCATAATCATGAATTTTATTATGTAACGTTCCAAAATCTCTTTGGATTGAAGTTGAAAAAGGCTCTAGTTCATGATCCCCCCAGGATTCCTAAAGAGATTCATGATTTCTTGAGGTCAATGGAAAGAAGGCCTGAATTAAATTTGACACACAATTGGGGAGATATTATTACTTGTCATAATACAACCATTTTTAGAGTATATGGCACTAATGTCAACCCTTATGTTCTACCTAGGGAGGTGCCTCTGAGAATTGGATTTTTGGAAATCATGAGATAGTTCCAGTGTGCTCAAGAAGTACATTTGCCGATAGAACAAAAGAAAGGATCTTTGTTTTCTGAGTATACAAAATTTTTTGATTTTGTTATGGCAAAGGGAGGATGGAAGGATTTATACAAATTGGTTAAAAATTATGGATTAAAGACTATATGCCCTAGGAATCATGATCTTGAGGGTTTTATTTCTCAAGTGAAGGCCAAGTATCAGACTGGAACTTTTGTCCATAATTTCTATTTTCTAGAGGACATTATTAGGAAGATTTTTGATCTAGAGATACAAGAAGAGAGAAAGAAAATGTACATTGCCTTTACTAAGATGATGAAAAAGAAGAAAGAAAGGATACCTGCTTTCAATCCCATACCAAATATCAATGGTGAGTTGAACAGGGCTATGTATTCCATTGAAAATTTTGAGAGTTTGGTGGGAATTCTAAAGGATGAATTGGTTATGGAAGAAAGGGGAAAATCACAAACTATTGAGGAGTACCCTGAAGTAAGGTTGGAGGAGAGGCCTACTTATCAGCCCCCGAAGATGATAAAGTTTTTCTCTAGGAAAAGGGGAAGCAGGGCTAGAGAAGTTGCTAAAAATGTTGCACCATCTTCTTTAGGGTAGTCATTGCCAAATATTGTTGATCTAGATTGCCCTCCGAGGATTTCTGACTAGACTTGTCCATCATCACCAAAGAGATAGAAAATTGAAAGAAAAAAGGTGGTTGATTATGATGGTGATGAGGATGAAGAGATCATTGTCACTCCTGATAAGATGCATCAGGGAATTCCATCTTTCCCACTTGACACTTCATCAAGTTCTGGGGTAGTTTCTTTGAGGTTGGGAAAAGATGAAATAAGGGGAATAACAAATAATGATGACCTAAGGATACAGGCTTGCAAAGAGTTCATGATGGATGAATATTTTATTCAGAGTAATTCTTTTAAAGATTTTGTATGGAGGGCACATGCATCATTGTATTATGAGAGGGTGGCACAAGAAAGAATTTTGCACCGTGAGCCTCCAAGAGCAAGTAATTCAGTCTAAGGTTAGGATGCAAATGAAGGAAAGTTTCAAAGAAATAACACCAGAGCAGGGCCAAGAATTGATATAGAAGAGTGGAGTATTGTTACTTCCTGAATGGGATACTGTTGATACTATGGTGTTCGATACAATAAGAAGGGCCAATAGGCCACTTCTTGCAACTGATGAAGAAGCTGAATTGGTAGTTAAAGGTTCAACCTGTAGTGAGGAGTTGATCCATCTAATTTCAATGGTCACCTAGTTGTAAGAAGAGTTGTTGATACCCCAGTATTGGAGGTTGTTGATATGGTAGTAAATGTTGCCAAATTCACCAGGGCAACTGTTGAGGATTTCACCAAAGACCGGGATACTCTGAGAGGCCAATATAATGACATTATTATTGAATATAATAAGAGTCAACAAAGGGTTCTAGAATTAGAAACTGAATTGGCCTTATTAGAGCATAAAATAGATATATTGAGGTCTCAAGGGTAGGCTATTTCTAGCCATACTGTCTCTAACCCACTAGTAGAGCAATCTCAACCCTCTTCACAAGGACAATCCTTAGCTATTGTTTCATATAATATGGGACAGGTGCCTATTTTAGTTGAAAGGGCTAATAGCCCAAGAGGAGGACTCTCTAGGGAGAAATTAATTCAACAAGATGAGGAGTATAAGGAGATGGTGCAACAAATTTGAGAATCAGCAGGGAAGAGAAATTTAGTGATTGTGGACACTTTTTTGAAACACTTAACCAGGAGGTTCTAGTGGAAATCGAATGGTGTTCATGTAAAATATTCTCTAATGTTGCAAGAACTTAGAATATTCCCAAGAGATAGAGATATGGCCACCCCATTACTGGACAAATGGAGCCCCAAAATTGAGAAATTGAGATTCATGGTAGTAGGACCAAAACAACATGGGGATAAGTATCCTATGGTTATATCGGCTTATCAATTTGTCAAGGGAGTCTTGGAACAAATTTTTCAGGGGTATGTTTCCCCTATGGAGTTAAATATTAAAGGGTTAAAGGCCAAATATGATGGAATGGACTTAAACTCCATTTCCACACATTCTGCATAGTCAAATTGAGGTAAAACCTTTGCAAGTTTGGAAAGATCAGATGAATAATATAATGATTTCTTAGACACATGAGATATGCAAAAATGCTAACATTAGTATGTTGGAGAATACACTGGAGAAAATGTCATTTGTCATTAGTTTCTTAGAAAATTTTGATAAGAAGGCCACATTAGTAATGGTGAAATATGCACCCTATCGAGATAAGATTGATCAGGTTATGGCTTTTATGTGTCCATCTGAGGAAGATTTTGAAAAAGGGTGTTCACCAATGAATTTGAAATATGAATACTACTAGTGAGAAATGCAACTTGGTCATCTATAATACAGGTCTGGCCTCAAAAGTTCTATTTGAAAATATGCATTCTGCTTTCGACTTCAAGTATGAGCTGCTGAGGTGGAATAAAGTGTTACAACAATTAAAGATGATTTTGACTTGAACAAGTGGCCCTTTGAAGGGTGATTTATTTTCTTCCATAACAATTAATGATTATTCTTGTCTTATGCTTTTTCAATCACATGATGTAAATGTAATTGATTGAGGGATTAATTGTCCAATGAAAAATGGACATGTGTACTCTTCAGCCTGAAGCTTGTTGGATCCCTTGTTTTATAAAAGGGAATTTTAGGCCGTGAGAGTAGGTCTGTTGAAATATCCAAGATTTGAGAAATAAGAGTTTAGTGATACAAAGAGTATGAATGTAAGTCCAGGTATTAAGGTTTTGAGTTATATAAGAGAACTTGGTCAATTATGGGGTTCTTAGGCATGTTTGTATTACCCATGCAAATGTTTTGAGTCTATTTTCTCTCCTGTTGTGATACTTTTCTTGAATTATTAATGAAATATTGGTCCAAGATGACTTTCATTGATCTTCATTTTTTCTTTACTGTGAGTTATGTTTAACAATGGCTTTGGTTCAAAGGATTTGTTAAATGCTTTAGTTAATCAGTAATTTCATGCAAGCTAAAAATAGGATTCATAAAGTAGTGATAGAATTAGATACTGATATATGGATTGTAATGCGATTCATATAGATCATAAGTGCTTACGATAAAATTCGCCTTATAGTTCAATTTTCTCATTTTGACTTCATGCTTTGGGATATGGCACTGGAACTTTGATTGTGGTTATATTTTCTCATGTCTTGTGTTATGACTTTAGGAAATTTTATTCAAATATTTCCTATCAATCTAATTTAGTCGTGTTTGCAATTTTCTACTAACTGGACTCGAGCCTTTTCGAGGAATAGCTAATTTCTTGAAGGATTTATCCTTTTAGCATAAATGGGGAATCTATTTGTTGTTTATCAATGTGCAAGTAAATTGTTTAATGTTGTATTTCAAGAGCAGATTTTAGGGATTACCCTCCCTGGTCTTATAGAGCCCGAAGTGTAGGATAATTAGCATTATCTCTTTTCTCGTCGAGTTGGCCAAACGCTTCCTAGACTTCTATCATTGAACATGGAAAGTTCATAGAAGCTCTCGGAAAGTCCATTTGGGTTGTAGTAAAAAACACTAACAAATCCAAAGGAATCACATGTGACTATAATAAAGAGAATTTTTAGATACTTGAAAGGAACAATTGATTTTGGGCTATGGTATCCTAAGGATGATGATCTTACTTTGAATGCCTTTATAGATGTAGATTGGGTAGGAGATGTGGATGATAGGAAAATTACAAGTGGTGGTGCATTCTTCTTGGGGAAGAAGATGGTGTCTTGGCTACATAAAAAGAAAAATTTCATTTCCTTATCTACTATTGAGGCATAATATATTGATGCTGCAAACAATTGGACTCAAGTAATGTGGACAAAAAAGATGTTGAGAGATATCAGAATTGAGAATGATGAGCCTATTGCTATATTTTGTGGCAATTAAAGTTCCATAAACATTTCCAAGAATCCATTGCTACATTCAAAGACAAAACATATATCTATCAAGTATCACTTTTTGAGAGACAAAGTAAGTGATAAAGAAGTCAAAATGGAGTATGTGCCCACTAAGGAATAAATTGCAGATATCTTCACTAAACCATTTCCTAAAGATACTTTTGAGTATCTTAGAGGCAAGTTAGGGTGATTTACCCTCCTAATCTGAACTAAGATACAAGTCTTTGCATCAATCTATGCACTTACAGTCAGATCTTGTTTCAGATTGATGTTATGGTGGCTTCTACTTAGGGGGAGTAGTTAGATGATTTAGATATGTGGTTTAGAGCTAGTGTACCTTTTCCATTGATGTCAAATGGGGAGAAGAGTAATGTGAAAAACCCTTGAGGAAGAAAGGGGGAGAAGAGTCATGAAAGAAGAGTAAAGTAAGATGGAAAAGAATAGTATGAGAAGAACTGTTGGTGAAGAGCTAGTTGTGTTGATGGTTATTTTCACATCATGTGTTGCCATCAATGCCAAATGGGGAGATAGTGGATTTTTTTTATGTTTTATCGTATCTTATAGGGGCATTGAGGTAGACACAAAGAAAATTGATGTTATAGTTAACATGCTGCCTCCTAGAAATATCTCTCAATCGGGAACCTTACACGAAATAATTCAACCTATTCGTTGTTTTGTAGCATCATTATTAGATCAAACATTACCATTTACACATCTCCTTAAGAAAGTCATGCACTTTGATTGGAAAAAGGATTGTAAATAGGCTTTTGAGAGTTTGAAGAATCATCTTGCCACTCCACCTGTTTTACAGCCCACTATACAAAACAAACCATTCATCCTTTACACAACAACATCAGCCCATTCTCTCACAAAATTGTTGGCTTAGCAAGGCAAAAATAGTAAAGAGCGTCACGCTTATTACATTAGCCAAAATTTGATTGATTATGAGAGATAATAAACAACAATAGAAAAACAATTTTTAGCTCTTGTATTCTCTACTAGTAAACTGAGACATTACTTATTGAATGATGAAATACATGTGATGACAAAATTTGATCCTCTAAAACAACTTTTCAATAAAACAGATTTATCTAGATGCTTAGCTAAATGGGTTATGTTGTTAAAAAAGTTTGACCTTAAGTTTGTCTCACAAAATTCAATTAAAGGAAAATCCTTAATCGACCACTTAGCAGATACTCCCTCATTGTTTGCATTACCTAATGTAGAAATGTTCCTGATGAGAATGTGTGGACTATTCAAAAAAATGAAGAGGAATGGGAACTATACTTTGATGGATCTAAGTGTAGAACATGCTCCAACATTGGGATTATAATAGTCTTTCCCACACGAAAGCCTATTCCCTTATTCTATCGCTTAAACTTCCTATGCACCAATAAAACGGTGGAATATGAAGCATTAATTTCTGGTTTTCTTTTTGCTTTAGCTTTGGGAGTTTGAAATATTAAGATATTCAGTGATTCACAATTAGTCATTAAGCAAATAAATGAAACATATCAAGCGAAGCATGACAAATTATCGATATTAAAGGATCTCACAATGATTTTTTCTTAGAAATTTGAATCATTTACCATTGATAACATCCCATGGAAGGATAATCAACATGTAGGTGTAATGGTGAGTGCAACCTATCTTATATGCCATCAAGATCCTTGAAATGGTTTCACATTTATTGTCCATACAATTATGAAACCTTCAATTGAATCCAAAGCCGAATAAGTATTATCAATAACTATGGAAAGCTCTAGTGAATGGTATACACTGATAATTAATTATTTAAAAGAAGTTACCTTTTTTGAGCCAACAACTAAGAATACTTGAGATCATCTTCAAAAACCAGCAACTAAGTATATAATTCTCACTGTTGTGTTATAGCGAAGATCCTTTAACAGTATTTTATTAGATGCCTTAAAGAATCTGAAATCCCCATAGCACTTGAAGAAGCACATTCAGGTGCTTGTGGCGGTCATTTTGGAGGAAGTTCATTAGTTCCAAAACTGGTCTGCATGGGATATTATTGGAGAAATATGGAGAAAAATTGCTTTGAATGTGTTAAGAAATGTCATAAATTTTAGGAACATAGAAATTTGATTCATTCTCCCACTTCTGAGCTTCAGGCCCAAATTCGTATTTGGCCATTCTCAATATGGGGATTGGATTTGATTGGAAAAATTTCACCCCCTTCTTCTGCCGGACGTACATTTATAATCACTACAATAGACTACTTCATGAAATGTATAGAAGCTATCCCTCTTCATTCCACAACCATTGATGTGATATGCGTTTTCATATTGAAACACATTATCGCTCAGTTTGGACTTCCTTCCACATTAGTTTTAGACAATGGGACACCATTTAAGAATAATGATGTGAAGAAATTATTAAAAGCATTTAACATCCAATATCATTTCTCAACACCTTACTACCCACAATCTAATAGGAAAGATGAATCAACTAATAAGACCCTGGAGAAAATCCTAAAGACAATAAAAAAACACAATAAGGATTGACACACACAGTTGACGTATGCATTATGGGCTTACCGTACTAGTATCATAAAATCCACCAGGGCAACTCATTATAACCCTTTCTATGGTATCGAGGTGATTATGCCATTGGAGTTAGAAATACCTACATTAAGAATTTCTCTTCAAGGAATTATTGATGACAACACTTATAAATAACAACGATTGCATCAACTTGAGATGCTTGATGAACAACAAATTAACACTCTTGAACATAACCAAGCTTCTGCTAGAAAACTACAACATAGTTACAATGATCATGTCATCCCTCACATATTCAACAAAGGTAATTTGTTGTTATTCAAAAATCAACATAATGTTAATTTTGACCTAACTAGAAAAGGAAAATTCAGCCCTAATTGGTTAGGACCTTATATAGTTAATGAAATTTATGGGTTTGGAGCATACATAAAAAAGAATGATGGTACACCACTTAAGGAGCCTATAAATGCCACACATCTGCATTGATATTATGTCTAATATTCTTGAATAGTGTGGATGATAAAGAAGTGGTGTTAGAGTTAGTAGATAACATTCTATGTTCTCTCGCATTGCTTCGTTCTTGACAAGTAAATATTTGTGTGTCTTGAATACTAAAGTAATTATTTAATTTAACTTTTAGATGGTTACTTTAGACTTCATACTATTCAATATAATCTTGTATGTTGTGTTATATTAGATCCTTATATGCATTTAATATTCTTTAATTAGATCATATGTGCATTTAATTTAACATAATATACTTAATCACAGGGTTGCATCTAAGAGAAACTAGAGTAACTTTTAATTAGATCACATAAAACATGTTAAATCATGGAGACATTTATTAAATAGTCTTACAAATATTATTTAATCAATCACATTGCCATTAAACATTAAATGCATAAACACAAGTAACAAAACATCAAATGATCATATATATATTAAAGTTTTATGTACATGTCATCAATATATACAATGCTAATGAGGTATGTGATTGCCATATCCCTTGGGATCTGGTGCTTGCATTTGTCTAGAGGTGGGTCTGTAGTGAGACGGTGGTATGCGATCGTGATCGTGAACCGTTGAAAACATTTAGAGCATACTGTAAACCCTATGCCTACCCAAGGGCCTCCCAACAATCATCCGCTAGATGATTTCTCTATGCTTGTACTCTAGCTACCTCTGATTGAAGTCTATCAACCTCTGTTTGGGCCCAAGATGATATAGCATCTTGGGAAGCCTCATCTTAGTGGGTGTCCCTCCTGTAACTCTCATATGCTTCCTGCAGTCTGAAATACAACTCAAACAACTCTAGATCTCGCTCCTTGATGTGTGGGGGCACATAGTCTATATTGAAGGCCTCCTTGAAGACTGATGGGGGAACTATCTCAAAAACCACCTGGAGATAGAGATTATGAAGGTCGCTCATAACTCCTATAAGATAGAGATAAAAAATATAATCAATACACATCATGATAGATATATAGACATAAAATTAAAGCATGGACATAAGCATAAAGGATAACAATAAATAAAATACCATCACCTAGCTATCTGGATGGCTATGTAACAAAAAATCATCATGTGTAGAAGGTGTGGAGAATGCACTAGCCTCTCCATGATGGAAGGTGTTTGTGCTTGATGTAAATGTTGAATATGATCTAGTTACATGAGTAGGAGTTGGATCTCCCCACTCATGGCCCACTAAATCCTCATTTTCTATCTCATCACCCTCACTCATTAGCTGCTCCTTGTCCTCGTCCTCCTCCTCCTATCCATCATAATCAAGATTTGCAACCTCATCATACTCCTCATCTATCACATTTGTGAATATATCTTTAGCCTTGATGTGTGTATCCTCAACCCTATCCTTCTCCTCATCTATCTAATCTGGGAGTTTCCCTGTATCACCTATCAAATCATACAAGAGCTGACCATTCTACTACCCACCATTCCTCATAGGTATATGTGGTATTGACATCATCTACATCAAGGATTGGAGGCATATCATGATCCTCATAAATGGAGTCACTATAGATCATAAAAAATGAACTGTCTAGTATCACCGAGCCTCTAGGTACTCCGCATTGATCTCTTGAAAAAGGGTCATGCCATGGGTGGTATCTGGACTTTTCCAAACTATCGCATGACATGATCATAGTAGAAGGGTTGTACTATGTAATTGTGTCTACCTACTAGATATTTACCCATCTATAATCTCCTTAGCTGATGAGTCCCATCTAGCCACCGCGGTATAAGCCGATAAGGTCTCCATTTGATCTCCTCCTCATCTAGTCGGTTGAATCAAACTCTCCAAAAATGAAAATCCCCATACTGCCATAGCCAGCTCAGTTGATAATTGAATGCATGAGGATACCCTAGGGATGATGTACATGGAAATCCTATCGGCCTAGGGCACGTGATATGCTCTAGATACCATACCTGCAACAACGCATAGTGCACCATATTGTAAACCTCATGGAATGAAAATCACCTTAGGTCATAATATAAGTGCACAAGGATGTTGCACCCCTAGGCATACACAGTCTGCTGGTCTACCATCCCTTGTATCATATGTGCTAGTCCTTCCTCTAAATGTGATCCCCAACTACCAGGGATGAGTACTAGTGCTATAGTCAACATCATAATCCATGAAACAAGTGGAGCTTGTGAATATAGTAACATGTCTAGATCGATCTGCAGTCTCACGATGCTATCATGCATTAGACCTCCAAAACAATACTGCATATCATATTTAATCTCCCAAAATGATCAATCTGCTAGAAAACATACCCTCTCACCTCAAATTGGAACTCAGAGTATATGATGGAGTCCTCTAATGTGATCATCATCTCACTTATGGGAAGATGAAATGTGAATGTGTTTGTATTCCACCGCTCTACCAAAGCCATCAACATAGCATCATGGTACCTAATGGGGGCATGAGGTACACCCAATATAATCCATTTGTATGTACAATATGTGTCTCCTCCTTTGATCGAGTTTGGGCTAGGTCTCAAAGGTGATTTATATGTCTACCGCTAAGACATTACTACAAATGAGGCAAAATCTAAAAAAAAAGGGTCCTATAAGCATTCTACAACCTTAAATCTATACATCAACAATAAAAAAGTGTACTAAAGTTGTTCTAGTGTACTGTTATAAGATTCTTAGACACTTTAGACCACCCTTGGGAGACTTTGTGAAGAAATAGGAAAATATATGACAAAAAGGGACACTTTGCGACAAAAAAGGACACTTCGCAAGAAAAGGGGACACTTTGCAAAAAAAGGGGACACTTTGTGAAAAAAAGGGACACTTTGTGAACATTTTCTCCAAGGCCCTAAATATATCTAGAAATGTGTTAAAAACACAAATAAATGTGTAAGGACAAAGCTAAGGCAAAAATATCAAATCACCTGATAATAATGCTCGCCGTGGGCTACCTTCTTTCATAAGGAATCTAGTCTCAGAGACTCATACTCTTGTTGGCTAGGCATCTTAAATCACTCTCCACTAAAGTAGAAGGTAAATTAAAAAATAGTTAGAAATTATTTATTTTTAGTCATATATGCTAAAAATTAGGGGGTAAGTGAAAAAAGATGGGGGTCCAAAAAGGGAGCTTAAGTGGCCACTTTTTTTTTGTGAAATCAAGAAATACTAACCTTGGATGTGAAATTGAGGATAGTTACACTCAAAATTTTGAGATGCAATAGAAACAAGGATCGTAGTGCTCCGAGTCTAATTTCTAAACTACTAATTTATTTTGAAAATGGTTGAGATTAAGGGGTTCAAAAGACATACTAAAAAAAAATGGTATTATTTTTGTCAAAAAAACATAACATAGCAACCTTTTTAGGAATGTAGCACTGTGAATTTTTTTTTAGTATTTTTTAAATTGCTTCAATGAGAAATTAGCTAACAATATGTAGTTGATGCACAATTTTTTTGATAATTGTTTAATGAATATTTGATTTTTTACTAATTTTCAAAGTGGACACTTCCTAAAAAACATAATTTTGGCTATGCTACCCCTACAAATTTTGGAAACTAATTGATTTTAAAAAAAAAAAAATTGTAGAATGGAGTTTAGTTTCTAAAAATGTAATTTATTTGAAATTTTGATGAATGGTTTATTTATAATGAAAAAGCACCAAACACTACTTTTTTCCCAAAAAGAGACACACAAACAAAATAAATTAAATAGATCAAAGGATTTGTTGGTATGTGGTGATTGATCATGCTATACTGTACACTATTCATGTATCCTACTTTTTCGCTTTGTCACCGAAAAATGGAAAAATGACTTTGTATAACCCTAATTCTAGAAGTTTCTAAAAATATTGTAATAACCGGTTTGGATGAGAGTTGTAGTATGGTATTATTCGCGAGATTGTAATATGTTTTGCACTAGATAATAAAATCACTGGATGGCTACAATTTTGTGGATGTAGCCCAAATTGGGTGAACCACGTTAAATTCTCTATGCTGTCTTATTTTTGCTATAATTTTTTGTGTTTTATTTCTCTATTTTATTGATCAAATCTGCATTTAACTATTAGATATCTACCTTCTATAATAGGCTTAACATTGTCAAAAATTGAAAAAAATTACATTTTTTGATAGCTAATAGAGAGCCTAACATTACCTAGTTGTTCGATTTGTTCGACATTGAAAGAGGTGAAATCTTGATAGTGAACACAAACCCAATTATGTGAAATACTGTTAAATTTTCAAAAACATGTCTCTTGTCATTGGGAAGGCCCTCCAAGCCTTTGGGTTGGTATTCCAAGGAAAATACCATGCCTAAGTCTTGGGGATTCCCAACGCAAGATATAATGCGAGAACGTTATAATGTGCTAGCGTTATATCTTAGTTTTGACATGGCTTTTTGTGTTTGTGCAGGGAATTTCTAGGAAGACATAACGCAAGTGCGTTATAATGCGCTCACGTTAGGTCTTGCTTTAACTTAAATACTACTCTATTGAATGTATGTTTATATATTTATATGTTTGTATGTACATGTATGCTTTTATGTCATGTATGCATGTATATATGTATGTATGCCTGTATGTATGTATCAATGCATGCACGTATGTATTTAAGATTGTATGTACATATGCACATGCATGATTATATGAATGTATTTTTTTATGTACATATGTATTATGCTTGTATGTATGTATGTATTTATGCATGTCTTTAGAGGGAGGGATAAGTTTAAGAGAGAGAGAGAGATTTGTCTAGGTAGGGGTGGAGGGAGAGAGGGAGGGAGAGACCTGAGAGAGAGAGAAAAAGAGAGAGAGAGAGAGAGAGAGAGAGAGAGAGAGAGGGTTTAAGGGTTAAGGGTAGAGGGGAGAGAGATAGAAGGAGTGAGTGAGTGAGAGATACTTGAGAGAGGGAGAGGGATTAGGAGAGAGAGACTTGAAGTGAGTGAGTGAGAGAGGGTTAAGGGTTAAGGGTAGAGGGGATAGAGATAGAAGGAGTGGGTGAGTGAGTTAGAGAGAGAGGGTTAAGTGTTAAGGGTTAAGGGTAGAGGGTAGAGGGGATATAGATAGAAGGAGTGGGTGAGTGAGAGAGAGAGAGACTTGACAAAGAGGGAGAGAGAGAGGGATGGAGATAGAGGGTAGAGGGTAGAGGGTAAAGGGTTTAAGGGTTTAAGGGTAGGGGATAGAGAGAAAGAGAGAGAAAAGAAATATAAAAATCAACATTCTCATAATGTGAGCATGTTTTGAAGTAGTAGAGATATGGCATTTATTTTAGCAAGACATAACACACTCACATTATAATGCGAATTCGTTATAATGTGAGAATGTTTTGTCTTCCTCTAAAGATGGATATAAACTCAATATACCCATGATCTCAAGGCCCACATTTTGCATATTCTCTTGGTTATGCACATGTCCTGACAAAAAAAATCTTTTTGATGATTTTGTGAAGTGTGCATGCAAGTTGTTCATATTCCACCACCTTTGCATGAAATAGAATATTTTTCACGTTGAAAGGGGTATAATGTGAATTCAACTCTGAATTCCATTGAAGAGTGATATACAATTGGAGTTTGGAGGGGAACAAGCTTTTGAAGAAGTCAAATTGTTGAGGAGTTTGAAGAAAGAAGAAGCAAAGGCTACATAAAATGGTAGAACTCGTCCATTCAAAACTTTGGTTTTTCAAGTATGTGAATTCTTTACACATTTTATTTCATTCTATTTTTGTTTTCTTTGATTTTGCTAATTTGTATATTCCATGTTGATCATTGTTTATTTTTCATTATAGCATTATCTTGTCAATGCACATTTTAAATTGCATCTCTTTGAGGAATTTTTGCACTTTTTAAAAATGTAATTGGAAAGTGTCAATGCACATTTTAAAATTGTCGATTACATTTTTAAACCACATCTCTTTGAGGAATTTTGTTAAACAATTGAATTACCTTGTGTATGCTTCCACATTTTCTATACACACAGAGACACATATATATATGACAAAAGTTATAAGTATGTAAAATAATACATCATTTCTCGATCCTTTATTATGGATGTGCATACCACTCTCCAAAGCTTTAATTTTGGTATAGGCATGGGGGATGTTGGAAAATGAGTTGAATTTGGTTTTACACCTACAAATTTCATATGCTTGAAAATCTATTTTGTGCATATCTTTCAATCATTCTAGTCCATGAGGACATATCTCATTGAGGTATTTTATCGGATAGATATACCAAGCAATTGATTTCCTTGTCAATGCTACCAAATTTTCCATACATGTCTCTACAAAATTGGAATAGATTCCTCCCACATTGAGAGATCTTTGAAACTATTTTGATTTTCTTCTCTATTGACAAAAAACTAGTTGTCAATGTGGTAGGGTTTACAAGGTAGAGGCAGTGTGAAAAAATGCCTCATATATATGGGGACTCACGATGATTTAGAGCACCATCAGACCCCATTTCTATGAGGAATTTTCTCACGCTGCCCCTACCTTGTCAACAACTGATTGCATTATCTATGCTGCCAAATTTTCCATACATGTCTTGACAAAATTGGAATATACTCCTCCCACATTGATAGATATTTGAAACTATTTTGGTTTCATCTCTATTGACAAAACGCTAGCTTGCCAATTCAGTAGGGTTGACAAGATAGGGGCAGCATGAGAAAATGCCTCATAGAAATGAGATCTCATGGCGATGTACATCACCGTGAGACCCCATTTATATGAAGCATTTTCCACCATGAGATCCCATTTCTATGAGGCATTTTATCATGATGCTCCTACCTTTTCAACCCTACCACATTGACAAGCTAGTGAGCTCACGGTGAGAAAATTCCTCATAGAAATGGGGTCTCACGATGATGTACATCACCGTGAGACCCCATTTCTATGAGGAATTTTCTCATGCTACACCTACCTTGTCAACCCTATAGAATTGGTAAGCTAGTACTTTGTCAATAGAGATGAAAATAAAAATAGTTTCAAAGATCTATCAATGTGGGAGGAGTATATTCCAATTTTGTAGAGACATGTATGGAAAAATTGGTAGCATAGACAATGCAATTAGATGTTGACAAGGTAGGGACAGCGTGAGAAAATTCCTCATAGAAATGCCATCTCATAGTGCTCTAAATCATCATGAGTCTCCAATTATATGAGGATTTTTTTCATGCCACCCCTACCTTGTAAACCCTACTGCGTTGACAAGCTAGTGTTTTGTCAGTAGAGATGAAAACCAAAATAGTTTCAAAGATCTATCAATGTGGGAGGACTATATTCTAATTTTGTAGAGACATGTATGGAAAATGTGGTAGCATAGAAAATTTCATTTACAAGCTAGGGTTGAAAAGGTAGGGGAAACATGAGAAAATGCCTCATAAAAATGGGGTCTCACAGTGATGTACATCACCGTGAGACCCCATTTTTTATGAGGCATTTTCTCACACTCCCCATACCTTGTCAACCCTATTGAATTGCCAAGCTAGTGAGCTCACTAGCTTTCCAATGCTCACATGATATTTTGGATGGAATTCCTTAAAGAAATGTGGTCATGTGGCATGCATTGATAGCAAGATAGGATCAAAATGGAAGCATGGGCAAGGCATGTGAATTGTTTGGCAATAAGTTTTTTGTAGACATGTATGAAAAATGTGGTAGCATTGTCAAGCTAGTGGGAACAATAGATTTCCAATGTGGTAGGGTTGACAAGGTAGGGGAAATATCACCATAACACCTCATTTATATGAGACATTTTTGAATGCCACCCCTACCTTTTCAAGCCTACTACATTGGCAAGCTAGTGAGTTCACTAGTTTGTCAAAGGTACCACATTTTGCATACATGTCTACGAAAGAATTATTGTCAAATAATTCACATGCCTTTTCCATGCTTCCATTTTGAGCCTATCTTGCAATCATGGCATGACACAGTACCACATTTATTTTAGGAATTCCATCCAAAAAAATATTGTGACCTTTGTCTATGCTAGAAAAACTCTTCTATAGGATGATTATAAGTATTTTGTATGAAGCCTTGAATGCCATATATTTCATTTATTTATATGGATTCATTTTTTAGGAACTAATATTTGTATCATTACCATGCTACAAGTAAAATTATCCATCATGCCAAGGAAATGAAAGAATAAACCAATAGATGAAGAGAATGAAAGTAATAAATCAAAAAATAGAGAATGGATGAGGGAACATCATCTATAGAATAAATTGGACACATTTGAAAAAAACAAGCCAATTGAAGATGAACCTCAACCATCAAAAAGAGAAAAGGAATTGGCGGAACAAAGGGAATGAATGCAAAATAATTGTGGTAAGATAGATTCAAATATCATAGTTGGATACAAACCCTCTACCACAAGTGAATACAAAGGGACACCATTAACCACAAGTGAACATGGAGGGACAACATCTACCACAAGTGAATATGAAGGGACACCATCCACCACATCTCAAGTTGAGAGTACATCATCACTCGAATTTGATGAAGAACGTGTTGATGGGTGTTTTTTCACTTCTCAACACATGTAATGCATAGGTGCATTGCCTCTCTTAGAAGGTAGAAACCTGTAAAAAAGTTACAAATTACTAACCTAGGGTATCTCGAGCGTTAGGTCATGACTTGCTTGGAATGTCTCAATTAGTTTTATGTGATTTATTGGTAATCACAGGGAAATTTTTTTTATGCTAAGTTAGAGGGGAATCAGTTCCTTAGATGGAGTTCCTAGGGTGTTGGAATTGATGTGCAATTGTTGCAAGTTCAAAAAATAGTCTAAACTCCACCTTTTATTATTAGATTTGGCTTTACAATGATGCCTAAACTTTGCCTAAATTACCATTTCAAAGAAAGGTAAAAATGGAAGGGAGAGGAAGAAGTTCTTGGACCTACAACTA
Source organism: Sequoiadendron giganteum (assembly GCA_007115665.2). NCBI lineage: Eukaryota > Viridiplantae > Streptophyta > Pinopsida > Cupressales > Cupressaceae > Sequoiadendron > Sequoiadendron giganteum. The sequence goes on along the minus strand of CM021107.1, from coordinate 56,148,424 downwards.
CCAATGAACAATGATAATGGAGAATGCTACAATGGACATCCTTCATGAAAATAAGTTCCACTTAACCAAATCAGCTAACAGTATCGTGAAACCAGTGCTATCTTCTAAGGTTTGCATATTTTCAACCATTCATTTACAATGTAACATGAATAAAAGATGAAACTTAAGTGAAACAATCAATTTATGTTCAGACTAGCTTTACACTGCTATTTATCATCAACAAACAACAAAAACATGAAGGAAGGGCATCAACACAACAATATTCTTCAACATATACTAATCTACCAAAGCATGTAAAACACATAGAACAACAAAGTAAATTTACTCAAATCTATCAACTAAAAGGAGAAGAATCATGAAACATGGATGAAACTCAAGAATCCACTAAAATCAATGAATTTCTATTAGAATTTTAGTAGTATGTCTTTACAACAACTCAACTCAAATCTTGAAAATGAGAGGAGAACCCCTATTTATAGTGCTCAAAAATAAAAATGCGTGGCCAAGATTTAATCTCATTTTGTGCCCAAGATTCACTACAAACTAGGGTTTCACCTACTCCCAATATTTTACAATTTAAAATACATTGCTTGTCCTCTAGTCTATTTTTTCCTCTAGTTCCCAACACTATAGCACTTTTGTCTCTTGCTGATTGCTCTTTTACTATAGCTACATAGTGAGGAACTCATAATCAATAATAGACTTTCCCTCATTTTTCTTTATAGTGGCATACTCCACGAATTTTCCTATTAATGTCCAAAGCTTGTCCCACTCCATTATATCAGATTGAAGGACATGGAATACTAATTTATTTGATCGGCTCATAATTAGTTCCTAAATTTTTAGAAATTTGGGCATAGCTTTATCCATTTGTTCAGATTGAACAAAGAGCCTAGCAATAAATTCCATAAAATTTGAAGTTAATGCATCTGCAGTCCCATTCTCCATCTTCTTATGAAAGTGCAACCTTATTTCCCTAGGGTCCAGCTCGGTGGGAGGCATGTCATAGTCAGTCATGAGCTTTAGGTACTCCTCACAATCTATCCAATGTTCTTTGACCCATTCCAACTCAAGCTCAAATTCTTGGAGCAACTGTTCCAAGACTTCCTTCCTATGGTCCAAACTCATTTTCAAAGTCTCGACTAGCCATTGATCATTCTTTACCAGACCTAGCTCCGTTTCCCATGAATTGGTAGGAATATTGAGAATAGCTTTGAGCTTAGGATAAGTAATCCTATATAGCTTAGTGAAGCATTGAAATATTTTCTTAGTGCCCTCTAGTTGCTTCTGTACATCTCAAAACTTGTTTGTTGTGTAGACGACATGGCCTATACCCATAACTCCATTGTAAATCACTCACCAGAGCCAATATTTAGTGGCCTTGGACCAATTCTTCCTTTTTTCTAGTTTTTCTATGTATTCCTTGGATAGCAATAGTGGTGGGGATGATAAAATTGTTGGTGATTCCTTCACAAAAGACCATTGTTTTATATAGGCAGTGAGGTCTGCTACCTGTGCTTTCAATTCCTCCTTGAAGGACTGGTCCTTATTCATTTGGTGAACAATTGTGGCCACAGAACCCTAGAGTTTATTGATCTTTTTCTCCCTTGTAGCTATACCCAAGTCAATGGTGGAGATGTTATAGTTTATCCCTTCTTCTTTATCCATCATTAGAGTGGTGATTTTCACTTTCCCGGATCCCGATGCATCCATTGTGATATGCAATCTAACCTTCAACTTCTTCTCTTTCTTTGTACTTATTTGAGCTCGGGCCAGGATAACCTCTAGTCTTTCCTTGGGATCCCTAGGAGTGTGGGTCTTATTTTGTAACTACTTCTCCAAACATTCGGGCATTTGGGATCCCATCTTTGGTGATTCATGACCTCCTTCTTCTCCCCAAGCATGCTAGATTTCTTGATCTTCATGGTCCAAAGACTCCTTCTCTATTTTCTCTTCTTCTTCTTCATCTAAGTCTCTAATAAAGATGGTATTTTCTTCTTGTGACTTAGTGGTAGTAATATTTTCTTTGAGGATTTCTTCCCCTTTGAGCATCTTTTCTTCTTCTCGCTTGAAATCTGCATGATGTTCGACCTCAAGACCTTTCTTTATTTTAGCCTCTTCTTTAGGATTATCCTCTTCTTTAGTTTTATCTCCTTTCTTTTCTTCTTCTCCCCCCTTGAGAGGGAAATTATTCTTGGTGGAGAGGGTCTATATATTGTTCTTTTGATGGAGGCTTAGGTTGTATTCAACATGCTCCTTTTCAAAATACTCAACACTTTGGGAAGCCGAGAGAGCGTACATTCCCTACCTGAATGTAAGAGGAGAAGACATAACTGCTCGGTGCTTGCTTGCAAGGAGAGCATGGGAATTTTGCAGCTGGCTCGACACTTCTTTGAAATATTATCATGTTGTTTGGATATCTGGGTAGCTTGTAAGGCCTTTCACTGAAGCCTTTATCCAAATTTAAGTGAATTTTGGAAATTCAAAAAAATAGGAACCTGAACCTTTAGAAGAATGCACAGGTGCTATGAGTGACTCTTCTCTCGAAGTCTCCCCTGAGAAGTTTGATGATGTGCCCAATGAATGTATCATTCACCCTATAGTAGTCCTTAAAGTTATGGTACTAGAGCTATGGGTATCTATCATATAATTTTGGCTCTCATCTCAAAGTTGTGTTTGGAGTTACAAATAGATCTCTATATGAAATGGTGTTGGCTAAAAGGTAGACCAAATAAGAGGTCATATACAATTGGTGGGACTTCTTCACCATCATGAACTACTCATGTAGGTTCTTGATGATCATCCAAGCCTAGTCAAACTTGGACTTTCCTTTTATAATCTATTTAATGAAGTAAAAAATTCAATCGAAGAAGTAGGATGCAATATGGATGCCCATGACTCTGCTTTACCAAGTCATGGTAATCTTCATAGAAGTCACTTTTGAACAATTCCTAGGGAACGTTTTTTGCTCTGCACCTTTTTTCTTTTAACCAGTATTGCTTAAAAAATTTCTTACATTTTAATAGATCCACTTTCCACATATTTTTTGCTTATTCCATTGTGGCTTATTCCATAGGATGAAAGGTGGGGATGCAAAATGTTTGCACTATGGATTTCGTAGAGGTTAGCTAGTAATTTTCGGTATTGATCCACAATTTTCCTTCTCTTCTCTTGGTAAGCTTCCCTACAAGCCATTACCAACTCCAAAGCCACAAGAGTTGGTGGGAAACTAACTACCTTAGAAAAACCACTCTTCCTAATTCTTTTTGTAGTCTCTGTAGTGGGGTTGATGATGATCCTTTGTTTGAATTCATCTATGCTAAAGTTCCCAAGGTTGGTATTTGTAATCATGTCCCATTCTATGGTGAACCAAGAGGTGACCTCCACTCCCTAAATTGATATTTTGTCTAATATTTGTCTTCTTTTCCCCTCAAGGCCTTAGTAGATTTTTTTCCCTTTTCTTGCTCTGCAGACGCCCATGATGGTCCTGTAGTTGATTCCATAAATCCTACAAGCAAAGGCATAGTAAGAATATTCATATATAGAACAAGGGGAGCATTAGTAAAACCCTACAAAATAGATGTTAGATTGAGCAATTCATTGTTAAAGATCGTAACATCTCTTAAAAAACCTCATTTTCCCTTCGTTCAAGGAAGATTGAGCAATGTAGGCCTAGGGATGCGGGTTTCCCTAGATTGGTGACTATCTAGAGGAGGCAAAAAATAGATGAAAAAGAGGGCACAATGGCTCGGTGTCGGCCACTTGCATCAATATTTCTGCACAGGAGTGGGACCGATTAGATTTCAAGTCATTTGGGAAATTCAGGTTTGATTTCTCTTGAGGTCTGTGAGGTGATAGCCCAATTGTTTGGCATGCAGGTCCAAGAGTTGTAGAGGTAGGCAGTGTCTTGCTTGTTTGGAGGTCTACCATTTGGAAACAGTGCTTGCAAGGTAGAAAATTGCATATGGAGTCCCACAAAGTGAGACTCGCAGGCAAGAAGGACACCCATTGCTAGTCCTGAAAGTCCAAGTTCCTTGGAATGATGCAGGTAGGAAGGTGCATGAAGCAACTAGTTGGCCACCTTTCTAAAATGATGAAGGTGGGATGACGACCCATAGGTAGTGGTCTGCACTATCAGGCCTACATGAGTGATCAACATGCAAGTTTTCCTCTAGGAAGGCCAAACGGCCGCAAAAATATCACACCCCACATGGCAGGAGGCAGCTTATGTATAACCTTTTGAAATGGTGGTCATGAAAAGATAGGGACTGGACGTCAACCCACACTTCTGGGTTAGTAGGAAGGGCTCATTCCTGAATTTTACTTTGTGATTTTGTACGAGGGGACTGAAAGGAAATGAGCAACGTAGATTCGATAGAATGGATGGGCAGGGGCAACCAGTTGTTAGGAACATCGACAAACATGGGGTAGCCTGTGGATGGTGGTCCACAAAGGCCACCCCGCAAAAGGGTCAGTAATTATCAACTTTAGAGGGCAACAACATGGATGGTGAGGATGCGTGTGAGAGTCATCGAGTGGATGACATGGAAAGATTTGTCATTTAGGATTGGACATTGTTAACAATGACGAATAGTGGACGATGGTCTGCAGGAGACAACCTACAAAGGCCTAGTAGTGCAAACATGCCCCTGGTGGTGAAAGATTCAGCGGGGTCCATGAAGTGGGAGGGAAGAATATAATGGCCATTTAAAATGGTGGAAAGGAAGAGAGCCAAGGGTACTAAGTAGCCTGATAAAATAGACCAACAAGGGTTGACAATCGGGAGTTTTCAGTTTTTTTGTTAAGTGCTCAATTTTGCTATGTCGGCAATGAAAAAGGATACCATGGAGCCCGCAAGGTGGAAGGTCAGGGTGAAAAAACCATTTTTAGAATGATGAAGGGCATAAGCCTTCTATGGGTGGAGACCCACACTCATGGATCCATAGAGGTTCAAGGGTGCCACAAGCTAAGATTTTCATTAAGTTTGAAAGTGATGGCGAGAGGGTGGCATCCACCCACACACATAGGTCCGTAGATGGTGATGATCACAACTTGAAGTTTGCAAAGTTAATGAAATAGTGGTGAAAGGTTCATGGGCCACAAGAGCTCGACAAACTTTTTTGGGAACAACGGTCGCATCACGAAGTTTCACCTACCCTAAAAGGCTAGAATTTGAAGGATCTTCAAATTTTTACTTGGGTTTTAAGTGGACTTCATCATTCTAGCTAATTGTATGGTTTTCCCTCCTAAAATCTTAAGATTTTGTAGAATTTCAAGGAAAAAAATTTAATTGGTCGGCAAAGGAAACCCTACCTGAAGAACCCGAAAGAAATTCTGAAGAATCACTTGGTAGCAACACTCGAATCGATAACTAGATCACGTGAGGATAGGGGTGGTGAAGGCAAGTGGTGCAGTAAGAAATGTAGAGAGAATGTCCATGAAAATGACATCTCATTTTTTCCTATTTATAGAAATTTATGCAATAAATGTTCAAATTAAATGCCAATACAACATATGATGCAGTTGGTAGGCATGGATTTTGAAACGACTAGTGGTAGGAATGATGGAGCCCGTAGGGTGGGTGGAAGCCAAGGATTTTTCATTTGGAAAATGGCCAAGGGAATGAACAATGAGGTTGCAAAACCCGTAGGGTGGGTAGCTGAACCGAATTGGCCGCCACACAAAAAACGATGAAGGGAGGAAATTCTGCCAAGGGGAGCTCGCATGGGAAAACACACAAAGAGAAAAAACAACAGTTTAAGTAACTCAGGGAAAACTACCAAGGGGAATCCACAAAGGTGAAAGACCTAAATATTTTAGGGGTGGTGAATCTTGGTCAACTTAAAATGATAACTTTAGGACTCATTGACCACTTAGGACTCAAAAATTAGGGGGCACAAAAAATGAGGCAAGGGTGAAAGTGACCCAAAAAAATTACAAAAAGAGGGTCCCTATTCGAAATGGGGCATGTGTGCTATCATCTAAGTATTGGCCTATACTCTTACCAATTTCATGGGCTAAATCTCCATGTCATATTCTTGCAGCAAGGTGACCCGTTTTTCTGTTCTTTCTCCTAACGCATTTTGCATCAATAACATCTTCACTGTCGGGTCAAGCACTATGGCAAACACCTTATTGCACAAGATATAGCGGGAGAATTTCTTGACTCCTATAACCAAAAAATATGCTTGATTTTCAACATTATGGTACCTGAGTTCAATCCTTCAATGGAGAACTCGTTAAGGCAATTGGGGTGTTCGCTTCCTTCATCATCCTTTTGAGTCAAAATACTGGCACAAGAATGGTCTAAAGAAGATGAGTAAATATAGAATAGATTTAGATAATTGGGACTAACCAACATGGGTGAATCATCAATTTCTTTCTTCATTTCCTCGAAGGATTTCTTCACCTCTAGTGTCCATTCAACTTTGGCATCTTGTTTCAGCATGGCATTAAGTGGCTTGACTATCTCAACAAAGCCCATGATGAATTTCCTGACAAAATTTATCTTTCCAAAGGAAGATTTGAATTATTTCTTGTTGTTTGGTAGCGTAATCTTCATTATGGCTTGGATGTATTTAGGTTCTATTAAAATCCCTTTCTTTGAGAGGACATTCCCTAGAAACTTACCCTCGGTAACCCCAAAGATGCACTTCTTTGGATTCAAAGAAATGCCAAACTCTCTGCATCTCTAAAGAACTTTGCATAGATCGGATACATGGTCTCCCCTACTCTTTTGAGAACACCATCAGATCATCCATATAAATGATAATGCACTTAGAAATTATTTCCTTGAAGGAAATGTCCATTACACACTGGAAGGTGTCAACTACGTTAATCAACTTGAATGAAATTCTCCTATATGCAAAGGTTCCCCATTTGGTGGTGAATGATGTTTTATGTATATCTTCATACCATACCATCACCTATTTTTATTCTGAGTATCCATCCAAGGACATCATTTGAGAAACTTTGACTATTTGAAGTACCTCATCCAATGAAGGCACCATGTAATTGTCTTTCTCTGAAGATCTATTCAAATTGTGGAAATCTACGCACAACCTAATTTGTCCATTCTTCTTCCAAACTGAAACCAGATTCACCACTCACGTTGAGTGTTTGAATGGAAATACGATTCTTGTGTACAACCTATTTTTTACTTATTTGTAAATAATGGGTTCCAATAAGGCATTGATAGGACGTTGCCACTATTGAAATGGTCTTACCTCTGGCTTAAGAAGAATGGTGTGTGTGATGATCGATGTGCCCTACATCTTCAAATCGTCATAGCTCCAAGAAACTATATCATGACACTTGTGCAAAGCATCAACAATCCCTTTCTTCTCTTTTGGTGTGCACACCTTACCAATGAACACATTCTTAACTTCCTCGGTTGTTCTGACATTATGGGCATCAAACCGATTGTTGATAGAGTCCTTCTTTGCTTGTTGATCCTAATCCATGATCTTATCCAAGTCAAATATCCGCTCAAGTTGGACCATACCCCTAGGAATAGTGTTTTTTTTTGAGGTTAATGATCCCTCTATATCTAAATCAACTTCTTCAGGCTCAATCTCATCAATTATCTGAGTTGCAAACACATCTAAGTTGGTGATGAAATCCAAGATGTGTTTTTGATCATTGAACAATTGAAATTTGGTGACATTGTCTGTCATAGATAGGGTGGAGGTAAGCTCAATAGTGAACCTTTTAAGGCCAGACAATCATAGTGGTTGAAGGGTGTTGGTTGCTTGATCCAAGGCATTAGTGGTATGGTTTTTGGAGTGAGGGATCAACTGAATATTAAATGTATCTAGGCTTTCTAAGAGATCCCATACTCTATGCCTATAATTAGTTAGCTTTATATCATGATAGGAATAAAGCTTTCTTACTTGTTTCATGACTAACTCTGAGTCACCAAAGACTTGTAACATTTTAACCCTTTTCTTTTATTCCATTAGAACACCAAGAACTAAAGCCTCATACTCTGCCACATTAATTTTGTAATTGAATTGAAGTGTGTGAGAAAAAAAGTAAGCCTTACCTATAGGGCTGATCAATTTAAAGCCAACTCTGACCCCTTGCTTGGACTTAGATCCATAAAAATGCAACATCCAAAACTTGGAGGAGTTCTCAAGCTTTGAATCCATAGATTTTATTTTTTTAGCTGGCAACAGATTCACTTCAACAACTTTGGGAGGTTGTATAGATTCAACGTGGCCTTGATTTGACTCTACCACTTGAGATTCCCCTTTTGGGATGACCTGCCTTTTGATGTGCTCAATTGTTGTTTGGCACAAGAAACATTCAAGTTTAGAGTGGGAAACATTGTGTACCCTGCACCAAGTGGGCAATAAGAGTTCCCAAAAATCCATTCTTGTGCCCAGATTGAGCTGGTCTTGTACATATTTCTCCATAAAATATTGAAGCCATCTAGGAGTCCAAGACTACCATATTTGTAGGAGTCTTCATCATCTAACTCAATCAATATCTCTATTTTCTGGAACATATGGGTCAAGCCACAGGTGGACTACATTATAGAAGAAGGACCTCTTCAGTCACCTCTTCGTCATAGAATTATTGTTCATCTAGATATGCCATAGGGTAGGAATTTACCAACATTGTTTCAGAAAACAACACTTCACTCGTGTTGTTGTACTCCGTAATCATGAATATCATGTGTGGTTTTCGATCTATACAGATCTAATTTGGTAGCCCTTTACATGGAAACCAAAGGTGAGAGTAGTCAGTGGCAGCATATCCATTCAAAACCCATTTGAAATCACTTCCTAAAATGATTCCATAAGTGTCAGGGATATCAACAACTTGAATGTCAATTGTCTATTGCATCCTTGGATCAACAACAATATGCATAGGTATTCTATTAATTTGACTAGCTATGCTTATGTTCGTCTTATCTAGTTGTGTCACCTTGCATCGAGAGGGAGTTGGAACTATTCCCAAAGCTTTGCATACCACCGAAGGCGTGACGTTGGTAGAGGCTTTTGAATTAAGCAAAAAATTATGATTTTTTTTTCAAATATCATGATGGTGGTAAGAAAGGGAGGAGTCTCTAGATTTCCTAAAAATAACCCTCTTGAAATGTCAACTTGTGCTACTTGAACCTTATGTTTATCATTTCCCTTGTTTTGGGTCTAGGCTTGATCTAGTTGTTTGGCAGGTTTCTTGTTTTCTTGCTGATTTGAAGGTAGGTCTACCCTCTTGTTGAAGATCTATCGAACAACAAGCTCATTTTGGGAATCATCAAAGGAGACCCTCTTAGCGAGTGCTTCTTGGGATGATTTGGATGAAGGAGTCCCATTGATCATCCTTAAAAAGGCATTCCTAACTGCTGGGACTTTGTGAAACTCGAAGGAAGACAAACTTAATTTGACCTTAAATTCCTCTACTATGTATTCCCCCATTTGTTCAATTTTAGCTTCAAAAGGGGTGCCTTGGGAGGAGCCAATATATTGGTTTTTTTTTTGACCTTGTTTCCTATTCTTGTTGAAGTATCAAGTGGGTACATGAGGATAGCCTAGGTTATTACTAGCATTCGGGTTGGGAGGAGTGCTAAAGTTATTAGGCAGGGTAGAGGCTATGAAAGGACCACCTTCTTGTCTATTCCTTAGGTCATATGGGGTTGGCCTTTGATGAAACATTTGGAACTCATCCTCTCTTGGCTCTTCCTCATCTACTAGACCATTATCTACTGAATTGAAGAGCTGAGACAAGGGGATTTTGACACTTACCTCTTCTGCATTTTCCTCATTTGGGGCAACAATCTTCTTCTCAGGTATGTTGCTCTTGCCGTTGGGAAAGGGGGCTTGGTTTACCACCAACACTGAGGAGTCATATGACTCAGATGGAACAATGTCCCGACATCGTGAAATTTTGATGACATTTTGGAACTTTATTTGGAAAATCTCTATGGTTTTTTGAAACTCTAGAGAATCCAACTCATAATGTCTACTTGTCTTATGAATGTGGCACTAGTTGGATAATGCAGCCTCAACCAGATACACCCCGCTTGTGGTCTTGTCACTATTTCTTAGCTGGTCAAGAGGTGTAAAAACACCACCAATGATTAGCCACGTGTTCCATGTTTGATTTTTTCTCTGAGAAGGCTCAAATTTCTGCCCTGAACTCTAATTTATTTCGTAACTTTGGTTGAAAGAAGTATTCATATTGTGGTTGTTGTGGTTGTCATAGCTGAGGTTGGCTTGGATGCTTCTTTGGGATGCATGGAGTTGGTTGTTCAAATTCCTTAAGTGCATGATTTTAGTTGACATCTTCCTAATAATTTTGGCTAGCTCATCTATCTAATCCTTTTTGGTATTGTTTGGTTGTGAAGCTAAATTCTGGAGGAAGACTGGATGTATTGCTGGTTGGTTCTACTGAATGGGTTGAAATTCAGAACTTTGAAGGTATGTGGACACTTGGGGTGGCTGAGCATAAGTCTATTACTACTATGGCTACAAGTTTTGAGGCATGAGGGACACTTGATTCAATGGTTTCTAGGGTGGGCCACCTTCGTGAGTTATGAAATTTGATTCATCAAGGGTGTTTGTTGTGCTAGAGCTTGGGTAATACCTTGAATCTCATGCGGATGAGAAAATGGCACTAGGGATGATGGTAGACCAACAATATGTTGTCCCAAGTCTATATTGGCTTTAATTGCTTCTGCACAGGCCTCGATCAGCTGGGTCTATGGTGGGTTAATCCTCTTCACCAAGGTGGAAGTGATATTGTCCAAAGATGCATAGTACACTAATCAGGTAGATGGATCATCAACCACGTATGACATTTGCAGTCTTATGTATGCTTGGTGAAATCTTTCATTAAAAGAGCTAATCGACTCATTGAACTCCCTTCGAATGGACATGAATTGTTGATACATCTTGGAAGGGCTGACTTGGAATTTAAATTTTTGCAGGAAGGCATTCTTCAATAGATCCCAGGTGGTTATGGATCCCATTGGAAAATGAACTCTCCAGTAGAAGGCCTTCTCCCCCAAGAAATAAGGGAAGAGCCTACATTCCACATCTTCATGTTGAATCTGCATATCTTTCAAAGCTGTTTGAAAGATCTTTATGTGCTCTTTAGCTATCCTTTGTGGATCTAAAGGATTAAACATGGTGCAAAAGCCCTAAGGGTTCATTGGCATATCATGGTAAACATTGAAGGACAAAGGAGATACATTGTTTCCCAACCATGTCATGAGAGGTGGAGATGGAGGAGGGTGCACTAGATTGATTTGATGTTGCAAAGAGGCAGAAACAACTATTGGGACAACACCAAAAAAAGGAGGTGCATTGGGTTGGAAGGCAATGCCTTAGTTGTGGGAGAGGGCAGCCTCAAAGGAAATTTGGAGTGGCTGAGAAGAGAATGATGCTACCAAGTGTGAAGGAGAAGGTGAGGATGAATGGGTGGAAGGAGAGGATGAGGATGAAGGTAAAGTGGGCCAATGGGATGTGCTGGAGGTGAATGCTTCCCCTATTTTAGCTCTTCTAGCCTTTGTAGGGGGTGGTAGCTCTTGGAATTCCTCTTTGTTTGGTGTAGATCTTAATACTCAGTGAAATCATTTAGGGGAGAATGAATTGATTCAATCCATCTTAACATGATTCAAACCCTCCCTTGAGCACTAGTTTTGTTCATGGGTGTTTTTGTTGGATGTTATGGTTGCATTTATGATATGTGGTTGTCATTGATGTCAATACTATTATCATTTTTTATTCTAAAGGTTGTATATGTCGAGGACATTGAGAAAATTGTAATAAATATATTGCAGGCAGCCAGTGAAGTTGAGAAGGTTAGAGTGGTGGAAAGTGTTGTAAATTAATAATCAAGTGGAATATATTAAAGGGTTTTTTGATCAGTCTATCTAGTGTGTTTTCCGTAAGTTTCAATGGTACACATGAAGATTTGAGAAAGTTATGAGGTTCTATGTTCCTATAGTCATTCTGTTACTCTAGCAGGTGTTCTTGGAAGAAGAGGATGAAACTATGGAAATTTCAATTGTTGCACATGTTCCTATAACATTCATGGATGAGTCTACATTGTGCTATATCAGTTTTGTATGTCCGCATTGATCAAAGTGTTCATGATCAAATATTTTTCTGATGTGTGCTTGAGTTTTAATGTTCTTGTCTGACATGTTGGTGGTAGCGTGTTGCGGATCCATGATGATTAATATTTTATTATTTGGTGAGTTCAAAAGTGTTTATTTGGGTCCTCACTATGTTGTCACCGACTTGTGTTGGTGTGCATTAAGATTTATTTATGTATTGAGGCCGATAATTATAATTTATTCTTTATTTGTGGCTGACAGAGTAGTTGATGTAAATTTGTGTAGCGGATATATAAGAGTGTTTTTTTTCCTCATTTTGGGGTATGCTCAGTGTGTGTATATGATGTACATGTGTGAATAATGATCAAATCATTCAAGAGTATAGAAAAGTGTGAAAGAGATTAAGCAGAGTGTGGAAGAGTTTGACTAGAGTGTGTAGAAGTTTTTCTGTACCTAATTGGAATTGCCATCAAACTTTTGTAGAAGCTAATTTCTCAGTTTAGCCTCATTAGATGGATTTAATCTAATTACTGTATGTAAGGTAGTGAGCCTTCCTCTGAGTAGTAAGCTCTATGTAGTGTGTGTGAATGCATGTGCATTCCCTATTTACTCTTCATTATAATTTTAACATGGTATAATATTGTGGACTAACATCCACCGTGGTTTTTCCCCTAACAAGGTTTCCACGTATAAAATCTTGGTGTTTATGTGTCTCTGATGTGTTATTATTTTATTCTTGCAATTTTAATTATCAAATCTGAGATTGAAGGTTGATTAATGTTGAATAAGTTTGATTTTTCTAACAACTAATTCACCCCCCTCTCATTTTTCTATTCTTGTTTTTCCAACAATTGGTATCAGAGCTAGTTCCTCTAAAGAAGCATAACAGCTTGAGGTGATCTGAGATGGCATCATACAAGAAGGATAGTCCTAGATTTGGTGGTACAAATTACTCCTTATGCAAAGTCAGAATGGAGTGTCATTTGAAGTGCATTAGAGAACCTTTCTGGAAGATCACACAGAGTGCATATACTATTCCTCAGAATGGTATATCCTCTAAATATGAGATCAAGCAAGAACAAGCTAATACCAGGGCTATTGAAGCATTGTTGAGTGCTATGACATATTCAAAAATGACAAATATTATATGATTGAAGATTGCACATGAGATCTAGATAAAGTTGGAGACATTGTATGAAGAAGATGCACTAGTGAAAAGTGCTAAGCTACAAAGTTTAAAAGGCAAGTGGGAAGACATGAAGATGCGAACATCCTCTCTTTTTCTCAAAAGATAAATGAATTGGTGATGAGCATTAGATGTTCCAGTGGAACCTTGGATGAAGAAGAAATTGTGGCTAAGATACTTAGATATGTGCCTCTCTCCTACAAAACAAGAGCTCATGCTATTGATGAACTTAGGATAGTGACAAATGTGACAAGAGACATACTGATTGGAAAACTTGTTTCCTTTGAGTTAAGTGAATTTGGTGAATCTATTCCTAAGACAAAATATGCATTTAAGGCTCCTATATCCAGGGAAAACAAGAAGAGATACGATGGGAGAGAGTGTTCCAAAAAGATATTCAAATATGAAGATGAGATGAAAAAAATTGAAGATGAAGAAAAATAATTAGAAGAACTATAAGCATTGATTGTGAAAAGAAGGGCCAAAGGTCATGGTAAGTACAAAGGAAATTTACCTATCAATTTTTTTTCTTGTATTAAAATAGGTCATTTTGCATCAAGATATCCTGAAAGAGTTTCTAAATACAAACCTTGGAAGACTAGATTTCAAAAGAAATGCTATTATGCTGAAGAAGGTGTTATTGATGATGAATCTGATAAAGAAACTGGAAATGAAGATGAATGGGTATTCATTGATATCAAAGAAAATGGTCAGGTGTCCACTGAATCTACTAGTAATGTGAATGTTCAGAAAGCTCTTGCAACAAAAAATGACAAAAAGGATGAGTGGGTAATTGACAACGGATTCTCTCATCATATAATTGGTGATAAAAGAAAGTTTGTAAGCTTGGAAAACTATGATGGTGGTGTAGTAATATTTGGAGACAACACTTCTGGTGTGATTCATGGCACAGGGACTATTTATTTTGGTGGTAAGCACAATAATGATGATGTTCTCTATGTAGAAGGTTTAAAGTATAACTTGTTGAGTTTTTGAAAAATGGTAAACATGGGTTACAATCTTCGGTTCAAGGATGGTAAGTGCAGAATAAGGGGAAGTTCTGGAAATATGATTGCTTTAGGTACAAAGATAAGAGGTAATATTGTTCACTTGGGTGCTGCTGGTGGAAGTTGTTTAATTGCTCAAATTAATGTAAGCTGGTTATGGCATAGGAGGTTTAATCATGTGGAATTTGATAACATTGTTAAGATAAGCTCTACTCAAGCAGTCAGAGATCTTCCTAAGCTAGTGAAGCCTACTAACACTATGTGCAAGGAATGTCATATGGGAAAGAGAACTAGAAATTATTTTCAGAGAAAATAGAATAAATATAATGGAGTACTGGACTTGATACATATTTATCTATGTGGTCCATCTAGAATCAAAAGTATGCAAGGTGAAAGGTAATTTATGTTGCTTATTGATGATTACTCTAGAATGATATGGGCTGCTTTCTTAAGAGAAAAACATGAAGCATTAGAAAATTTAAAAAGCTGCAAAGCTATGGAAGAAAATGAGATAGGTCAAAAGATCAAATGCCTAAGGTCAGAAAAAGTTGGTGAATTCACTTCCCAGAAATTCAATTATTTCTGTGAAGAGAATGGAATCCAAAGACAACTGTGTGCTCCCCGGACCCCTCAATAGAATGGAGTTGTTGAAAGAAAGAAGATAACCATTCTAGACACTGCTAGAACCATGATCTTTGAAGAAAATATTCCTCATTTCTATTGTAGAGAAGTTGTAAGTACTACTCTATACACCATTAACCAGGTAAATGTCAATAGTAACTCTGGTAAGACCCATTTTGAGCTATGGTTTGGTTATAAGCCTATTTCCAAATATTTCAAAATCTTTGGAAGAAAATGCTACATCAAGAGACACGATGATATAGGAAATTTTGATGCTAGAAGTGACGAAGGAATATTTCTAGGTTACTCTACTAAGAGCAAAGATTACCGGTGCTTTAATAAAAGGTTGAAGAAAAAAGTTGAAAGTGCAAATGTCAAAGTTGATGAAGATATTGATAGACCATCCAGATGTAGTGGATATGACTCAGATGATCAACATGATAGTACTAACAATGGAAATAGTTTTTAGACACATAATCAACTTGAAATTTTTCCAGTGAACGAAGGGGATCAAGAAGAAGAAACTAACAGAACTGAATAAGAAAGGACACAAGAACAAGAAGTTAGAGAAAATCCCAAAAATCCCAAGTATGTAAGGCAAAATCATTTTGATAGTCAGATCATAGGAGATAAAAGAAAAGGTGTGAAAAATAGAATAATAATTTTAGAATATTATTTCCTAATTTCCAAAACCGAGCCTAGGAATATCAATGAAGCATGCAAAAATGAACATTGAATGGAAGCCATGAAATAAGAACTAATGAAGATAGAAAAAAATGATACATGGGATCTTGTTCCTAGACCTCAAAACAAAAATGTAATTGGAACCAAATGGGTTTTTTGGAATAAGCTGAATGAACAAGGTGAAGTGGTAAAAAAAAAAGAAAGATTGGTTTGCAAAGGGTACTCACAGATGGAAGGCATTGATTTTGAAGAAATTTTTTCCCCTATTGCTAGAATTGAAGCTGTAAGATTATTTATTTCTTATGCTGCTTTCAAGAATTATAAAATTTATCAGATGGATGTAAAGTTAGCATTCCTAAATGGTGAGTTAGAAGAGGAATTCTATGTTGAGAAACCAGATGGATTTCAACTGACTGACAAGTGAAAATGGTATGCCAATTGAATAAAGCTCTATATGGACTTAAGCAAGCTCCTAGAGCTTGGTATGCTAGATTGGATAAATACTTGTTGAAACTTGGGTTCGATAAAGGTACTGCTAACAGTAATATGTATTTCAAGTTGGATCAGAACAAATAATTGATCATTGAAGTCTTTTGTTGATGACATTATTTTTGAAGGTGATGATGATTTGTCTATGAAGTTTTTTGATGAAATGAAAAGTGAGTTTGAAATGTCAATGATAGGAGAGCTAAGATTATTTTTAGGACTACAAATCACTCAAATAGATGATGGAATTTTTGTATCTCAGTCTTAATATGTAAAAGAGTTATTGAAAACATTTGGCATGGAAAAATCAGATCCAATTGGTACACCTTTGGTAACCGGATGAAAACTTACATAGAATGATGATTCTTCCAAAGAAAATCAAACAAGATATAGGTCAATGATTGGTGGATTACTCTATTTGACTCAGACCAAGCTAGATACAATGAATGCTATATGAATGGTTGCTAGATATCATGTTGATCCTAAAGAGTCTCATGTGACTGTTGTGAAAATAATCTTCAGATACCTGAAAGGGATAGTTGATCTTAGTCTTTGGTATCCTAGGGATGAGGATCTTTTCCTGAGCGCTTTCACTGATTTTGATTGGGAAGGAGATGTGGATGACAAGAAGAGTACCAGTAGCGATGCATTCTTCTTAGGGAAGAAGTTGGTATCTTGGCTAAGAAAAAAACATAATTTTGTTTCATTATCTACTGTTGAGGTAGAATGTATTCCTGCTGCAAAAAGTTGTTATCAAGTATTATGGATGAAGAAAATGTTGAGAGATGGTAGAGTCGAGTATGAATAATCCATTGCCATATTCTGTGACAATTCAAGTGCCATAAAAATTTCTAAGAATCTATTGTTGCATTCAAAGACAAAGCATATATCCATCAAATATCACTTTTTGAGATTTAAAGTAAGTGACAAAGAAGTTAGATTGAAGTATATATCTACCAAGGAGAAAATTGTAGACAGCTTTAGTAAGATATTGCCTAAGGATAATTTTGAGTATCTCAGAGGGAAGTTAGGGATGATTTCCCCTCCTAATCTGAACTAAGTGATGCAAGTCTTTGCATCAGTCCATGAATTCATAGCCATATCTTATTCCAGATTGATGTTGTGGTGGCTACTACTCAGGGGGAGTAGTTAGATGTGCTAAAAAATAGGATCATAGAATGTGTGCCTTTTCCATTCATGTCAAAGGGGGGAGAAAAAATGTGAAAAACATGAGAGAAGAATAAAGTGGAAGGAGAAAATAGGAAAAGAGTGCACAATCTCAGGGGGACATTCTTGGAAGAGCTAGTTGGGTTGATGGTATTTTTCTCATCATGTGTTGCCATCAATTCCAATGGGGGAGGTTATTGGATGTTGTGGTTGCATTGATGATATGTGGTTTTCATTGATGTCAACACTATTAGTATTGGTGATTCTAAAGGCTGTATATGTCGAGGAGATTGAGAAAATTATAATAAATATATTGCAAGAAGCCAGTGAAGCTGAGAAGGTTAGAGTGGTGGACAGTGTTTTAAGTAGATAATTAGGTGGTGTGCATTAAAGGGTTTGTTTCTCAATCTATCTAGTGTGTTGTCTATAATTTATATTGGTATGCATCAATATTTGAGAAAGTTATGAAGTTCTATGCTCCTACAATACTTCTATTACTGTTCCAAGTGTTCTTGGAAGAAGATGATGAAATTCTGGAAATTTTAGTTGTTGCACATGTTCTTTTGATGATCATGGATGATTCTAGATCATTTGATATCAGTTCTATACTTCCACATTGATCAAAGTGTTCGTGATTGAAGATTTTTTTGATGTGTGCTCGAGTTTCCATGTTCTTGGTCGACATGTTGGTGGTAGCGTGTTGCAGATCCATGAGGATTAATATTATATTGTTTGGTGTGTTCGAAGGTGTTTATTTGGGTCCTCACTATGTTGTGACAAACTTGTGTTGGTGCACATTAATATTTATTTATGTATTGAGGCTAACAGTTGTAATTTATTCTTTATTTGTGGTCGACAAAGTAGTTGATGTAAATCCGTGTAGCGGATATATAAGAGCGATTATTTTCCTCATTTTGGGGTATGCTCGGTGTGCGTATGTGATATAAATGTGTGGATAAATACCAAATCATTCAAGAGCAGAGAAAAGTGTGAAAGATATTGAGCAGAGTTTGGAAGATTTTAACTAGAGTGCGTAGAAGTTTTTTTGTGCCTAATTGGAACTATCATCAGGATTTTTTAGAAGCTAATTTCTTAGTTCAACCTCATTAGGTGGATTTGATATTATTACTCTATGTAAGGTGGCGAGCCTTCCTCTGAGCATTGAGCTCTAGACAATGTGCATGAATGCATGTGCATTCCCTATTTACTCATCATTATACTTTTAACAGGATATAATCTTGTGGACTAACATCCACCATGGTTTTTCCCCTAACAGGGTTTCCACGTAGAAATTCTTGTTGTTTATGTCTCTGGTGTGTTATTGATTTATGCTTGCACTATTAATTATCAGATATTTTCTTGAAGGTTGATTAATGTTGAATAAGGTTGATTTTGGTAACAAGTGATTCACCCCTCTCTCAGTTGTCTATTCATTTTTTGCCAACTGTTTTTGCTATACTCAACACAAGTAATACATAGGTGCATCACCTTTCTTGAAAGGTATAAAGTTACAAAAAAAATATAGATTACTACCCCGAGGCCTCTCGGATGTCAGGTCATGACTTGCTTGGAATGTATCAATTGGTTTTATGTGATTTGTTGGTAATCACAGTGCAACTTTACTTATGCTAAATTGAAGGGAAATTGGTTCCTTAGATGGAGTTCCTAGGGTGTTGGAATTGATGTGCAATTGCTACAAGTTGAAAACAATAGTCTAAACTCCACCTTTTATCATCAAATTTGGGTTTACAATGATGCATGAACTTTTCCTAAATTACTATTTCAAAGAAAGGCCAAATGGGAAGGGAGAGGAATTTTTTTATAGACGTGCAACTACCAATGAACAACGATAATGAATAATGCTACAGTGTACAAAATTCTTGAAACTAAGTTGCACTTAACCAAATCAGCTAACAGTATCATGAAATCAGTGTTATATTCTAAGGTCTACAGATTTAAAACCATTCATTCACAATGTAACATGACTAAAACATAAAACTCAAGTGCAACAATTAATTTATGTTCATATTAGCTTTGCATTGTTGTTTATCATCAACAAACAACAAAAAGCATGAACAGGGAAGGGCATCAGCACAACAATCTTCAACATCAGTGAACAACATCTACTAATCTACCAAAGCATGTAAAACACATAGAACAATAAAGTAAATTTACTCAAATCTATCAACTAAAAGGAGAATAATCATGAAACATGGATGAAACTCAAGAATCTACCAAAATCAGTGAATTTCTATTAGAATTTCAGTAGCATGTCTTTACAACAACTTAACTCAACTCTTGAAAATGAGAGGAGACCCCCTATTTATAGTTGTCAAAAAGAAAAATGAGTGGCCAAGATTTAATCTCATTGTGTGGCCAAGATTCACTACAAACTAGGGTTTCACGTACCCCAAATATTTTACAATTTAAAATACATTGCTTGTCCTCTAGTGCCCAACACTATAGCAATTTTGTCTCTTGTTGATTTCTCTTTTGTTGTAGCTACATAGTGAGGAACTCATCATCAACAATAGGATTTCCCTCATTTTTCTTTATAGTGGCATACTCCATGAATTTTCCTACTAATGTATGTAGCTTGTCCCACTCTATTATATTAGATTGAAGGACCTAAAATGGTAATTTATTTGAATGGATCTTAATTATTTCCTATTTTTTTAGGTATTTTGGTGTAGTTTTATCCATTTGTTTAGATCAAACAAAGGCCCTAATAGAAAATTCCATAAAATCTGACATTAGAGCATCTAGAGTCCCATTCTCCATCTTCTTATGAAAGGGCGATCTTAATTTCCTAGGGTCCAACTTGGCGAGAGGCATGTAATAGTTAGTCATGAGCTTTAGGTACTCACAATCTGTTTGATGTTCATTGACTTATTCTAGGTCAGGCTCTATTTTGTGGAGCACGTATTCCAAGACTTCCTTCCTATGGTCCTGAATCATTTTCGAAGTCTCGACTAACTATTGATTGTTCTTTACTAGACTTAGCTCCTTTTCCCATGAATTATCTAGCATCTTAAGAATATATTTGAGCTTAGGATTAGTAATCCTATATAGCTAAGTGAAGTGTTGGCCCATTTTCTCAGTGGCTTCTAGTTGCTTCCGCACATCCCAAAACTTGTTTGTTGTGTGGAAAGCATGGATGATACCCATATCTCCATTGTAAATCACTCACCGGATCCAATATTCAGTGGCCTTGGACCATTTCTTCCTTTTTTTAGTTTGTCTATGTGGTGCTTGGACAACAACAGTGGTGGGGCTGATGACGTTGTTGGAAATTCCTCCACAGAAGACCATGGTTGTATATAGGCAGTGAAGTCTGCCACCTATGCTTTCAATTCCTCCTTGGAGGACTGGTCCTTATTCATTTGGTGAAAAATCATGGCCACAGAACCCTAGAGTTGATCAATATTTTTCTGCCTTGTAGTTGTACCCAGCTAAATGGTGGAGATGTTATAGGTTATCCCTTCTTCTTTACCCATCATCAGAGTGGCGATTTGCACTATCTGGGATCTTGATGCATCTATTGTGATATGTGATCTAACCTTCAACTTCTTCTCTTTCTTTGTGCTTATTTGAGCTTAGGCTAGGATAACATCCAACATTTCCTTTAGATCCATAGGAGTGGGGGTATTTTTTGTTGCTGCCTGTCCAGCCATTCAAGGATTTTGGATCCCATATTTGGTGATTGAAGACCTCCTTCTTCTCCTTGGGCATACTAGATTTCCCACTCTTCATGGTTTGAAAACTCATTCTCTATTTTCTCATCTTCTTCTTCATTTGAGTCTCTGATAAATACCATCTTTTCATCTTGTGACTCAATGGTAGAAATATTTCATAGAGGCCTTCTTCTCCTTTAGGCATATTTTATTCTTCTTGATTGAACTCTGCATGACACTCAGCCTCCAAACCTTTCTTTGTTTTAGCCTCTCTTCAAACTTATCCTCTTCTTTGGTTTCATCTCCTTTCTTTTCTTCTTCTCTCCCCTTGAGATGTACTTCTTATTGGTGGCCAAGGTTTGTATCTTGTTCTTTTGATGGAGGTTCGATAGATACCTCCATGTATTTATCTATTTCCATCTCTTCTTTGGAATATTTCCCTCAAATTCCTCTGTAACATCCTTGAGTTGTTGAGACAACTCTTCTTCAAGCTCTTGGTCAGAGGACTCTATCACATATCTAGCATCGGGATCTTCCACATCTTCTTTTGAGGATTGTGACCCCTCCTCCCCTTCATACAGTTCCTCATTGATGACCAAGTGTTCATATTTCAAATGTGAATGATAGTCATTCTTGAAGGGATCTTCGAGTTCAACATCCTTGCTCTTTTAAGCTACTTCCCCCTCTTTTTTTACAAGCTCTTCCAAAATTTTCATTGTAGCCTCCATTTTGTGTGGCTCCATTGGAGGAGGGATAGGGAGACTGAAAGTGGCTTGGGGTAGAACAAACTGCACTATAGGATTCATTAACACTCTAGAAAGGTCTATTGGAATTTTTTGCAAATGTTGGGCTAATGCTTCTAGGAGAGTAAGGACCAACATTGTTGTTGTGGTAACTAGGGGAACTGCTATTGATGGAGACATTGAGGAGGAATAAAGTGTTGAGGTTGTTGTGAAGGCGTAATCTCTTACCATAATTGGTGCCACAGACGATGTGGAGGCAAAGTGAACTAAGATGTCCACTGCAGGCGAGGAGAAGGAAACTAGCATCTAAGATGTTGTAGGAGAAGTAATAGCAGTGACGATGGTGGTAGGAACAAAAGTAGAGGTACTAGGTGGTGATTTGGGTACTCAACCTCTTCTTCTTCTTCTCCTTAGTGCATTAGATATTCTTGAATTATGGGCATCTCAGAGAACCCACTCAATTTCATGGCTTTCTTTGAGGTTTGAGCCTCTGACGCCTTTCTTGAATATACTTTGTGTTTCAGTTGGTGCTTTGCTACTTCTTTTCCTATTTGGGACCTAGTGGATGGAGGAGATTTGGGAGCTTCTTTAGTTGCAGCGATAGTCCCACTATCGGTCTTACTTTTGAGCTTATCTTCGAGCTCATTTTAAGTTAGATCAACCCGTTGAAGCTTCATTTGAGAAATTTTCACATCAATCCATTACCTAGTCCTGTGCTCAATTAGCTTTGTTAGAATGTTGAGGTCATCGACCTCTTCCTTGTTCTAGTCTATGAGGGGCAATGGTAGGTTAGCAACATCATAAAATATTGGATCTATAACGGTGCTTTAATCTTCAACAATCGGTTCTGACACCGACAATAGCTTGACAATTTATACAAAGTACATCATCATATGCATATAATCCCTCATGTGTATCTCCTTATCATATCAACAATTAGCCCAAAAATTATTCAATGCTATACAAGTGGGCATATTCCTTCCCCATAAATTTTTGTAATTTTCCATATGGATCCATCCTTGGCTGAGGAGTGTGGAGGCTTAGGTTGTATTCAACAAAAACCTTTTTAGAATACTTAGCACTTTGGGCAGCTAGGAGAGCGTACATTCCCTACGTGAATATAAGAGGATACAACACAACTACCTGGTACTTTCCAACAAGGAGAGTGGGATTTTTTTAGCTTCCTCGACACTTTTAACAATATTATCTAGTCTTTTGCATATTTGGGTAGCTTGTAAGGCCTTTCATTAAAGCCTTTAGTCTAGATATAAGTGAATTTTGGAAATTGAATAAATACGAACCTAAACCTTTGGATGAATGCACGGGCCCTGTGAGTGACTCTTCTCTCGAAGTCTCCCCCGAGAAGTCTGATGATGTGCCCGATGAATGCATTGTTCACCCTATAATAGTCCTTAAAGTTGCAGTACTAGAGCTGTGGGTATCTGTCATATACTTTCAGATCTCATCCCATAGTTTTTTTTGGTTCTACAAATAAACCTCTCTATGGAATGGTGTCGGCCAGAAGGTAGACCAAATAAGATGCCATATAGAATTTGTGGGACTTCTTCACCTCCATGAACTACTCATGCAATTTCTTGCTGATCATTTAATCCCCATCGAACTTGGTTGTTCCTCTGATAATCTCCTCAATGAAGTAAAACATCCAATTGAAGAAGTAGGCTATAGTAGGGATGCCCATGAATCTACTCAACAAAGTTACCAAGTCATGGTAATCTTCATAGAAGGCCCTTCTGAACAATTCTTGGGGCACTTTGTTTGCGCTGCCCCTTTTGTATTTTAACTAGTATTGGTTAATATATTTCTTAGATTTCAGCGGATCCACCTTCCACATATTTTCTCCATATTCCATTGTGGCTTGGTCCATGGGATCAAAGATGGGGATGCAGAATGTTTGTGCTATGTATTTAGTAGAGAGGTCAACTAGTACTTTGCCATTCCAATCCATAATTTTCCCACTCTTCTCTTGGTAAGCTTCCCTGCAATCCATTACCAACTCTGGAGCCACAAGAGTTGGTGGGAAACCAATTGCCTTGGCCAAACCACTCTTCCTGATTCTTTTTGCACTCTTTGTAGTGGGGTTGACGATGACCCTTTATCTGAATTCATCTATGTTGATGTGCCCAAGGTTGGTATCTATAATCTTGTCCCATTATGTGGTGACCCGGGAAGTGACCTCCACTCCCTAAAATTGATATTTCATCTAGTCTTTGTCTTCTTTTCCCCTTGTGGCCTTAGCATATGTCTTTCCATTTTCCTACTCTGTGGACGCCCCCGATGGTCCTACAATCAATTTCATAAATCATGTAAGCAAAAGCACAATAAGCATATTCATATATAGAACAAGGGGAGCATTAGTAAAACCTTGCAAAACATATGTTAGATCGAGAAATTTATCTTTTAAAGATGATAACATCTCTGATAAAATCTCATTTGCCCTTTGTTGAAGGAACATTGAGCAATGCGGACCCAAGGATGTTGGTTTCCTTGGGCTAGTGACTGTTTGGAGAAGCAGGAAGGCGATGAAGAGGGCACGATGGACCACAGTCAACCATGCGCATCAATATGTGTGCATAGGAGTGGGACCCATTAGATTTCAAGTCATTTGGGAAATTCAAGTTTAAATT
Source organism: Sequoiadendron giganteum (assembly GCA_007115665.2). Taxonomy (NCBI): domain Eukaryota; kingdom Viridiplantae; phylum Streptophyta; class Pinopsida; order Cupressales; family Cupressaceae; genus Sequoiadendron; species Sequoiadendron giganteum. Next base: position 56,124,141 of record CM021107.1, on the reverse strand, counting down.
CTTTTGAGGTCCCCAAGGTGATAGCACAATTTCTTGGCATGCGGGTCTAGGAGCTGCAAAGGTAACCAGTGTCTTGGCCATTTAGAGGTTTCCCATTTGGAAATGGTGTTGGAAAGGGAGAAACCTACAGACGAAGTCCCACAAATTGGGACCCATATGTAGGAAGGACTATCATCGTTAGTCCTCAAAGTCCAAGTCCCTTAGAATGATGTGGGTAGGAATGTGTAGGTAGCGGCTAGGTTGTGGCCTTTCTAAAATGAAAAAGGTGAGATGACAACCTATAGGTAGCAGTCTGCACTGTCAGGCCCGTAGGAGTCATCAATGTGCCACATTTCCTCTAGGAAGGAAAAACGACTACGGAAAGATCAGATCCCGTAGGGTGAGAGGAAAATTAAGCACAACCATTTGAAATGATAGTCTTGAAATGGTGGGGATTGGGTGTTAGCTTGCACTTATGGGTCTATAGGATGGGCTTCCTCCCAAATTTTACTTAGTGATTTTGCACGAAGGGACCAAAAGGAAACAAACAACGTACAGTCCACAAAGCATTCGAGAGGGAGGAACAAGCCATTAGGAATAATGAAGAACATGGGGCGGCCCACAAAGGCCAACTTGCAAAAGGGTCAATACTTAGCAACTTTAGAGGGCATTGGAATGCATGATGAGGAAACACACAAGACCCATGGAGCGGACAATAGGGAAATATTTTCTATTTAGGATTGGACATTGTTAACCATAGCAAGAAATGAATGATGGTTCGTAGGAGATGACCCGCAAAGCACTAGTAGTGAAAAAATCCACCCGACGATGAAAGGTTTGGTGGGGTCTGTAAACTAGGAGGGCAATATATGATGGCCATTTAAAATGACGACAAGGCAGAGAGCCAAGGGTACTGAGCAACTCGCTAAAGTGGACCAACAGGGGTTCACAACTGCGAGTTTTTTAGTTTTTTCATTAAGTGCTCAATTTTGTTTCGTTGATGATGGAAAAGGATAATGAGTAGCCCACAAGGTAGAAGGTTAGGGTGAAATGACCATTTTGAGAACAATGAAGGGCATAAGCCATATGCAAATAGAGACCCACACTCATGGATCTGTAGAGGTTCGAGGGTGCTCCAAGCTAAGATTTACGTTAAGTTTGAAAGTGATGGTGAGAGGGTGGTGTCCATCTACATACATGGGTCCACAGATGGTGATGGCTGCAGATTGAAGTTTGCAAAGTTAATGAAACAACGACGAAAGGTTCAGTAGGCCACAAGACCTCGACAACCCTGGCCAAGAACAATGGTCGAACTATGAAGTTCTGCTTGGCCTCAAAGGCCAAAATTCAAAGGATCTTCAAATTTTTACGTGGGTTTTATGCGGAATTCATCATTCTAGCTAATTTCATAGTTTTCCCTCCTAAAATATTAATATTTTGTATAATTTCAATGAAAAACATATAATTAGTCGATGAAGGAAACCCTACCCAAAGTAATGGAAAAACAAGGATAGACAATTGAGAGGGGGGGTGAATCAGTTGTTAAATAAATTAAACTTATTCAACCTTTAATCTCAGATTTGATAATTAACAGTGAAATCATAAATCAACAACACATGAACACCAAGATTTTATACATGGAAACCCTATTAGGGGAAAAACCACAATGGATGTTAGTCCACAAGATTATAGCCTATTAGAAGTATAATAAAAGTTGAATAAGGAAAGCACACGCATTTAGGCACCTTGCCTAGAGCTTATTGCTTAAAGGGAAGCCTCACTTCCTTACATAAAATAATTAGATTAAATCCATCTGATGAGGTTGAACTGAGAAATTAGCTTCTACAAAAGCTTGAAACAGTTCCGATTAGGCACAAAAATACTTCTTCACACTTCACTCAATATTCTTCACACTCTGCTCTGAAATAAAATGATCTAATATTTATTCACATGTTTCACATTCATTCACCGAGCATACACCACACATCCATGTAAAAATGAAGAAAAAATTGATCTTATATATCCGCTACATGAATTTACATCAACAACTATGTTGGCCACAAATAAAGAATAAATTATAAATGTCAACCCAATTCATGAAGAAAACTCAATGCACACCAACTTAGGTCAATCACATAGTAATTAAGACCTAAATCAACATCCTCAAACATGCCAAACAATAAAATATTAATCCATAAGGATCTGCAACATGGAACCACCATCATGTCAACCAAGAACATAAAAAAATTGAGCATACAAAGGAAAATATTCGATTACGAACAGACCGATCAATATAAAAGTAACACAATGATAGAGAATGATCTAGAAACATCACTAAACATCACTTAACATCACAGTAGCATACGTAGTAAATTAATTTACCAAAATTGTATTCTCTTCTTCAAGAAACACTTGCTACAGTAACATAATAACTATAGGAACTCATAAACTAATTACTCTCTCGAATATTGATGCGTACCACTGCAACTTTCGAACAACATACTAGATAGGCTAAAAAAAAACCCTTTAATGGATGACCTCTGATTATCAACGTCCATAACTTTCCACCATTCAGATATTCACAGCTTCAGAGACTGCCTGCAACATATTTATTTTAATTTTCTCAAAATCCTTAACATATATAGCTTTTAGAATCATCAATTCTAATAGTTTTGACATCAATGACAAACACATATTAGCAACATAACTAGTACATCCAACAATCTCCCCCCTTGGCATTTATGGCAACACATGATGTGAAAGAATACCATCAACACAACTAACTCTTCACACAATACTCTTCTCCTCTTTTGTTCTACACTTCTCCCCCTTTGACATCAATGGAAAAGGTATACAAGATCTAAACCACATATCATCTAAATCATTTGACTACTCCCCTTGAGTAGGAGCCACCACAACATCAATCTGAAACAAGATCTCACTATAGGTGCATAGGTTGATGTAAAGACTTGCATCTTACTTCAAATTAGGAGGGGAAATCACCCCTAACTTTCCTTTGAGATAATAAAAATTATCCTTAGGTAATAGTTTAGTAAAGATATCTACAATTCGTTTCTTAGTGTGCACATACTCCAATCTAACTTCTTTATCAATCACTTTGTCTCTCAAAAAGTGACACTTGATGGATATATGTTTTGTCTTTGAATGTAACACCAAATTATTGGAAATTTTTATGGCACTTGAATTGTGAGATAATATAGCAATAGGCTCATTATACTCAATTATTATATCTCTCAACATCTCTTTCATCCATAATACTTGAGTGCAATTGTTTGCAGAAACAATATATTTTGCCTCAGTAGTAGATAATGAAATGGAATTCGACTTTTTACTTAGCCAAGACACCAAATTCTTCCCCACGAAGAATGCACCACCACTTTTAATTTTTCTGTCATCTACATCTCCTACCCAGTCTGCATATGTAAATTAATTCAGAGTAAGATCATCATCCTTAGGATACCAAATACCAAAATCAACTATTCCTTTTAAGTATATGAAAATCCTCTCTATTGCAGTCACATGTGATTCATTTGGATCAACTTGATAATTACCAACCTTGCAAAAAAAATTCATAATGTTTGGTCTGGTCTGAGTCAAATATAGCAATCCACCAATCATTGACCTATACCTTGTTTGATTACCCTTAGGAGAATCATCATTCTATGTTAACTTTCATCCAATTACCACCGGTCTACCAACTGGTTTTGAGTCTTCCATGCCAAAAAAATTCAGTAAATCTTTTACATATTTGGACAGATATGAAGATTCCATCATCTAATCGAGTTATTTGCAACCCTAAAAAGAATTTTAGCTATCCTATCATTGACATCTCAAATTCAATTTTTATTTCATCAACAAATTTCATGCATAAGTCATCATCACCTTCAAAAATAATGTCATCAACAAAAACTTCAATAATCAACTTTTTATCCTGATCCATCTTGAAATATAGATTGTTGTTAGCAGTAACTTTATTGAATCCAAGCTTCAACAAGTATTTAGAAAATCTAGCATACCATGCTCTAGGAGATTTTTTGAGTCCATATAGTGCTTTGTTCAATCAAAAAACCATGTCTTTTTCATCAGTCAGTTGAAATCCATCTGGTTGCTCAACATAGACTTCTCCTTCTAACTCACCATTCAGAAATGTTGACTTTACATCCATTTGATAGACTTTGTAATTCTTGAAAGTAGTATAAGAAAGAAATAACCTTACAACTTCATCCTAGAATTAGGGGCAAAGGTTTCTTCAAAATCAATACCTTCCATCTATGAGTATCCTTTACATACCAATCTTTCTTTGCTTCTAACTACTTCACCTTTCTCATTCAACTTATTTTGAAAGACCCATTTGGTTCAAATTACATTTTTATCCCGAGGTCTGGAAAAAAGAGTCTATGTGTCATTTTTCTTTATCTGCATCAATTATTCTTTCATTGCTTCCATCCAATACTCATCTTTACATGCTTCATTGACATTACTAGGCTCAGTTTTGGAAATCAGGCAATATTCTTCTACGATTCTTCTTATAGTCTGCACACCTTTGTTCTTGTCTCCTATAATCTGATTCTTAGATTGATTTAGCTTTACATACCTTGCAAATTTTGGATTCTCTCTGACTTTTGGTTCTTCACTTCCACTAGCTTCCTCTTCATGATTCTCTTCATTCACTAGAATAATTTGAATTTAATCTTGTATTTGCACATTATTTCCATTATCGGTACTATCTTGTTGGTCATTTGAATCATATCCACAGTATCTGGATGATCTAACAATTTCTTCATCAACTTTGACATTTTCACTTTCAACCATTTTCTTCAATCTTTTATTGTAGCACCAGTAGGCTTTTCTCTTTGTAGAGTAACCCAAAAATATTCCTTCATCACTTCTAGCATCAAACTTTCCAATATCTTCATCTCTCTTAATATAACATCTACTTCCAAATATTTTGAAATACATAATAGTAAGCTCATAACCAAACCATAGTTCAAAAGGATTCTTACCAGAATTACCATTATCATTTACCCAGTTGATACTGTATACAATAGTGCTCACAACTTCTCTCCAGTAGATATGAGGAACATTACCTTCCAACACCATAGTTCTAGAAAAATCTAGAATTGTTCTATTCTTCCTTTCAACAACTCCATTTTTTTGAGGGGTCTGGGGAGCAGATAACTATCTTTTAATTCCATGTTCTTCACCGAATGTATTGAACTCTTGGGAAGTGAATTCAACACCTCTATCCAATTTTAAGCATTTAACCTTCAAACTTGTCTCATTTTCCACCAAAAATTTGAAACATTTGAAATTTTCTAGAGCTTCATGTTTCTCTCTCAAGAAAGAAACCCATATCATCTTAGAGTAATCATCAATAATCAACATAAAGTACCTTTCTCCTTGTAAACATCTAATTCTAGATGGACCATATAGATCAGTATGAACTAACTCCAATACCCCATTTGAATGATGATGTTTGGTTAGAAAAGAAGTTCTTGTACTCTTTCCCATCTGGAATTCCTTGCATATAGTGTTAGTAGGCTTCACCAACTTAGGTAGATATTTGACTTCTTGATTGGAGCTTACTTTGACAATGTTATCAAAATTCACATGACACAACCTTCTATGCCATAACTAACTTACATCAACTTGAGCAAGAAAGTAACTTTCACTAGAAACACTTAAGTGAAAAATATTGCCTCTTGTCTTTTTACCTGAAGCAATTAAATTTGTAGAGCTTCCTAATATCCTACAATTACCCTCTTTAAATTGAAGATTGTATCCCTTGTCTACCATCTATCTTAGACTCAACAAGTTATGCTTCAATCCTTCAACATAAAGAGCATCACCAGTATTACATTTACCACCAAGAGAAATAGTGCCTCTACCACAAATCAACCAGCATTGTTATCTCCAAATATTACAACACCACTATCATACTTTTCCAATCTTAGAAACTTGGTTTTGTCACCAGTCATATGATGTGAGCATCCGCTGACAATCACCCATTCATCCTTTTCATCAATTTTGGCTGCAAGCGCTTTCTCAATATTCTGATTGTTAGTAGATTTAGTGGAAATCGTACCATTTTACGTGATAGAAATGAATACCCATCCATCTTCATTTCTAGTTTCTTTATTAGATTCATCATTAGTAACATCTTCTTCAACATACTAATATTTCTTTTGAAATCCAAACTTGTTAGTTTTATACTTAGAAAATCTTTTAGGACACCTTGATGGAAAATGACCTATCTTACTGCAAGAGAAACATTTAATAGGTAGTGTTCCTTTGTACTTACCATGTCCTCTGGATTCTCTTTTGACAATGAATGCTTCCAGCTCTTCTAGTTCTCTTTCTTCATCTTCATGTTTGAATGTTTTTCTAGAAATCTCTCTCGAATCATATCTTTGTTGGATTTTTCTAGATACAATACCTTTAAATGCAGATTCTATTTTAGGAGTGCACTCATAAAACTCACTCAACTCAAAGGAATCTAGTTTATCAATCAACATGTCTCTTGCCACATTTGTTACTGTCTTGATTTCTTCAATAGCATGAGATTTTGTTTTATAAGAAGTGAACATAGATCTAAGCACTTTAGCCATAATTTCATTTTCATGCATGAATCCACCGACACATCTAATACCCATAACTAGTTCATTTACTTTCTACATGAAAGAAAAAATGTTCTCATCTTCACTCATCTTCAAGTTCTCCCACTTTCCCTTGAGACTTGTTAGCTTAGCAATCTTCACTTGAGCATCTCCTTCATACAATGTTTCCAATTTCTTCCAGATCTCATGTGTTGTCTTCAGACCTATCACATTTTTCATCTCTGAATCTATCAAAGCACTCAATAAATCTTCAATAGCCCTAACATTGATTTTAGATTCTTTGATCTCATCAACAGTAGTAGGACCATTGTGAGGAATATCATATATGTTCTTTGTAATTTTTCAATAGGGTTCACCAATGCACTTCAAATGACACTCCATTCTAATCTTCCATACAGAGTAATTTGTACCATCGAATCTAGGACTATCCTTCTTGTATGATGCCATCTTGGATCACCTCAAGCTATTAAACTTCTTCAAAAGAACCAGCTCTGATACCAATTGTTGGAAAAACAAGGATAGAAAACTGAGAGGGGGGTGAATCACTTGTTACATAAATTAAAATTATTCAACATTAATAAGCCTTTAATCTCAGATCTGATAATTAACACTGAAAGAATAAATAAAAAACACATCAGAGACACATGAACACCAAGATTTCATATGTGGAAACCTTGTTAGGGGAAATACCACGGTGGATGTTAGTCCACAAGATTATACGCTATTAGAAGTATAATAAAGAAAGTGAATAAGGAATGCACATGCATTCAGGTACACTACCTATAGCTCACTACTAAAAGGGAAGGCTCACTACCTTACATAAAATAATAAGATTAAATCCATCTGACGAGGTTGAACTAAGAAATTAGCTTCTAGAAAAGCTTGATGACAGTTCCGGTTAGGCACAAAAAAAATTCTTCACACTCCACTCATTCTTCTTCACTCTCTGCTCTGAAATAAAATGATCTGATCTTTATTCTCAAATTTCACATTCATTCACCGAGCATACACCACAAATCCATCTCAAAATGAAGAAACAATCACTCTTATATACCTGCTACATGACTTTACATCAACAACTCTGTCGGCCCAATTCAAGAAAAAATATCAATGGGCACCAACTTAGGTCAGTCATATAGTAATTAAGACCTAAATCAACATCCTCAGAAACACCAAACAGAAAAATATTAATGCATAAGGATCCACAACACGCTACCACCATCATGTCGGCCAAGAACATAAAAACTTCGAGCACACAAAGGAAAATCTTTGATCATGAACACACCGATCAATGTGGACATACCACAATGATAGATCATGATCTAGAAACATCACTAAACATCACAATAGCATGCAGAGTAACTTAATTTACCAAAATTGTATTCTCTTCTTCCAAAAACACCTGCTATAGTAACAAAATAACTGTAGGAACACAAAAATTCATTACTTTCTCCAATCTTGATGCGTACCATTAAAACTTCTAGAAAACATAATAGATAGGCCCAACAATTTTTTTTTTAATGAATTACCTTTGATTATCAACGTACACAAATTTCCACCATTCAAATCTTCACAGCTTCACAGAATTCTTGCAACATATTTATTCTAATTTTATCAATATCCTCAACATATACAACCTTCAAAATCATCAATGCTAATAGTGTTGACATCAAGGAAAACCACATATCAGCAACACAACCACAACATCCAACATGAAGAACCCACAAGAAATCTTGAAGAATTAGCTGGCAACAACGTTCAAATTGACAACTAGATCACGCGGGCGTGAAGGTGGCACACTGACAAATGCAGAGAGAATTTTGGCAAAAATGACAACTCATTTTTGCCTATTTATAGAATTTTATGGAATAAATGCTAGCATTAAAGTCCAGTATAGCATCTGATATGGTTGGTAGGTGCAAATTTTGAAATGGTCGGCAATGGGAATGGTGGATCCGGTAGGGCAGGTGGTAGCCAATAATTTTCCATTAGGAAAATGGCAAAGGGAACAGACAAGGAGGTCATAGGACCCACTGGGTGGGTGGCCGAACTAACTTGGCTATCGCACAAACAATGATGAAGGGAGGGAATTATATAAAGGGTGGCCTGCATGGGCGGACCAGCAAAGAGAAAAAGATGACAATTTAAGCGACTGAAGGAAAACTACCAAGGGGACTCCACAAAGGCCAAAGAACTTAATATTTCAGGGGTGGTGAAACTTGGTCAACCTAAAATAATAACTTTAGGTTTCATTGACCACTTAGGACTCAAAATAAGGGATCACACAAAATGAGGTGAGGGTGAAAGTGACTGAACAAAATGGTGAAAGAGAGGGTCGCCATTCGGAATGGGGTGTGTGTGCTATAGGAACAAAAAAAGGTATACCATCATCCCCATGTGAACCTCAAGGTATTTCATCTATTACAACCTCGATCGAAATTACATGTTCGAGCACAACTCACTTAAATATTGATGAAATTCCTAATGTTGAGATGTATGTACCTAGGAGAAAATTGCCTGGGATTTTGTATAGAAAGCCAAAGTATTGGATTAATATTGATGAGGATATTTTACAGCACATCAAAGGTAAGATTCCAACACACAATTGTAGAAGATATGTTGATAAGATTTGGAAATTATTCTTTGAAAGGCTAAATGAGACCACAAGATGTCAACTATTTGTTGAAATGATGTGGTGTATAAATTATAGAAATATCATGAAGATTCTTGCGTTGAGAATATCAAATTCTTTAAGTGAAAACACTATTGTAAAGAGTCTAATGGATGCTTATGAGAGTGTGGGTAAGACCTCACACTCAAAGGATAGTAATGTCACCCGACATGTCATTACATTGACTTTGGTAATTAGTCAAACAAGGAGATCTCGTGTCATTAGAAAGATGAGTGAACAATTGAGAAATAATATAATTTTTTTTATCAAGAGACATTCAAAGGCAGAAAACAATTGAGGGCCCCGATTCAAATGAATTATGGAAATTCTTGGGGAGACTCCCACGAAAATATAACTAGTTGTTGAAGCATTGAGAACACTAATTGAAGACTACTGGAAGAATAACACAAGGCCATTTCCGAATCAAGGGGATGTGGTAAGAATGAGAATTGGTAGTCAGAACCGTGAGCCACATCCAAAGCATTTTTTGGATAAAAATCAAACCCAATTAATTGGTAAATTTCAATAGTATTATCCTCAAATTCAAATTTGTCAAAGATATTTTGAAATTCTTAAACATTTTTATGTCAAGATAAATCACAAATGCACTAATTTTTGTTGTAGACTACATATTGAATTCTCTAATCATTATGATGTTTATCATTCTATATGTTTAGAGTTTCATACTGAGAATGTTTTGCAGGATCATGGCATAGAAGCGCCACCAACATCTTCAAGAGAGTTCTTATTAAAAAAAAAATGTCAAATAGAGGATGGCCAAATATTCTACAGGAAACTATGCTTGGATGGTTCATGTGAACATTGTGGTCACTTGCAATGTATGCCAATATTTCAACATATGGAAAGAAAACATGAGGAGGGAAATAAAATATTAGAGTTCAGGAAGTATAAAACAGTGGCATATGTTACAAAACATTGTAATCAAGCAAAAAAGTGTGATTTTGTTATTTAGAAGATTCCAGTGTATCAATTTATGTCTATGTTTCATGACAATATAGTGTATGAGTATGCAATGCATACCCATGGAGTTTGATGGTAGGACACACAATTAAAGTTATTCAAGGACACATTTCTAGATGGCAACATAGTATTAGTGGCTGGCTTCACAGAGGGGCATAGTATACAATCAACACATAATATGGTTAGAGAATTGTGCAACACAATTCAAGAACTCACACATGTTTTACTGGTTGAGCAAGATGCATATCATTATAGGCATTCAACATACATGGAACTTTTGTGAGGTTTCCCATGGAAAGGGGAAGCATGATAGTGTAGGAGCATGTGTTGAAAGAGAATTAGCATGAGAATAGTTAAATTAAAAAAGATAATGCAAAGTCAACAAATGAAAAATCAATCATCAAGTGGTGTAATGCTTCAATGGGTCCAGGTAATGAAGGTAAGTATTTAGTTCATATATGTTTTTGGTTGATGGATGATACTAACATTGCACCATATAAGGATTGTCATACATTGATAGGATCGAGTGAGATACACTCTTTCCTTTGCTCAAATGCAGTTTCATGGAGTATCAATACACATAAGATGGCATGATTTTTTTCTTCATGTACAATGCAATCCTGGGATGATTGTGATTCAAAGGAGTGGCTTGAGAAATGGTCATTAAGTTATCTTAGCCCAATTCACATGTATCACCCTCTAATGACATTGGAACTAACACAAATGGATTCATCAGTTGAATTTTGATCACATATCAGATCTAGTTCAACCATGTAATATATCTACTTGAATAGTTTTTGAAACTCATATTGTTATCTTACTTTGTAGTGTATTTGCAATGTTGACTAATTTCATCTAATTTGCTACACATATCAATGCAGGGCATGTTCATGCAATTATTGCAGATGAAGACAACAAATAGGTAACAAACTATTACTTGTGTCATTGTTTTGAGGCCAAATTTTTTTTGGAGGCCCTAGTTATAGATGGAGAAAAGATCGAATACCCTACAAGCTCATTTGTTGTTACTAGAACATGACTTAGAAGTTACCCACATAAGAGTGTTAAATTTTCGATGTTTCAGGAATTTGACACACATCAGAAGATTCTTAATTGCTCAAACCTTTTCATAGCATCCAATGTTCATTTGACCAAATATGGGGGTAGACCTTTGAACAAGACCTTGTGGAAGGTGCATGCATCTAACCATGAGGCAATACTTGACACAATAAAGAGTAGAGAAAACCCGAATGGTTTGTTGGATTAATTTGTAAGTATGCACATTGGTTCTTATTAATCTGTACTTGTATGCACATTAATTTATATGATGCCAATACTATGATTTCAATTCTATCATCTAATGTTTATATCGCGTATCTAGGTGATTTATGAAGTTATCAGACTTGCAAATGTAGCACACTTTATGCTTAGAATAGTGGAAAAGAATGAAAACTTCAATGGTATTTTATTTTTTCTAAAAAATATGCAAAATAAATGGTGGAGGATATTCTCTATAGATTAGTAAACTAAGCAAAAGATTAAATTGTGTAGTTTTTATAATAGGTTACAAGTTTCAAAAAGTTTGGAAAGTAATAGTTTGGTTATATTCTATTCATGAGAGGTTGTTGTGTGCAATAGGTATCTTGGAACTCCTAATGAGGATGTATGGATAGGAGTGACTAATTTGTGAGACTGGAATGCCTATCCTCGATGGAAGCATCAAGATTTAAACCTTGTTGTTCCTGACTTGGAACTAAATGGTGTGTATTTGTTGTCTGTAAGTGCCTTCTATCTATTTTCAGTTCATTTCCATTTTAGATGCTCTTTTTTTTTCTTCTTTTACTTTTCCTATTTGTAAGTAAACTACTGAAAAGTGATTGGTGTCTCCTTTTAGAAAATTTTGATTTATGAGCCTTCTAAGAGAATCTCAACAAAAAAAAAAAATGCAAAATCCTTATTTTGATGGTTTGAAAAATCTCAATTATGAGTTTAAGTCATTATAAAAGTGTGTGTGAAGCTTAGTGAGGGAATTTCAAGTTATTCATTTTAATTTAACCTCATCATGAGCACCTATGATGTAGGCATTATAAGAGAACCTTGAATTCCAAGTTATTCTATTCATGAGGTTGTTGTGTGCAATAGGTATCTTGGAACTCACAATGAATATGTATGGCCAAGAGTGACTAAGTTGAGAGATTGGCATGCCTATCCTCAATGGAAGGATTGAGATTTAAGCCTTGTTGTTCCCGAATTGGAACCCAATGGTGTGGATTTGTTGTCTGTAATTACCTTCCATTTATTTTCATTTCATTTCCATTTTGGATGCCCTTTCTTTTTCTTCTTTTAGTTTTCCTATTTGTAAGTAAACAACTAAAAACTTATTGGCATCTCCTTGCAAAAATGATAATTTATGAGCCATTCAAGAGAAACTCATCCAAAAAATCAATGCAACATCCTTATTTTGATGATCTTGACAAATCTCAATTATGATTTTAAGCCATTATAAAAGAGTGTGTGAAGCTTAGCAAGATAATTTCAAGTTATTCATTTGAAGTTAACCTCATCATGATCACTTATGATGTAGACATTATAAGAGCATCTCAAATGTATGAGTTAAATTGTAAAATATCTGTGAGAACGAAGTACCTAAAACATCCTTGAATCGTATTTTATTTATTATGAGAGAATCTTATAAGAGAAGTTTGCGTGCATGAAAATGGGGCACATTGATTCAATATTTAATTTAAGTGGGGTGTTGGAATTGATATATTTTTATTTTTTTCTCATGATTTTGTATTACCATTGATAGTTTTGAGAAACCATTGTGCCTACAAGTACAAGCACTTGGGTTTCAGAATGGTGTATGAAGCATATTAGACAATTGTAGCACAAAAAAAAGAATTAGGAATGCCAAGTAAATCTCATTTTATTGTAAACATCATATTATTAATATATTGGGTGTAATAACCATTGATGGTTACCAATCATTATTTTTCTTCTTTTATTCTCTCCCTATTATAACTAGCGGCAATTGACTAACTTATTATTAAAACTTTATTTATTAAAACAAAACAACCAAATGATTATATATCAATATCAATATAACATACCATCCATTCACATAAAAATTTGTAATGATATTTAGTCAAATTTTGAAATTTATTGCTGCCCTAAAATATTTGTAATTCTTGCAGGGTAATCCCTTAACAGTGCAAATTGCAAAAGGGAAGCAATCTTTGATGACCTATTACTCAAGGACTATGTTAGTTATGGGAATTTGGTATTAGGCATTGAGATCATGTGGGGAACCTCTACAATAACCTCTCTTGGTTTTTTTTTTTATCTTAAAGTTGTTTTTCCGTGGTGTCTAATTTTCACTTGATGGAAAAGGTGTCAATTGCAAGCAATGTAAAGTTGTAAAGTAGTGTTACTATTGTTCTTCAACTCGTGTGACCAAAAAAATTGCTCCAATGCATCCAAATGGGTATGTTTACACTATGCATGGTCCTCTTTCTCACCCAAACACACCGAATCACTCCGGCCTATGTTCAACCGACTCGATCCTTTAAGCATCCAAATTGTAGAAGGGAAAAAACCTTTGATGAGCTATTACTAAAAATCCATGATGCTTACAAACTCTCCATTTGAGGCATCAAGATCATGTTGGGCCCCTCTACAATAATCTATCTCAGTTTTTGTTATCTTGGAGTCATTTTCTCGTGGTGTCCAGTTTTCACTTGATGGAAAAAGTGTCAAATTCAAATAGTGTAAAGATGCAAAGTGGCCATGCAACTTGTGTTCTGCAACTCACATGACCAAATGGACTGTTCCAATGTGTCTGGATGAATATTTTTATGCTAGTAATGGTCATCTTTCACACCCAAACACGATGAATCACTCTGAGCTACGTTCAACTGGCTCAATCCCTTAAGGGTCCAAACTGCAAAAGGGAAGCAATATTTGATGGCTAGTTACTCAAAAAATATGATGCTTACAAACTCTCTATCTAAGCCTATAGGATTTTTTTGGGCCCCTCTACAATAACCTCACTTGGTTTTTATTATATCAAAGTCATTTAACCATGGTGTCCAGTTTTCACTTGATGGAAAAAGTGTCAAATGCAAGCAGTGTAAAGTTGCAAAGTGGTGCAACTTTAGTTTTACAACTCATGTGACCAAACGAACTATTCCAATACATCTAGATGGGTAAATTTATGCTAGGAATTTTCCTCTTTCATACTGAAATACACTGAATCACTTTGAGATATGTTCAATTGGCTCGATCTGCTTAAGGGTCCAAATTGCAAAATGGGAATAATATTTGATATCCAGTTACTCGAAAGACACGAGGCTTACAAAATATCCATATGAGCCTAGAATATTGCATTAGGACCCTCTACAATAACCTCTCTTATTTTTTGTTACCTCAGAGTTGTTTTCCTGTGATGTCCAATTTTCACTTGATGGAAAAAGTGTCAAATACAAGCAATGTAAAGTTGCAAAGTGTTGCAAATTTCATTCTACGACTCGTGTGACCAAAAAAATTGTTCCAACATGTCTAAATGGGTAAGTTTAGACTAGAAATGGTCCTATTTGGCACCCAAACATGTTAAATTACTCTGAGCTATGTTCAACTAGCTCGATCCCTTAAGGGTCCAAATTGCAAAATGGTATAAATCTTTGAAGACCAATTACTTAAAAATTGTGATTCTTATGAACTCCTTGTCTGAGGCTATGGGATCATGTTGGGCCCCTCTATAATAACCTCTCTTGGATTTATTTTATCTTAGAGTCATTTTCTTGTAGTGTCCAATTTTCACTTTGAGGAAAAAGTGTAAACTGCAAGCATTGTAAAGTTGCAAAGTGGTGTAACTTTTATTCTACAACTCGTGTCACCAAATGAATTATTCCAACACATCCGGATGGGTATGTTTACACTAGGCATGGTCCTCTTTCACAACCAAACATGTTGAATCACTTTGAGCTACATTCAACCGGCTCAGTCCCTTAAGGGTCCAAAGTGCAAAAGGGCAACAATCTTGGAAGGCTTGTTACTCAGAAACCGTGATACTTATAGACTCTCCTTCTAAGCCTATGAGATCATGTTGGGTCCATATATAATAATAACCTCTCTCAATTTTTGTTATCTTGGTATCATTTTTAGTTTTCACTTGATGGAATAAGTGTCAAATGCAAGCAGTGTAAAGTTGAAAAGTGGTGCAACTTTCATTCTGCAACTTGTGTGACCAAACAAACTCTATTAATGCTTACATATGGGTAAATTTATGCTAGTCATGGTCCTCTTTCACACCCAAACACATCGAATCGCTTTGAGCTATGTTCAACCATCTTGATCCCTTATGATGGCATGCAAAAAAATCGAAAGGAGAAACATTCACATGACAATTGAGAAGTCTAAGTTTTCCACACCAAAAGTATATGATCATCCTCAAGTCTAGCAAGTGCAAGATTTTTTTTAACTATCCTCTTTTCCCTTACAAAAATATACAACCTGTATTTGCATACAATGGTGGAACTTGGAAACATTTTAGTTTCTCCTCAGTTAACAACTTTGGTTATGAAGCATTTTGTCATTTTCATTTGTAATGATCTTCTATGCTTGAAAATTGGAGTCTAATAGAAACAAGTGATGATCTCATGTAAATTTATTATTTGGTGTGATAAATAAAGTTTCACCCAAGTCGATTTCTTATTTTTATTATAAATTTTAAATCTTTCTCCCAAGTCCATTTCCTATATAGGAAATAATATTGCAAAAAGTTGACATATACATATTTCGATGTGTTTCTATGGTGATGGATCAAGAACATAATAATTCATTTTGTACCTTGAGGATTATGCTATGAAAATGTTTAAATACTATTCAAGATAAATGTTATGATAATGTGTCAAGGAGTTAACTACTCATCATCTACTATGGATATTATGCTTTGCAAGTGTTGTGAAGATTGTGTATTCTTTTCTCAATTGATTTGTTCCAATCAAAAGATTAAATATATTGGAATCTTATTATGAAACATCTCATGGAATACCAATTGAAAACGTTTTTCTTTTCTTTTAGATAAAGCATTTGATGGAAATATTTGAATTAAACTGAATTGAGATATGTTACAACAAGAGAGCATTAGGAAATACATTTCTCAAAGATCTTAAATAATCCTTCTTACCAAATTTTTAAAAGAATGATAAGCCCATGGTTGAAAATTTTGTAGTCATCAAAGTGGGCATCAATCAATAAATACTTAAGACAAACCATGAAAAATAACAATGATCAATACTAGGGCTAACTAATTAATAAGTATACACATGAATAAGTCAAGCATACATGTGATTAAGGGAATCACACGTAATCAAATATAGATAAGCCTTGAAGTATACACACAAATATATAGTATACACAAATTAATACAAAGTATATGCATTTATATAGTGTATACACATGAAAACACATAATTCACAGAGTATACATTAGAATACATGTAATTCGCAAAGAATAAACGTAATTTATAAAGTATAAAATTGAATACGCATAACTCATATCCATTGAATCATTGATTTATAATGCAAATATGGACACCATTGATAAAAAATATTTGTATTAACCAAATATCCAGGTAGGAATACATCAATATATGTAGTTAGAAGTATAAAATATATACAAAATAGCCATATAGGCATACAATGTCAAATATATCCAATACAAAATATGTACAAAAATGTCGTATAGGCATACAACAAAGGGCTCAGGAATCAAAAGTCATTGCTCTCCATTCTCTCGAAACAAATTCTTTCCCTTTATTGGTAGGCCAAATGGCGATAAGTCTGTCACTCATTTACTCTAAGGTTGAGGAGTGCTCCTACTAATCCTCCCAAGGTTTAGTTCTCGATGAAGTGTTATTTGTTACAATAACAAGTACAAACATTAATATATAGAAATCACAGTATAAAAAATTATATATTTAACAAAATAATCACTTATCACCTCTAGATGATCACTCTCCTCAAGGGAAATATTTGCACTCACATGTTAAGGCATGCTGAAGCCCTATAGAAACCATCCAAAGATAAATTAAACTATGAATTAGTAATGGTTTGATTTTTTACTAACTAATAGCTATAACAACGAATGCAAAATGAAATTTAGTAATTTGCCTCATACCTCCATGAGAGGCATCGAGGAATCTATAGTAGATGAAACACCAAGCTCCATTGCCCTATGGAAATTTGGAGGTGTATCTGCTTCCAACATCTAACAATAAAACAAAAAATTATTCAATCACAAAAACTATAATAGCGATGCATGCCATGGCTTATAATTTATGAGATAATGAACAAAATTTTGAGTATTTATTAAACTATATATTTATGACTATCATGCTTAATATTTTCCCTATCCATAGCTTGTTCAAAAGTACCTATTTTTAGGATTTTATCCATAGCAGCAAGTTGGTGAACCGCTTGATAAAATTCTTTGGTAGACATGTACGATAACTATGATAGCATAGAGAAGGTAGTGAATTGTTTGAAAAATGCCTCAAAGAAATGGGGTCTCATGGTGATGGAATGCTATTACAAACAAATGTGTCATGGCATTCCCTCACCATGAGACCAAATCTATTTGAGGCATTTTTTCAAATAGTTCATTGCATTCTCTATGGTATTATGTTGGGATGGGGTGGATGGTATAGTGTGGTCTTTGTTATGAGATGGAGGGAAATCATGAGATGAAGAGGGAGGGGTGGGGACATGAAAAAGTGGAATAAAAGGTGGAAGGTTACATGGATTGGTAAATTGAGGATAAGGATGAGGACCTGTAAAATAATTTTGAGGGAAATTTTGGCTAAAGGGTTGGTTTCTATTCTTCGGGTAGTGAGTTGTTTGAAAAAATACCTCAAAGAAATTTTGTCTCATGGTGATGGAATGACATTCCATCACAATGAGACCACATTTATTCAAAGAATTTTTTCAAACTACTCACTACATTGACTATGATATTTCTTACTATTATGCTTTGATAGATTTTTTCCAGGCATCCATAGTTTGTTGGAAAGCACCTATTTTAGGCTTTTAGCCATAGCATAAAGAAAGTGAGTATTTTAATAAAATTCTTTGGTAGAAATGTATGAAAAATGTGGTAGCATATAAAATGAGGTGAGTTTTTTGAAAAAATTCCTCAAAGAAATGCGGCCTCATGGTAATGGAATGCCATTCCATTACCATGAGGCCGCATTTCTTTGAGGCATTTTTTTCAAACTAATCACTGCCTTGTGTATTCTATTGCTTACTATTATTATTTGATAGATTTTTTCTAAGAATCCATAGTTTGTTTGGAAGCACCTCATTTAGGCTTTTAGCCATAGTAGCAAGGAAATGAATTGTTAGATAAAATGATTTGGTAGACATGTATGGAAAATGTTGGAGCATAGAGAAGGGAGTGAGCTATTTGAAAAAATGCCTCTAAGAAATCTATTCCATCACCATGAGACCACATTTCTTTGAGGCATTTTTCAGACTACTCACTGCCTTGTCTATGCTTACTATTATTCTTTGATAGATTTTTTTCCAAGAATCCATAGTTTGTTGGAAAGCACCTTTTTTAGGATTTTAGCCAAAGCATCAAGGAATTGAACTATTTGATAAAATTATTTGGTAGACATGTATGGAAAATGTGGTAGCATAGAAAAGGTGGTGAGCTATTTCAAAAAACGCCTCAAAGAAGTCCATCACCATGAGACCACATTTATTTGAGGCATTTTTTCAAACAGCTCATTGCCTTGTCTATGTAATTTCTTACTATCGATACCAAAAAATGACAAGGTAACAACCTTTATGGGAAACTCAGTTAAAGGGGGAACCTATTGCATTGAACTGAGTAACCTCTAGATTTTAAAGAAGCCGACTTCTTCTATAGCTGGGGTTTTGAATGGGAAAAGGTAGTAGATATAAAAATAAAAGATCTAATTAAGGCGATGCACTAAGATTTAGATGTAAGGCATGATAAATATATATTTTGGAAGTGATTTAAGGGCCCGTTCAACAATCTGCTATGTCTTAGAATGACAAAAAAGAAATATAGAAGCCCGAAGGATTCACTCAATAACATAAAATAATTTTCATACAAATTTATCAAAAAGAGGAGTCAAAGACATGATCTAAACCAACAAACTTGGATTAAATTTATAGAAGTTATACAAATGAAACACTCAGTACCATAATGGCACTGTAAAACTTATCAAATATCCTGAGAAAATAGAAAGGCCGAACAAGGGCACGGTCTGTAAGTTCTTTGCAATAATCCAAAAGAAATAAAAGTCCTAGTTCTTCCACCAATTTCTTTTGTCAAAAAACTAAACCCCTTCTTCGTAAAAAGAAGTAGTATATATAATAAAATCCCTAGCCTAGTGAGTTAGTAATAGAAAATATCCTTTGATCATGAGCAATGATGTGTATAGAAATTATTTTTTGGCTGTTGCAATGAAAAAAGATTTGAGCCATGAACGAGGTTTCCACAATGCTAGATGCATCCCCTGCAAATGATAGTAGTTGTAACACCATAAAAGAGTGTTGGAATGTGTCATCCACTCATGATGACAATTATAATACGTGACAAATATTGTGAGTTTGTTGCTTGCTTCATCCCCTTGTGCCAAGAAGCCTTTAGAAGATTCATATGGCAAGTGGTCGGGGCCTGATGTTCATTCTCCCTTTTATGTAATGAAAATCTATGCACTGAAGACATGTGGAGGTACTCCAAACATACTACATTGTAGGTGGGGGTCACCAAGGAATGTGTGCAGGTAGACGATGTGGCATGTGGTCGGAACCCAATAGGGAAGCGATCGAAAGAAGCATTGGGGAGTGCAAACTTCTGACACTTGGAAGCATGGAAAATGCCGTTGAAAAGTGAAGGAAAGAATCTGCGCGAGGAGTGCTCAATTGACAAGTGGTAGTATTTGGATAAAGCCTTGTGAAAGGCACCCGATGTTGCATTCAATTGATGGTCATGGCAGATACTTAGCAAAAATAAATAAACCAAAGGGAGCTTGGGGAAATTTATATTCAAATCTTTTGGTGACTTATCAGGGGTGTTTTTCCTACGGAATGAAGAACCCAATAAATTTTTGTTTTGTAGATCAGAGCCTTCTCCATTGGGTGATGTGATCAAAGCTTAGAGAGAGAGATCTGTAGAGGCAACCATTTAGCATTGGATGAATTCAATAGGTCACACAAAATTTCTTGCGCTCCATGTAGATCGATCAATTCTTTGTAAGGTAGCGTCATTGACGTACCAACCTAGGACATGAGTTGAAAAAGAAGTCATGCAATTGGATGAGTGACAATGTCAATATCTTCTGCAGTACAATGCTGACTGAAACTCTTAAAAATAGATGCATCTCGTTTCTTTTCTTCAATCCTCACTACAATATGCTCCACCATGGTCACTGATTCATCTCCAAGAAATGGGGATGGTAAGACCATCTGAGTTAGGTGGGACAACCTTTCCTGCATTCTACGCATGGTCTGATCCAATGTGGTGGCACACTCACTCGCATGAAAGATGGTCATGTAGCAATGGATGAACCTGTTAGCTATTTTGGCAACGGCCTTCCGATCTTTAATTCTTGCACCTAACAAGACTTCATCCAAGATCGTATATAACCTATCCAACAACCTCCTGGCTCTCAAAACTCTCTATGTGATGGATTGAGGGAATTGCTTGATTTCTTCACGAAATTCATTGCCTAAACTTGTTGCCTCCACCATAAATTGGAGCATCCACTGTAGAGTTAGGCAGAAGGCCTTCACTCTCTCCCAATATGAAACATATAACTATTGGGCTACTTGAAGAAGGTATGACCCAATGAAAGGAGGTTGGGTGAAGGTTTTTAATAGGGCTATCTCTACATCCTTTAATTCCATATTATGTGTGAGCTCCACAACCTTTTGGTTTGTTGTAGTGAGTTGTCCCTACAGGGTCTGCGATTATACGATTCAGCTTGTGTTGACTCATTCCCTCTTTGTTTCTTCCTTATCCAAGGAAAACTTCATTTCTTGAACATCATTCTCTAGTTGGGCCTAGCGGATTACAAAATCTGCATCTTTTTGTTGTATCTTTTGCTCTAGTTGAGCACATTGACGACAAAATTCTTCATCCTTTTTTTGCACTTCTTGCCCCAACCGCCCCAGCTAGTCTTGATATTCTTGGTTCTTTTTTTGTAGCTTAGTGACCAGGTTAGGATTGAGAGATTGGAACTTCACAAGTTCCTCTTGGAGCTTCGCTTGCTCCACTTGCACTAGTTGGGATAAGCACTCAATTCAACATCCCTCACCTTTTTCCTTGGCGAGAAAGACCTCGACCCTTTCCTTGACACCGTTCAAGTCTTCTTCCCTCTTCCTTAGTTGGTGATCGGATTGAAGAAATCCGATGGTCACCACTCATTGTGTTTCCTCCATGAGCTCCACCTTGTCGTGAGGTTGGGCTATACCTAGGTTAAGCCCTATAGTGTACATATTGTATTCATCTAATTGCATCTCTCGTTGTGGTTTGTTGACAACTGGGTACATGGTCACAAAATGTAGCAACTGATGGGCCTCATTAAAAATAGTATGCACTTCTGGCTTTGTTGGTCTTTTAGTATCCTTAGCCTTCTACTTTTGGGCTATGATTTATTGTGCCTACTTTGTTTAGTCACCCTTTGATAAGAATTCTGATGGTGATCAGATGATTCTACCTTTGAAAGGTGCACTGGGAGGAAGGAAAAAATGAAAAGAGATGGTAGTGGACTCGGGTGACTTACTCTTTTGAACACTAATTGTTTGAGGTGACAAAGGAGGG
This sequence comes from Sequoiadendron giganteum, assembly GCA_007115665.2. Classification (NCBI taxonomy): domain Eukaryota; kingdom Viridiplantae; phylum Streptophyta; class Pinopsida; order Cupressales; family Cupressaceae; genus Sequoiadendron; species Sequoiadendron giganteum. The sequence continues at coordinate 56,102,016 of CM021107.1, read as the reverse complement.
ATATTCCAATATCCAACTTGTGAAACAATAGGAGGGATCTAGGGAAGCATCATAATGATGGATTACATCTATGGGGAAGAGTGGGTTGGGTCCGACACGAAAATGGTAGGGGAGGTATCAATGTTGGTGGTAGAGGTAGCCTATGGGGTGCTTGGAGGCACAAAATGGGCCAAGGAAAATGGTGAAAGGGTCTATAGAGGAGTAAGGAAAAATGAGGCCACATGAGAGAAGTGTGTGAAACCTCCCACGATCATTGAAGTAGTGGTTGAGAAGGAAGGATCAACGATTGAAAAGATAGGCACAATGGGCACAACATGGGAAACTAAGGATTGTGAAACAAGAGAAAAAGGAGTGAAAGATACCCGTGACATAGATGATTGCAATCCTTGGTTCCTCGCTAGCTCTTGGCTTACTTCAAGGTCCTACAATCACTCTTCAGATGATGCTTCGGTGTGTTGCCACTTTATTGGTAGCGAGTCTCCTACCACTATGGTTTTAGACAATTGTGGTTGGGTTGTTCTTGTCCTTCTTGTAGTCTAGGTGTGAGTCAGTGAAGACCTCATGAATGATATGTTCACCTACACATTAGAAGAAACTTTGCCAGTTTTCTTCATGGTTTTCCCTTTCCATTGCGCCAAGTCCGTTTGAGCTTTTATCTCTAGTTCCATTCCATTATTTGATTGTGCCTCAGCCTCTTCTGAATTGAATCCTTTCTCATCATCATCGTCAGAATCTGGATGCTCATTATTCCATAATTTTTTGAACCTGTCATCCATTTCCATGCTTTCATAAGGAGCCTCAGTGCATCAGGTCTCCTGATGGTATATCCAAAAATCGTTAATCTTCTCTTCCTTCTAGTTGTAATTCCTCGCCAAGTTGTTGTGAAGAGTATCCCCAATCTACCTTGTCTTATCATATTTCTTGGTCAGGTAGTAGAATCCAAGCCAGGGAGGCTGACCACCTTCGGTCCGAATGTAAGCTAGGTTGACCATAATTTTATTCCTATTCGTCAATGAATTCCAACGATTTTCCATGTAAGGTCGGGGGTTGTGTGTTACCTCAACATACACATTCAACAATTCTTTATCGAGGTTGTAACTCCACTTAACATTAATCTATACCAACCCTAGATGAGCTACCTTTGCTTCAAGCAGGTCATGAGTCCTCTTCTTTCCTATGATCATGGTCTTGAAGCTCATTGGGCACCTTAAATATCCCTTCTTCAATTTTCTATTGCAAAAGGTGAAGTTAATAATTGATAATTGATAAAAAACTTCAAGCACCAATACTCAAGTTGTAAGACACGTCGGGGGCCAAAAGGGATCCCCGGTGAAGCCGCCTAATCGAACTATCATGAATTCCTCACCCATAAACCAATCGTACTTCAAAGTGAATTTTTCCATGAACTTAATCTGGTCTAAGCTGAATCACAAGACACTACTGTCTTCCCTCAAATCCTACAAAATCAGACCTAAGAAATAATTCGAGAATACATAATAATCATATGTTGTAGAGAGGAGAGGAGTCTAGGTGGAAACTCATTTTTTCCTTTGGTTTTCATCAAAAATGGATAGCCCTAGATGCTTCTAGAAAAATTTGGGTTTCTGATGCAAGAACATATAGGTGAGGAAGGAAAAAAGCATGAAACTCTGTCATAGTTGGTACTCTACTATCTGGTTGAGCATCTCCTAGATGAGGAATTCTATGAAATCATACCAGAAAAGAGATTTTTTTTTGCACAATTGAAACCCTAAGCCTAGTTGAAACTCTTGAACCTCTCTATCAGTGTCTAGGATGCAAAAAAATTCCATCACTGAGAAGGAATCCTTCATGTCATTCTTGAAGCTTTTATGCGTTGTTGAGATCTGCATTGGTTTCTTTTGAGCTTCCTTCTACATTTGTGTCTCTGTGTTATCAAATTTCAAAGCTAAATCTCTGGTTCTCCAATAGGACTCTTATTTTTTCGGAGTGAATGAATCCACTTGAGGTACTTTAATGTTTCATTCTGGGATGCACAACATGTCCTAGATAGCCTCCTTGTAGACAATAACACTTAGCTCCTGACCCACAATGGTGTTTGTATCCTGGTTGAAATATCTAATGGCCTCATTGACCAATTCAAGGCAGTAGTGTATGAGTGGGACCATATATTGTAGAAGCCCATTTTGGTGCCAATGAGTCCAAGTCACTATTCCCTTTCATTCCTTCATAGGCCACCTCCCTAAGCATTTTAGGGTTCTTCGCAAGGATGGGATCATGAATATTATCCCACTCTTCTTTAATTTAGCTCTGATCTCTATGAGGGCTCTTCTTTTCTACAACCCATGTATTCACCCATGTTGGCTTGTGTGGTATACTAGGCGAAGCGTAAGAAGTATTCTCGAAGATATATACAAATAGTGTTGCATGCATGACTTCAAGTAAAATTTTGGTCTGCTCTTCTTGCATTCCTGTTTGGGAAATCTAAGCAACCTCCATTTTCAATGAAATTCCGCTCAGAAAGCACACTGAAGTGGTATGAATGGAACCTAAAGCACTAGGTAAGGCTCTAGACTCAAACCCAGATGACTTCTTGCTTTAGGCTCAATTTACACTAGGGTAGTGAATCTTCTGCAATTACCTCTACGTTTAGCTGTGTTGTTGCTAGATGCACAACAACTGGTTCCCTTAACATATTTTTTCTTCCAAGTCTCTTTGTGTACCTAAGAAGCTTTACGCTATGTTTAGCCTTTGCATTTGACATTTAGCATTTTCCTTCAATTTCTTGCCTTTAACCGGTAGATAGTTGCCTTTTTGCATTTAATTCGGCATGTACTACCATATCTTTCATCCATGCAAATTGAAATACTTGCCACTTTTGAAAAGACAAGAATTCCTAATTACATCAGTGATAGCATCCCTTTGACATGATTTTCTTGAGAAATTGAACCACCAGTGAAATGCTTTCCATCCTTTGTATGCCTTGGCAATTAATATCTCTAAAAGTATAATTAAGCTAAAACCGTAATGAGTACTTAGGAAATATTTTCTTTCAACCTTGGAACTTGAAATTGCCTAGATCGTGACACCTCAACATCCATCCGTATGAGCTATTACTTGGGACTACC
>CM021107.1:56017355-56096186 GCA_007115665.2 Sequoiadendron giganteum | reverse complement strand
GTGCAAGATAAATGATCAACTTATTGCAATATATAAGATGTCTAAACTTCTTAAGTCCCTTTACAATTGTGAATGCTTGCATTTTGATGAATTTATAGTTTGTCTCATATTCCTTCAAGGTCTGGGAGTGAAATTGTCTTGGATGTTCTTCATTCCCTTCATCGTTCTTCTGATTTAGAATAGTAGTGATGCTTGTTTTGCTACTAAATACATACAATATGAGATATTTTGAAAAATATAGATTTACTAGCATAGGAGGCAAAGAAATAGCATACTTCACCCTCTTGAAAGCTTCTCTTGCTTCTTTGGTCCATTTGAACAATTGGTCCTTTTTTAGCATGAAGGTGATCGGTCTGATTATTCCTGCAAAATAAAAAATAAACTTACTTACAAAGTTAACCTTCCCAAAAAATATTGGACTCCTTTCTTGTTGACTGGAAGGGGAAGTTCCCTGATTTCTTTTACCCTTTCAAGATCAATAGTGATTCCTTCTTGAGAAACTACATGTCCCAACAATTTTCCTTGTAGTACTCCGAAGTCACATTCTTTTGGGTTCAGGGATACCCCAAACTCTTGGCACTTTTTGAAAACCTCTTGTAGATGATAAAAATGGTCACCTTTGGACTTGGAAAATACAACCAGATCATCTAAATAGATGAGGATAATCTTGTTGATTAGTCCATCGAAGGCTATGTCCATTGCACGCTGGAAGGTGGCTCCCGCATTAGAGAGGCCGAAAGGCATCTTAGCATATGTGAACATTCCCCACTTGGTGGTGAACGTTGTCTTGTGTTGATCTTCTTCTTTAACCCGAACCTAATTATAGCCCAAGACACCATCCAATACAGAAAATATCTCCGAACCTACCATAGTCTGTAAGATTGATTCAATGGAAGGCAATGGATACTGATATTTTAGTGATTCCCTATTTAGGTCACGAAATTTGACAAAGAGACAAATTTATCCATTTTTATTTCATACTAGAATGAGGTTAGATACCCACGTAATATGCTTGATTGGAAAGACATAGGTTTAGCACCTTCCGTTAGTTTGATGGTGTGCTAGATGATGTTAGGATCATATCCTTTGAGGTCATTAGAAGACTAGGCAATGACCCCTTTGTAGTTTTTGCAGAAGTGTATAAGCCTATCATTGTCACATTGTAGAAATTATTTCCCGACCTTCAATTTTATTCCATCTTCACCTCAAGGTCGGCATAGTCTACTTGGTTCGCTACAAATTTTCTCCTATCATTCCTTGCATCATTACAGTCAAATTTTTTTTTATCATGAATATCCCTTTCAAAAGCTTGTTTTATCTTAACGGAATGATCTTCCCTTCATTTGATTCTTCAATCTTCAGCCAGAACTGATCGGTGAACTCTCCCGACTGTTGAATGAATGAGGTGATGTGTTCATCACTTTAAAATACCTACCCGATTTGATCATTATCTGGGATAGAGGGTCAGATAATCACTCAGACAGAGTGTGCATTCTCAATTAAATCAAAGATAGGATCAAATTGAGATCCTATTGTTTCCATGTGATTCACAGTTGAATTCTACTCCCTTGGCACTGTGTGAATGTTAAAAGCTTCAAAGCTTTCAATGAGGTCCCATACCTTGTGCCTATAAGACTGCATTCAAAAAAAATTTGCAGCAGAGATGTTTATAACTTGATTGATTACAAGCTCAAAATCTCCAAAAATCATTATTTTTTTGACACTCATGTGCTCTGTGAGGCTTAGCCCTTGCACAAGACCTTCATATTCATCTTCATTATTTGAGCAAGAAAAATGGAAGCAAAATGATCTGAGAATATACTCATTGGATGGAAATGTTAAGAATATCTCAACACCAACACCGAATTTGCATATGTCCCCATCAAAGTGCAATGTCCAGAGCTCTAAGGCTTGATCAGCTACAAAGTCCTTTAATACCCTCAAGAAATCTTGAGCCTTATCATAGATGACGTAGGTGCCCAAATCTGTAGCATGTTAATTTTCAAAAGGATCATTGTCTTCATATTTACTCAAGAAGACTTCATCCCATATATCCTAGTCTTTGGTTTCTTTCTCATCTCCCTGTCGCTCGACACCGATTACCTATTCTTTGGTGAAAGAAGTATGGGTGGCTTCAAATTTGATCATGGCTTCATCAACCACATGTTCTAAATGCAGAGGTTGTAATAATATCATCTTAGCTCCATGCTTGGTCTTGAGAATTAGGTGGGACCAATCCAAAGAAAGGTATCCACCTATCTTTGAGGTGAATTCCTGGGATAGGCAGAGGCCAAACATGGGAGGGACATCTGTGATCACTGTATCTTGCAACATGGTGATGCTAGGACATGAGAACAAGGTCAAGGGGAGGTCTTTAATGAGGCCTACGGTTTTGACCTTATTGCCATCCAACTGCATAAATCCTCTCTTTAAGGGCTCATAGCTAAGCCCTAGGGCTTCCTCTATATGCTTGGGAATAACTATGGTGCTAGAACTAGAGTTGATCATGGAGTTATGCAACAGTGTCTTCCCCATAATGAGGGTTAAGAAAAAGGGTTTAGGTTTTGATTTCTCCTCTTTGACATCAATTGAAGTCACCTCTGCAGTATTCGAAAGAACTTTGGGCAAAGGAGATGAGTTAGTAGCCATTTTGTAATCTTGTTATATCAGTTGCACAACCACATATTTCTACAAGGCCTTCTATAGCAATGAATTTTGTTCTATAATGGATAAGATATCCCAAAGGGATACAATAGAAGAATATTTCTTTAATTTTTCCACTACTTTGAAAGGTGATGGATTCAAAGGCTTTTATTCCTTGGCCCTGGTGATGTTAATATCCTTGTGTAGTTATAGGTACAAATCAATTGTGGAAGTGCTAGGGGGATGGTCCAAGATGCTTCTAGGTTGTAGAGTGATCGGCTAGCCTATAAATCTCCTTTTTGATCGAGTATTGTAGTCAAACTATACTTTTAGGGTCACCAAAGTAGATGCTTCATATGTGAACACTACTTCCTCTCCTTCCATCCATTATAAAAGGGTGTCATTGGGAGCTATGTCATTTTCTTGTTTGAAGGATATTCCCTACATCTATGTGGTAAGAACCACACTCTCCATTTGTGGAGAGGCATATGTATAACCTCCTAAATTTGGTGCTACGCCTTGGCTGCACTATTCTACAACTTTTTTCTTCAAATTTCCATGTGGATAGTTTCAAGAAATATATGTGTTGCAACAGGGGAAGCACCAGGGATTAATATATTCAATGAGGTTGTTCTGCCCTATAGTCAGCTCTATGCTCATACTTGTTTGAGAAATTCCCAACGGAGTTGGTATCGGTACTATTTGGTTCTGTTGATAGGAGGGTCTACCACCTTGATATTGGTTTTGTTGGTAGGAAGGTGTACTGCCTTGATAAATTTGGTAGGATGGTCTTGGAGGAGTGGCTTGGTTGTGCTTGATAGTGGTTACTTTGTTTGTTGAGTTTTGTAGCATCTCCTTTATGTTAGTCATCTCATTCTTCAAAGCACCAAATGTAGAAGAAAAATTTTGTGGTGCACTTGGATATGTGTACATAGATGGGGGCAACATAGGTGTGATATTAGATAGAATCTCCTAGGAATAAATTGATACTTGGGGGAATATCAGCATGATGAGCCGAGGTGGCAACTTCCCGACGTTGATTAGATTATTCTCCGCCTTAACTGCTACATTGTATACATTCGGTAATGTGGTCCTGCCAAGTGACTAGATCATCATTGAGATATCAACGTTGATATATTTTAAGTATAAAATGAATACTAACTTGACTGGTGGGCGGATGGCATTCTGGATTCTCTGCTAGGTTGTATGGAACTGAGCATTGAATTTTGTCATGGCTTCAGATGGGACTCGCTTTATTATCGCTAGTTGATGATATAGCAAGGAATTGTCTCCATCATTCAAGAATATTTCATAAAAAGGATCCTTGATCCGATCCCAAGTATTGATAGTGTTAGCTAGTAGAGTGTGATAGCAATCTAATGCTTTTCCTCTAAAAGAAATTGCGAGCAACCTTAGTGTTATGTTTTGATTTGTAACTCCAAGTACCAAATATAGGTCCGCCACATCTTGTAGATGTTCAGATAGTGTTCTTGAGCCATCTTTGGTAAAATTAAGAATAGCTTTGAGAGAAGATACTAAGATAGGGGCCAAAACAGTAGGTGCAATTGGGGCTACAAGGGGACTCCCGACGTCCCAAGCCACATAATTTTGGTTCAAAATCTGCAACATGGCTAGTGGACGGGTTGGAAATTTTACTAGGCAATTTTGAGTTATTTGTTGTTACTAGTAGAGTTACTAACAAGCCAAAAAAAAATTTTTGTTCACGACTTGGTAATAGGCCGATGGCTTATACACCCTCTTTGATTTTTGGTACAATTCGGGTCCCACCGGGCGTGCTAGAAAAAAGAAATTGTTGACGTCAAAAAATGACAAGGTAACAACCTTTATGGGAAACTCTATTAAAGGGGGGACCTATTACACTGAACTGAGTAACCTCCATATTTTAAAGAAGATGGATTCTTCTATAACTGGGATTTTGAATGGGAAAAGGAAAAAGATATAAAAATAAAAGATTTAACTAAGGTGATGCACCAAGATTTAACTGTAAGGAATGATAAATATATCTTTTGGATGCAATTAAAGGGCCCGTTCAACAATTTTCTATGTCCTAGAATGATAGAAAATAAATATAGAAGCTTGAATGATTCACTCAATGACATAAAATAATATTCATACACATTTTTTGAAAGAGGAGTCAAAGACATGATCTAAACCGAAAAAATTGCATTAAATTTATAGAAGTTCTACAAATGAAACACTCGGTACCATAATGGCACAATAAAACTTATCAAATATCCTAAGAAAATAGAAAGGCCAAACAAGTGCACAGTCTATAAGTTCTTTGCAATAATAAAAAAGAAATAAAAGCCCTAGTTCTTCCACCAATTTCTTTTGTCAAAAAAATAAACCCCTACTCCGAAAGAAGTAGTATTTATAATAAAATCCCTAGCCTGGTGAGCTAGTAATAGAAAAGATTCTTCAATCATGAGGAATGATGTGTATAGAAATGATTTTATGGTGATTGCAATAGAAAAATATTCAAGCCATGAACGAGGTCGCCCTAGCGCCAGATGCATCCCTTGCGAACGATGGTAGTGGTCCCAACAGAAAAGAGTGTTGACATGTGTCATCCAATTATGATGGTAGTTATAATACATGGAAACTATTGTGAGGTTGTTGCTTGCTTCATCCCACTACACAAAGAGTCCTTTAGAAGATCCATGTGGCAAGTGATCAGGGCCCGATGTTCATTCTCCCTTTTATGAGATGAAAATATGTGTGGTGAAGACACATGGAGGTCCTCCAAACATACTACACTATAGATAAGGGCCACCAAGGAATGTGTGTGAGTAGACGCTACATGGCATGTGGTCAGGGCCTGATAGGGAAGTGACCAGAAGAAGCATTAGGGAGTGCAAACTGCCGACACGCGAAAGCATGGTGGATGTTGTTGAAAAGCGAAGGAAAGAATCCTTGTGAGGAGCGCTCAGCTAACAAGTGGTAGTATTCATATAAAACCTTGGGAAAGGAACCTGATGTTGCATTCAATAGATGGTCATGGCTGGTACTTAGCAAAAAAAAAATAACCCGAAGGGAGCTTGGAGAAATTTATATTCACACTTACTATTATTCTTTTTGATGTAGGAGCACCATTGTTGCTCAATTTGGTGTAAAGAGTCTAGTTAGGTTTCTTGAGTCATGTTAAGTTCAAATAAGGCCATGTTGGGCCATTTTATAATGTTTTTGTGGGTTTGAGTCATTATGTGGTCATTACGAAAAAATATTGCAAATTTGCTAAATGATGTCATATTGTAATTGTTTCAAAAGCGCAAAAAATGTCCATATGAGGAATCCCAATGGTCATGGGAAGTTGTAGAGGTAGTTTTAGGCATTGGTAGGTATGATTTGAGATATAAATATGTCGATAACTTTTTGGAGATAGTTTTTGAATATTTTGAAGGAGTATTCTAATAAAATATCTTAGTTTTATTGTTATTTTATGTGTATTTTCTTCATTACCAGCTTGTGTATGGGTCCGTATAGTAAGGATTTTCTTTGAAATGATTTGAATCTATTGAAGGATTTTATTAGATTTAATTTTAATGCACTCTTGGGGGATTTAATTGCGTCTTAATAAATTTAGAGGTTGATTACTAAGTACTAGTCTGAAACAAGGGTGCAAGGGTTTGAGGCCTAGAATGATCTAAAGGGCCATTCCACCTACTCTACAGGTTGTAGTTTAGTGGAATAGGACTAATTAGACAAGGATAGGGTGTAGGAATAGGATAATTGGATTAGTGGAGATATTGGATGAGGTTTTGCATGCTTCCTTGTTGAAAACATAGAGTTTGGCCTTTGGAACAAGGCTAGTGCTGGTAGATTGAAGAATTGTTAGACCCTATTGAAATATGTGAAAATATGTGTATTTTGATATATCTTGAAGGTCTGAGATGTTAGAGGAGATCATATTTTTGGAAGGGAATGAAACCCTAGTTGAACCAAGTATGTAACATGATGAAATTGGGAGGTCTGTGAAGGAAGTGTATAGGAAAATTGAGGGAAGCAAATTTGGAGGATGAAATAAGCTTGTGCAAGATGTATTAGGTCTGTTGGAAGTGGTTTTAAGGTTGTGTGAAGTCTAGGCAAGTGATTTTCTATAAACCCTTGGTATTTTGCATGTAGAGTGAGGGTTTCATGGATTAGTGACCAAGAAGTATTGAATCTAAGAATAAATGTTTCAATTTGGTATTTTGTCTCACAATTAGTGACTTTCTACAAAGATCTAGTGAGAACTTAGTATTTAGGCGGTACTTCCTTTGTAAACGAGGGCTATTGGGTGGTTTCAAGATAAGGTCTTAGAGTGGAGTTGTTGAAATCTATTGTTATCTATGGTTTGGTGAGTGATTAATTTGAGTTTGTATGGTGACTTTAATCTTGTTAGATGCCTCTCAATGTCTTGGTGAAGGTTTTGAAACCTTGAGGGTGTAGTGGAGCCATTTGGTGACTAGTTACATTGGAGAGCCCTCGCTATGGTTTGCAAGACCATTTCAGGCCCAAATTGTGAATCCATGTTGTAATTCAGTTGGTGACCTCCCTGTCATGGCATCATTTTCATATATTTCTTCCAAGCATCCATAGCATAGACAAGGCAGTGAACGATTTAAAAAGATGCCTTAGTAAAAAGAGGTCTCATGGAATGCCATGACAAGAAAATATTATTAGCAATTTCTCTTAGTTATTACTTATACTATGTGAAATAATTGCACCACTACTTATGTTGACTTTCTAAACAACTATATTGTAGTTCTAATTTTGTCATCTATCAACATCTAGTTATTAGTTATGGAAATTAAAGTACTACTTTGAGTTTGAAATATGTGTAATGCAATGTAATCGACGATATGAATATAAAATACACAAATCTATTAAGTACAAATCATTATTTAAACTCTTTATTCTATTACCTATGTGTATGTTTGTCTAACTCCACTGGCACTATGAGGTGTTCCCACAAAACTTCCAATATTAGCCTATTCAACATCCAAAATAAAATATTAGAATACAATTCATATAACAATGCTATTAACATGTAATAAATTGGAATTTTTTTTACTAGTTACATACCTCAACGGTAGATACAGTGGAGTATTAAGCAGGTGTAGGGCCAGTGTATCCAACATCAACACTGTGACCCTGAAATTTAATTAAAATCATAAAAATAAATTAGTTATTCTTGCATTTAAAAATTGAAATTTAATAAATTAAATTCAATGAACATGCTAACATTTACCTAAGTATCGATTCCAAAAGCCTCTTTCAAAATTTTAGTTGCCATCACCATCTCCATAGCTGCAGATGTATCTTGCATAGCAGCCTCTTGAGTGTCAATGGGATCATGTGAACAAGTCACCCCACAAGCCTAACATGAATGAGATGGAATCCCACCACTCAAAGACTCCCTTGGATGGCACTGTAGTACTAGACTAGCATGTTGGGTGACACTCTAGGTCAAAGAGGTGACAGCCTAAAAAGTGTCTACCTTGACACTCTTCTTCATGATGGAAGGGGTAATGATGAGCTCATGATCTAGCCTAGGGAGAGCTCATCTCGCTTTCCACCTAGGATCTTGTCATGCACTGGGTCTATCTTGAGCCAACTGCCCACCTCTCCCCTGGAAGTCCCTCATATCAAAATTATTCAAGCTTTTATTCAAGATGAACTCACAATATAGTTTCCTTAGGAAATATTGTGGGACTTCGCAATTGTTGCATGGTGGGTAATAAAAAACCATGTACCACCTATCCCCAAAAAATTTCCTAATCCCTTGGTGGTGAAACCAATGGATAGGAAACCTCTTCATATGAGGTCAATATTTTATTTTTGTGTGGATTGATTAATAATGAGCATAAATCTAATTTTGTAATTTTTTCATATTTTACATCTTTATATGATAATTTATCTCTGTAAAAATCCCTAGCCACCTGCATCCTATCTTGCCAACCACTTAATTGTTTGTTGATTACATCTATATGTTTTAACATTTATTTAAGTGAATTTGCAAGTTTTCTTCTTTCCATGGTTGAATCTACTAAATCGTTCAACCTCGTGATTAAGTTCTCAATTTGTTTTTTATTGTTTTCAATTACCCTCATTAAATTTTGCTGAGTGTTAGGAGGATGTTGAGGGATTGATAGAGGAGATTGTTGTTGTGGTTGTTAAAATAAAGGATTTTGCTTTTGTTCTTGTTGCTTTAGTTGTTGAGTATTTTTAGGAGGGTTTTCAAGAGGGTTTCTAGGATCATTACATTTTCTACAAATTCAACAAATTAATATAAAAAACAACATAAAACTAAAAGATTCACAACAAAAAACAAAAAATTCTTACCTATTCGACTAACTTGTCGACATGGCGCATCTTGGCAACAAAATAGCAATAAATTGATGAAAAAAATGCAAGATTGTCTCCTCCTAGAATGAAAGGACACAAGAGAAGGGTTTTTGGCCACAGACAGCAAAAAAAATAGGCAACATAAAAATGAATTCAATTTTTTTTTTCTTTGAATAACTTATACCGCAATCATGCTATACTACGAGCACGTTATACCATGAGCATGTTATACTATGAGTGCTTTATACCATGAGCATGTTATACCATGATCACATTATACCATGAGCGTGTTATACCACAAGCGTGTTATACTATGAGCGTGTTATACCACGAGCATGTTATACTGTGAGCGTGTTATACCATGAGCGTGTTATACCGTGATCATGTTATACCATGAGCATGTTATACTGTGAACGTGTTATACCACGAGTGCGTAATAGGCTCGATGTGGTCGAGCCTTAGGCTCGATCGCACAAAGCTATATCGTGAGCACGTAATAACATGCTCATGGTATAGCCTATTAGAAGTTTTAAAACATTTGGCCACAATTTGGCCCCCCATATTTTTGCACCCGCCTGAGAGTTTTTACTATATTAGGGTTAAAATTTCCGTTCATTCAAATTAACATAATGGGATCTAGAGAGCTCTATTTTTTAAGCATTCAAGAGTCTTCACAAGAGAATTCAAGTTTCAAAAGAAAGCAAAGTTGAAGTCTTAGAGTAGCATTAAAGTGCTTTTGTAGGTCTTCAAACTCACTTTCATTCAAGATCTACCATTTTCAAGGGTTTATCATGGTTGTAAATGGTGAATCATGATGGATTCTAGGTTGGGGAGATGCAACTAGCCATCGAGTCAAGCCTAAAGACTTATTTCCTAAGTGATTTCATCCTTCATCATCACTCTATTTTCAGCCTAAGGGAGGTACATTCATCATTAGGACTCATTTCGGGTGATTAGATATCTCTCATTGCGAGTCATTCCTCTCCTTTGTTTCATTCTTGCATCTTATTCTAGCACAATAGAATAGGGTTGCACTACATTTCAAGTTTCCTAATCTTAGATACACTTAAGGTTAGGATTTAAATTCCTATTTACATTCACATTTTATATCAAGATTTAATTACCAAACTAGGGGATTGACCGAGGAAAACCCCCCATAAGAAAATCAAGTCTATATTTCGTTTTGCAGGTCTTTCTATGGATTTGGATCCAAAAATCAATTTGGGAGAGAAGAGGAGGTGTTGAAGTGCAGATCTAAACTTTGAATTCTAGAAAAAGTAGAACGGTACTGATATGCCAAAAGTGGCATATGAGTCCTAATATAGGCCATTTTCAAGCTTTTTGCAAATTCATATACCCTCTTTCCAAAGACCTATTCCTGTACAAAACCTTGATCTAGGATTGATTCGCCTAGATTGGTTTATGAGTCCCAGTAGGTCCAAATTTTAGGATTTTTTAGTATTTTAGAGCCCATTCAAGTCTTCTTTAGGTTTCCAAGTGCACACATTCCATCCCACAACTTTCTGTTTTCTTTTATATGCTTTTCTAGGTCATTTAGTGAAAGATTGCATCATAATAGGGCTAAGCATTGCATTTGTCTTCCCAAGTCTTAACTTGGTGGTGAACCCCTCATTATTTTATAATCAACCCCTAGGACAACCCTATTGCAAGATCTCTTTCTCCTTTACATTGAGATCTCTAGGATTTGTCATTGAATGAAAGAGTGTGAAGATTGATATTCTATCTTCCAAGCATAGAAACCAATCAATTTTCTCCCTTTCACATCCTAAGATAGTACCTCATCATACTTGGATGCTGACACTTCTAGATCACATGTGAAAGAGGGTTGATTGCATCAATCGAGGTATAAGTATTCACTATGCTCCTCATGAGTGGTTATCTCTTTAAAGGAGTCACTCTCCACCTTCCTATGATTGAAATATTCAACAACATCCTCCTTTGTAGGCTTGGTCTGGAAGCCAAACCCAAATCCATCTAAAATATCATCAATGAAATGATTTGCTTGATTATGAAAAGCTAATTTGAAGATATCATCACGCTTGCTTCTTTCATGTCCATATTTTCAAAGAACCTTAGTGTTGTGCCCCTCAGTTTTCTTTCCGCTTTTGATCATTACTTGGATTATATTTGGACTTTATGATACTTCTTTGTTGATACTTGGATATTATGACACTTTGATGCAATATTATGATGACACATTTATATCTAATGTTTTATACTTATACCATGTTTAGTAGATCAATTTAATTGTTTATGCGGGTTATCATTGATATGAGCATTATGTGTTTATTGGATGTATGTTTTATCATGATTTGATATATGTTTATTGTGTTTTGATGTATTGGTGAAGTGGAACATGGCCGCATCAGTCGCTTTTGAGTGCCCTATGACACTACGATTTTCCCTACACAGTGTGTTTGCTTGTTTATCTATATACACATTCAACCATTTGATTTTCTGTACGTTGCAAGTACCAAGCATCGACTCCATCTGAATTGCCAAATATGAGGGTGCCTTAATCCCAATGGATTTTTTTGATTTAGAGATAGCATTGGGTTCCCCACATTGAGCCATCATCCTTGACAAGGATGAGTGTTCGTTTATTGTTCCCTATTGTGTGGTTAGTCTGAGTCATCTTGTCGATGTGGTTGTCGTTCTACTTTCTATTTCGCCTTGCAGTCAGGTATTGTGTGATAGCATGCTCATTTGAGTGATGTACAAGATTTTTCCTTTCTTTGATTATTTCGTTAAATTAGAGATTATTAGATTTAAAAGTCTTAGAAATAATTTAAATAAAAGCTTTTATAAAATTGAAGTATTAATTAAATAAAATATTATTAAATTATTTATTTGATTTTAATAAATTGGAATTTATGGTTGAAAATGAAATATTTAAATAAATATATTAAAATGAAGTTGTTGTGTGAACAAATTTTATGAAAGATTAAATTAATAAATTTAAATTCTTTAATAGCTAGATTAGTTGTTTAAATTATAAGACATGGTTAAAAATTATAAAAGATAATTAGTTGCATTTGTGAATGGTGGGGAAAATTAAAAGAAAATTAACTAATTAATTTAAGGAAGTGGATGCAGTTATGGATGGGAGTAATAAATAAATTAGTTAAGACTTAACTGAGGGAGGGGGCTTTTGGATTAATTTTGAGAAACTAATCTTGCTTTTCTTGGTTGTAAAATTTTTTGGGGTTCTTCGAGAATTTCTTGGGATTTTTGTAGTGTTGTGGAATATCAAAAGGAGTAGAAGCTGGAATTGGAAGAGCTCTGCATCAAGAATTCATCTGTGACAAGCATATAGACCAGGTTGCATTATAATTCCTCCATTTTAAGGTTGAATAAGAAATGAATAATGCAAGATTGTGTTGTTTTGAAATAAAACATGTTTATAATAATTGAACTTGAAAGGAAACCATGAATATATACATTATTTGGATTTTTTTCATCTCTTCCAGTAATAGTTACATACTTAACCTATAATATTTGTATATCATATACTATCTGAGGTGTCTCAATTTTGTAAACACTCCCTTATGGCGTCAGAAAAATATTCTTAATCCCTTATTTTGTAGTTTTGGGAAAAGTCTTGAATTTTGAAGTACCCTGTTGCTTTTATTTGCTCAGCCACTTACCTTTTCTTTGAATTGATCATTGGAATCATTAATTCAATGGATTTATCAAAGCGTAGCTTGAACCATACTCTGCTAAGGCATCCTTCTTTGGAACCATCCAAGTCGTTTTGTAATCATTACTTCCTTATTCGGCTAAAAAATTGTATAAGTCCAGAGGGTCGACCATACATGTATGACCTGCATATTTAATAGGTGTTTTTTTCCTTAATTGTCGAATTTTATTACATATTGAAAATAGTATTGAAGCACACTAGAATCAGGTGTGTGTTGGTTAATTTTTCTGAGTATTGACCACTGAATATTAATGAGTGTTTTTCCCTATGTCACCTTCTCTAGGCATCATCCCAATCTTTCAGCCGATTCTTTCTTAAATGTATTGAGTTCTTGGGTGGCGTATCAATCAGTGCTCTATGGTTTATTATATTTTGTTTCAAAGAAGAAAAATCCAATATGTATTTGGTTTGGAATTAAAGCCGTCCCTGTAGCATTTAATCATGCTTATTCGATATTGTACTTTGAACTATTAATTCCTCCAAGTTAAGTTGAGCTTTAGTCTGTCAACCTCTAGTCAGTTAGAATATAATATAAGCTAATCTCTAATGTGTATCAAAATTTGAATGCTTGAAAATAGATATCTTCATGCACAACATATGAAAATTCCTCTCCTCTTCATGATTAATCTCTTTAATAATCGAAATAAACTATTTTATTCTTAATGTATGCATTTGAACCGATATAAACTCTTAGAGCTACAGTTTGTTAGGTGCCTTGTGTGATTATTGAACCGAAAGTTGATTTAGATGAAAAACTAAAGCATTGAATGATATTTTGAATTCCGTAGAAATCACTTCCATTCTTTTGAATGCTATAAAGATTATTTGTTATGCGTGTCAAATTTCAGTATATATATATGTTCATTTATTTACTTGCTGAAAAATCTTGTACTTTAAAATTTAAGACAAAACCTTTATTCATGAAAAAACTAGTACATATGTGTATACTTTAGTATATATATATATATATTTGGATACATTAAAAGAGTGTCGTTATTTTTATTGTTAAGTAATTGTGTTTGTAAATAAAATAAATAGAGATAATATTTAGTATAAAGAATATTGATTTAACTATTTGAAATAATTGTAAGTTAATTGAATAGATGATATAGTGTTTCTTTTAATGAATGTCGGCTTCTCTTATTTGTAGATTTGTAAAATGCCTTGCATGGATTTATTAAAATTGTATTATTGAGTAATTCTTTGGCTATTAACCTTGGGGTGATTAAGCAATTGTTAAGATTAGAGTCATTTTGCAAAATTGTGTTGTTAGTCTTCTAGAGGCAAGGGGAGGGAAAAATTCTTTTCTTGATGGAACTTTGACAAACCTTGGTAATGGCTGGTTTTGTATTGAATGTATATATGATAGTCTTCAGTCTTGCATAGTATATTCACCCATGTGGTTGGAACTTGAGTGCTGGAAGGGTTATGCCTCGCCTTGTTGTTTATGATAATGAAATTTTGTGATTGTGCAAGTTTGATTTGATCTTTGATTTCATTGGGGTCTCCTTGTTTCTAGTAGGGGAGTGGTTCTCAATGGGGGCCAATGCACAATGGAGAGCCTAGGTAACCCATGTGGGAGTTTCGTAAATAAGTGATAACCTAAAATGAACTAAGGGGTTAGGTAGTAATCACACTAATCAAGTTAAGTGAATGCCTCACTCATGGCTCAAGTGCTTGTTAGGATTGAGATGAGTTGGGAAGGCCTGGTTGGCAAGACCATCTTCCTTGTCCTCACGAAAGGAAGATTGGTTCTGCATGTGTCACCCTATGGGGTCAGAGACTAGTAGGAGACTTCCAGGGTAACCATAGATGGGGATGGCATCTGGTGATAGACTGCAAGGGTAACCCATGTTAGGATCATGTGATGAAACTCCCTCCTATGAAAAACTAGCATTTGCTTGCTTCTTGATCCCCTTAGATGTTTGTGTGCTTCTGGAAGTGGTGAACTGTTGTTTAATAGTGTACTCTACTTGTTCAGTGATGTCATGTTGGGCCTTTGTGTTGCCTTTGTCCCTTGACTGTCTTGTGGTGGAACCTTAATGCTATCTCCTAGCATGGGGGGTGGACCTTAGGGTTCCACATGGTTAGTTGGAATGTTCCTTGTACTCCATTGGGTTCCCTCACTTGGTTCATGTTCGTGGTGATTACTCTTTGATATGAAGAATTTTGCCCTTAATTCAATTTATGTGGATATCTTTCATGTATGGTATCCTAAGCTATTGTAATATGTATTATTCTCCTCACCTATTTGTGAGGAGAGATTGTTGTTCAAGATGTAATAATGTAATGATGTTTCATTGTAATTATTGTAAACTCCCTCTTGTAATGAGGAATGTAATTGAGATTATTGTCAATTTAATGGATAATTTCGTATTAGTTTATCTTGTAAATGTGATGATGAAATGGAATTCATATTGTTGTTAGAATTTATTTAATGTCATGATTTTTAGTTCTGTTAGTTAGTTAATGGGAATCAAGTATAGTAGTCGCGGACCTCAGAGGACTTAGGTTAGAATTTGAGTTAATGTTTTATTCATAATCGTGTGATTATTGCACTTCAATTTTTATTTTTATTTAGGTGTTAGTGCATTGTCCTCTAGGGTCTCATGGCGAGGAATTACACATGGTACTAGAGCCCAAGTTCAAACACTGGGTTCTCTTGGTATATACAAGAGCCCATCAAGCTGAATTAGCTGTATAGATTTTGAAGTTTGAGTTTTCCCTTCTTGACCTCATCTAACACCCTGAACTTCTCCTTGGTGTTGTCTATGTAGTATAATTCCTAGAGGTTGGGGTCAAGGTCGAGGGCATGGTAGAGGTCATGGTGGTGGCCATGGGGCCAATCACTAGGACTCCCCTCCTCAGAGTTCCCATGAGTCTGAACATGAGGAACAATAGGGTTCCTAGAATAATCAGGGAGGTGGAGGTCAGAATTCAGATCAACCAAAGTTGGAGGGTGCACAATTGTGTCATTTACTTAAAGAGGCTCTTGCACACCTTGGTCCTAGATAGGAGGGTGAACAGTTGTTGATTGGAGAGAGAGAGGTCTCCTAGGAGAAAAAATATTACAATTGAGCAAGAGGCTATTCTAGCCAAACATATGAGAGATCTTTTGAGATCTCGTCCTCCTACTTTTGATGGGACTAGTAGTGGTTTAGAGGTAAAGACCTGGTTAATTGATCTAATTTTTTTTTTCATTATACATACATATGGTAGTAACATCAAGGCTAGGTGCACTATCATGCATCTTCGAGGTTTTTCTTCCACGTGATGACATTTATAGGAGTATAAGCTTTATTTGGAGATAGATTCAATATCATGGGAGATGTTTTTTGAGAGATTCAGAGCTCGATTCTTGTCTGATCATTGGAAACAATGTTGTGCGGATGAGATCCATGAGTTGAGGTAGATGGCGATGTTAGTTGAGAAGTATGAGCAAATATTTTATGAGGTTAAGCAGTATGCTGGCATAGGAGATGATGAGGGTATGCTAGTACAACATTTTATCAAGGGCTTGAATACCCGTATTAGTGGGGGTGTTCATGTGTTTGAATCAAAAACCATGGAGGTATCCATAGAGAAGGCTCAAATAGTAGAGGAGAATTTGGTTATGGATTTAGGTGGACAAATAGGTGTATAGATTAGTACTGCACCTCCAGTTGGTGTTAGATCTCAGGTTGCAGATTTTTCTAAGGGCCATCAAGAACCTACTAAGGGTGAGCACCAACAACACTCTCGGTTAAAACATAAATTCTTTGTCTTATCATGGTGGTAGTTCTTTTCAAAAAAATAAAGATCAAAGCTAGCAGGGAAACAAGTGTGATCATTTTGATCAGCCAACACGAAGCTCTCAGTCTATGGTTAGTGGAGGTAATTTTCCATAGACCAGTGCACCCTCAGGTGGATGGGGATTTGGTAGAGGCACAAGATGTTTCTCTTGTGGTCAGTAGGTTCATATTGCTAGATAGTTGCCTTAGAAGGGCACATCTGGATTTAGTCAAATGCTGACCACTTTAGAGTTGATAGTAGGGGACGTAGGTAGGTCGCACAGGATGTTTGTTGTAGTGGATAGCCACCAGGACAAACATCAGGGTGCCATAGTAGAGGTTTTTGATAGAGGACATGCATCTTACACTGGAGCCTATGGCCATTCCTTAGTACATGAGACTCACCATTAGGGGTCAAGGCATTGAGTAGGAGTGGTTCCAATGGGTTCCTATTGTTGAGTACTTATTCACTTGGTAGGTTGAGAAAGAGTTTACCCTTATCTGGTTGTAGGGTTCTAGTTGTAAGCCTGGTCCTAGGGGGCAGGATATAGTTCCCCTTAGTTTTATTTCCTACTTTTGACAGTTACTTGGATTATATTTGAAGATTATGATACTTGTTTTTTGATACTTGGATAGTATGAAACTTTGATGCATAGTTATGATGACACATTTATATATGATGTTTTATGATTATACCATACTTAGTAGATCAGTTTAATTATTTATGTGGGTTATCATTGATATGAGTATTATGTGTTTATTGGATGGATGTTCTATCATGGTTTGATATTTGTTTATTGTGTGTCGATGTATTGGTGAATGGGAATAGGGTTGCATCAGTCACTTGTGAGTACCCTGCAACACTACAATTTTCTCTTGATGATGTGTTTGCTTGTTTGTCTATATACATGTTCAGCTGTGTGGTTTGCTGTAGGTTGCAAGTACCAGGCATCGACTCAACTTGAATTGCCAGGTTTGAGCATTCCTTAATCCCAATGGAGTTTTTTGATTCAGAGATAGCATCGGGTTCCCCATGTTGAGCCATCATCCTTGACGAGGATGAGTGTTCGTTTACCATTCCCTGTTGTGTGGTCAGCTTGAGTCATCTTGTTGATGTGGTTGTCGTTCTACTTTCTATTTCGCCTTGTAGTTAGGTATTGTGTGAAAGAATGTTCATCTGAGTGATGCACATGATTGTGCCTTTGTTTGATCATTTCATTAAAATAGAGATTTTTGGATTTAAAAGGCTTAGGAATAATTAAAATTAAATCTTTTATAAAATTGAAGTATTAATTAAATAGAATATTATTAAAGTATTTATTTGATTTTAATAAATTGAAATTTATGTTTTAAAATGAAATATTTAAATAAATATTTTAAATTGAAGTTATTGTGCAAATTTTTTTAATGAAATATTAAATTAATAAATTTAAATGCTTTAATAGTTGAATTAATTGTGTGTAAATTATAAGACATGATTAAAAATTATAAAAGATAATTATTTGCAATTGTGAATGATAGTGAAAATGAAAATAAAATTAATTAATTAATTTAAGGAAATTGATGCAGTTATGGATGCGAGTAATAAATAAATTAGTTAAGACTTAACTGAGGGAGGGGGCTTTTGGATTAATTTTGAGAAACTAATCTTGCTTTTCTCGGTTGTAAAATTTTCTGGGGTTCTTGGAGAATTTCTTGGGATTTTTGGAAGCTTGAATTTGGGGTTTTTTGTAGTGCTGTGGAATATCAAAAGGAGTAGAAGCTGGAATTGGAAGAGCTCTACATCAAGAATTCATCAGTGACAAGCATATAGACCAGGTTGTATTATAATTCCTCCATTTTAAGGTTGAATAAGAAATGAATAATGCAAGATTGTGTTGTTTGAAATAAAACATGTTTGTAATAATTGAGCTTGAAAGGAAACCATGAATATATACATTATTTGGAATTTTTTCATCTCTTTCAATAATAGTTAAATACTTAACGTGTAATCTTTGTATGTCATATATTATCTCAATTGTCTCTATTTTGTAAACTCTCATTTATGGCAGCAAAAAAATATTCTTAATCCCTTATTCTATAGTTTTTTTTAGAAGTCTTGAATTTGGAAGTACCCTATTGCTTTTATTTGCTCAGCCACTTACCTTTTCTCTGAATTGATCATTGGAATCATTAATTCAATGGATTTATTAAAGCGTAGTTTGAACCATACTCTCCTAAGGCATCCTTCTTTGGAACCATCCAAGCCTTTTTATAATCATTACTTCCTTATTCGGCTAAAAAATTGTATAAGTCCAGAGGGTCGACCATACATGTGTGACCTGCATATTTAATAGGTGTTTTTTTTCCTTAATTTTCAAATTTTATTACATATTGAAAATAGTATTGAAGCACACTAGAATTAGGTGTGTGTTGGTTAATTTTTTTGAGTATTGACCACTGAATATTAATGAGTGTTTTTCCCCATGTCACCTTCTCTAGGCATAATCCCAATCTTTCAGCCGATTCTTTCTTATATGTATTGAGTTCTTGGGTGGCGTATAAATCAGTGCTCTATGGTTTATTATCTTTTGTTTCAATGAAGTAAACTCACATGTGTATTTGGTTTGGAAATAAAGATGCCCCTGTAGCATTTAATCATGCTTATTGAATATTTTACTTTGAACTATCAATTCCTCCACATTAAGTCGAGCTTTAGTTTTTCAACTTCTAGTCAATTAGAATAGGATATAAGTTATCTCTAATGTGTATCAAAATTAAAATGCCTAAATATAGATATCTTGGTGCACAAAATATGAAAATTCCTCTTCTATTCATGCTCAATCTCTTTGTTAATTGAAATAAACTATTTTATGCTTAATGTATGCATTCAAACTAATATAAAATCTTAGTTATCTGATGATCTATAGTTTGTTAGGCGCCTTGTGTGATTATGGAATTGAAAGTTGATTTAGATGAAAAAATAAGGCATGGAAGGATATTTTGAATGTCGTATAAATTGCTTCCATTCTTTTGAATGCTATAAAGATTATTTGTTATGCGCGTCAAAGTTCAATATATATATCTTCATTTTTCACTTGCTGAAAAATCTTGTACTTTAAAGTTTAAGACAAAGCCTTTATTCATGAAAAACCAATATATATTGTTGGAAATGTGTCTTAGGCTATCATCGATGTCACCATGTTGGTTTGGTACCCTATACCGATGTGCAAAACTAGTTTATCCCATTTGGTATTTGATTTGGTAATTCTGCTATTTTTGGTCCACATATGCTCTCTGGTATTCGGTATGATCAAAGGTTTTGGGAAAAGGTTTATAATGGTTGGAAGCATGTATGTATTCATTCTTAGATGTTTGGAGGATGTGTTGGCATCGGTTTTTGTATTTTCATTTCGGTATTCATTTTTGGCCGAATTAATATCTATTTGATTGGATTGTGAATTATATGTGAAGACCTAGCCTTGGTCCCAACTGACTTCATGATGGTTTGACACGATTGAATTATCTTTTGATTCTGACCTAACTATTGCATATAGGTATATATACAATATTTTTAGAAGATCTAAAGACAAAGAAGAGGGAGAGAAGTACAGGGTTTTATGATGTGTGATGCAAATGCAGAAAAGAGAAGTATAAGTGTAGGAATTGGAGATCATTCTGCAAGTGAACACTCTAAGAATATAGGGAATTGAATCAATACTTGAGGTTTATCTTCATCAGTTCAAATTTGGAGGTTAGCCAAAAAAAAATTATACATTTTTCTAGGCAGTGAGCCTCCTTTTTGGACAACAAGTCCTCTGTAAGTAGTGAGATTTTCTATCTGATAGTGAGCTAGTACTTTTGATATAACTATATATTATGAGGTAATCCTCATTGTGGTTTTTCCCTCATTGGGTTTTCCACGTAAAATATGGTGTTTTAGTGTTATGAATGTCATGTTGTTTTATTACTCTTTTTATGTTCTGTAGTGAAATAAATTTAATGATGATTGTTCAATAAAATTTAGTGTATATTGATTCAGCCCCCTTCTTAGTATCCGGTTTATTCAATAATTGGTATTAGATCTTTTTGGTTCCTCCGAAGAAGTTTAAGAACTTGAGGGAGATCCTACAGATTGAATAATGGATAAAGAATATCTTCGAACTACCGTTGAAGATCTTGACAAGGCTGGAATCAAGAATAGAGATCTGAAGGAGAATATTGATGAAGCTAATGACTCTGTCCATAAATTGAAAGAGTAGTTAAATAAATTTAAAGAAAGATACAAACAACTGAGTGAAGAATTGAAGATAGCAAATGATGATAATATCGGACTGAAGTTGAAGATAGATGAAAAGGTGAAAGTTGAAGAATGTTTGAAAATAGTGATATAAAGCAAGGTTGACGTTTGCTCTAGATGTGAACATGAAGTGATGAATATGAAAGTAGATCTTGAGGAAGAAAAACTTTGTGAAGATGAATTTAAGACAAGCTCCACTAAGCTTGATGAAATAATAGTTGGACAAGAGCCCTCTTAGGAAATGAAGATGATGAAAAAATGCATAATTCAAATCTAGTAGATAATCAGAAGACTCAGAATAAAGGAAAGAAAATAAATTCTAGAAGGAAACCACCTATCAAACAACAAAATTCACAAAGGTACTCATCTTTCAACGGTGCATGTTTTTCATGTAATAAATTTGGACATAAGGCAACTGAGTGTAGGAGTAGGTTGAATCATTTTTCTGGTCCCTTCTCCAGACAATGTTATACATGCAAGAAAATATGACATAAAGCTATTGAATGTAGATAACAAGTAAGGATGGTTAGTAGAGTGATGATGAACAAAATTGATAGAGGAAGGATAAATCAATCTTTTGGTGGCTATTTTTATACCTGTAACATGTTTGGACATAAAGACAATCAATGAAGAACAGGGATGAATGGAAATCAAACTAGATAGAGAAACATTGTCTATTATCATTGCAAGAAATTGGAACATATTTTGAAAGATTGCAGAAGTAAGAAGGGGAAGCAATCTATTTCAATGAAGAATGATAAATTGGTCAAAAATATTGACAAGGAAGAGGTTAAGGAGGAAATGAGAAAGAAGAATTAGAGACTACTGATGCCTCTGTATCTTCATCAGGTGTAGATGATTTCTTTGGGAACTTGACCTACCCTGGTCTTAGGGGGAGCATTATCAGAAAATCAATTAAACCCCCAAAAGTAAGGCATGCTAGGTGATGACATGTGGATATGGTATGAAATTTTTTAGGACTAAGATGTTGAAAAGGGAACTAGTAGAAAATATGGAAGCATGTCCTTTTGCAGAGTGAATTAGGGTTTCTCAGTCAAAATGGAAGAAAATTTTGACAATTTTTTGCATCTAATGTGAGTTAGGGAAAAAAGATAGAATATAAAGGAAGATTCTTGAATCATTTTCTATCATCATTACATTTGAAGGAATTGTAGATAAATTTGGAACTCTCTTGAAGCATTTATGAATTGAGTCAAATAATATCAAAGAGAACATTGTGGATATTCGAAAGAAGGTAGTGGAAGTCTCCTTATGTCGCGACAACATAATAAGGTAATAGAAGAATTTCTATTATTTAAGAACTATAATGGAAAGTTATATTAGAGGATCAAGTAGGAATACACCTATGAATTTGAAAGGTTTTGAGCTAGATGAATTTGATAATTAGAAGATCAAGAAAATGGAATTAGGGTTGGAACTGAGTGAATTTCAGAACTTGCAAACCCTAGGTTTTGACATATGGGGAGAATTCCCTTGATTTGATGATAAAAAATATTTTATTTCTCTTGGGAAAATTCAAGGACAAAAACATTATATTGGAAAAATCTTATCTTCTCTCGTAGAATGTGATCAAAGCGGTTACCATACTGTGCAATTTTGGAGAACTTCCTGAATGGAAGATGATTAAATACAAGGAAGTAGAGGAATTGATAGGAGTCAACAAGGATCCCCGTGCACTGGTGATTGATACTATTGCCAATTCTTTGGTAAGGTATGTTGCATATGGTATTTCATATAAATATTTTTCAGGAACAAATAAAGTTCTACTTTGGCTATTGCAATATATTTGGCGTATAAGATGGTTAAGGAGAACATACAATTTGATTAATGTAAGCGATTCTTGAGAATCTAATCAAGGACATTCAATTGTCACTGAAAGAAGTATATCCATTTCATTTTGGATCGTTGCTTACAAGTTTGGTTCTTTATTTTTTGAAATCCCTATCGGGAAGAAGGATATTGTGTGGGAATCAGAGATTCCCATTGCAAAACAAATTCAAAGACATTTGGAGAGTCTTGAGGATAAAGAGAGTGCATGCAAGAAATTTTTCTTGTAGCTACAAGATGTAGTGAGCTTCAGTGAAGTTATGCCTAGTTGATTTGAGGAAGTTTCCTCCTCCGGTATGAAATAATTGGAAGTTGTTGTTAGTGATTACCCTCAGAATCAAGGAAAATAAAAGTTGTTGTTGAAGATAATGTTGTTATTCCTAAAGAGTTGGAAGAGGAAGAAGAATATTTTCTTGGATTTGAATCTTCTGATCCAGATGACATCACGTCTATGTTAATTAAAGGAAAAATGAAGAAATTTGGTGAATTTTGGAGTAAATCCTCTCCGGTTGGCATGCTTAAAGTTGATGATGCTCTGATTGAGTATCTATTTCACAAAAATATTGATGTTTCTGTTGTTTTTAATTCTCTAACTGAGAATCTAGTTGAAGTGATTGGAGAAAGAATGTTGCTTGAAGGTACAAAAGGACAAAATATGGGAGCTTTGGTGTAGAAGAGATGTACTAAATAAAAATATATGTTAGTTGAGTTGATTGCGGAAACAAAGAAGTGCATGAAACAAATGACTATTATTTACAAGTATTGCCTCCAGTGGCTGCAACAGTTGATAATTTTTTGAAGTAGAATTGACGCAATAGAATTTGAGGTAAAGAGTAATGGGAAGAAGTTTGACATCTTTGCGTACAAATATGGGAAACAAATATTGAGAATTGCCGAGTTACAAGCTGAAATGATTATTATGCAAAGAAAGAGGGATGACGTTGTGAAGACCTTCTAGTTTCTAAAGGAGATTTTTGAGGTCTGACTACACCATCTTTCCAAAATACTCTTTGATGTTGAAGACTATGAAAAATATGTTCATCTTTAGATTGGTCTTCCTCATTCACATTGTTGGCTGTGTTGGAAAGTGTGTCTACAGGAATGGATTTTTCTATTCTGGAATGGAAGAAATTGCTTCCTATGATCAAAGAAAGGTACAAAAAGGTATTTGAAGTAAAAAGATTTTTTTTGGTTTGAAGAATTGGATGTTTTCAAGTCTTTGGAATTTTGAATCTTACCATGTAATTTTTTTCTCTTTTTGGTGCTCTTTTCCATTGATTTCAAAGGGGGAGAGATATGGATTTTTGGGGAGAGACATGGATAAAGGGAGATGAAGATTTTTTTGGGAGAGATATTGGAGAGATATGAATTTTTGAATTGGATTTTTTTTATGTTGTGATGAGGGTGCAACCCGAGACACAGAAAATCACACAGAAAACTAACAAATCTTATTATTTTCAAAGTATGAAATTCTTACATGTAGAGGATCTCCAATCCTCGAGTTCTGCAATACATGCAAATTACAGAAATTCCCCTATTCGCAACATGCGATCTTCTTTCCCAAAACTACCACAAAAATCAGAAACTACCCCATAAATAGCCCCATTTCCTCCGTTTGGAGCCAAAAACAACATTCTAATTATGCGTAAACTTCCAGAAGCCCTAACTCAAGATCTAACCGTCGGATCTTCAATGATAATACCTTTTCGGAAAGGTCTTGCAAAAATGAAGTGCCAAAAAGTGGGGCCTAAAGGCTAGCCAGTTTCATTTTCCGCGAATTTTCGGGCCCATCCGGAGCCTTTAAGTCCCTCAAAATTAGCTCTGAAGATTTTGTAGGGCAAAAAGCAGAAATTGAAACTTGAATAACTTTTGAACCAGGAATGATCTTCACCTGATTCTTTCACCAAAGTGTTTATTATTCTGTCCTGAAGCTTCCCTTAAATTTCTGTCTCCTCACGCCTTCAAAATCATACGTGCTAAAAATAGCAGTCGAGCAGAAAAAGCAGAAAAGCAGTTCTGAAAGCTAGGAATTCTTCTTCGACGAAAAGGGTATCCATAAATGAAAAAACATATACAAAACTCTAAATGAAAGTAAATATATTTTTGGGTGATGTAGGATTGCCCTTACACCACTGGATGCTCCTGCATCATGTTGCTATAAATGACAAAGGGGGAGATTGTTGGAAATGTGTCTTAGGTTTTCATTGATGTCACTATGTTGGTTTGGTAGCTTATACCGATGTGTAGAACTAGTTTATCCCATCCAGTATTTGATCTGGTAATTATGGTTATTTTGGTCCACACATGCTCTTCAGTATTCAGTATGGTCTAAGGTTTTCGAAAAAGGTTTATAATGGTTGGAAGCTTGTATGTATGGATTATCAGATGTTTGGGGGATGCACTGTCATCGGTTTTCGTATTTTCATTTCGGTATTATGTTTTTTTTGACCTAATATCTAGTTGATTGTATTGCGAATTATATGTGAAGACCTAGCCTTGGTCCAAGCTGAATTCATGATGTTTTGACACGATTGAATTATCTTTTGATGCCGAACTAACTATTTCATATGGTTATATATACAAGATGTTTAGAAGATCTGAAGACAAAGAAGAGAGAGAGATGTGCAAGGTTTTATGATGTATGATGCGAATGCAAAAAAGAGAAGTATAAGTGTGCAAATTGGAGATTAGTCTATGAGTGAACACTCTAAGCATATAGGGAACTGAATTAGCACTTGAACATGTATCTTCACTAGTTCAACTTTGATGGTTAGCCAAATTTTGTTTATACATTTCTGTAGGCAGTGAGCCTCCTTTTTGGACAACAAGTACTCTATAAGTACCGAGCTTTTATATCTAGTAGTGAGCTAGTCCTTTTGATATAACTATATATTGTGAGATAATCCTCACCGTGGTTTTTTCCTCATTGGGTTTTCCACTTAAAATCTAGTGTTCCAGTGTTATGAATGTCATGTGTTATTTTTCATTTTCTATTTTGTAATGAAATAAATTTAATGATGATTGTTCAATAAAATTTAGTGGATACTGATTCACCCCCCCTCTTAGTATCTAATTAATTCAACATATATATATATGTGTGTGTGTATACTTTGTATATATATATATATATATATATATAAATATATGGATACAGTAAAAGAGTTGTTTTTATTGTTAAGTAATTTTGTTTGTAAATGAAATAAATAGAGAGAATATCTAGTTTAGACAATATTGATTTAACTATTTGAAATAATTGTGAGTCGATCGAATAGATGATATAGTGTTTCCTTTTATGAATATTGGCTTCTCTTATTTGTAGATTTGTAAAATGCCTTGAATGGATTTATTGAAATTATATTATTTGAGTAATGTTTTGGCTATTGACCCTGGGGTGATTAATAAATTGTTAAGATTAGGGTCATTTTGAAAAAATGTGTTGTTAGTCTTCTAGAGGCAAGGGGAGGGGAAATTCTTTTCTTGATGGAATTTCAAAAAACCTTGGTAATGGTTGGTTTTATATTAAATGTATATATGATAGTCTTCAGTCTTGCATAGTATATTAACCCATGTGGTTGGAACTTGATTGCGTGAAGGGTTATGCCTCGTCTTGTTTTTTCTGATAATGATATTTTTTGATCGTGCAAGTTGGCTTTTCTCTTTGATTTCATTGGGGTTTTCTTGTTTCTAGTAGGGGAGTGGCTCTAAATGAGGGATGACAAACAAAAGGGTGTCTGGGTAACCCATGTGGGAGTTTCGTAAATAAGTGATAACCTAAAATGAACTAGGGGGCTAGGTAGTAATCACACTAATCAAGTTAAGTGAATGGCTCACTCATGGCTCAAGTTCTCATTAGGATTGAGATGAGTTGGGAAGGCCTGGTTCGCAAGACAATCTTCCTTGTCCTCATGAAAGGAAGATTGGTTCTGCATGTGTCACCCTATGGGGCTGGCGACTATTAGGAGATTGCCAGGGTAACCATAGATGGGGATCGACAGGTAGTGATAGACTGCCAAGGTAGCCCATGTCAGAACCATGCGATAACACTCCCTCCTATGGCAACCTAGTATTCCCTTGCTTCTTGATTCCCTTATATTTTTGCCTACCTTTGGAAGTGGTGAACTATCATTTGATGTTGAACTATACTTGTTTAGTGATGTCATGTTGGTCTTTATGTTGCCTTTGTCCCGTGACTGTCTTGTGGTGGAACCTTAATGCTATATCCTAGCATGGGGGTGGACCTTAGGGTTCCACATGGTTGGGTGGAATATTCCTCGTACTCCATCAAGTTCTCTCACTTGGTTCGTGTTCGTGGTGATTTATCCTGGATATGAAGACTTTTACACTTAATTCAGTTTATGTGGATATATTTCATGGATGGTATCATAATCTATTATAATATGTATTATTCTCCTAATGTATTATCCTCACCTATCGACAAGGAGACATTGTGGTTCAAGATGTAATAATGTAATGATGTATCATTGTAATTATTGTAAACTTCCTCTTGTAATGAGGAATGTAATTGATATTATTGTCAATTTAATGTATAATTTCATATTAGTTGATCTTGTAAATGTTATGATGAAATGGAATTTATATTGTTGTTAGAATTTGTTTAATATCATGATTTTTAGTTCTGTTAGTTAGTTAATGGGAACCAAGTAGCGTAGTTGTGAACCTTAGAGGACTTAGGTTAGAATTTAATTTATTGTTTCATTCATAATGGTGTGATTATTGCACTTTCAAAAAACAAAAATTGTTCCATTTTAGGTGTTAGTGCATTGTCCTCTAGGGTCTCATGGCAGGTTGTTACACATAGAGAGACTATCATCAGTATCTGCTCCACTGGAGACATCAAGATAGATATTAGTCTTAGAATCATCAACAAATGAATCCAAACTAGGGTTCAAGCCTACCATTTCATCCTATTCTTCATGCACCAACTTGTTCATAGTAATTTCATGCATGACCAAAGAATCATCCTGAAACTTTGTCACACATTCATCATTTTCAAGACACTCACTACATTAGATTCTCATGCTATGAACCTTCCTACAACTACTTGCTCCTCTTAAACTTTAAGTTAAAATATATCAATCAACATTTTGAAAAATTCATCAAAAGGATTTGTTCTAGATCATGGAGGTCCAAAAAGTGGCGATATGACAAAAAAACATTTTTGAATAATGTGAAATTCCACTTTGACTTTTTACTAGACTCGGGTAAAAAGTACATGTCATGGTAAGAACTAGAACTAAATAAATATCCATTTCTAATGAAATCATATAAAAAATAAACATATTATATATATTATATTATTATAATATATTATGCACTATAATATTAATATAATATGTAATATATACTATATACTATATATATTATGTTATATAATACATAATATATAATATAATATATATTATATAATTATTTTATATAATTAACATATATATTATAATATTATATAATATTATATACATTATATAACATAATATCTTATAGTTTATATATTATATTCCTGACTATAATATTAATAACAATCAGTAATATAATATATAAGCTATAAGCTATTATGTTATATAATATATAAACTATAAATTCTTATAGCTTATAATTTATATTACTAATAATATTATAGTATATTATATAATAGTTTAGGGTATGTGCAGGATCATCATGGGAAAAACGGGCCCTTAAGTGGCAATAAAAAGACAAAAAATCAGAGTTAGACAAATTGACGTAAAAATTTGAATAATTTATCTATATTATTTCAAAAAAATGTTAAAATAGAATCTATAGAAAATTGAATGTATTTTCTAAACTACTAGACCTTTATTTCAAAAAAAAAATCTATTTGGTGAAAATTTTAAATTTCAATGTAGTAGTATTTAAATTTCAGGGTAAAAATATGAAGAAGGTGTTTGTCTGACCACCCTAACCACAATAAAATGATAATATTTTTTAATAATATTTTAGATATAAGTAGAGGACTCATGTCCCGATGTGATGCATATTTTTTTATATTTTTTTTCCAAGAAAATCATTAATTATGATTTTTTTATTACAACTTTTAAAAAATATAAAAGATTGTCTATCTAACCACCTTAACTTGGTCACAAATTCATGAAATTCAATTTTTTATTTTTTAATCCTATAGTATGCAAAGCATAGAATGTGACACATGTTTTGGATTCAAAAAATGTGATACCATTTAATGTTTATAGATGTTTTTCAATCATCCTATCAATTAGGACTTTATTTGTAATTCTAATAAAAAATGAATAATAATTATTTATTAAATTCAAAGTGAAGCATAATTTATATTGGTGGAAAGCTGAGAATATCCTCTAAAAATCCTTTATGTTTCATCAATTTTGGGTAAAAAAAAAGTCGTCAGCCACATGGACCATCATATGGCTTACATACCGCCACTTTTTGACCCATCATGATCCTGCACATACCTTTTACAGTTTATATATAATATAATATTATATACATTATATAACATAATAGCTTATAGTTTATACATTATATTACTAACTATTATATTATATCATGAACCCGGCTTTATATTAAATTGGCATTAAAAAAAAAGCATATGAAACAAAACGGATATCTATTTGGAATAGATATTCATTCCAAACAGATATCCGTTTTCTATGGTATAAATAAATAAAGGTCAAATGTTTATATTATATTTTGTATTTCATTGTTGCACGATAGGGATGTTGGAAAAATAAGGATAGACAACTGAGAGGGGGGTGAATCAGTTGTTACAAAAATTAAGCTTATTCAACCTTAAACAACTTTTAATCACAAATCTAATGTTAGTCCATAAGATTATACCCTATTAGAAGTATAATGAAAGAAATGAATAGGGAATACACATGCATTTAGGCACACTACCTAGAGCTCACTGCTCAAAGGGAAGGCTCAGTGCCCTACATAAGACAATTAGATTAAATCCATTTGATGAGGTTGATTTGAGAAATTAGATTCTACAAAAACTTGATTACAATTTTGGTTAGGCACAGATACACTTCTTCACTCTTCGCTCAACCTTCTTCACACTCTTCTCTGCACTCAAATAATCTGATCTTTATTCACACATATCTTGCATTTATTTCACAAACATTCACCGAGCATAAATTAAAATGAGTAAAAAATCGCTCTTATATATCTACAAGATGGATTTATACCAACAACTATGTTAGCCACAAATAAAGAATAAATTACAACTGTCAGACTCAATACATGAACAAATATTAATGTGCACCAAACTAAGTCAGTCAAAACATAGTGAGGACCTAAATCAACATCCTCAAACATTCCAAACAATACAAGATCAATCTACAACACGCTACCACCATCATGTCAGCCAAGAACATGAAAACCTTAAACACATAAAGAAAAATATTCAATCACAAAAATTCCGATCAATGTGGATATACCATATTGATAGAGAATGATCTAGAAACATCACTGAACCCCTCATGAATGTACACAACAACTCACTTTACTAGAATTGCAATCTCATCTTTCAGAAACACCTACTACAGTGATTGAATAACTATAGGAATACATAACTTCCTGAATTCTTGATGCACACCTTTGAAAATTTCAGAAAACATACTAGATAGGCTAAACAACAAACCCTTTAATGCACTCCTTCTAATCATCAACATACAAAAATTTTCATCAAATTTATCTTCTCAACTTCATTAGTTTCTTGTAATATATTTATTACAATTTTCTCAATATCCTTGACATATACAGCCTTCAAAATCACCAATGCTAATAGTGTTGACATCAATGACAACCACAACATCCAACAATCTCCCCCTTTGGAATTTATGGAAACACATGATGTGAAAAATAATATCATCAACACAACTAGTTGTCCACATAGAACACTTCTTCCCCTTTGTTCATTCTTCTCTCCCTTTGAAATCATTTGAAAAGGTACCCATTCTCTGATCTACATATCATCTGAATCATCAAACTACTCCCCCTAAGTAGCAACCACCACAACATCAATCTAAAACAAGATCTAACTATAATTCTATGGATTGATGCAAAGACTTGCATCTTAGTTCAAATTAGGAGGGGAAATTACCCCTAACTTTCCTCTAAGATACTCAAAAGTATCATTAGGCAATAGTTTAGTATATATATCTACAACTTGTTCCTTTGTAGGCACGTATTCCAATCTGACTTCTTTCTCACTCACCTTGTCTCTCAAAAAGTGATACTTGATAGATATATGTTTTTATCTTTGAGTGTAGCACCGGATTCTTATAAAATTTTATGGCACTTGAATTGTAACAAAATATAGGAATTGGCTCATCGTACTCAATTTTGATGTCTCTCAACATCTGCTACATCCACAACAGTTTAGAATAATTTTTTGCAGCATCAATATATTTTGCCTCAATAGTAGATAGAGATATAGAATTCTTCTTTTTACTTAGCCAAAACACTAGCTTCTTTCCCAAGAAGAATGCCCCACCACTTGTTCTTTTCCTATCATTTACATCTGCTGCCCAATCTGCATCTATAAATGCATTTAGAGTAAGATCATCATCCTTTGGATACCATAACCCAAAGTCAACTATTCCTTTCAAGTATCTAATAATTCTCTTTATTGCAGTCACAAGTGATTCCTTTGGATCAGCTTGATATCAAGCAACCATGCACACATCATTCATAATGTTTGGTCTTGTTTGAGTCAAATATAGAAATCCACCAATAATTGACCTATATCTTGTTTGATTAGCCTTAGGAGAATCATCATTATGAGATAATTTGCATCCAATTATCATGGGTGTACCAATTGGCTTTGAATCTTCCATGCCAAATGTTTTCAATAACTCTCTCACATACTTGGACAGAGATATAAAGATTCCATCATCGAGCTGAGTAATTTGCAATCCTGAAAATAATTTTAGTTCTCCTATCATTGACATTTCGAATTCACTTTTCATTTCATCAACAAATTTCATACATAAGTTATCATTACCTTCAAAAATAATGTCATCAACAAAGACTTCAATAATTAATTCTTTATCCTGATCCACGTTGAAATAGAGATTGTTGTCATCAGTACCTTTATTGAATCCAACCATCAACAAGTATTTATCCAGTCTTGCATACCAAGCTCTAGGGGCTTGTTTGAGTCCATATAGTGTTTTCTTCAACCGACACACCATGTCCTTTTCATCAGTCAATTGAAATCCATCTGGTTTCTCAACATAGAATTCTTCTTCTAATTCACCATTCAGAAATGTTGACTTCACATCCATTTGATATACTTTGTAGTTCTTGAAAGTAGCATAAGAAAGAAATTGCCTTACAACTTCAATTCTAGCAATGAGGGAAAAAATTTCTTCAAAGTCAATACCTTTCATCTGTGAATATCCTTTACATACTAGTCTTGCTTTATTCTTGATCACTTCACATTTTTCATTCAACTTATTTTGAAATACCCATTTGGTTCCAATCAGATTTTTGTCTTGAGGTCTAGGAACAAGAATCTATGTATCATTTTTCTCTATCTGCATTAGTTCTTCCTTCATTGCTTCCATCCAATATTCATCTTTACATGCTTCATTGATATTGCTAGGTTCATTCCTAGATATTAGACAATATTCTTTTGTAATTATTCTTCTAGTCTGTACACCTTTGTTCTTGTCTCCTATGATCTAACTTTCAGAATGACTTCACTTTACATACTTTGGAGTTTTGGGTTCTGTTCTTTCTTCTGCATTTCTATTGTCTTCTTCTTCATGATTTTCTTGGCTCACCGAAACACTTTGATTTTGATTTTGTGTCTGCATATTATTTCCTTTTATCAGTACTATATTTTTGGTCATCTCATTCATATCCGCAATACTTGGATGATCTTTCAATATCCTCATCAACTCTGACATTTTCACTCTCAACCATTTTCTTCAATCTTTTATTGTAACACCAGTAGGATTTTCTCTTAGTAGAGTATGCTAGAAAGATTCCTTCATCACTTCTAGCTTCAAAATTTCCCATATCTTAATCTCTTTTAATATAACAATTGCTTCCAAATATTTTGAAATACTTAACAGCAGATTTATGACCAAACCATAGCTCAAAAGGAGTCTTACTAGAATAAATTTTGACATTCACCCGATTGATAGTATACACAACAGTGCTTATAGCTTCTTTGTAGTAGAAATGAGGAACATTACCTTCCAAAATCATAGTTCTGGCAGCATATAAAATTGTTTTGTTCTTTCTCTCAACCACTTTGTTCTATTGTGGGGTTCGGGGAGGGGATAGCTTTCTTTTTATTCCATGCTCTTCACATAATGAGTCTAACTCCTGGGAAGTGAATTCACCACCTCTATTTGATCTTAAACATTTGATATTCAAATTTGTCTCAGTTTCTACCAAAGATTTGAAGCTTTTCAATTTTTCTAATGCCTCATGTTTTTCTCTTAAGAAAGCAACTCAAACCATTCTAGAATAATCATCAATAAGCAAAATAAAGTACCTTTCTCCTTGTAGACTTTTGATTATGGATGGACCACATAGATCAGTATGTACCAAATCCAATACTCCATTGGAATGATGTTGTTTTCTTCGAAATGAAATTCTTTTGTGCTTCCCATATGACATTCCTTGTATATAGTGTTAGTGGGCTTCACTAACTTAGGTAGATCTATTACTGCTTGTGTGGAGCTTACTTTTTCAATGTTATCAAAGTTCACTTGACACATCCTTCTATGCCATAATCAACTTACATCAACTTGAGAAATCAAACAAATTTTACTAGCAACATTCAAGTGAAAAATATTACCTCTTGTCTTTGTACCTAAAGCAATCACATTTCCTGAGCTTCCAAATATCCTACACTTACTACTTTGAACTAAATATTATAACCTTTATCAACCATCTATCCAGCACTCAACAAATTATGCTTCAATCTTTGAACATAAAGAACATCATCGGTATTGTATTTTCCACCAAGAGAAATAGTGCCTCTGCCACAAATCACACCAGCATTATTATCCCCAAATCTTACAACACCACCGTCATACTTTTCCAAGCTTAGAAAATTTATTTTATCACCAGCCATATGATGTGAGCATCCGCTGTCGATCACCCACTCATCCTTCCCATCAATTTTGGCTGCAAGAGCTTTCTCAATATTCTGATTACTAGCTGATTCAATGGACACTGAACCATTTTCTTGGATAGCAATGAGTAGCCATTCATCTTCATTTCTAGTTTCTTTATCAAATTGATCATCAGTAACTCCTTCTTCAGCATAATAACATTTATTTTGAAATCTAGTCTTATCAGGTTTATACTTAGAGACTCTTTGAAGACATCTTACTGCAACTGAAACATTTAATAGGAAAATATCCTTTGTAATTACCTTGTAATTGGGATTTTCTTTTTACAATCAGTGCTTCTAGTTCTTCTAGCTCACTTTCTTCATCTTTAATTAGTTTCATCTCTTCTTCATACTTGAATGTTTTTCTGGAACTCTCTCCCAGATCATATCTTTTTTGGATTTTTACGAATATAGTTGCTTTGAATGTAGACTCTGTCTTAGGAAAGGATTCAGAAAATTCACTCAACTCAAAGACAACAAGTTTTCCAATTAGCATGTCTCTTGTCACATTTGTTATTGTCTTGAGCTCTTCAATATCATGATATTTTTTTTTGTAAGAAGTAGGTACAAATCTAAGTATTTTAGCCACAATCTCATCTTCTTCCAAGGTTCCACTGACACATATAATGTCCATCACTAATTCATTTACCTTTATCGAGAAAGAAAAAATGTGTTCATCTTCACTCATCTTCATGTTCTCCCACTTGCCTTTTAGACTCGGTAGCTTAGAAAATTTCACTAGTGCATCTCCTTCATACAATGTTTCCAATTTTATCCAAATCACATGTGCAGTCTTTAGACCTATTACATTTTTCATGTTTGAATCTATCAAATCACTTAGCAAAACTTCTATGGCTCTGGTATTAGTTTCTTCTTCTTTGATCTCATCGATAGTAGAGGTACCATTATGAGGAATTGTATATGCATTTTTTGTAATCTTCCAAAAAGGATCGCCAACGCACTTCAAATGACACTCCGTTCTTACTTTCCATAGAGAGTAGTTTATACCATCAAATCTAGGAATATCCTTCTTGTATGATGCCATCTCAGATCACCTCACGTTGTTAGACTTCTTTAGAGGAACTAGCTCTGATACCAATTGTTGGCAAAACAAGGATAGACAACTAGAGGGGGGGTGGATGAGTTGTTATAGAAATTAAGCTTATTCAACCTTAAACAAGTTTTAATCATAGATCTGATAATTAATAGTGCAAGCATAAATCAACAACACATCAGATACACATGAATGCCAAGATTTTATACGTGGAAACCCTATTAGGAGAAAAACCAGGGTTTATGTTAGTCCACAAGATTATACCTTGTTAGAAGTATAATGGAAGAAATTAATAGGGAATGCAAATGCATTCAATCACACTACCTGGAGCTCACTTCTCAAAGGGAAGGATCACTTCCTTACATAAGACAATCAGATTAAATCCATCTGATGAGGTTGAACTAAGAAATTAGCTTCTACAAAAGCTTGATTATAGTTTTCGTAAGGCACAAATACAATTCTTCACTCTTCCCTCAATCTTCTTCACACTCTGCTCTACACTTGAATAATCTAATCTTTGTTTGCACATATCTTGCATATACTTCACATACATTCACCAAGCATACATTAAAATGAGTAAACAATCACTCTTATATATCCGCTACGTGGATTTACACCAACAACTCCATCGCCCACAAATAACGAATAAATTACAACTGTCGACCTCAATACATGAATAAATATTAATGTGCACTAACCTAAGTCAATCAAAACATAGTGAGGACCTAAATCAACATCCTCAAACATGCCAAACAATACAAGATTAAGTCATAAGGATCCACAACATGCTACCACCATCATGTCAACCAAGAACATGAAAACCTTAAACACAAAGAAAAATATTCAATCATGAACACACCGATCAATGTGAATGTACCATATTGATAGAGCATGATCTAGAAACATCACTTAACACCTTAGGAACATACGCAAAAAATCTCTTTACTATAATTTCAATCCCATCTTTTAGAAACACTTGTTATAGTGACTAAACAAATGTAGTAATATAGAACATCATAACTTCCTCAATTCTTGATGCACACCTCTGAAAATTTGAAAAAACATACTCGATAGGCTTAGCAAAAAACCCTTTAATGTGTGCCTTCTATTCATCAACATACACAAAATTTCATCACTTTGATCTTCTTAGCTTCACTGGCTGCCTACAATATATTTATTACAATTTTCTCAATATCCTCAACATATACAACCTTCAAAATCACCGATGCTAATAGTGTTGACATCAATGACAACCACATATCAGCAACACAACCACCAGATCCAACAAGGGATGAGCGAAGGAAAACAAATATCCTTTGAAATTGATATTCGAGTTGAAATATTGCAATCAAAGATATTCGATATTTAATTATTTTTTCAAAAAAAAAAATTTAAGCATTATTTTTTAAGAATTTTAGAGTAAAATAGGGAAAAAAGTTGGCTTGGTAGCAAAGTGACGACTCAATTTACATTCATACACTCTAATACCAAATAATGGCACTTGGTTTGAGAATTCAAACAACAATTGATAACTACTAATTGATGTTTTAAGAAATTTATTCGATCCATAATCTTGGTACCAAATCAATCACAAATACATGCTTCGACTGATATAACAAAAATATAAACATCAACCATCAAAAGGAAATCAAGTATATTGATTGGGAAACTATGCAAGACTCACAACTTCAGATTACCAATATATTATGCCATATGTTGAACTATTCTCCCTCTCACAACCAATAATTTTTTAGAAGGATTAATCTACAAGCAATATGAGTATAGAATAAATACATAAAATCATAGCATCCTACCTGAAATAGAAACAAATATCGCTCTCCAAATAAAATTAGTTCCAACTTCATGCCACACTTTCAATCCATGGGGATGATCCATGATGGAGGCAGCAGCAACATAAAACATAGGTATTAATTATATGGTGGAAAATAGTTCAAGACAGACCCTTTGGAGTTTAAATATAGGAAAATTAACACACAAATTTTTATAAAAGAAATAGTGTATGGGTGTTGCACATTCTAACCTATCAGTTACAATTGCAACTGATTCCTCTTATCTAATAAATAGGTGCCTTCAACAATATGGAGTATTAGTTTAAAACCAAGAACCAACTGTGTGGTTTAAATCCAAGAACCAACTATGTATAGGTAGAATAATACTACCTCTTCCAAACATAAGTTTTACCTTAAAATATTGCATACAGGAAGAACATCCACACAAACCACAACTAATTAGTTACAAAATGCAAATTATAGGCCAATCACCATCTCTCCAACATGACATTTACTTTCTCTCTTTCTCTGATCGACTCCCTCACTCTTATGACAACCATTTCTTTTTTTCTTGGCATTGAAAAAAACCAAAACCCACACAAGGTGGCGACTCATTCTCTCCACCCACTTTTTCCTATCCAATCACTAAGAAATTTGATAGGAAAAGCCAACACCAAGCCCCAAGAGCCACACCACCACTCCAAGAAAGGAAAGGGAGAAAACAAAAACAAAAACCAAACATTTGCACAATAAAATTGAGATGCCCCTGCATTAGGCTCCGTGAGGTAGTTGTTTGTGAGCATAGCTCACAAAGAGAGTTGGGTAGTAAGACTACCCTTCCAAGTTCTCAACACTTGTAGCATATTCCCATATTCTTATAATGACAACCCACAACAATCATTTCTTTCTCTTCTTCCAACATTTGACTAGAATCATTCCTCCATTCATCAAAATTATCTTCCCCAAGACCCCCTTCATTTTCTTTCTACTAGGTGGCTTCATTTGATTCCAAATTGTCAGAAGAATTAAATCCTCTTTGATGGATTATTCCCCAATTTAAATTTTTGTTTCCACACCCCATATCGTCCTCATCAACATATTTCGGCCACTTGCCAAATAGCCTCTCATTGCTACATCTTTCCCATTCATTTTGCATTTCCTGCTCCACTGCAATCCTTGCATCTTCATGAGAATCAACTTCAAGTGTATGCAAGTGGTTTTAAAACTAAGATATTATCTCACCATTAACGGTTGCACTATTTGTCACACCTCTTGTTAGTTCAATTCACTCTCTTTCAATGGCCTCACTTTTAAGAATCAAGTCATATTGCACTTCTTCTTTTGTTAGCTACACACTCTGTTCACATAGATTCGTTCCCACATATCCATATTGGAACTGTTGTGTCAAAATATTCTGTATCTTTGCATCATTGAGAATACCAATAGCTACTCCAAATTCATAGTCATTTGTATTAACAGATGTTGTTGGCTGTCCTACCTACAAATCAGTAATATTTCCACCTATGCAATCTTGTGGAAAATGAAGGTTCACCTCCTTGGCTATTGCTGCAACTTCCTTTGAATCCCATCTATTTATAAACTACTTTCTGTATCAATGGGAATTTTTTAGGTGTTGGATTTAGCATGATTAGATAAAATAAATACCCAAAGAAGTTATGGAGTACAAAGAAATCATAAAAAAAGAACGATTTTACGAGATATCCGTTGAAGCTTGTATGATTCACTTCCATAGAACCTCCTAGCTTGTAGCGTATGATTGTTGCCCTCAAATTTGTGTGTGTGAGCAAATGATTGTGACCATGTCCTATGTAAGTTTTGAAGGATTTGAATGATAAAAGACTATGACAAAATGACTATGCCTATGAGAAAAAAACTTAAATAAGCTAAAATACAAAGTGATTTATGTATTAATCAAGTGGTGCTATAATCATGAAGTGATGGTTGAAATTATGAGCAAAATTGACATTTTATAAAAAAATGCAATTTTGGATGAACAGACCAGATTAAATTCTGACAAAGCCTAAAATCAGTGGATGCCATTCCATGTGAAAATCCCTAATTAGGGTTAGGGCAAGATTGTTAAATGAGTGGTCAAGATGTCATTTGATAAAATCAAATTGGAGATCGAAAATAAATGTGATAATTAGTTAAAAAGATAAAGATTTTCAAAAGTCAAGAAGATAAGAGGTTAACTAAAAAGAAGATTTTTGGAAAATCAAGAATTTCCTCAATTACTTGAATTTTGGAAGAAGATTGCCATTTTGAATTAAATTAATTCAAAATAGTGATTTTATGTGACAATAAATAAACTTTTTCAGATTATTTACTAAAATGAAGAGATAGTTAATAAAACAAATTAAAACAAAATCATTTTAAATAATATCATTTATTTAAAATGAGAGAAATATGAAATTAGGTAATTAAATAATCAAAATAATTAGTTAATTTAGAGGATAATAACCGATAATTAAATAAATTAATAAATTCATTTAATTATGAGAATTAGTGACATATTAAAAAAACAAATGAAATTCATTTACTTAATAATGAGGAAGAATAAATGAATAAAGGTAATTAAATAAATTAATAAATTTATTTAATTGTAAGAAGACAATAGACAATTAATGATGTATTGAATGAATAAATATGATTTATTTATTTAATAATCATGAAGAATACCATAGACATGAATTAATTAAATAATAATTAATTACTTAATTAATAGTTGAATGTGGACCAAGGACATAATTAAATGTCATAATTATGCTAGGATGAAAGTGGTTAAATAGAGCTTATAGGCTTAGGTCATTTTTATGTGTCTACATTTGCCCCTCTTTGTCATAATGCAACCTATCGCATTGTGACAAAGAGAATAAGTCAAAAATATGCCCCAGTGAAAAATAAGATGAGGAAGAATGATGAGGAGGGTAGCAGTATGCCCCCTTGAGAGTACAGACGGGTTCCAAGAACATGGGTGTACTCTCAAAATGGATGAGAAGATGAGAATATTTAGAGACAAAGAAATGTTAGTGTAAAAGATATG
Organism: Sequoiadendron giganteum; assembly: GCA_007115665.2. Taxonomy (NCBI): domain Eukaryota; kingdom Viridiplantae; phylum Streptophyta; class Pinopsida; order Cupressales; family Cupressaceae; genus Sequoiadendron; species Sequoiadendron giganteum. The sequence continues at coordinate 56,056,517 of CM021107.1, read as the reverse complement.
GATGATGATGTGGATGCAATGCCTATATGAGATGAGCGAGAGAAGATGATAAGACAAAAGGAGATGCATGTTAGTTCCTAGATCAAATCCTTCAATACATTACCATAGGACTTTAATACTTATTTCTCTTAATCATCATTGGGTAGATTATTGTAATGGCCAACAAACACCATGATATGATATAAATCAAGGTGTGCAAGGTTGTACCATCACATAAGACAAGAAGTTAGAAACAAGGATGATCATGACTCATACTAAGAGTGCAATTGCCCCAATAGTTTTGTCATAACCAACCGCAAGAAGAAAAAGACAAGGACAAGCCATGAAACATTGTTGCTTCTCTAAATTTTGTTTTCAGGACATCCTCGAGAAACTAGCAACATGATTGCCAAAAGAAAAAAATAAAGACAATATCTTGATACATCATTTTTTTTCTAAATGTCATAGTCAGGACATCACAGAGAAACTAGTAACATGAGTGTCAAAAGACAAGACAAATTTCATGAGACGTCTTTGTTTCTCTAAATCCTATTGTCGAGATCTCACTGAAAAACTAGTAACATGAGTGTCAAAAATACAAGATAAACATCATGAGATGTCATTGTTTCTCTAAATCCTATTGTCGAGATCTCACTGAAAAACTACTAACATGAGTGTCAAAAAGACAAGACAAACATCATGAGATGTCACTTTTTCTCCAAATCCTATTGTCGGGATCTCACTGAAAAACTAGTAGCATGATGAAAAATCCAAAGACAAGTGCTAAGTGTTTTCCAAGTGTGTCTGAATGCCAATTTTTTAATGTCAAGATGATGAGTGCCGAAGATTGCCACATTCAAGAAGGACACATCCTGAATAATGTTGATGCCAAGAGGATTGATCCTTTGAAATGCCAAGTGATAGTGACAATGCCTAGGAAGGACACATCCTAAGGCCTAAATGATGAAGGTTGTTCTTTAGAAGGACACATCTAAAAGAACAATGATGTCAAGAGGAATGATCCTTAGAGGTCGAGAGGATCTCTCAAAATGTCAGATGACGATGACGATGCCTAGGAAGGACACATCCTAAGGCATAAATGATAGAGGCTATTCTTCATAAGGACACATCTAAAAGATAACTAGGAATGGATAGTTTGGCTGGTTGTGACAATTTGACTTGTTTTGAGTAAGTTTCACTGAAGTTGATTTATGGTGGCTACATGTCAATGTGGACATGCTGGTGTGATTGTCATGTTTGTTGTAATTCATTTTTAGGAGGTTGCCATGTTTGGAAATGAATTCTCCTTACTTGAATACTTTTGATGTGTGTGCCAGTGTAATGCTATCAACCCTAATGGACTGACCTAGTGCAACCTTGGGGGCTCATTGATTGATTGGCTTTCCTATGTCGTGTACTTAGAGACCTCGTAGTTTGACACAACCAATGACCTTGTCCAAAGGACATAATTTTGAATCATGATTTTATTTTGAAAAACCTAGAAAGACTTGTTGATGGTGAAAATGACACAAACAATGTTAAACAAAATATCTCTACTACAACATATAGTAGCCTAACTCCTAAGGTCCTGATAGTTGATTCTCAACTGTATGGTGTCACTCAATTGGTCCATGCAGCTATAATATTCAAGGAGCCTTTGTTGGTAATGAGGAATTCAATCAATGACTTATTCATTGAACTAATCTTAATGAAAATGGGGTTTTTAAATAAAATAAAAAGATAGATCAAGGTGTACATCAGTAAAACATGAATAAAACTTATCTAGTATCCAGACATATATCTTCATAAAATAATATTCTTCCAATAGATCAAGAAAACCATAGCATGATACAATTTATAGAATAGTCCATACTATTACATGCATCTAAGGTGCTTAATTTAACATCACAATCACACATCACAAATATTTCAAAGATTCCAAAAGAACACACTCTCATTTGTTGCCAAGATCATAGATCAACAGACTTCAATAAATTAAATTCACAGATAATCTAATGAAATAATCCTTAAATTTGGTTTCTTCTAACGATTTTCATCACAAAAGAAAAATGTATGCTTCAGCACAATCATTGGCATATAGATAGACTATAATTCATTAGCCATATCAAATAAACTCCATTTCAGCACCATATTGCATAAAAAAAACCTATAAATATATTCAACTGTAAACAAAATAACAAAGTATCTCTATAAAAAAATTATGAAAAATTATATCTCCTACTATCAGGTGGCTAATATTATTCTCATCATCTGACCCTTACAATATGATACCTCAAAGGTATTTATAGATATACAAAAATCTGAAGTCCTTTCTATCTTAGGTCGATCCACCATTTTAGGATTTTAAGTCTTCTTGGAAACTCAGATCAATTTGATCTCTAGTTCTCGCTTTGATCATTTAGTTTAACTGGAGAAAAGAATAGGGAGGAGAAAAGAAAGCCATGCGCCTACACATTGATAGTTATGCATGGAGAGAAGAAAAATAAAACCATGCATGTATGAGGTTATCAATTATGCATGTGAAGCCTGCTCTGTAATGTATTCATCATAAGTGGAGAAGACTTGTTGAAGCATGTCCAAATCTAGCCCATCAACCCATTTGTCTTCAAACTTGATCCTTTCTAACTCCATAGTAGAAAATCCTCTCATGTCTTTTAGCTTTGTTAACTCCCTCTTAGCAGCCCTTACTTCTTCTTTAATATCCATTAATCAATCTAACAACAAGTCTTCTCCATCATCTCCTTTTTGCATGAACTCTTTAAACCTATCATCTCATTTCTCTTTTATTTGGCTCAATGATAGGCCCTCCTTCACCAGTATATCAACATTTATAATAATAGCAATAATTACTTTTAACTCTTCAAACTGTTCATTCAGATACTTGACAAAATATTGAGCTCCATTTTTTATGCTTGTATAAAAAGTCAGATCTAAACCGGACTATACTAGAGGTCTTTTCCAAGAAATCTTTATTGTCCTCTTCAAGTATTGACTATTCTAGAAGAGTGGACTTGAAAAATTTATTAACCTCCTTCAGCCTCTAACTATATCCTCCTCATGTTCTCCCAATATTTTGACTTACTAGTTCATCTCCTCTGTTAACTCTTATGTTATCTTGTGAACCTTAAAACTGTTGTCCAACACTTCACCTATTTCTTGATTTAGTTTACCAGTCCATCTATCCAACATTTCTTCCTTACTCCTTACCTGCACCAAATCATCCACTTCTTTCTTACTAAGTAAAATTAATGTTTCAATGGTGGGAACTTGTTGTGACCTCAGAGCAGAAACACTTTTCAAGAAAGTATGCAATTGATCTAATTGAGCCTTAAGCTCATCCTTTTTCTACTTATCTTTCATCATTCTGGATTTAGTGGATGAAGCTTTCACATCTATTAAGTTCATTTGTTGATCTCTTGTGGGTCTCCCCAAGTTAACCATGCCCAATTGATAATCAGTTAATTGTATGTCTCTCACCTCCTTGTCTACCATTGGTATTGCACATTCAGCAATAATTTCTCCTCCATCAGTGATTCTAGTGGAATGCAAGATCTTGGCCTTATTCTTGGGCCTTTCATTTCCAATTTACTTCATCATATCATCCCAATTGGGAGGCTGTGAAGGTGTCATTGATTTATTTTGCAGATCCAATTTCAACCAAGTGGGAGCACCTAGAGTAGTGGTCATTATAATTAAAGAAGAATCAACAGTAGTAGTAGAGGGTGGTTGCACAATTACTTTAGGTTGAGAATAAACCTCTTGTATCTCTTGTTGTTCCTACTCTATATTTAGCTATGCAAGCTTCTTAGCTTCCTCCCTATCCTTTTGTTCCTATATCCTCTTGTCTTCTTCCTTTTTCAACTTTTCTTTTTCTAATCTCTTCTTCTCAAGTTATCGGTTTCTCTCTTCCTCCAATGCCTTAAGTTTATCTGCATCTTCCTTTTCTTTCTGTAGCTACTTGGCCAGCTCCTTGATGTCTTTCTCTCTTTGCACACATTCTACTTCCTCTTTATTTTTATAGGCCTCTTCAACTAGTTTTAATTTGGCCACAAGAACTTCTCTTTCCCTTTATTTCTTTACCTTTTCTTCCTCTAGATCATGATTTTTCTTCTTTGATCTTGAGCTCTTGCTCCTTTTTCTTTTGTTGTTTTTCTATTTCATCAGCTCTTCATTTGGCTTCTACTTGTTGTTGCTAGAGTAAGGAATCAGCTTGTGCCTTAGCATCAATTGAATTTTTCTTCTCCATCACCTCTGCATGTGCTTGAGCATCTGAGGTTTTCTTTGCTTCCTCAAACAGAGCCCATTGATCTTCCTCAGTCAAAAAATGCTCAATTTCCTCTTCTAGAGGCATCTTTTCTTGTGCATCTTTCTCTAATAAGGTCTCATCAGAATTTGTTTCAACCTCATGAACCTCCAGTTCCACTCATTTTCCCTTCAATGCCTCGGCTATACCATGAAGATTTCCTTCAGGCATCGCTCCACTTGTTTTCTCTATAAGAGGGACTTGAGCAAATGACTCACCTATGGCTAGTATTGAAACCACCAATCCTGTTTGGGCATCCTTCTCTTGCACTCTAGGTAACTCTTGGGTAGAGGCTTCAAGCTTGATCTCTTCAATGTCAAGAGGGAATAATTCCAAGGGCTCCTTTGAAGGAAATTTCCTCTTGATTATTTAATATCCCTTCCCCTTCTTAGGAGCCGTTCCTTGAGGAGTTTTGGTTCTTAGGACATCTTAGTGGATACTTCTATCCAAGATTGGCCTTCCTATTTGTTTGATATTGATGGTCTCCTCACCATCCCAGTCCATCGGATCCAAACTTTTGGTGTCAATATTTAGTGCTTCATATGATGGATCTAACACAACTCCATCAACTACTAATGTATTAGGGATGCCATTTTTGATCCCAAATTCTACCATGAGTGAAACGAGCAACCTCTCATAATTAATTTTCCTAAGGTCATACTCATCTTGAAGATCACTCCATAAATCCTCTAACAAGTTGAAATGGTTATCAAAAATTGAAGGTAGCAAGGCATTCATTTTCTTCCTTGGGTCAAAGTGCTTTCGAGCAGTGTACAAACCTAGCTTTAGATGTATCTATTCACTAAAAACTACCTTAGCTCCCACAAGATGTTGGCAACTGTATTCACCCAATTGCATGGGAAAATTATGACACCCTGTTTTGTGCTTCAACCCAAATCGGGCATTGACCCCCAGAGCTTGATATACAAATTCCATTAGAACCATCCTGTTGCTACAACATCTTGGAAGTAAGTGGGGATGACCTTTAAATCCAGCCAGTCTAAAATAAGTGAACTTGGGGTAATGGATATACCAACATCCCCATTCCATGATAAAGGCCATAGCTTCTTGGATCAATCTATATCCCACATCTCCATTAAGCTAGTTAATGATTACATATAAGAATACATCATTAACCCTTCTAAATTGTGTTTCAGAAACTTGTAGAGATAGTTGATAATAATGATCCCATACTTTCCTTTGTCCATCAACTTCTCTCAATATTCCCACTCTATTCAAACCTAGAAATATGCCTCCTCTAGTTGTTGCATAGACAACATAAGAAGTCATGAAAAAGCTCTTGGTTTCCCTTATTCTAGTTAACTAGTCATGAATAGAATTAGAGACAATCATTGGTCAATCAAACTGTTGTTTTCCATTAAAGATGGTTTGAATGAAGGGAAACATCCATTCCTTAAAATGAAATGCATCCCTCTTCCCAAAGGCTCTAGACACCATGATTATCAGGTTTGATACTTCTTTGTAGAATTTTGTCCTCTTTGGTTGATCATAAAGCTTGGTCAAAGACTTCTTCTTTGTTCTCAACCATTTCTTGTTCAAGTGAGCCTTTTTAGCCTCCTTGTATTTTCTATATATACCCAAAGATTCTACCTCCTTTAAATGTACCAGGCTCTTTGGATCCGGGACACTAATCATGTGTTGAAACATTTGAGGAGTTAAATCAATTATAACATTGTCCGATGAATCCATACACTGCCTAGTGGCCATATTGTAAGCTCCTGCTGCTATCATAATCAACTCCGGGCACTAGATAGATAGAGGAAATAAGGTGATGTGATCCAAGCTAGACTCAACTATTCTTTCAGTTCTCCATGTTATATCCTCAACGAATGTTTCTAAATACAACTGCCCAAAATTATATGAGCCTAGATTGGTGTCAGCTATATCAAACCAACCCAATTCCACTTTTCTTGCAGTGACAACAAGACCCCTATGGTTATACCTCAAGGTATAAGGTAGCTTCTCCGGCTTAATCTTCTTAGGCTTAGTTGTTTCCTTTGGGCATCTTCTCTTGATACTCCTGAAATTCTGTAGCTTTCCTACAACAAAAAATCTAATTAGATCCTTGAATAAACATCACAAAATATGCTTTAAAACCTTACCCTTCATATATATATCAGAGGCAAAACCAAGCATAAAACATTCTAAACTGTCTCTTTTAAACCACTCCGGGCTCAGAGCCAAAACCATTATTAAGATTATAGTAATAACAAGCGGGACCAGAGTCAGAACTAGAATGATAACCGGAACCAGAACCAGAATGGAAACCGATTTGGTTTTATTCAGATTTTCTAATTTCACATTCTGTTTCGGTTCCACTTCCGCCTAGGTCACTATTATTTTGGAGGCCTAATTCTAACTATAAGTGGAGCCAAAGATGGGATGGAAATTGAATTGATACTTATTGGAAAACATGGTTCAAAGTCTAGATTGATTTTGATCCTGCTTCCACCTCAAATAACCATGACGTCATAAGTGATTTTAACAATTCGTTAAATAACTTCATGATGTATGGACTAGGTCATATCAAAATGAAAGGGGCTTAAAATATAACCTAATAAAACCATCCCCATATGACTGAGAGGTGACTATACTATTTAGGGAATCATATTTAAATTAAAAACATGAACAAATCAAAACCCTAAACTACAAACCATCGATTCCAAATAACTAGGGCACAAATTTAACCCTATTTAAATTAACCGGCTTGATACAAAACAAGATTTCTAAGTAAAAAGAATAATTTACCAAACCCTACTCACTGTAAAAATATAACTAACCTATGCATTTTAAAAACTAGGGCACCACGATGCGGTCATGACTAAAACATGAAAATGACCGTGATTAAAACAAACAGATAGGAAACAAAACCATTAAGCAACATAAGAAAATTAAACAAAAGACAAATAAATAGAACACACGAACTTACAGAGAAATTCGCACAAAACCAAACAATCCAAGATGAATAGAAATGTAAAACGCGAAAATAAAAATAAAATATGAGAATAGAAAACCCTACCTCGAACACAAATAAATAGGTTAGCTTCTTGAAGCAATCTGCACACAACTGTCTCTCTTTGAATCGATTCACTCGCACAAAAGCTCCAGTGCAACTCTGGTTCACTCTTCGATCTCTTAACAATAATGAGGATAACTACGCATTAATCCCTAATTAAGGTAAAAACTCATAGTTTCACGCATGCATGGCACCTGTAATTAATGCAATAAATGCAGGAGAGTGAAGTTGGAACTGCAGAAGGAATTGGCACATTACTGTTGTGTGACTTCAATAAAGTCAATGACCAAGAAACGGCGGGAGCGAAATCAAGATCGAAGATGTTTCCAAAATTTGTCTAACTTTTCAACTTGTTTCCCATTCTGAGTTTGGTCCCGCTAACAAAGAATAAAGTAAAACAAAACATAAAAATAAAAAAGAAATACCGAAACGAGAAAACTTAACGTCAAAACCTAGTTTAAAACAAAAGACCAAAAAGCGGAGGTGGAGACGAAACGGTATTTGATTTTGAAACTTTGAATAAATTCAGACTTAACTTCCACTCTAACTCCGGCTCCGATAAAGACAAAAACAAAAAAAGACAAAAGAAGACTATTGGGATGGGAATCAGAACAAGTTTTGAAAGAAGTTTTAAAACCCGATTCGGTTCTGGCTCCGGTTCTGACAGAGGAAACCTTAGAATTTTATTTTTTTGGAAAAGAAAGACCCCCAAATTTGTTTGAAAAACAACCAAGGATAAAAACATAAAGGGGGACACATTTTGACCAAATAAAAAGATGGGGTGGTTGTGCAAGGCATAACAAGACTGACCTAATGTCTCAAGGATTCAAAGATGAATCATGCCTACATAGAAAATGCACAAAGACAACGTAGTTCAGACATGGAAAAAATATTGATTGACGTGAGTGATTGGATTGAGAAGACAAATATTGAATTTGACTCTATTTTTGGCATTTTGACATTGATTTCGATTTTTTTGTGTTTTCTCAAGACATTTTCAATTGTTTAGGTCTTTTTTCAAGACTTTTTCATATTTTTAGGACTTTTTCCGGACTTTTTCAAATTTTTTTGGACTTCATTAGTGTTGAGAAGGGTGTTATCAAAGCCATGATGGTATAGGGTGTCATTGACAATGGTGTGTCGAACGACTTTTTGGATAAAGGGCTTTCTTTGGTTATTGGAAAGGTTGGGTGGTATGGTTTGGGACTTAAGATAATCATAGATGTCCTAGTACCAAGGAAAAATAGGACCAACAATTTCATAGACCATTTCTGACTTTGGGATTTCATATGCAGGCATCAATAGCTATTCCACTAATAACTCAAATTGTGACACATTTTTGGGGATGTCTAAGAGAGATCCAATAGTATCCATTGCATTGGCTACCTTATTTTGTGTCCTTGGGATTTCTTCAAAAGAAATCATTTTGAAATATGTCATGAAGCTATCCACCATTCGCTTGTAAGGGAGCAACTTTTCATATTTCGTGTCATAATCATCATTCACTTGGTTGATGACTAACTGAGAATCCTTGAATTCTAGCAATGTTTGAATTTTCCATTTAATCGTAATTTTGAGTCCTGTGACCAATGCTTCGTATTTTGCAATGTTAATAGTACAAGGTAGGGTGATCCAAAATGCCATAGGAATGGAATCCCCTTGTGGTGTGATGAACAAGATAACCACCCCTAAGCTCTGACCAGTGTGAGGCCCGTCAAAATATAGTTTCCATGGTGATGTAGGCTCTACATGAAAGATAGACTCATTGAGAAAATCAATTATCAGTGGATGAGTTCCTTTGGAAGGTGCGTCTGCAAGTTGATTTTCTATTACCTATCCTTTTATTCCCTTGTGATCAACATATTTTATGTCATATTCACTTAAAATCATTACCCACTTTGCTAATCGACCTGTCAATGTTGACCGGCTTAGGAGATACTTTAATGGATCAATCTTAGCTACCATGTGTGTTTGGTGATTCAACATGTAATCTCTAAGTTTTTGTGCTACAAAGACAACTTCCAAGAATGGACATTCAATGGCTGTATATCTCAATTCATATCCTATCAGTGTGCGACTGATATAGTATATGGCTCTTTCTTTTTTCTCATGGTCATTTTGTGCTAATAATGCCGCTAATGCATTTGTAGTTGCAGAGACATACAAGATCAATGGCTTGCCTTCAATGGGTGGCATTAGGACTAGTGGTGTCAATAGATATTCTTTAATTCTTTCAAACGTTGTGTGGTATTTGTCTATCCATACAAAGGTAATAATTTTGCGTAACAAATATTAAAATGGTTGACACTTGTTTGCCAACTATGTGATGAAGCGTCAGATGGATTGCAGTCTTCCCCAGAGTGTTCTCAACTCATTGATTCCTTTTGGTGGTGGCATATCTAGAATTTGATTCACTTTAGTAGGATCAAATTCTATGCATCTTTGTGAAACTATGTAACCCACCAATTTTCCTGAAGTGACCCCAAAGACACATTTTATTGGGTTCAAATGAACATTGTAAGCTTCTAGCCATCTAAAAAAAAAATCCAAGACCCTGAGATGGTCTTTCTATGTCAAAGATTTGGCCAATAGGTCATCCACATAATCCTCCATTAGGATATGCATCATTTCATGAAATATTGTTGTCATAGCTCTCTGGTATGTGCCGCCTGCATTCTTTATGCCAAAAGGCATGAAATTCCAATAGTATGTTCCCCATGGGCATGTGAATGCTATTTTGTGCTGATCTTCAGTTGCAATTCAAATTTGGTTATAGCCCGAGAAACCATCCATGAGAGACAACATCTCGTACCCTGCAGTGAGATCAAAAATCATGTCTATGTTCGGCAATGGGAAATCATCTTTTGGACAAGCCTTATTTAAATCTCTGAAATCCATACAAATATTTATTTTTGCATTTGGATTTGTGATAGAGACAATGTTGGATATCCACTTAGCATAATCTATTAATCTTATGAATCCAACATCTAGTAACTTCTTTAATTCAACATTTACAAGTAGTGCAATCTGTGGATGCATTTTCCATTATTTTTGCTTGATTGGCTTGATTCGTGAGATTAGATGAAGATGATGCAATACCAATTATGGATCAAGGTCTAGCATGTTAGCATATGACCATGCAAAGTTAATTTTCTTGTCTATGAAAAATTGTTGAAATTCAGGTTTTTCTTCCTCTGGCAATGATGCGGCCAAGAGAACCATTTTAGGATTCTCTGGAATAGCTATGTTAACTTCCATTATGTATTTGATAAGCATAGCTGATTTTTCTTGTGTGACAGGAATAAAGTCCAATCCTCCATCCTTAGGCACCTCAGAGAGGTTTTTACCTTTAGATATGTTCTTTGTTTTTACTATTTTGTTGTCAGAATCTGCCTTGCGGTTTTCACCTCAAAACATTTATTTTTTCATTTTATTCTTTGTATTTTCATGACTGGACGATTGCACAACCTCCCTGAAGTAAGCTGCACAATCTAGGTCAAAAGAGAATTTGACTTTGTGATAACCCCATGGTATGCCTTCCCAGAGCCCCATGAATTCTATGATTGCCTCATCATTCTGAAAGATATCCATCACTGGTGGTTCTTGTTGGTCCTAGTCAAGCAGTTGCGGGTATATACGGGAAATATCATTGCCAATGATGGTAAAAGATGGGGAATATACAAAATGTGTGCAAATTGAAGCCTCAAGTGTGAAGGAAAAGTTGTCAATTTCATCTTTTGTGTTAGATGCAATGGATGGACCATATTCAAATTTAGATTAGTCGAATTCATAGTCATAATAGGGGATAAAATTATCAGCATCATGACTAGTGGCTAGCATTTTAGAGGAATGCACAATAGGTTCAGACATGTTAGGTTCTTGGGTGGGCTCAGGAATGGGGCGAGATGATTCAAATGTTGCCAACAATAATTTATTTTCTTCTAGATCCCAAGGAATACTTAGCCATTCCTTATCTTTAGAATGATGGTCAATAGGATCAATGTTGTATTCTTGTTGGAATATTTCTTCAAAGTGGGGTTGGCCAGGTGCCAGGTATAGTTCTTCAATATCATAGTTGCTAAGGATTTTCTCAGATCCCCATTCCCATTCATGAGAGTCGGTTTCAGTAAGGGATTATTCTCATGTCTCGACACTTTCTGTAGCCATTATGTCCTCACTTGAAATTTCATAGGTATGTCCATCTTTAATTCTGAGTTGGTCAAACCCTAGCCCCATTTACCATGGTCGTGCAAAAATAATAATAGGTTCTCTCCTCCATTGGTAGCTTTTCCAAGTCCACTTGTGTCGTTAAAACCTAGTGCCTTGCATACACCATAGCCTTTTCCATAGAGATGCACTGGTAGTGGAGGTAATCCTTCTAGATCTATGTAGATCCAATTAGCCATGTCAATAATGACTTCATTACCTAAATCTCCCCATAGGGTGAATAATTTTTTTGCTGGAACATTGAAAGTGGTTTTAGGCTCGACTACAAAACACGGTCTAGCATAGACTTTAGGCAGCTTAGGTATTATGGTGATACAATAAGTTGTATTCAATTTGAATTCTCCATAGCCAAGGTCTTGGATTTGAATGTCTTTATTTGGTATAGAGGCTAAGGAAGATGGTGTGGCCGAAGTCGATGGAATGGATATGGATGATTTGGTGAGTGCAGACGGGTCAATATATTTGGAAGAGGTGGAAGTCGAGGCCTCTTGATTAATGGGTAGTTGGTGCTCAATAGTGGCTCTCAGATTGGTATAGTATTGGAATGGATCAGGATCTCCTGGGATAGTAATTTCAATACCATCAAAAGGGAACTTCAGGCATTTGTGGTATGTGGAAGGAGTGGCCTTCAAAGCATGATTCCATGGGCAATCAAGTAAGATATTGTAATGTATGTCATTATCCAAGACTTGACATTTTGTATCGATAATAACTAGTCCCACACGAAGTGGAATTGTAATGATGCCTATAGAAGTGCGTTCTTCATCATCATATGCCTTAATTAAAATACTCTTGGTAGCATCCACACATGCATTAGAGAAGCCTAGAGCCTTAACCAATTTTAAAGAGAACATGTTCAATCCTAGTCTGCCATCTATTAAGACTCATCTAACCTTATGTTTATGGAAAAAATCCTTGATATGAAGGGCATCATTATGAGATGGTTTAGGTGAGGAAAATTCAGTGTCTGGAAATGAAATGTGGTGAGGCAAAGTCAAATAGCTAACCATGGTTTCAAAATTATTGACGTCAATATTCTTTGGGATGGAAGACTCTTGCAAGTCTTTATCCAAGATGACCTTATGTGTGAGTGAGATGCAGAGCAATTCAATAATCGATATTTGAGAGAGTATTTTAAGCAAGTGTTCAATAAGGTTTAACTCTAGCTTAGGGTTTGACAGACCAGGTATGGTAATTTTAGGTTGACGAGTAGAGGGACCTAGGATAGTGACCTTTACTTTATGCATGGTGACATTGCATTCTGAGGCCTTTTTAATGGTAATATTATTGACACACTTATCTTCATCAATAGCGCAAAGATGGTTAATGATGGTGCCACCAAAATAATTGTAGGTAGGACAAATGTTATTGTAGGTAGGATGAATGTGATTGGCTTGGTTATTATTATTCTTCATGCCAGATGAGGAGGGATTACCAAAACCATGATCCTGTAGTGGATTCTTATGGATTGTATGATCCACATTAGATGCAAACAGTTGACCTCCTATCTCAATGGTGTGGTTTTCAATAAGGTCTTGCACAAGATTTCATAACCGATGACAAGAAGGAGTTTTGTGCCCTTTGACATGGTGGTAATCACAAAATGCATTATCATCCCACCATGATGGTTTAACTGACTAGGGTCATATGGTTTAGGGTCCTCCAAAGTTATGACACCATTTTTGAGAAGTTTCTTTAAGACAATTTTGATAGGCTCACCCAAGGGAGTGTATGTGCATTTTTGAAATTTTCATGGTTGATGCGGCTGCCTTTCATTAAATTTGGCAAGATTATTTTGAATAGCATTGGCAGTTGGTGTGGGTGTGGTCATAGGTGTATTGTAATTTTGAACTCCTTTGATGGTGAGTACATGACCTACTGCATTAACGGTTTTGGCATCGACCACACTGTCATTGGTGATGTGTTTGTTCTTGACGTAGTACTTATATTTGTCAATGGGAGGATTTGCGTTTATGTTTTTAGGACCGTATTTTAGCTCTACCTTTGCAATAAGGGATTTCTCAATCTGGACACCTTTTTCAACTAGGTCTATGAAAATTTTACAACAATGCACTTGCATGACATATTTTAGTGGACCTATAAGTGTTTGTAAGAACATGTCAACCTTTTCCTTTTCTAGTATGTCAATGTGACAATGACTAGCTAGACTTCTCCATTTTTGGAAGAATGGGATGAGTGTTTCACTAATGTCCTCTTGTGTGAGATTGCATAAGCTAGTAATAGAAGTGTCCATGTCAATGTTGTATGCATAATTTTTTATGAATATTTGTTTAAGTTCATCCCATGTTTGGATATCCTTTTGAGTGGAGAACCATTCAGGGGCAGAACTTGCAAGACTTTAGAAAAGAGTCTCATTAAGTATGTTTGTTCATAGGCGACATCCTTACAGTTGGTCAAAAATTCTCGGACATGTTTGATAGGGTTTGTCTTTCCTCTGTATTTGCTAAAATTAGGTGACACATATCCTCGAGGAAATGGTGGCATGTATAAGTTTATACCAAAGGGATATACCGATAAATCATATGACACATCTGATTTCTTGCCTAATATTTGTATGTTTTCTACAGTCTTCTCTAGACGCATTAGCCTAGCTTGAAAGGAATTGAATGTAGGGTCATTTGTGGCTCCATATGGAGGATTGATTGGTACACCCTGGGTCCCCATTTTTTGTGAGTGGACATTGGTGTTTTGTTGAGGGATATGTTGTTGTGAAATGCATGATGTGTTTTTGTTGGTGTGTTGGTACTAAAAATTTGGATTGGGGATGTGTTCATGGGTATGACTATGGGATGAATATGTCAAAATGTGTCCCCTAGCCATTTGGGTCAATATTTGGGGAATATGGTGACCAGGAATATTTCAGTGTCTGATAGATTCCATTGGTTATGTGTTTTGATTTCCTTGTCGGGGTTGTTGGAACTATCCCAAAGGGATATTCATGTTTTTCTCTTGGGAGGGGTTAGTATTTATCTGTGTTGACGTGTTAAAATTTGGTTGCGGTCCTTGAATAACGAGATGTTGTTTACCTCAACCCAAAGGATTTAGTGAGGTACCAATGAGAGGAGATGATGAGGATGCACTCATGGTACTAGATGTAGTCATCAATGGAGCATTTTTATGGCTTGATGCTGCCCCCAAGGCATTTAATGAAGTGGTAAATAGAGGATTGGCATAACTTTCCCACAATGCAGAGGACCCAAAGGTGGCTCCAGTCGATTGTGATGATGTTGTGGATAATGTAGGAATTGTGCTAGATTGTGTTCCTCTGATGGATGTAGTGTTGGTTGAATTAGAATTGTTTGGAATGTTGGAGGCAGCACTCATGGTCATTGTGACAGTTTTCGAGGTAGCATCAAAAAAGGTATTATTTGTTTTGTCCGGAGGTTGACCACTATTGGACATGTTATTCGTATTGGTGACATTAGGGTCAGGAGATGGCAGTATCAAAGTATTAATGTCAAACCCATGAGATAATTTAGCTTATTGACTTAAAATTATGGCTAAATATCTGTCCTTGTCATATAAGACCATTTGTTCTACGAAGTAGGCTGCCTCAAGATCTTTTGTTGCTTCCTCTAGGTTTTCCTCAAGTAGTTTTCCATATTCATCCTTACATAAGAATGTTTGAAAAGAGTTGTTTGATGAGGATGATATGGTCATAAGAGATTGGGTAGTTGTGTTTCTAAATGGGTCTTAAAAGTCCAATTTGGATCATAAGTAGGATTAGTGACATTGGACTGAGAATCTGGTACAAAGTTTTCCATTTGTCTTTTCTTTCTTTGGAGTCTAATTTCCACCATAAAAGGTAATTTCTCAAATGAGAGTGATGAAAATGATGAATAAATGCAAGGATGGCACTAGCCTATGTTTTTTTTGTATTTTTGGATAAAGGATGACAATGCAAGACTATGTTTTTGGATTTTCGATAAAGGATGCTAATGGAAGATTTATGTTTTCTAAGGAATTGATTGATGCAAGATGACAAGATTGTCAAAGCCAAAGTGTCAAATGAGGACTAAGATGATTAGTGTAAAGTCTAGGTTCAAAATGAGGACTAAAGGTGGACAATGCAAAGTATAAGTTTAAAATGAGGACTAAGTTTGGATAATGTTTTGCCTAACCACTCTAAGCATGAATTATGTCTCAATTTTGGTTATCAAAAGGGACTTGCTAAAGGGAATAAATGACAAGGTCAAAATGATGAGTGACCCTGCCTAACTAGACTATTGAGTTGGAGGTTCTCACAAAAAGGACAATGACCGAAAAGAGGAATAATGAAAAAGTCCCAAGATAACCTAGTTTTGAAAACAATGATTTTTGTAAAGTGTGGAGATTTGGCCTAATCCAAATTTTTCCAAGATGAAACCTAAGGACAAATTTATGCTAAAAATGATGATTATTGCACCTAGGGAATGCAACTAAAATCTAGAAATTTTAAACCTATGGTCAAAATGCAAGCTAATGAATGTAAATGATGGATGTTTCAAGCAATTTCAATTCTGGTTTCTGACAGAGACTTTATAAAAAAGATGTTTGACAATAGGATAGAATGTCTGGACTTGAATTCTAGTCTAAGATAGTGTTTGATTTTCTATCAAGCGATTGCGTCGCTACAAGAAGCAAATGCATTGCGGTGTTGGAAATATCAAATGCGGTGTAGTTTTGCAAATGTGGCTTTTAAAAAGGCAAATGCTGTTCAGTTTTGTAGACGGGGTTTGACAGAACGCAAATATGGTTCATTATATAAAATGCAGCTTTACTGTATGGAAGATGCGAATTAGTTTATCATATGCAACTCGAAATATGGACTTTGTGAATCTAAAACAGTTGACAGACACTTGCGGCTTTGATTTGACAAATGCAACTCGCGTATGCACATGCGACTCACAAAGTTAAAGTTGTGGCTTAGAAACTAGACTGTGAAAGTTATAAACTATTGATAGACACATGTGACGTTTCACTTAACAATTGTGACTCTCTAAGGCAAATGTGGTTTTAAAAATGACAGGAGTGACTTTTGTTGATAGTTGTGGTTTTTTGAAAATGATGTTTTGACTGACTCCATTTGATGATCATGTTGTTTGACGAATACAACGAAAAAAAGCACAAAATACAATGTGTTTTTAGTTTGATGTGATAGATCTATTAAAATCAGAGAACAATTACACCCTAGGCTATGTTGGAAAATATTTACTGAGTTCTTACTTGGATAAATCCAGCTATGCATATTCAAGGCAAATGACTATTAGCTTGACCCCACTGGCTGCCCTCCACGACACTCACTTATACAAGGGAGCCAAGCTAATGTATTCATGAAACTACCATGACATACATCTCATCTCCACATATGAACCATAAATATGTAAGACAGCTCCACATGTCTGAACTTGCTGCACCAACAAATAGAAAGGATTTTTGAAAAACTACAACATGGATTTTAGTAAGGGCATTCTGTTCACGGGGCACCATCCAGTACGATAAGAGACCATTTCCTCCCTTCTCGTCAGAATAGTGAGCGTGATTTCTAGGGTTTCCTCCAAAAATCCACTTTTATGTACCGGCTAGAAGTCACTTGGCTTTAGCATGTTACTGGTTTGAGTCGTCTTTGGGTGAGTACATTTTCCCACCAAGATAGGCTCAAGTTCTAGAGTCAGCACCCATTTCTCTTACACCCAGGATCACATGAATGCGCAAGGGGAGAGGATACTTCGATATTCTGAATCGTGGGGTTCTAACTAACATGAACAGACACAAAAACCAGTAGTTAATTTTTAAGCCCAAATGACAATTTTTTATCTACCAAATAGAAAGCTTTTTAAAACAAATCAATGTCTTCATAAGTTCTTGCATGCAAATGATCAGTAGTTTTCGTTGTGTCTTCGAATTTCATCCTGTAGAATTTTTATTTATTTTTTGTTTTTCTCTTTGGTCTTCTATGTTTCATCCTGCAAAAAATAAGTTATCCCCCTAAGAACATTTGCAAACAAAACATTAGTGAAAAAAAAAGAAGACAAAAACAAAAAATCAAAACGTGAAAGTACAAAAGTTAATGAAAAAACTGGAAAATCGTATTACTAGGCAGATGCAGCTTTTGAACCCACAGATGCATGACGAGTTTGATAGGTGGATGTGGCTCGATGTTGGTAGTTGGATGCAGTGTAGGGTGTTGAAAATCAAATGCATCACGGGATCTTGTAGATGTGGTGCAAAATGTCACAAATGCAATTTGATTTGTCGGATGCATGACGGGATGTTGTAGATGTGGTTCGCTTGAACAGATGTGCCATTTCTTCAAGTCATTGCAGTTTTTCATACCTGTACCTACAACAAAAAATAGAAAAACCAAAAACTGTATGAAAACTATAAAAGAATTAAAAGCGTCAGATTCACCAATGCATCAATGGGAATTTTTCAAGTGTTCAATTTAGCATGATTAGATAAAATAAATACCCAAAGAAGTTATGGAATAAAAAGAAAGCATAAAATAAGAACGATTATACCAGATATCCATCGAAGCTTCCATGATTCACTTCCATAGCACCTCCTAGCTTGTAGCATATGATTGTTGCCCTCAGATTTGTGTGCATGAGAAAACGATTGTGACCATGTCCTATGCATGTTTTGAAGGATTTGAATGATAAAAGACTATGAAAAAATGACTATGCCTATGAGAAAATAATTAAATAAGCTATAATGCAAAGTGATTTCTATATTAATCAAGTGGTGCTATAATCATGAAGTGGTGGTTCAAATTGTGAGAAAAATTGAAATTTTATAAAAATGAAAATTTGGATGAACGAATTAGATTAAAAGCTGACAAAGCCTAAAATTAGTGGATGAGATTCCATGTGACAATCCCTAATTAGGGTTAGGGAAAGATTGTTAAATGAGTGGTCAAGATGACATTTGATAAAATCAAATCGATGGTCAAGAATAAATGTGATAATTAGTTAAAAAGATAAAGATTTTCAAAAGTCAAGAAGGTAAGAGGTTAACTGAAAAGAAGATTTTTGGAAGAAGATTATAATTTTGAATTAAATTAATTAAAAATAGTGATTTTATGTAACAATAAATAATCCTTTTCAGATTATTTACTAAAATGAAGAGATAGTTAATAAAACAAAATAAAACGAAATTGTACACATCTAAAAATGGTCACGGTAAATCAAACCTGTTAATTAATTAAATATGAATTATTTAATTAATATTCTAAAGTCATGTACATATTAATAAATTTAATTAATTATTTATATTGTTCATTTTTCCAATTCTTTTAGTTTAATTAAATAAATAAGTTTATTGAATTATTGTTATTTTCCTCTTAATTAAATTAAATAAATTTCGTAATTTATTTATTTGATTATCATTGTATTTCTAAGTTTGAACATTTAAACTCAAACAATGGAATATTCATCTTTCATCTCACATTATATATTTAATATCTTTTCCACCCCACTTAATTAAATATTATAAAAAATTTAATTACCTTTCTTTTTCACTTCTTACACATAATTAAATATTAATTATTTAATTGTGGAAGCTTCTAAATTCATTGTCACATATAATTAAATAAATTTATTTATTTAATTAGGAATTATCCTCAACTTTCAACCAATTTTCATAAATGAAAAGATAAATGCTGTGTTTGTCTCCATTTTTGAATGATGATGGTTTTGTGGGTTGAAAAAATTCTTCCACTTTCCTCTCAACCTTCCACATTTCGCTCAACTTCTTAATCTCTCACTGTTCATTTTAATAGGTTTGAATTTCAACTATTGATCTCCGCCAACTAGATTCTTGCCTCCAAAAAATCTATAAATATAGCCTTCTCATAAGTAGATCTCATCCTAGATTTCATGCGTAGTTACTATAGTTGCATTCTAATTAGCATATCAGTATTTTAGCAATCTCATATCATAGCAATATCATAGAATTTCAATTTCATAGCTTAAATCATTAGCAATGGACATGCATTTTCAATCAATCTCATTCTCCTAAGTTGTCATTTCAACAAGTTGTTGCTTACACAATTGAGAGCTAGTAACTTTAATCAAATTCTTGGAGATAGAGGATGATGGGATGAATTTGAAGAAGCTATTGTTATATTGAGTTTGTTTTATCTTTTAGTCAGTTTCTTTCAATCTAATGTCTCATTGGTGTGTTTGTTTATCATTTTAATTAGTTCACTTATTCTAAAAACACAAAAATCATTTTAAATAATTCCATTTATTTAAAATGAGAGAAATATGAAATTAGGTAACTAAATAATTAACATAATTATTTAATTTGAAGGATTATAACCGATAATTAAATAAATTAATAAATTCATTTAATTATGAGAATTAGTGACATATTAAATAAACAAATGAAATTCATCTATTTAATAATGAGGAAGAATAAATGAATAAAGGTAATTAAATAAATTAATAAATTAATTTAATTGTAAGGAGACAATAGACAATTAATGACATATTGAATGAATAAATATAATTTATTTATTTAATAATCATTAAGAATACCATAGACATGCATTAATTAAATAATAATGAATTACTTAATTAATAGTTGAATGTGGACCAAGGACATAATTAAATCTCATAATTATGCTAGGATGAAGTGGTAAAATAGAGCTTATAGGCCTAGGTCATTTTTATGTGTCTACACTTTCTTCTTACCAACATCACCTTACTACTGCTACTATGACTGTCCTCTTTTGATTCTTGCAAAGACGACAAGCAATTTTTGAGTCCATCCCTCTTGAAAGTGTATGTATTGGTTCTTCCATCATGTAGGGAATTTTGATCAAACTACCAAGGTCTACCAAGTAGTGCATGACACACATCTATTAGCATGATGTCACACACAACACTATATTTATAACTTCCTATTTGAAATTCAATTAAATATTTCTCATCTACCAACAATTGATGACCTTTCTGCAACCAAGAAACTTTATATGGTTTAGGATGTGTAATTCTCTTAAGTCCTAACTTTTCCACCATTTCAATAATAACAATATTACCAGTACTACCACTATCTATAATAAGTTTTCAGCACTTACCTTTAGCTTTGCATTTCATTTTGAATAGAGATTTCCTTTTTATTGGCTCATGAATCCCCTTTGGTGGTTTCAACAACACTCTTTTTAACAACAAAGATTATCTTGACTCAGGTTCTTCCTTTTTTGGAGAAAATGATCCCGCACTCTCCTAATCTTCTTGTACCGCTTGTTTCCTCCTTTTAGGCCTTGTGTAACCTCCTTGGGAAGATTCTGGACACTCCCAACTCTTGTGACCTATATGTTGATTACACTTAAAAAATTTCCTAGAAAAATCTCTTCCTCTTCTTTCATAACCATATCTTCCAAACGATATTTATCCTCTATCTTGATAACCTCCCTTGTTTGACTTGACTTGCCCTTTTGAAATAATTTCCTCTCCATCTTGATGGTGCTACTATCCTCCTTCTCCATAGCTTCATCCACTACCTCAGCCTTTCTCATTATTCTTCCTCTTCAACTTCTCCTCCACCTTAATGGAAAACTGGTAGGCTTCATCCAAAATTCTTGGTGACAAATAAGTAAACTCATCCTATAAACTATATTTCAAACCATTCATGTATCTGGCTACCTCTTCACTATGGCTTGGCTGAATCACCAACATGTAGAATTCCTCCATATATTATTTGACTAACATATCCTTCTATTTCAAATTATATTATATTTTGAAAAATATTAGTTTGATAATTTGTTGGAAGAAACTTCATCTTTATTTTGGCAACCATCCTGTCCTAGGAGGTTATCTTTTCCTTGTTTCACTTTCATTTTTACATTGCACACAGTCACACCACATTGTAGCATGGAATTTAAGCCTTGTATAGGAAAACACCACTTTTTTTTCTTCCACAACTCCTTCATACTCAAAGTACTTATCCAAATCATTGATCCAGTCAATGAACTCTTCTCCATCTAGGATTCTTGAATATGTTGGGACCTCTATTCTCAGTCTGGCTCCCAATTTCATTACCACTTTTATCAATCTTTCTTCCACTTGTTCAGGTTATTTTTGAGCTTCATCCTCAGCTTGGAGTTTTTCTTCTTCTCCAACATCACTCAAATCACCAATAATTATTAATTATTGCACTTCATTGTGCCTATTCCATGGCATCCAATCTTGCTGAAAAGTTCTACAACATTTCCAAGATCCCTTCTTCATGGCCTCTTTGATCACCATCTCAAGCACCTCTTCCTCTCATCCTTCTCCATGGCATACTGCCCACTTCCCAATTTCACCAATCTCAACCTTCTTTGATACCAAAATTGATGACTCAAATTACATTTATATGCTATGATACCAAGTTGATGGCACTAGGTTTAAAAATTCAAAAAAAAAATGGATAAGTATTGATTAATTTTTTAAGAAATTTGTTTGATCCACAATCTTGTTACCAAATCAATCACAAATACATGTTTCAACTAATATAACAAAAATATAAATATCAACCATCAAAAGGAAATGGAGTGCATTGAATGGGAAACTATGCAAGACTCAAAACTTCAGATTACCAAGATATTTTTCCATACATTGAACTGTTCTCCCTCTCACAACCAAGATTCCTTCACAAGTATTTTTCTACAAGAAATATGAGCGTAGAACAAATGCATAAAATCATATCATCTTGGCTGAAATAGAAACATATATAGCTTCCCAAATCAAATTAGTTAAAAATTCATGCCATGCTTCCAATCCATGGGGATGATCCATGATGGATGTGACAACAAAATAAAACATAGGAATTCATTATATGATGTAAAGTGATTCAAAATGACCCTCTACAATTTAAAGCTAGGAAACTTAACATATAAATAGTGATAAATGAAATAGTGTATGGGTGCTTAACATTGTAACCTATCATTTACAATAGTAGTCAATCCCTCTTATCTAATAAAAAACCACCTTCAACAATTTGGAGTATCATTTTAAAACCAAGAACCAACTATGTAAAGGTAGTACAATACTGCCTCTTCCAAACGTGACTTTCACCTTACAATATTGCGTATAAGAAGAACATCCACACAAACCATAATTAATCAGTTGAAAAATGTAGAGTGTAAGCTAATCACCATCTCTCCAAAATGGAATCCACTTGATCTATTTCTCAAAGCTCATGCCTTAGATCGACTCCCTCACTCTTACCACAACTGTTTCTTGTTTTTTCTGGTAGTGAAAAGAAACCAAAACCCATAGAATGTGGTGACTCATTCTCTCCACCCAATTTTCCTATCCAATCACCAATCAATTCGATAGGATAACCCAATACCAAGGCCCAAGAGCCACACCAAAAATCCAAGAAAGGCAAGGGAACAAATAAAAACAAAACCAAAAAGAAAACCAAACATTTGCAAAAAAAAAAATTGAGATGCCAAGGCTGCATCACAAAGTATAAGATGGGTTAGTTAGCTGAATGTTTTGTTTTTATTTTACAATTAAAAGGATGAATATTGTTGTCACAAGAATTTCCATGCAACTATAAACATGAATTGGCATGCAAAGATGAAATATTTATTTCTCTTAGTTGAATTCACTTGATGTTATTATAATCTAAAAATTTACACCTTGTAATAGGATGAGTCTCTCATATTCTTATTTTTGTATGTTGATGACTTATTGATCACAATGAGTTATTCATGTTTAATTGTGATAGTGAAAATCGTTAAATATGATAGTTTTTTTTTTATGATTAACTTGATTTTGTTGATATTTTTTTGGGAAAAAGATCTATCACTATACATTCAAGATCAACCTTGTATATTCCAAAATTACACTTAATTTTCTCAAAAAATTGCATATGGCCAATTTCAAACCTAATCTAGATACCTTTCTATCCAAAGTAAAAATCTAGGTGAGATGTTATATTCACCATTAGTTGATGCTACTATATATTCATATATTATTGATAGCCTCAATTATTTGAGTCACTCCAAGTTTGGAATTTCATATGTCATTAGCATGGATGCTAATTACATACGAACCTCATGAACTAAAATAGAAGGAAAACTACTAGTTCCTCCACTATACTCAAGGAACTCATAGTTTTAGGATTCTCTATGCAATAGGGTTTGATATTGATTTGATTGGGTGCAATAATTTTGATGGGCCAAATGATTTAATTGATTATAAGTCTACTTCTAGTTATAGTTTTTTACTAGCTTCTAGTTAGGTATATGCTAGCCAAATAAGATTCAAAGTGTCATTCTCTTTATTTTAGAGAAGGTAAATATCAAGGTTCTATAAATTCCACTAAATTTTTTATTTTTCTTCAAATTTTTCTTACTAAGCTTTTTATCCAATTATGTACGCCATCTATTATATTTTATAAAAATTAGAGTTGCACATTAATCTATTAGAACCTATTCAATCATAAGTGAACCACACACATTAAGGTTCACATACATTACATTCAGAAGTTCATTCATAGACAAGTTCAAAATCTTCACCATTGCTTGACTATTAAGTAGGTGTCAACATGAACCAATGTAGGAATGTGTGAGTGATTTTAATGTGAAAACATATACATGTGATATTTATCAACATACACAAGTAAGTGCATACACATAATATTTTTTAGTCTATGAATATTTTCATCATAATCATCATTGTTTGCATACGTTCAATACACTTAATCATGATTACACATACATGATATGAAATTATTCAACATACACCTGACATTCATAATCATAATATTTTGCATACATTCTACCATCAATATAACTAATAATGCTTGTATATCATTATTTTCATGTCCTCATGTACAAATACATCAATACATCTTGCTACCAAGCTATCCTAGATACATAACTTATATGTGCCCTTGGTATCCTCACTCCATAATGTACATCTCAAATTATTACTGCTCTCAAAGAAACATGCATTGTAATATTATAAAAAATATTTTAAAATAGAAAGAATATTGAGTAAAAGTAATTGAACAATGAAACCAACATGAACTCCAATGCTAGATGCATTGCCATCAAACCTCATGTCCTACTCAAATCTTGTGTTGAGCAATGTGTGCATATAAATATTACAAAAGTATGGGTTATTTAAGCAACATGAACAAAAAGGTCAAATGATCATTCTTTGAAATCAAATGCAAGATTATAAATCAATAGATAAAAGTATATGAAGAAGATACCTCCTTATGAATTTCATTGAATGTGTCCTCAATGTTGAAGAAAAATCTTATAACTTTTGTTTTTTAATTTCTTCTTGATGCAATATTATTGTCCACCAAAAATACTTATATTTGTTAAGAAACATAACCTCAAACCATCTTTTGACTCACCAATGGTTAAAATTAAACATGAGTATTGGAAAATGCAAAAATTGTAAAAAAATTAGTAGTTTTAACAAATGGTCAAAATGGAAACATCGAGGTAGGTACGTAAACAATAGAGAAGGTCATTTTTATTGCCAAGTCACCCGATCATTCTGGGGTAGTCTCTAAAGAGCCCTAAAAGAAAACAAAAATCAAACTATGAAAAAGTCGTTCTCGGAGCTTGTGGCACATAGGAATGATTTTTGTAGATGTATAGGTGGATATTAAATCCCTTCAAGAAAACCTCTCTCTATTTTGGTCAACTCAACACTATTTGTGTGTTCCAGTGTCAAATTCTTTCTTGTAAAAATATTCAGTGGAAAGTACTGAAAAAAGGGAAAGAACCATTTTATTTGTTTTTTGCATCATGGAGAAGAAAAAGTATACCAAAACATAAAGGTGGATAGTCAAACACTACATAAGGCCTCTTTTTGTTTCCCAAGTCCCTCATAATTCTGGAGTGCACTAATCCAAGGTAGTCTTGAAAGAGTCGTAAGAGCAAAAAATGCAAAATTATGAAATTTTTAGTATTTTTGACAAATGGAAAGCATCAAAATATCAAGGTAGGAAGATAAATACTAGGTAAGGTCTCTTTTAATTGGAAAAGTCACTCGATCATTCTGGGGTTCTCTTTTCGAAGTAGTCTCTAAAGACCTTAAGAGCAAAGAATAAAAAAAATAATGTTTTTAATTGTTTTTTACAAATGGGTAGCGTAAACATGTTGAGGTAGGTAGGTAAATAATAGAGATGGTCTATTTTAATTTCC
Source organism: Sequoiadendron giganteum (assembly GCA_007115665.2). Classification (NCBI taxonomy): domain Eukaryota; kingdom Viridiplantae; phylum Streptophyta; class Pinopsida; order Cupressales; family Cupressaceae; genus Sequoiadendron; species Sequoiadendron giganteum. Next base: position 56,030,783 of record CM021107.1, on the reverse strand, counting down.
CAAGTCACTTGATTATTCTAGGGTGCTCTTATTAAGGTAGTCTCTAAAGGGCCTTGAAAGCAAAAAGTTTTCAAACTGTGAAAAAGTCGTTTTAGGAGCTCATGGCATGTAGGAATTCTTTATCTATATCTATAGGTGGATATCAGATCCCTACAATCCAGCCTCTCCTAGTTTTATTCAAATCAACACCATTTGTGTGTTCTAGTGTCAAATGCATTCTTACAAAAAATGTTAGTGGAAAGTAGTGCAAAAATAGAAAGAATATTTTTTTGTTTTGTACATCATGGATTGAAACCATCAAGGAATCCTTTTGTTTGCTAAGTCCTCCCATGATTTTGGAGTGCACTAATCTAGGGTAGTCTTGAAAGATTCGTAAGAGGAAAAAATATAATATTTTTGACAAATGGGTAGCGTGGACACATCAAGATAGGTAGGTAAATACTAGGGAAGGTATCTTATTATTGCCCAAGTCATTCGATCATTCTATGGTGACCTTTCTGGGATATTCTTTGTATCAAGGATAAATTTTAAGTTCAATTTGTAAATAGCATAATAACTTAAAACCACAATTAACAACGGAGAACAATGGGAAGCAAGAAGCAAATAAACATGAAACAAAGTCACTTGATCTTCATGCCTCTCTTGAATGACCTGCATTGGCCTTCTCCATCTTTCTACAAATGATATGATTTCCCTTAGATTTGATGTGCAACTATCACCTATGCCTAAGACAAGCAAGATATTGAAGTTATAAATCCTCATGTATTCAAGTCCTGAAGCATTCTAAAAATAACTCTGTGTGTCCAAAATGGCTTGAGAGAGTTCCTTTTAAAGAATCCCAATTTGAGAATGGATGACCAGGATTAGAAATAGGTAAATCCCTAAGATCAACCATTAGGATTTAGTGTGATAAGAAGAATTAGGGTTAGGGAAAAAATAGGTCAAAGTTAGGGCAAGGTTTGAAATGAAGTGCTAAGATTTATACAATTAAATCAATGGTGGATAATAAATGAGATATAAATTAAATAATAGAAATTATTTTATTTATGGAGAAAAGTTGACTTATGAATTAAATAATGGTTTAATTCATAAATGGGAATGAGACAAAAGGAAATAAATAATTGTTTTAATTATTTACTTGGTGGGATGGAAAGGGGTTAAATAAAAATATTTTATTTAATTGATAGTGTGAAGCATGACATAAAGCTACTAAATGCAGATCAAAAGTAAGGATGGTTAGTAGAGTGATGATGAACATAATTGATAGAGGAAGGATAAATCGATATTTTGGTGGCTATTGTCATACCTATAACATGTTTGGACGTAAATCCAATCAATGTAGACCATGGATAAATGGAAATCAAACTAGACAGAGAAACATTGTTTGTTATCATTGCAAGAAATTAGGACATATTTTGAAAGACTACATCAGTAAAAAGGGAAAGAAGTGTACTTTAGTGAAGAATGATAAACTAATAGAAAATATTGGAAAGGAAGAGGTTAATTAGGAAATGAGAAAGATATGGAAAAATAAAGAAGAATCAGAGAATAATAATGTGTCTGTACCTTCATTTGGTGTAGATGATTCCTCTAACAACTAGACCTAGCTTGGTCTTAGGGGGAGCATTATCACAAAATCAATTAAAACCCCAGAAGTAAGGTGTTTCAGTTGTTGGCACGTGGATAGGGTATGAAGTTTGTTAGGACTAATATGTTACAAAAGGAACGAGTAGAAAATATGCAATCATGTCCTTTTGTGGAGTGAATTAGGGTTTCTCAATCAAAACGGAAGAAAAGTTTGACAACTTTTTGCATTTAATGTGAGTTAGGGAAAAATGATGGAATATAAAGGAAGTTTCTTGAATCATTTTTTATCATCATTACATTCAAAGGAATTGTGGAGCGATTTGGAACTCTCTCGAAGAATTTCTGAAGCGAGTTGAAGAACGTCGAAGAGAACATTGTGGATATTTGAAAGTAGGTGTTGGAAGTCTTTCATAAATGGGAATGAGACAAAAGGAAATAAATAATTGTTTTAATTATTTACTTGGTGGGATGAAAAGGGGTTAAATAAATAAGTTTATTTACTTGATAGTGTGAAGCATGACATTAGGATATAACTAATTGATTTAAATATGTGCACAAAAAATTTTGACATAGAAAAAAGTCCTTTGGAGGCCCAGGTCATTTTTACGTGTCTACATTTTTCCCCTCTTTGACATAATGCAGTTTATCACCTTATGTCAAAGAAAACAAGTCAAAAATATTCCCTAGTGTGAAAGTGGGGAGAGAAAGGATGACGGGGAGGTAGTGGTACACCTCCTCAAGAGGATGGGTGGGTTCAAAGAACATGAGTGTTCTCTTGAAATGGATGAGAAGACTAGAGGATGAAGGAATAGAAGAAATGGTAGCATGGAAGAGATGGGTGTTAGGACGAAAAAAATGAATAATTCAATATCTTGCCAAATAACATAATAGGCATTGCATAATCATCATTGGGTGGTAAAATGTGAAAAATGGATTAAAAAAAACATGATATGACATAGACCATGGTGTGCAAGGTCATCCACTTGTGAAAAATACTCGCAAACAAGAAATGTCCTAACTCATACTAAGTGCTATGTTGTCCAAGTCATTTTGTCAAGACACACCAAAGATAAAAATCAAGGAAAATTAGGTCACGAGACATCATCACACCTCTAAATCCTTCATGGGACATCCTTGAGGTAACTAGTAACATGACCAAGAGACAAAGCAATAAAAATATAAGAAAAAAATAGACCAGAAAAATAAATAGCAATTTGATATGTTTGCCAATACTTGTTTGTTGAAGGTTGATTGCTTAACGATTTGACAGTTTGACAATTTGATAGTTTGACAGTTTTAATGGTTTGACGATTTGATGATGCTTGTTACTAGGAGGGACACATCTTGAAAGGCTAATGACTATGTGATGGAGCCTGTCGTTAGGAAAGACACATCCTGAAAAGGAAAATTAAATTTTGATGGGGTCCAATTCTAAGGATGCATCTTTGAGGGGACCATAAAGTGACTAGGTTGACATTGTTGTGGCAATTTGATTGATTTTTTACTTGATGACTGACTGGACTATGTTGTCTATTGGTTCATGATTTGAATATTGGCACTTTTATGGTTTTTTATGCTCAAGTTTGACTATCTAACTTATTGGACTGACGCGATGGATCCTAAAGGATTGACCTAGGTGGCCTTGACGACTCATTGATTGATGGCCTTGCCTATGTTGTGCACTTAGAGACCTCATAGATCGACATGGCGCTTGAATTGTTTTAAATGAAAAAGGATTAAATCATGATTTTATTAGTCAATGCCTAAACATCTGACCTAATGGCTTAGAGGCACATCGACAGATGGCCTTGCCTATGTCCAGTCAGAGAGGTAATGTAGTTTGACATATTACAAAGACTGACATGACTGACTTTGACTCTTTTTGTGGGATTTTGAAATTTATTTAGATGTTTTTGGGTTTTTGACATGTTTTTTAATTTTTCTATCTTTTGAAATGTTTTATTTTTTTTCTTTTTGGAATGTTTGATTTTTTTGTTTGTCCTTTTGGGAATTTTTGATTTTTTAGTCTTTTGTCAAATATTTGATTGTTTTATTGTTTCTTTTTGGGAATATGCAGACCTCCAATGAAAAGTGTAAAATCCAATGAAGGTAGGTGTTAGAAAATTTCCCCCATACAGGTCTAGGACTAACCATCAGGGATAGGATGGGATAGGGGTTCATTATGGATGGAAGGACCGCAAGATATCAACCATTGGAAAGTCATTATAAAGATGACCATTCCGTATGATGGATGTCAAATGGGAGATGATAGAGAGTAAGGGAATTGTGATGGATGAGGGTGGAAGACTAGGTAGAGTGATAGTAGATGATGAAGTAGAGACTGATTACACATGGCACATGTTTTCTAGGTTTTCACCATGGTACTTATCCAAAGTGCCACCGAAGTGGTTTTCACTATTGGACAAATTATTTCTCTTTACTATTTTCATGATTTTTTGTTTTTTGTTTTTTATTTTTGTCACCAAGATGCATGTTTGCCAAGTTTTCATCAAGGGAACAGTTTTTTTGATTTTTTTTCAATTTTTTTTTTTTTTAAATGGTTTTAGCATGGCACTCTGAAGTTATGTATAGAACTTGCATAGGTCCAAGCTATTGATAGGCTCTAACAAAGGTTCCCCTTCAAGTGTGGATAATTGATAAGCACTAGAACCAAAATATGTTGTTATGACATATGGACCCAGCCAGTTGGGCTCAAATTTTTTAGGTTTTTCATGGTCTGCTTGATTTTTCCGATTCTCCATCAACACTAAGTCACTGATGTCAAAGTGTCTAATCAAAACCCTTTTTTTGTAACTATGGAAAAGGCTATTTTGATATGCATGTAGATGAGTCAAGGCCCTCTTTCTGTGTTCATCAAGCAATTCTAACTCATGAAACCAGGATATATGATATTCCTCATCATCAAGGAGACTCGTAGGTAGGGGAATTCAACCTTGATAGGAAGGATAGCCTCTGAATCAAAGACTAGAGAAAATGGAGTGGTGTCATGGGTGTGCGAATGCTCGTGCGGTATGCCCATAGTGCAGGGTTAAGTTGAATGTGTTAGTCATGGCCAACATCATTTAAGAATTTTGATTATGGTCTTATTGGATGCCTCAACTTGACCATTTCCTTGCTAGTAATATGGCATGGAAAAGTGATGTTAAATGTGGAATTTCTCACATAACTCATGAACATCCTAATTTTTGAAAGGATGACCATTGTCAGTGATGATGGTTTGAGGGACACCATATCAACATATGATGTAATTGAGGATGAATTTGGATATTTTTTACCAAAAATGTATTGCATAGGGATGGCTTCAACCCATTTTGTGAAGTATTCAGTGGCGATGATGATGAATTTATGGTCATTTGATGAGGTGGGATGAATTTTTCCTACGAGACTAGGTCCCCATTAGGTGAAAGGCCATGGTGAAGTGATAGGTTGCAACTCCTATGCAGGTGTATGAATCAGGTCATCGTGTATTTGGCACTGTCTACAGTTCTACACAAAGTGATATGAATCATGCTCCATTATAGGCTAGTAGTACCCAAGTCGCATGATATTTTAGCTAGGGTCAGACCACTAGAATGGGATCCACATATACCTTCATGTACTTTGTTTAAGGTGGTTTGTGCTTCATTAGTGTTGAGACATTTGAGTAAGTTGTTGTAAAAGCTACATCTATATAAGGTATCACCGATGATAGCTTAGCGAGCGACTTTGCAGATGAAGGACTTGCGTTGATTGTTGGAAAGGTTGGGTGGTAGGGTCTCAGAAAGTAGGTAGTCATAGATATCTTGGTACTAGGGAGAATTAGGGCCAACAAGCTCACATACCATCTCAAACTCAAGGACATCAAAGGCGGGGACCAACAACTGTTCAACTAAGAATTCTTATTGTGACATATTGTTAGGAATATCCAAAAGAGACCTAATAGTGGCCATGGCATCTTTTGCTTTATTTTGAAAACATGGCAGTTGGAAAAAGGAGATGTCTACAAAGTATTGCCTTAAACTATCAACAATTCATTTTTATGGGGTCAATTTATCATCCTTATTATCATAGTCATCATTGAAATATAGAATGACCAATTATGAATCACCGAAGACCTGTAGACTCTTGATTTTCCATTTTATTGCCATACACAATCTTGTCAACAAGGCTTCATACTCTGCAATGTTATTTATGCATGGGAAGGCTATCCTAAAATATTTAGGGATTGTATCACCCTGAAAGGTAACAAATAATATACCTACACTTGATCCATGATTAGTATGGGAGCCATCAAAATACAATATCCATGTTACACTTGTGTCTAGTGTGATTATGGACTTGTCAAGAAAATATGAAACCAAAGGGTGATCAACTTGTGTGGGCACATCTGCTAGTTGGTCAGCGATGACTTGTCCTTTTATTGCCTTATGTTCTACATACTAAATGTCATACTCACTGAGTATCATGACCCATTTAGCCATTCATCTGGTTAATTTTTCCCTATTGAGTAGATATTTCAAAGGATCGATTTTGGGCACAAGCTTAGTTTGATGGTTTAACATGTAGTGTCTTAACTTTTGAGCATAAAAAAACTACTAGAAGAAAAGAGAATTCAATTGGACTATAGTTAAGCTCGTACCCACCAAAGTACGACAAATAGAATAGATTGTGTGTTCCTTTTCTTCATGGTCATTTTGAGCCAACAATGCCCCTAGTGCTGCTGTAGTGGATGAAATGTATAGAATTAGGGGTTTTCCATCAATAGGTGGCATTAGAACAAGAGGTGACAAGAGATACTCTTTGATGTGCTAAAAATTTGTGTCACAGTTGTCTGTCCAAATGAAAGGGACTCCCTTGCATAACAAGTACTGAAAAGGTTGACATTTGTCTACAAGCTATGCAATGAAGAACCTAATGGACTGGAGTAGGCCCTGTAGTGTTTGGAGTTGACTGATCCCTTTAGGTTGAGGCATTTCTAATATTTCTTTGACTTTGGTTGGGTCTACTTTAATGCCTCGATGATAAATAATGTATCCCAAAATATTTTTTGATGTCACGTCGAAGACACATTTCTTGGGATTCAAGTGTACCTTATATTCTTCTAGTCAATTGAAAATCTTGTCCAGGACTCTTAAGTGATCACCACATGTCAAGGATTTTACTAGAATATCATCAACATAATCTTCCATCAAAGTGTGCAAGAGATCATGAAATATGGTGGTCATAGCTCTTTGATAGGTTGTGCCTATTTTTTTCAATCCAAAGGGCATAACATTCCAACAGTATGTACCACATGGGAAAGTGAATTTTATCTTGTGTTGGTCTTTAGGGGCAATACAAATCTTATTATATCCTAAGAAGCCATCCATGAGGGAAAACATCTCGTAGCTAGTTGTTAGGTCTAATATGATTTCAATATTTTGGAGTGGGAAGTCATCTTTCAAACATGCTTTGTTCAAGTCTCAAAAAGCTATATAGATATGGATTTTTCCATTTGGTTTGGTCACTGGTACAAGGTTTGAGATCCATTTTACATATTCAATAGGTCTTATGAAACCAACATCCAATAATTTCTTAAGTTCAACTTTGACCAACATAGTTATTTGAGGGTGCATTTTTGTAAGATTTTGTTTGACTGGCTTTGTGTCTGGATACAATGGTAGATGATGCAGGACCAACTCGGGATAAAAACTTGGCATATCAACATAGGACCATGCAAAATTGATTTGGCATTTTCTGAAAAATACTTGAAATTCTAGTTTATCCTCTTTTGTCAAGGATGTTGCAAAAAGAATAGTCTTAGGATTATTTATAGTACCAATGTTGACTTCTATTATGTCTTTGATCAACATTGGGGATCTCTCTTGATTGACAAGGAGGAAATCCAATCCTCAATGCTTGGGTGCCTCAAAGAGGCTTTCTCCCTTGGAAACATCCTTTCTTTTTACTTTTTCTTGGTCAGAAGGGGCCTTGCGATTTTCACCTAAAGACCATTCATTTTTAATTTTTTTGTCATTTTTGTGATTAGAGGGTGGGAGAGTCTCACCAAAATATGTCTCACCTATACTGAAACAAACCTTATGGTCCCCATGTGGTATGCCCTCTTGTTTTCCCATAAATTCCACAATGGCCTCATCATTTTCAAATATGTCCAAGTTAGGTGGATCTTGTTGGTCCCAATTGATCAATTGTGGGTAAACGAGAGAGATGCCCTCATCAGTGTTAGTGATGGATGGGGAAGTAGCTGATAGGGTAAATATAGAGGAATTATTATGGTTGCAAAAGAATTATATCCATGTATTTCTATCTATGGTCTTTGGTGGTTTAGGTTCATAAAAGGAGTCAACATGAATATTTATATCCATGAGGTTGGTAAAGGGTGGGCAGGGTTTGTCAAAATCCTGAAAGACATGATCAAGCTCATAGTTACTTGTGGTGTAGGAATCCCACTCATATTAATTAGATTCGGTGTCATCATAATATATGTAGGTAGGATCCTTAGATGTCTCGACGTCTTTCAAAGCACTCACATCCTTATTTGAAATAACCTTAGCACTTGTAGTATCAATCTTAACTAATATGAATTGTAGCCCTAAGTTCTTTGGCCACTTAAGAGGAATCAAGGGTTATCTCATTCCATTTTTATGTATACCAACTCCACTGATTCCATCATAATACTTTTGTTTCATGATCTCAAAGCCTTTTCCATATTGTTTTGTTGGTAGCAACAACAAATCTTCCTCGTCTTTGTAAATCCAAGCTGAAATATCATCAATGTCTTCTTTGTTTACCTCTCCCCATTTTCTAAAGGTGGTGGTGGGAGGAACTTTAAAGAAAAATTTGGGTTCCATATTAAAACAAGGCTTACCATAAGACTTGGGAGACTTAGGTAGCTTTGTGATGCAATAGGAAGTATTTAGCTTATACTCGCCACAACCTTTGTCTTGGATCTTGAATTTAGGGTTGAAGGATAAGGTTTTGGATGTAGATGATTTATTGAGGGTTTAGGGATCGACGTAAGTGGATGAAGTTGATTTAGTAGTGAATGCAAAATATTCCTCGATTGATAGGAACTTGGCATTCGAGAAATGCCCTTAAATTGGTTCAATATTGCAAGGGATTGGGATCACCAATGATAATGAATTCGGTGCCATTATATGGAAATTTCAAGCATTGATGATGCTTGGAAGGAACAAATTTTATGGCATGAATGTAGGGTCTACCGAGGAGAAGGTTATATCAAAGTTCAATTTTCAAGACCTGGAATGTGGTGTCCATAATGGTAGGTCCAACTCTTATAGGGAGTGTGATAACCCCCTTGGAAGAGAATTCTTCATCATCATAGGACTTGATTATAATAATTTTTTTGTGTCTACACATGCTTCAAAATAGCCCAATGCCTTAACCAATTTTAAAGTGCAAATGTTTAGTCCAACTCTACCATCTGCTAGGACTCATCTGACCTTGTGCTGATGGACATATACTTCAAGGTGAAATGGATCGTTATGGTAGAATTTTGTGTAGATTAGTGTTTGTTAGAAAAAGGATACATGGAATGAATTAGCCAAGTATCCAACCATGGCTTCAAATCATTTGGCGTCTAGGTTGGTGGGAACAAATCTTTCTTTCAAATAACTATCAAGGATAGTTTTGTGTTTAGGTGATATGCGTAACAACTCAAGGATAGAAATATGTGCATGTGTCTTGCCCAATTAGTCAACAATATTATATTGGTCTTTAGATTGTTGCTGCTTGGAAGAAGAAGTAGATAAAGTAACCTTAGCCCTGCGGGTAGTGACAACACATTTAGGAACATTTTTAATGGTAATTGTGTTGACATATTCATCTGTGGCATGAAGGTAATCAATTATCTATGAGTAATCAAAGGAATTCCTAGTAGAATTGGACTAATTGTTTTTCTTTTGACCTAATGTGGAGGGATTTCCCGAACCATGGTCTTGTAATGGATTCTTGAAGATTGTATGGTCTTGATTGGATTTTTTTTGTTGTCCTTCAACCTCTATGGTACCATTTTCAATTAGATATTGAATTAAGTTCTTCAATTGATGACATGATGAGCTCTTGTGTCCTTTGATGTGGTGTTAGTCACAAAAGGCATTTATATCCCACCAAGATGGTTTGAACTATCCTAAGTCATATGGTTTAGGTTCTTGAAGTTGTATGACATTTGATTGTACTAGCATCTTAAGGACATATTCAATTGGCTTTAGTCAAGTAGTGTAATTTCTTCATGGGTATTGTCATGGTTGTATTAGAGGTCCTCATTCTTGATTTTTTTAAATTGTATTAGCTATGTTGTTATTCGTGTGTGGTGCTTTAAGAGTCAATGTGTGACTTGTACGATTCACATCTTTAGCATCTACAAATCCATTGTTTTTTACATTCTTCTTGCGGGACCAAAGATTTATTTTATCGTTAGAGGTCTGTTGGTGGTGGATATTTTTGTTGCCATGTGTAAGTTCACCTTGGGTGATTAGGAATTTTTCTAGTGTCATACCTTTCTCAACTAAGTATAAAAATGCAGCACCACAATGTACTTGTATAGGGTGTTTCAACTTTGACTTGAGGTTTTCTAAAAACATGCACTTTTTTTGTTTTTCAGGAATCTTGATGGTACATCAACTCACCATACTATGCCACCATTAGAAGAAATTAATAAAGGATCCTTCTTCATCTTGTGTCAAGTGGAATAAGGTAGCATTCATCACATCATTTTCAATGTTATAAGCATACTTCTCAATGAATTTATTGGCGAAGTCATCCCATGAATTTATAGACCCATTAGGTATCAGTGAAAACCATTCAAGTACAGACCCTATAAGACTGTCTGAAAAGGTAAGAATGATCGTATGTGACATCCACACAAGTAGTGGTGAATTCTCGTATGTGCTCAAGAGTATTTCTCTTTCCCTTGTACTTAGTGAAAGTAGGGATGACATACCCAGGAGGGAAAGGGGGCATGTATGTTCTAGTCTCATAGGGATAATGATGTAGATCATGTGATAAGTATGTCTTCTTGTTTCACACTTGCATCCCTTCCACTTTATTTTGTAGGTCATCCAACTGGGCAATTACTACATCTATTATGGGATTGTTGGCAACATTGTTACGAGGTCCCAAATTTGTGTTGTGTGGTCCCATGTTTGGTTCCGATGACATGTTTTGGTTTGGAATGTTGTGTGCCTGTGGTGGATTTTGATTGTGTCCATGATTATGGATGTCTGATGTGTAAGTTGGGATGTGGGAAGTGGTTGAGTTATGTTGCATTTGTTGGGTGTGGTGTTCATGTATATTTTGGTTTCCAAAAAGGATTCCTTGTGTGTAGCCATATGATATGTTAGGTTGTGTTGTTTGTGATCCTTGTCCTTGTTGAAAAGGATTATAACCATGTGTTGTTTTTGTATTGTGACTATGTGGAGCATTCATGGTTTGTCCTTGTAAGGTGGTTGTATATATATGAGGAACTTGTTCCATGGTGTTTGTGTTTGATTGAGGTCCTTGTGACATTGTGTTTGTGTTTAGTTGATATCCTTGCATCAGAAACCATCTTTCCTTATGTTGACCAAGGATGTTAGATGTGGATGCCCCTATGGCGTGAGATGATGAACCAAAGGGACTAAATTTTGAGCCAAAGGGTTGTGTTATGAATAATGGTTGTGAAGTGATTTGTGTCATGGGATGTGACATAGATTATGTCACAAAGATGGATGAAGTGTTGGTAGTTGTGGTATTTGGGCTTGTTGTTCCAATTGGTATTGAAATTGTAATTTGTGATGTATATTGTGCTTGGCTTATTTGTGTGTTTTCCTTGGGTGATGTTGATGCACATAAGGTATTGACATCAAATCCTTGAGGTATTTTAACTCCTTCATAAAATAGTTTGGCTAAATATCGTTCAAGGTCCAACATGAGAATTTCATCCACAAGAGAGGCCACTTCAGGATTTTGTGCAACAACCCCTACTTATTCTATGAACACATTTCCATCTCTTTCTTTAACAAGGAATTATTCGAAAGGGTTATGTGTCTTTGGTTGTTGGTAAGATGTAGAACCCAAGTTTACATGGTCATGAATTTCAAGGTGGGTATTTTTGTGAGGATCATCAGTGGTATTGTTGTAGTTGAGGGTGGTAGTGTAATTGTAAAGGTCCTCATCGTCATGAAAGAGGTCTATTTCTTGATGTTTCTTTTATAATCTAGTTTCAACCATATAAGGCTTTCTCAAAATGAAGGTGAAAAATTCAAATGGTATGAGACTAAGACTATGTTTTTGGTATTTTTGAAATAAGGTATGCCTAATTGTAATGCAACTATTTTTTGGTATTTTTGGGTTTTTAACGAATGAAAGATGTCTAATGTATGCAACAAGACTAAAAGTGATGATGATAATATGGGATGTTATGAAGTTGAAAGTGTATGATAATGTTGTTTTAGGTCTAAAATGTTGTGGTATGTGTTGTGTAGTTTTTGTATACATGCCCCATTGAAGTGGGGACCCTCTTTTTTTTTTGGTTTTTTGGGTGTCTTGGCCTTTCTATTCTGGAATTTTGCTTGCTTGAATCCATGCTTCAATGTTTATCTTTCTAGTTGGAGTGGCACATTTGTGAATTTTGTTGAAAATCTTAAGATCTGAGTAAATTCTGGACTTTTCATCATTTTCAAAAGAATTCACCCTAGCCGGATTTTGTTGGTTTTCTTTTCACCATTTTCTCCAAAGTCCATTGCCTTGTTGGATCTTTGGGTTTTGATCTTGGCTGTATTATCATTCGCATTAATGGTGCTTAAACGACCTTGTTGGGGCATTGATAGATTGAATCTTGGGGAGTAATTGGTCATTTGAGTTTATTTATTCATGTTTTATTTGAGTTTGAGTGTTGGAGCTTGAGGTGTGTTGCTAGATCGTGCATTTCAAGGCTATTTTGGAGTGCTGCATTTGAATTTCATGAGCATTTCTCATATCCTTCTCATATTTGCGGGTTGATTGTTGGCATTGCGGGTTCCAATTCTTTTGCTCTCATGGTATGTGGACATGCTTCTTTCCTCTATTTGTCATTTGTTTCTTTGCTTCATTTGCTTTCATACCTTTTGTTGTTTCATTATTTCTTGGGTGTGCGTGCCATGTCCAGGCATTTGGGGTTTTCATTTTTTTGACTAGTCCACCAGGTTGATCATTGAGCAGTTATTTTGTTCTCATATTTCACTATTCTTTTCGAGGCTTGCTTCTGTTTGTCTTAAACCTCCCATCTTGCTTGTAACCAAGTCATGCTTGGTTTTTTTGTGCTCCCATGGCGGAGATTTTAGGGTTCCTGACCTAGGGCAATGCTAATCCCTCATGAATTGCTGAGAGGAGGGTTTTCAATTCATATTTGATCCATTGGGGTCTGTTGTTAGGTCATTGTTGAGGTGCAAACCCTAGGTCTGTGGTCATTTGATTCGTTTTATTAAAAATGAGGGAATGTGGATGAGTTCGGGTTTTTTGATTTCTCCATGAAATTTTGCCTAGTTCAGATTTCCTCGGCTTTCCCGTTCCTTCTTTCTTGCTATTTTAAACAAGATTTTTTGTCTACCTTGTGAAAATCTGCCTCCTCCAGATTTTCCTGGTATCCGTGGCTGGGTCATTTTTCCAGATTCATGCTTTGATGCTAATTTATCTTATTCCAGCAAAAATCCGCTTCCACCAGATGTTCTGTGTCTCATTCTTTTTTCCAGGTTGATTATAACTATTGTTGTTTTTGCTAAAATCTGCCATGGTCAAATTCTTTTGAATTTTTGGCAAGCGATGAGTTAGGATTATGTGAGAGATTTTCTTATCTATAGTATG
>CM021107.1:55604342-56017255 GCA_007115665.2 Sequoiadendron giganteum | reverse complement strand
GTTTTAAATAGGAATGACAACAAGAAGTTGGTCTAAAAATGGATCTTAAGAGTTTGACCTAATTTTGGCAAGAGTTTGATGTAATTTTGACTAATTGGTTTGAAACTATTGCATTATGTAATGTTGTGAATTTTTGCAATTTTCAAGTGTAAGGTTTGTTTGCTTGTTTTTTTGAAATACACACACATAAAACAGAAGAAGACATAATGTTTTTTGAGTTTTATCCTGACAAACACTTTGAAAAAACTTTGCACAACCTAATTGGAAAGGGATTGAATACTTTGTATAGCTTAAAAAAATAACCCGAATTAGTGTTGAACACCTCTCCTTCTCAAGAGTGGATAGCTTAGAATTTTGGTGTCATAGGCTCCCCTTTTCAGTGCACTCACTTCTCAGGATCACCAACTTTGAATTCCCCAAAAATGAATTTTCTATCTCTACTCAAGGGAGTCAGTAATGAGTATCTTCGGGTATGATACTGTACCAATCACTATACCAAGCAACGACCAAAAGGTGAGGCTTCTAAAAACAAGAGTGTTTTAGTGAATACTGTTGATGGTGTTTTTTGCACAACAACAACTCAGACATAATATATATTATCCTATCTCTCTTGAAAGTTCAATCTCTATTGAAAAAGAGATAACCCCAAGGTATTTCAAGTGTTAGGTCATGAATTACAACAAAACAACTCAGTGATAAATTTGAAAATATTGGTAATCACAAAGGGACCTTACAAAAAAATACTAAGAACTCTAAACTTATCAGATATTATAATATAATGATACTTGAATTCCTATTTTAACCAAAGTTCAAAGAAAAAATAAAAGATAAGGGTTTAAAAAATCCTAAGATTAATATTACTCCTAAGATCAACAATACTAATGATGAAATGATTGGAATGAACCAATCCCTCAAAACTAATTTATGCTTAAACTGAGCTATACCTGCGATCTCACAGAAATAGTGCAATCTTCTAGGGAATTAAAGATTTTTAGATCATAAATATTCATTCAATTGAATTGGATAAATTCCCACAATTGAACTAAGAACATAAATATCAGGTATAGGTTGACCTTGCAGAATAATCCCAAAATGAAGAAGCTACCCAAAGTATGAACTAGAGATCACTACAAAACTCCAAGCACTAAATAATAAGCACCATTAAATCATTTAACACTAAATTTAAAATGCTCTCATATATTTCCAAGCAATTTCAAGGATAGAATAAGAACCATGCAAAAAAAATCAATCCAAAGAAAGCACCAATAATAGCACAATGTCTTCACTTGTATTGAATCACCAATAATAGAAATAATTCTAATGTTCTATGTTATAATACATGCTTGAAAATGAAAATAAATCCTAATTCTAACTCTCTAAATGACTAAATAACCATCTAACCACTCTTTTAACCCCTCTCTAAAAGAAAAAACCCCTTTAGAAGAGGTGAACTTCCATACTTATAGAGATACATCCCATATGAGCCCAAGCTAGGGTTACAAAGAAGGTTGACCACCAACCAAATCAATCCTAGACAGGTCACAATAAATCACCACCCTACACTAAATGCATGAGGTGCCCCTTCAGATCGGCCTTGGATCTCTACAAATCTTGGTTTAGATTGAATAAACCCTGTGGTTCACTTCTGCCATTATTGTCTCACCCGCATGAAGTAGAAGAACTGCAATGGAGACACAATGTGAGTTTGAGTATGGGTCGCCGATCAATAGCTGAGTTGAGCACCTGAATGACCCTAATCGATTCAAGCCTGTTTGAATCTACAAAGTCACGTCCAACTCATATGAATGACCCTCGAGCACTCGTTGACCTAACCTTCATGTGTATGATCGAGTTCCACCTGCTTGCAACTGCAAAGTGTACTTGGTTGTATCCTATGGATCCCACAACATCTATAAAGTATGCTCATTCTCTTGATCCTGGAGTCACTTAACCAGCGACTTCCTTGCCCAATCGAACCTGCATTCAAAGAGGACCACCATTAATACCCATTATAGGACTGAAATCCAAGTTAGTCCATCATAAACAACATGCTAAGAAATCAAAATGATCAATCAAAATCCCCCCTAAAATATCATTAAGGAACCCTTCTCAAAGTTTTGGATTTTCAACTCCTCACAAAATTCAGACTAGAAGGGAATTTCAGGGAATTTCGACACTTGCACAAGTAGAGCCAAAACAGAGGCAAAAACAACATAGGAAGAGGTGAAACCAGAACATGTGGAGGTGGAACCAAAACTAGATGAGACCGACAAAAAAGAAAAATAGAAGTGAAAATAGAACAGGTGGAGGCAGAACCAAAATAGGTGGAGGTGGAACCAAAACCAGACGGGACCATCAACAAAACAAAACAAAAGTGAAAATAGAATAGGCAGAGGCAGAACCAAAACCAGATGGGACCTTTTGCAAAGTACTGAGTTCAATTCCAACCCCGAATTTATCTCCGGCGAAAGGAAAGGAGACGAAGGAAAAAGGAAAACCAACGAAAACCAAAGGGGGGAAACAAACCCAAAGGTCGAACACAAGAAAAACAATGAAGAAAACAAAAAGGAAAGAAGTGGAGCTGGAGTGAGAACCAGAACGGAAACCGAACCAAGAACTTTATGAAGGTTCAGATTTTAGTTTCATCTTGCATCCTACCTGTGATGAATGACAAAAAAAAAAGGAAAACCAAAGAATACCTAAGGGAGGAAACAAACCCAAAGGCTGAACACAAGCAAAAAAATGAATAAAACAAGAAGACAAGAAGTGGAGCCAGAGTTGGAACTAGAGCAAAAATCGATCCAAGAACATTGTGAAGGTTCAGAGTTTAGTTTCATCTCACATCCTACCTCTAACAAATGATAGAAAAAGGAAAACCAAAGAAGACCTAAGGGAGGAAACCAACCCAAAGGCCGAACACAAGAAAAAAATGAAGAAAAAAAGAAGGAAAGAAGCAGAGCCAAAGCCGGAACAAGAATGGAAACCCAACCAAGAACATTGTGAAGGTTCAGAGTTTAGTTTAATCCCATGCCCCACCTCCAACAAAGCAAAGGAAACAAGGTATTAGGAGGAAAATAGCAACTCCTAAGGCCCAAAGAAAACACCAAAGACAAAAAAAATACAAAGGGAAACCACCTCCAGAGAGGATAACCAAAAACTCCATAACCAGAAACCCAAAATAGGGGCACTTTCCAAATAGGACAAGCATTTAGGAATAGTACAAAGTAACAAAATATCACGACCAAAGGATGGAATCATCAAAGAAAAAAATCTCACAATTTTCAAAGATAATCTCAAAAGCCATGGCCATAGATAAGAGCCAATAGACAAGTAATAGAGGGTCCCTAATTTCAATGGGGCATGCATGCAAAAACTGCACAACAAATGGTGACTCCGATGGGAAAACGCTCCAAAGCATTTCAATGAAAAACTAGAATCAAGAGCCCAGAATCCCTAGTTTTAGTTTTTACATCAGGTCGCCCTATGAGCAAGGTTTCAAAAATCACAAACAAGCAAACCTTTCTTATATTTGGTCAAAATGTGTGTGTATGCATTTGTTTCCTTTGTCTCAGTTGCAAAAGGGACCAAACTTAGTTTGATAGGGCTACATAAAGATTCCAACTCCAAAAGCAACCTAGATAGAGCCTCGCTTCTAGTCAAGTGTCCATAGCCCCAACAAGGTTATCACTATGATCCTCCCTAGCATAGCTCTACTACCATCTAGGCATCCATAGCCCTGATAGAGATACTAGGATACCCCTGATAGGGTGAACATTTCTTTGATTTTCAACACTTTAATTCCCTTTTATTTTTTGATATTATCTTTGGGATCTTTTAAACTTTTCCTTTCACTTTGCAAGCAATGAATCCCACACTCAGGGATGAGAACCACAATGGCGCTGGAGCGGAATATAATATTTTTCACCCAGTCAGACCTTATAAGGACCATATGCAACTCAAAAACTTTAAGATTTGTGTGAAAGTATGAGACCCAAATAAAATCCAGAATTTGACTTAATCAAGTGACTCCAATTCCAAGCATATACAACATAAGATAAATGAAATCCACCAACTGACTTTGAAAAGATCATTAGAGTTTGTAAAATAAATCCTCAAAACAACCCCAAGCAAGCATCCAATTATACAGATGAATCGGGCCCAAAAGAAACCAAGAAAATCCAAAGAAAGAGAAGAACAAAAAAAAGACCAACCAAAGCGGACCTACTCTAACAAAAGCTGAAAATGAGCAAAACAAATGAAAGAAACCCTAATCTAACCAAAGAAAAAATAGAAAAATAGAAATGAAACATAATATACCTATGTACAAGGAAAGAGTTGTAAACACCCCAAGACTAGAAATAATGCTTCAAATACTACCCATTGACAGGCAGTGGGATATTTTCTCCATTGAGAGTTTTCAAACAAAAAAAATTATTTCCCAGAATCTCTGCAATCTGATAAGGGTCGAGCTAGAGTCTGTCAAATTTTACATGCTCCCCTTTTTGGTTGTGGGATTTATCCTAGTAGAGAACCAAGTTAGAGATTCTAAAGGCTTTTAATTTGGCTCTCCTATCAAACCATCTATTCACTACACCTTGATTTTTGACAAAGTTTTCTAGGGCTTCATTTCTTCTCTCTTCAAGGTGTAATCATTCAGCCAAGCAGGCTTCACGTTTATCCTCTCTATCATAATATTCATTAATAAATTACAAGGTAGGGATCTTCAACTAGATGGGAAATGCGGGTTCCAAACCATACACTAAGTGATAAGGAGAGGTTCCTAGGGATGTTTTATGTCTAGTACGGTCTACCCAAAGAGAAAATCTAAGTTGGGTGTGCCAGTCCTTGAGATTCTTCTCTAGTAGCTTATAGATGACTGTTAAAAGATTCTTATTGGAAGACTCATCCAAGCCATTACCCTATGGATAGTAATTAGATGCAAATTTTATGACAATTCCATGATCAAAGGTCCAGTTAGAAAATTTCAATGATGCAAATGCAAGACCATTATCACAAACTAAATCCAATGGACATCCAAAGAAATTTCTAATATCTGGTTGTATGAAACTAATTACAACTTCAGAAGTGCATTTTTTGCATGCAAGAGCCTCAGTCCATCTAATGAAGTAATCAGTTACAGTTAGAATATACCTATGGCCTATATGAAGGTGGATTGATTGGACCTATAAATTCCATTCCCCATTGTGCAAATGGTTTTACCTCTACAATAGGCTGAAGTTGAAGGGTTGCATGTTTCTCCCTATTTTCTACAGTTTGACATACATGACAAGTCCTCACATGGTTATGTGTGTCTCTAAACAAGGTAGGCCAATAATAGCTTGCCCTCAGGATTTGATTTGCAGTGGAAGGTGTTGAGCCATGGCCTATGTCATATTTTTCATGAAATTCAGTCATCACTCTGCCAACTTCTTCCATTTCTAAGCATCTCAAATAAACCCCCTCATGATTTCTATTATACAATACAACTCCCTTCATCATAAAATTGTCAATCTTCAAACACAAAGCTCTCCTTTGTACTATATTAAGGTGTTTAGGAAATTTTTTGTTCAACAAATAGTAGATAATTTTATCATACTAGTCTCTTGGAGACACTTCTTGGAGGTGATATTGTTGATCCGTGAGGTCAGGACCCATCTCAACCATTGTCTTTGTTAGTCCCCACCCTCTCACCAATTTCATGGGTTGGATCTCAATATCATACTCTTGTAGCATGGTTACCCATTTAGCCATGCACTCTCCTAATTCATTCTACATCAATAAAAGATTCACTGCGGCATCTGGTACTATGGAAAAGACCTTATTCCTCAGAATGTAATTTTTGAACTTCTTTACTATTCTAACCAAAGAATAGGCCTAATTTTCCACATTAGGGTATCTCAGTTCTGCATCTTTTAAAGGAGCACTCATAAAATCTATGGGATTTTCATCACCTTGATCAAACTTTTGAGTTAACATTATAGCACAAGAGTGATTAGAAGAAAATCATTTTATGCAAAAAATCTTGGCATAATCCAGACTTACCAACACTGGAGCCTCAACAATAGCTCTCTTGATTTTTATAAATACCTCATTAGCTTATATGCTTCATTCAAATTTTTCTTCTTTTTTCAACATAGCATTCAAGGGCTTCACTATCTCTGCAAATCTAGTGATAAAATTTTTGACAAAGTTAATTTTCCTAAAGAATGACTTCATTTCCTTTTTTCTTGTAGGAGGCTGAATCTTCAGTATAGCCTCCACTCATTTTGGATCAGTGGCAATACCCCGTTCTAAAATAACATGCCCTAACAGGTTTCCCTTAGTGACTCCAAAAATGTACTTTTTCGGAGTAAGTGAGATGCTAAACTCTCTTCATCTTTGGAATACTTTGCATAAATCTATTATATGATCATCTCTCTTCTTAGAAAAAACTATCAAATCATCCATATATATAATCATGCACTTACCAATAATTTCCTTGAAAGCAATATCCATTTCTCTCTGGAATGTAGCTCCAACATTGATTAACCCAAAGGGCATTCTTCTTGTAGGAAAACTTTCCCCATTTTGTAGTAAAGGAAGTTTTGTGCATATCCTCATATTGTACCATAACCTAGTTTTACCCAGAGTACCCATCTAGAAAAGACATCATCTGCGATCCATTGACAATTTGAAGTACTTCATCGAGGGAAGGAATTGGATAGTTGTCTTTTTCTGATGCCCTGTTAAGATTCCTAAAATCAACACATAGTCTGATTTCACCATTTTTCTTCCTTACTGGAACCAAGTTTGCAAACCATGTTGAGTGTCTTACTAGAAATATGATTCGTGTTAAAATTAGCTTTTGTACCTTCCTCTGAATGATGGGTTCTAACAAGGCATTAATTGCCCTTTGTCTTTGCCTAAATGGTTTGACATTCGACTTCAAGGGAATGGTGTGTGTAATGATCAAAGTATCATATGTTTTTAATTCCTCATAACTCTAGACTATCACATCTTGATATGTGTGTAATGCATCAATAATTCCTCTCCTTTCCTCTAGAGTGCACACTTTGCCAATAAAAACATTTTTAACACCATCCTGCATCCCCATATTGTATGTTTCACATTGACTATTGAGGGAATCCCTTTTCACTTGTTCTTGATATTTTATCTTATCCAAATCAAATATTCTCTCCAATTGCACCATACATTTTGGGATAGTATTAGTTTTTAGGTTAATGACCCTTTCTAGGTCCATTTCAACCTCTTGAGGTTCTACCTCATCAATCACCTAAGAAGAAAACACATCACAGCTAGTGATGAAATCAAGAATATTTTTTCATCCTCAAACACCTAGAAATTGGCTACATTGTTAGGTACTGACGGTAATGGAGTGAGTTGTATAATAAAATTATTCAAACCCCAAAGCGATAAGGGCTACAATGTACCAGCTGCTTGGGCTAGACAATTTGCAGTTTGATTTTTACTTTGAGGGATCAACTAGATGTTGAAGGCATCAAATCCTTCAATGAGATCTCATATTTTGTGCCTATAGTTGGTCATTCTTATATCATGGCATGATTATTGTTTCCTTACTTGGTTAACTACTAGCTCAAAATCTCCAAAAAATTGCAAGATCTTGACTTTCTTTCTCAATGCCATTAATAAACCATGGACCAAAACTTCATATTCAGCTACATTATTAGTGCATTGGAATAGGAGTCTATGAGAAAAAAAATAAGTTTTACCTATAAGGTTGATCAGTTCAAATCCTTCCCCAGCACCTTGCTTTGATTTGGATCTATCAAATCTCAATGTCCAACAACCATTAGCTCCTTATTTCCTTGAACTACCCTTATCTTTGCTACTACCCGGAGGCTCCTCAGGAGGTTTTGGGCTCTTTCCTTTTGGATCATTTTGAATGCTTTGTATATCAAACCTAACAACTGGGGTTGGATTAATGCATCTTTGCATCTACTCCACTATAGTTTGGCACAACCAACATTCCACATTAGAGTGAGGAGCATTGTGAACTCTGCACCAATTAGGGAGCAAAAATTCTTTGAAATCCATATTTCTGGCTAGCTGGATCTGATCCTCCATGTACTTTTGGATAAAATATTGGAAATTATCCAGCAAGCTAAGTTGTCTACCTTCCTGATCATCAAGTTCCTTTGTTTTTTCAAGAACTACTTTATAATTGCTAGCTTCTGACATGGATTCATCAGAGGATATTTTCAACATAAATACTTCTTTTGTATCTAAAACAGGGGCAGCCAAGACATAGTTCCCCATGTTGACTTCTGACACCAATATCTCATTCAAAGTATTATGTTATTCAATGATCGCATAATTCATTGTAGGTTTTCTTTCAATTCTGATTTGATTTTAGACTCCTTTCTAGGGGAGCCACATGTGAGAATGATCTATGGATGTGTATCCATTTAGTACCTTGGTGAAATCTCGACCCAAGATCAAACCATAAGTGTCAGGGATATCTACCACCTAAATATTAAGTACATGTTGCACTCTAGGATCTAAAGCAACTTGCATGGGAATCATGTTTAGTTATTCCACTATATTTACCTCTATCTTGTCCAATTGGGTGACATCCTTCTAAGAGGATGCAGGGGTAATACCTAGAGCCCTACAGATAGAAAAAGGAATAACATTTGTAGATGCTCCTGAATGCAGTAGAAAATTGTGTAGATTATTCCCAAAGATATGAATATAAATCAGGAAGGGAAGGGTTTCCATTTTTCCCTAGAACAAACTCAATTGAGTGTCAACTTGTGCAACCTCATTCCTATCTTTTTATTTCCCTCTGTCTCCATGTGGTTCTTGACTTAGACCTTTAGGTTCCTATGAACTAGGAGGCCTGCCAATTACCTCATTGACTGCTACTCCTTGTGGTGTTGTACTTGAATTAAAAGACCCTATGACTATATTTCTGATTACAGGAACCCTTAACAACTCAAAATTAGAAAGACTCAACTTTACTTTCCTGAGTTCTTCAATCACATATTCACCTAATTTATCCACATTCATGTTAACATGGGTCTTTTTAAAATGACCAGTTTGCTTATATTTTATTGTATCAACATTTCTCCCTTTTGATGCCTTAGGTTGTCCTCTTGTAAAGTATTGTGTTGGAACGAGGGTAAGATGGATTGTTACTTGAATGTGGGTCTAGTGGAGTAGTAATTTTTTTTGGAAGAATAGATGTAGTAAATGAGCCACTAGCTGGTGGATTCCTATTAGGCCTATTCCTCAAATCATACTTTCTTTTAGGTTGTTTAAACATCTATACTTCTTCAACACCATCTTCCTCCTCATTCAAGGGACCATTATCATTCTCAGTTCCTTCATTGAATAACTGAGAAATCTCATCATCATTCAACACTTGTTTAGTCTCCTCATTCTGGTCGTTGACTCCTCTTCTAGTTCATTCTCTTCATCCCTCAGGAAAGGAGCATGATTCAACACCGAAACTGGGGAATCATAAGTATTTGAGGGTACCAATTCCCGACTAGTGGAATTCTTTTCAAATTCATACTGAAATATAGAAGCAACAGTTTGAAATTCAAGACAATCGAACTCAGAGTTTTGACTTGTCTTGTGAAGCCTGCACCACCCTAACAAAGTTGTTTCAGCTAGATACAATCCATGTAGAGGTTTCTCTTGATCGAAAGGTGGATCTAGTGGAGTGGGGACTCCTCCATTATTAGGTATAGTGTTCGATGGCCTATTTTTCCTAGGTGGTTGTCTCTTTTCAAACCCTTGTCCACCTTGTTGTCCCCTATCAAATTTTTGACCAAAACCCTGTCCTCTTCCAAAATTCTAATTTTTGTCAAAGTGCTGCCCTCTATCAAAGTTTTTCACTTGTGCAACATCTCAGTTATCCCTATTGTAATTTGATTTCATGCTCCTTTGAGCAACTTAGAGTTGGCTATTCTGGTTCCTCAAGTAGGTTACCTCCATATTCTATTTTTTTACTTGCTCGGTTAGCTCATCTAACCTCTCCTTATCAGGACTACTGTAAGGCACTGAATTCACATTTTTGGGGGGTATCTTGACACTCCTCTATGACCTAAAGACTGATTCAAAACTTATGAGATCTATAAATATGTAGGAAAACCAGCCTGCTGTTGTGGATGAAGGGGTTGATTGGCACCCTGCTATAGATAACTGGGTTTTGGATTAGGTTGACTTATTGGATGACCTGGTTGTGTAAGCGAAGGTGGCTGTGAAATGAGATTCATAATGGGAGTGTGATTAGTTGGTGCTTGGTTAAGAGCTTGGACTTGCCGAGGGTAAGCAGTTGGCCCCAGAGATGGT
This sequence comes from Sequoiadendron giganteum, assembly GCA_007115665.2. Lineage (NCBI taxonomy): Eukaryota > Viridiplantae > Streptophyta > Pinopsida > Cupressales > Cupressaceae > Sequoiadendron > Sequoiadendron giganteum. The sequence continues at coordinate 56,006,935 of CM021107.1, read as the reverse complement.
AGGGGTCTTGACAAGTGTTGTCTTAGATATGTACTAACATTACCAGCCTTTGTATATGCAATGAGAAAGGTAGTTGGGGGATTAGTTCTCCACTTAAGGAAGGTGGATGTAAGACTATCAAGGGCTTCAAAATAGACCTCTAAGGTAGTGGAATCATCCACAACATAAGGTGCTTGCAATCTAGTGTATGTACAATGGAACCTATTGTTTAATGACCCTATAGGCTCATTAACTTCTCTCTTAACTCCATTAAACTACATGTAGAGACCATTGGCATTGATGGGGATTTTAAAATTCTATAGAAATGCAGCCTCAAGTTCAACCCAATTATGGATTGATGCAATAGGTAAATGATTGTACCAATAGAAGGCATCCTCTCCCAGAGAATAAGGGTAAAGTATACATGCAACATCCACATGATTAATCTTGTATCTCTCAGACAAGTCTAAAGAATCCTAATATTCTCCTGTATTGTCCTATTAGGATTGTTTGTGTGAAAATTAGAGCAAAAATTCTTAGGGTTCTTGAGCATAAGATTGTAGTTATTGAAAGATAAAGGTGATGGGTTATCTACCAAAAAATCCATTAGTGGAGGTGGAGGTGGTAAAAGTTGTTTGATGACTAGTCGGGGTTATTGAATGGAACCAACCTCAAAATCAGATGAAGATGAGGTGGATGAGGGTGAGGATGGTTGAAATGATGGATTGGACGATGAGTCCTCCCTTCTTCTAGTCCTTCTTGACCTAGTTGGAGGTGGTAGTTCTTGAAACTCTTCTCCTGGTATAGATCTGGTTCCCTTCTAAGTCTCTCAGGAGAAAGGGTGTTTAGAAAATGCTCTAGCTTGCTTATTCGGGCCCTCCTTCTAGAACCAATCCTTTTGATGGTGTTTTTCTACACAACAACAACTCAGACATAATATATAGTATCCTATCTCTCTTGAAAGGTCAATATCTATTGAAAAATGATAACCCCAATGTCTCTCAAGTACCAGATCAACTGTCATAAATGTCAAAATATTGGTAATTTTTACCAATATTTTTCTACAGCTCAAATGGTGGAGCTGATTTAAATGTTTTTATATTTAAAAGTGAAGTGCAGTTATTTTTTAATATGCTTGAGTGTTTTTTTGCACTTCGTTTTAGTTCATTAAGTGATAGTTATGCTTTTAAAAGAGGAATTGGAGTTTCAAAAGTTTCTTTTCAATGCTCTATATTCAAATGAAGTACAATATTGAGTGTTAAAAAATAAAGCTTTTCAAATGCTTTCATTTATTTCATAAAGTGATTCATATTTACAACATTTCATTTGATTGTGAGAATACAAATGCTAATACAAATTTGCATTGAGATGCATTTTTCCTTTTCTAAATGAAAAGTAGAAAGAATGAAATCAAATATCCACACAAGTCATGGATGTGACCGTGACAGTGCATCATAGGGATCACACTACACTATGGAAGATGCATAAGAGAAAAAATCACATAAGTATAAACATAATCATCATTGGATGATTGGTTGATGACCGACGCAGAAGTGGTGCACCATTTGTCTTCTTCGAGCTTTGTTGACCTGTAGGAAGTAAGAGAGGGATGTCAGAGGCTCTGATTATGAATATACCTATATGAACCATCAACGATAATGTAGTATGCTACTAATCATGCACTGAAACGATCAAGGAAACTGCAGAGACATGATTTGAAGGAGAAGCATCAACATAAACATGATATATTATTTTTTATGCTAACACTGTTTGTTTCCTTGTGCAGGTATAGGAAAACCAATGTAGTTGTTTATCTTCAAAGACCAAGCATGTGGGAAAAAATGGGCTCCCACAAGGGCAGAGCCCAACATGTTTCCCTTATATGTTGCAAGAGGGACGAGAGAGTAATTGCAGTCATCATATTCCTCAAGAAAGGAAGTGCAACCAAGAGGGTAAATAAAACTTATCCATGAAGCCATTAAATTGATTGTGCATTCATAACAATCATATAATTGCTTTCTAAAAGCTACAAGTGAACAAAGGTTTTAATTCACTTAATCATGTCAACATATAGAGGTACAAATTGCAAAAGAATGCTAATTAGATAGCTTGTTCTAGTAAAATTTATCAATCTATCATGCTTTCAAGCTGCTATTTTGAATACTGTTTTTATATTTTAAAAGACTATTCGCCTTGTAGTGTTGTTTCATATTTTCTGTTTTGGAACAACAATGTCCTATCTTCTAATAACTATAATGAACAGTGCAAGTTATGGAGGTTATGTCAAGAACAAGTAAATTCATGAAGATTTTGTTGCCAGAATAAATACAGCATAAAAATGTATGGAGATATGTGAAGAGTCTCAGGTCTCCATCAGAATAATGAAAGGTTACAATGATCTAAGTTCCCCACATGGTTATTTTTTTTATAGAGCAGCAAGATATGTTCTCAGAATGTTATACACCTAGGTGGGGTTTTTTCATAAAGCAAGATTTTATTTAGTGCTCCCATGTCCGAGCTCAAATATAATAGAAAATGTAGGTTAAAGTACAATTTTCTTCAAAATTTTGAAAATACCCACATTGGGGTTTTATTTAAAATGCTTTTTCTTCACAAATAACAAAAAACCCACATACATATTTTTGCTAAGGAATGATTTTTATTCATATACAGATATACCCACATGGGGTTTACATCAAAATGCAGATTTACCATCTTTTTCAGTTACCCATATGGGAGTTTTTTAAATTTAGCAAAAAACAATGTAGTTTGTAGAATAACCACATGTGTTTCTACATTCTAAATAAGAAATCAAATCACAGTATGCTGGGAGTTCACATTTCTTCATTATGGAAAGTCTTCACCATAATATCATGGTGCGACTAGTCAATCGGCCTGCATTTCTTCTAATGATAACAACCATTTTCTTAAAATAAAGCTCGTGGGTTTTGGTGTGAAGGATTTAAAATACAGATAAGGAGTTTTGAAATGAATAACTCACCCTTATGTTATTTTGTTCAAGAAATTCACAGGCCATGCCCAACTCATTTGGAGCTCACAATTCTTGGTTCAAGCCCTCTCATGGCACCCAAGGTGGAAACAAAGAAAGCACAAGGTAAATAATACAAGGAAATCAAAGAAGAATGGTGGATAAGTCGTGGCCTTATGGCCTATCATTTGTTTTCAAATAATGGGAAGAGCTATAAAAAAAAAACCATGAAGTCACAGTTACAATTGCTTGGAAGCTGAATATAGCCAGAGTGGAGAGAAGTCGACCAGAATGGAGGAGAGTCTGAAGTTTTCAAAGCCTTCTCAAGCTAGGTTCGAGAATTGGCATGGCGGCACATTTCCTCTCAACAGAACATTCCTTCAAAATTTCAAATGCAAAATGAAGTGCTTTTAGTGTTTCACCTAGGTTTTTTCATGCTTGCCCTAATTTGAATTTAGGGTCTTTTGCCTTATATGTGGCTGAAATCTCATTCATGGTTGAGGTCGATTATTGACTAGGAGTATTTTTACTAAGTCTTTATGCTATTTGATAAAATATTTCATGCCTTAGACATCTTTGATTAATATTTAGGAATTAATTAAACTGTTTTGCCTTAGGCATATAAATCAAATGAAATTCATGAAGGATATTGAGAGAATAATATGCCTTAGGATTAGGGTTAGTATATAGGATTATTGATATTTATTTTAATTGTTTTTGGAGAAAACAATTTAAATATGTAAGGAGTTGTATATTTTTATGATTTTTTAATGAGAAAAATCAAACTTTGTAAAGGAGATATAAGGCATATATGCAAAGATTTTTTAATTTTTTAATTATGAAATGGAATAATAGAGAAACTGCATCATGTAAAGCAGAAACAAAGCAATGCATTATAAATTTCTTTTTTTTCTTGTTGTTTTTGGGAGTTAAGGTTGACTTTTCTTCTTGGTCGGAATTGGGTTTTCAGTTGGAAAGATAAGTCGTTCTTCTTGCTTTAAAAGCATTTTTTTGCTTTTTTTAGAGGCTTGACAGTTGGTGCATGCAAAAAGTGTGACTTTCCACTTTTATGTTGACTTGTTGCATAGTTTTTGGGACCATTTCCTTGAGATTTTTTCAAGAGATCAGATTAGGTTTTGAAACATATATCTTTGGAGAAAACTTAGGGTTTTCTAGTTCAGTCTGTTTTGGATCTTAGACATTTTTGAGCTGAAATTGTTTTGTACTCAGTGAGATTATTTGGCATACTCCTACAGTGAATAAAGAACAACATTCCTACCAATCATTTTTGTGTCCATTTATAGTTCAGTTGATGTTATTCTTGTGATTTTCAATTTAAGAAATACTTGTTATGTCCTAGGCTGTAGTTTGATGCAAAAAGGTGCAAAAATATAGGTTGCATGTTGTGTTTTGAACAGACCTTCATGCGAGGTACTAATGTAAATTTGTCCTTGAGAGGTTGTGAAATATTTGTTGGTTTTTTTAGCACTATTTTTGAGGAAAATCCAGAATAGTCAGTATTTCATCATCCAATATTAAAAAATCATTTCAAAGTCATAAGTTTTAAGTTTTGTTTTTCTCTCTATCCCTTTTCCAACAAGATTTTAGAATAGGATCATTATATGGAGAACCAACTTGCACTGGAGATTCTTTTTCCCTATAGACTACCCACGTCTAGAAAGAGTTTCAATGTTGCAACAGATAGTCTGATTTTTGCAAATCTAACGGGGTGCATATCTGGTTGCTAACAATTTTTGGCAAGACCGGTGGGATAGTCTGAAGATCATTTTTAGAGAATTTAATTTCCAAAATTTGTTGTTTGGTGTATGCAGTAGCTTTCTCAGCCTGTTGGAGGCCTTTTCAATATACCTGATGACTTTGTTCTCGGTTTTTCATGTAGATGAAGTGCTGGTTTGTTTTAAAAACCTAACTTTTGTGGTTTTCCAGCTTATGAATGAATAATATGTCAATTTTTCATGATAGTGTGTCATATCATCCACCATACCATGATCATGCTGCTGGTTCCAATATTATGACTTTTCAAATACAACATGTCCAATATTACCACCCACCCACTCCTGCTTATTTTTTGTCTCAACCCTCATATGTTCGAACTCACCCCCAAGATACTCAAGATTTGAGCCTCAAAGGTATAAGGTTGAACTATGAAAGGGAAATGAGCAACATAGAGAACCAAAGAAACCTAATTTATCAACACGAGGAGATGGAAAGTATAAAGATCACGTTGCTTGACTACATGAGATAGTTGGAGGAGATCAAGGAGCAGCAAGGGTATAATCAACAACAAGAGGTGATGGCTTATCAAATCTATCTTCATGAGCAGGAGTTGGAAGCCCAAAGAATACAGTTTGAGGAGAATTTGGAGAGGGAGACAGCTACACAAACAAAGCTTCTACTTGCTCAGTTTCAAAGGCACAAAGCCAAAGTAGCTCCTCCCATTCTGGAACATCCCATTGAAGAAGAGGATGTTGTTTCACAACAAAAAGGTTGTTGTTGGGTCTGTTTCATTGGAGCAGCAGAATATTGAAGATTATTTTGAGGTCTCCAGCTGGTATAGTGATGAGGAGGAGCTCAAAAATCAAGAACAACTACTAGAAAAGAAAGAGGAGGCTATAGTTGAGGAACTACAAATTCCAGATCAAGGAATGGTTGGTGATCCATGAGTTGTAGTTGATTTATTTCATGAATTACAATTTTTTGCTGAAGACAAAATGGAGGCCCCTAACTTACCAGCTGAGGACATTCAACCTTTTCAAGGTGACTTTTTGCTTAATTGTCAAGATCCTAATTGATCCGCTTGTAGAGAGCTTTCTGCTTTGTTGAATTCTGACAATGATCACATGCCTAGTTCTGAAGAGTGAAGTGTTGAAAGCCATTCAAACAACATACTGATCCATGAGAAAATAAATGATGACAACTTAGTTGTGGAGGAGCATGAGTTTGAATGCTTGATTCAGACAAGGCAGCAAATAGTTGTGGTTGGTGGAACAATTGACAAGAGTGACATCACAGTAAACAGTTTCAATTTTGTCTTGTCATCAGGATGTCCAATTAGGCACATTGCTAGTTTGGAGGCTAGCAAGAGGGTTCCCATCTTGGTTAAACCCAAGCATGAAAGTGCATTTGAAGGAGAACAAATCTAGGTCTTTTCACCATCTTGAACCAATAATGATTATATTTTATATGAGGAGGTTAGTAAGCTTGTATACGTTCTACAGGATGTGGTACAACTATCTCATGCATTTTTGTCCATTGTTAATTTGCATCTAGTTGTCCAAGATCATGTAAAGCAATGAATTTGTTGTAGAAAGGGCAACTATTTCACCCAACTAGTGAATGGTTTCGTTTGACCAGCTCCTTTGGCTGGTTAGCATAATTTAGAGTAAGTTGTTACAAATAAGTGTGTTATGCACATTTCTTTTTAGTATTTTTTCTTTCCCTAAGAGTTGTTGCACATTGTTCTATTGGAGATCAAGGCATTTTAGTTTTCTTTCAGCCTTGTTTGTTTTGTTTTGCTGCTATTTTGGAGTTGTTGTTTCAAGTTTTCTGAGTTCATGAAGGGGCAATTTTGACTCTACACCCAATGGATTTTTTAAAGGCAATTGATCTATTCTTAGCTAGCAAGCATCTAGCGAAAATAGCGAAAATGTTACCAATATTTCGATACAACTCAAATGGTGGAGATGATTTAAATGCTATTATATTTAAAAGTGAAATTCAGTTATTTCTAAATATGCTTGAGTGTTGTTTTGGACATCATTTTAGTTCATTAAGTGACAGTTATTCTTTCAAAAGAGGAATCAGAGTTTCAGAAGTTTCTTTTCAATGCTTTACAATCCAATGAAGTACAATATTGAGCATTAAACAATAAAGCTTTTCAAATGTTTTAATTTATTTCATATAGTGATTCATATTTACAATATTTATTTTGATTGTGAGAATACAAATGTTAATACAAATTTGAATTGAGATGCATTTTTCCTTTTCCGAATGAAAAGTAGAAAGAATGAAATAAAATATCTAGACAAGCCATGGATGTTACTGTGAGAGTGCATCATAGGCATCACACTACACTATGGAAGATGCATAAGGGAAAACATTACATAAGTATAAACATAATCATCATTTCCTAATTGGTTGATGACCAAAGTAGAAGTGGTGCACCATTTGTCTTCTTCGAGTTTCGTTGACCTGTAGGAAGGAAGAGAGGGATGTCAGAGGCTCTGATTATGAATATACCTATATGAACCATCAACAATAATCTAGTATGCTACTAATCATGCATTGAAACAATCAAGGAAAGTGTAGAGACATCAGCTAAAGGAGAAGCATCAACACAAACATGATATATTTTTTTTTATGCTAACACTATTTGTTTCCTTGTGCAAGTATAGGAAAATCCATGTAGCTGTTTATCTTTGAAGACCAAGCATGTGGGGAAAAACAGGCTCCCACAAGGGTAGAGCCTGACATGCTACACTTATATATTACAAGAGGGCCAAGAGAGTAATTACAGTCATCATAGTCATGAAGAAAGGAAGTGCAACTAAGAGGGTAAAGCAAAGTTATCTATCAAGCCATTAAACCTACTGTGCATTCATAACAATCATATAATTGCTTTCTAAAAGCTACAAGTGAACAATGGGTTTAATCCACTTAATCAGATCAACATATAGAGGTGAAAATTGCAAAATAATGCTAATTAGATAGCTTATTCTAGTAAAATTTATCAATCTATCATGATTTCAAGCTATTGTTTTGAATACTGTTTTTCTTTTTTTAAGACTGTTCGCCTTGTAGTGTCGTTTCATATTTTATGTTTTGGAACAATAGTGTCCTATCTTTTAACAACAATAATGAATAGTGCAAGTTATGTAGGTTATGTCAAGAATAGGTAAATTCATGTTCAGATTTTTTTGCTAGAAGAAATAGAGCATAAAAATGCATGGAGATATGTGAAGAGTCTTAGGTTTCCATCAGAACAATGAAAGGTTACAATGATCTAAGTTCCCCACATGGTTTTTTTTTTATAGAGCAGCAAGATATGTTCTCAGAATGTTATACACCCAGGTGGGGTTTTTTCATAAAGCAATATTTTATTCAGTGCTCCCATGTTCGAGCTCAAATATAATAGAAAATGCAAGTTAAAGTACAATTTTCTTCAAAATTTTGAAAATACCCGCATTGGGGTTTTATTTAAAATGCTTTTTCTTCACAAATAACAAAAAACCCACATACATATTTTTGCTAAGGAATGATTTTTATTCATATACAAAGATATCCACATGGGGTTTACATCAAAAGGTAGATTTACCATCTTTTTCAGTTACCCATATGGGGGTTTATTAAATTTAGCAGAAAACGGTGTAGTTTCCAGAATACCCACATGGGTTTCTACATTCTAAATCAGAAATCAAATCATAGTATGCTAGTAGTTCACATTTCTTCATTATGGAGAGTCTTCACCATAATATCATGGTGCGACTAGTCAATTGGTTTGCATTTCTTCTAATGATGACAACCATTTTCTTAAAATAAAGCTCGTGGATTTTGGTGTGAAGGATTTAAAATACAGATAAGGAGTTTTGAAATGAATAACTCACCCTTATGTTATTTTGTTCAAGAAATTCATAGGCCATGCCCAGCTCATTTGGAGCTCACAATTCTTGGTTCGAGCCCTCTCATGGCACCCAAGGTGGAAACAAAGAAAGCACAAGGTAAATAATACAAGCAAAACAAAGAAGAATGGTGGAGAAGTCGCAGCCTTATGGCCTATCATTCGTTTTCAAATAATGGGACAAGGTATCAAAAAAAAACCATGAAGTCACACTTACCATTGCTTGGAAGCTGAATATAGCCAGAGTGGAGAGAAGTTGACCAGAATGGAGGAGAGTCTAAAGTTTTCAAAGCCTTCACAAGCTAGGTTCGAGAATTGGCATGGCGGCACATTTCCTCTTAGTAGAACATTCTTTCAAAATGTCAAATGCAAAATAAAGTGCTTTTAGGGTTTCACCTAGGTTTTGTAATGCTTGCCCTAATTCGAATTTAGGGTCTTTTTCCTTCTATGTGGTGAAATCTCATTCATGATTTAGGTCGATTATTGGCTAGGATTATTTTTACTAAGTCTTTATGCTAGTTGATAAAATATTTCATGCCTTAGACATCTTTGATTAATTTTTAGGAATTAATTAAACTGTTTTCCTTAGGCATATAAATCAAATGAAATTCATGAAGGATATTGAGAGAATAACATGCCTTAGGATTAGGGTTAGTATCTAGGCTTATTGATATTTATTTTAATTGTTTTTGGAGAAAACAATTTAAATATGTAAGGAGTTGTATATTTTTATGATTTTTTAATGAGAAAAATCAAACTTTGTAAAGGAGATATAAGGCGTATATGCAAAGATTTTTTAATCTTTTAATTATGAAATGGAATAATAGAGAATTTGCATCATGTAAAGCAGAAACAAAGCAATGCTTTATAAATTGCTTTGTTTCCTTGTTGTTTTTGGGAGTTAAGGTTGAATTTTCTTCTTGGTCAGAATTGGGTTTTTAGTTGGAAAGATAATGTGTTTTTCTTCCTTTAAAAGCAGTATTTTGATTTTTTAGAGGCTTGATAGTCTATGCATGCAAAAAGTGTGACTTTCCACTTTTATGTTGACTTGTTGCATAGTTTTTGAAACCTTTTCCTTAAGCTTTTTTCAAGAGCTCAGATTAGGGTTTGAAACATATATCTTTGGAGAAAACTTAGGGTTTTCTAGTTCAATCTCTTTTGGCTCTTATACATTTTTGAGCTGAAACTGTTTTGTACTCAGTGAGATTATTTTGGCATACTCCTATAGTGAATAAATAACAACATTCCTACCAATCATTTTTGTGTCCATTTATAGTTCAGTTGATGTTATTCTTGTGATTTTCAGTTTAAGAAATCCTTGTTATGTCCTAGGTTGTAGTTTGATACAAAAAAATGCAAAAATACAAGTTGTATGTTGTGTTTTGAACAGACCTTTATGTGAAGTACTTATGTAAATTTTTCCTTGAGAGGTTGTGAAATCTTTGTTGGTTTTTTTAGCACTGTTTGTGAGGAAAGTCCAGAATAGTCAGTATTTCATCATCGAATATTAAAAAAGAATATTAAATTCATAAGTTTTAAGTTTTGTTTTTCTCACTATCCCATTTCCAAGAAGATTTAGAATCGGATCATTATATGGAGAACCATCTCGCTCTGGAGATTCTCTTTCCTAATAGACTACCCACATTTGGAAAGAGTTTCAATGTTGCAAAAGATAGTCTGATTTTTGCAAATCTTACGAGGTGCATATTTGGTTGCTAACAGTAATCACTAAGGGACCTTACAAAAAAATTACTACAAACTCTAAACTTATCAGATTTTACAATATGATGATACTCAAATTCCTATTTTAACCAAAGTTCAAAGAAACAACAAAAGATAAGGGTTTCAGAAATCCTACGATTAAGATTACTCCTAAGATAAACAATATTGATGATGAAATTCTTGGAATGGACCAATCCCTCAAAAATAATTTCTTCTTAACCTAGGGTATACCTGCGATCTCACAGAAATAGTGCAATCTTCTAGGCAATTACAAATTTTCAAATCATAGAAATTCATTCAATTGAACTAGATAAATTCCCACAATTGAACTAAGCACATAAATATTAGGTATATGTTGACCTTGCACAACAATTGAAAAATCAAGAAGCTACCCAAAGTATGAACCAAAGATCACTACAACACTCCAAGCACTAAATCATAAGCACCATTAAATAATTTAACTCTAAATATAAAATGCATTCATATATTTCCAAGCAATTTCAAGGATGGAATAAGAACCATGCAAGACAAATCAATCCAAAGAAGGCACTAATAATAGTATAATGTCCTCACTTGTATTGAATCACCAATAATAACAACAATTTTGATGTTCTGTGTTACAACACTTGCTTGAAAATGAAACTAACTCATAATTCTAACTCTCTAAATGACTAACTAACCATCTAAAAACTCTTCTAACCCCTGTATAAAAACAACAAACCCTTCAGAAGAGGCGAAATACCATACTTATAGAGATACATCCCACATGAGCCCAAGCTAGGGTTACAAAGAGGGTCAGACACCAACCAAATCGGCCCTAGATAGGTCGCAATAAATTGCCACCTTGCATTGAATGCATGAGGTGCCCATTCGGATTGGCCTTGGATCTCTATAAATCTTTGGTCATACTGAATAAACCCCATGGGTCACTTCTGCCATTAATGTCTCACACACGCGAAGTAGAAGAACTACAGTGGGCATACAATGTGAGTTTGAATACAAGCCGCCAATCAATTGTTGAGTTGGGCACCTAAATGACCCTAATTGATTCAATACCCTTTGAATCTTCCATGTGACGTCCAACGCAGATGAACAACCCTTGAGCACTCATTGACCTAACCTTCCTATGTACAATTGAGTTCCACCTACCCACGTCTGCAAAGTGCACTTGGCCATATCCACCAGATCTTGCAACATATTTAAATTACACTCTTTCTCTTCATCCTGGAGTTGCTTAACCAACAGATTCCATGCCTGATCCAGCCTACATTGAAAGAGGACCACCATTAATACCCATTATAGCATCAAAATCCAAGTTATTCCATTATAAACAACATGCTAGGAAATCTAGACGATCAATCAGAATCCCCCCCTAAAATATCATTAACTCACCCTTCTCAAATTTTGGCATTTTCACCCCCTTACAAAATTTGGACCAGAAGGGAATTGCAGAGAATTCTGAGCCAAGCAGAAGTGGAGCCAAAACGGAGGCAAAAACAACATAGGTGGAGGAAAAACCAAAACAGGTAGAGGCAAAACCAAAACCAGATTGGACTAACAACAAAACAAAACAAAAACAAAAACAAAATAGGAAGAGGTGGAACCAAAACCAGACAGGACCAGCAACAAAATAAAATAGAAGCGAAAACAAAATAGGCGGAGGCAGTTTAGCCAAAACTAGATGGAAGGTAGAACCAAAACCAGATGGGACCTTTTGCAAAGTACTGAGTTTAGTTCCCACCCTAGTTCCATCTCTGATGAAAGGAAAGGAGGTGAAGGAAAAAGGAAAACCAACAAAAAACCCAAGGGTGGAAATGAACCCAAAGTTTGAACACAAGAAAAACAATGAAGAAAATGAAAAGGAAAGAAGTAGAGCCAGAGCCGAAACTAGAACAAAAACCGAACCAAGAACTTTGTGAAGGTTCAAAGTTTAGTTTCATCCTATGTCCTGCCTCCGATGAATGACAAAAAAAAGGAAAACCAAAGAATACCTAAGGTAGGAAATGAACCCAAAGACCAAACATAAGAAAAAACATGAAGAAAAAAAGAATACAAGAAGCGGAGCTGGAGCCGGAGCCGAAACAGAAATCGAACCAGGAACATTGTGAAGGTTCAAAGTTCAATTTCATACCGTGTTCCGCCTCTGAAAAATGACAAAAAAAGGAAAACCAAAGAAGACCTAAGGGAGGAAATGTAACCAAAGGCTGAATACAAGCAAAAAAACAAAGAAAACAAGAAGGCAAGAAGTGGAGTCAAAGCCAAAACTAGAATGGAAACCCAACCAAGAAAATTGTGAAGATTTAGAGTTCAGTTTCATCTCACACCCCGCCTCGAACAAAGAAAAGGAAACAAGGTCTTAGGAGGGAAATAACAACTCCTAAGACCCAAAAAAACACCAAAGAAAAACAAAATGCAAAGGGAAACCACCTCTAGTGAGGACAACCTCAAGAATCCATAACCACCAACCCATAATAGGGGCACTTTACAAACATGACAATCATTTAGGAATAGTGCAAAGTAACCAAATCCCATGACGAAAGGACCAAAGCATCAAAGACCAAAATCTCATGATTTTCAAGGACAAGCTCAAAAAGGAATGGCCATAAACAAGAGCCAAAAGACCAGGAAAAGAGGGTCCCTACTTTCAGTGGGGTGTGCATGCAAAAACTGTACAAAAAATATTCAGGGACATGGCACCTCGTGAGAATCCATAAAGCCACTTAAGGATTTAATCACTATACTAGATGCTCTTATACCTTACCCTATTTTAAATGAAACCACGCGACTAAGTCCTAAATACCACAAGGACTTGACAATTTAGTCTTATCCTTTTATATAAGAGCCTGAGCAAAAAACTTGTTGGAGTTGTTCCCTCTTTCGAGGTAGGCCCCTCTAAAGGTAAACAAAAGAAAATTTGAAAAAATTGTTTTTGGTCATCCAAGATCACTCTAAGGTATGAGGAGAGTGCATACACAAATATTTCAACTCACACTCGCAAGATTGTTCATTTTAATTCCAAAATCAAAATGTGTGGTTGGTTGTACAAAATTTCTAAAGGTGTTTCTGATTCTCAAGATGACCAAATGACGCGAGAGAAAAGCATACACACCTAGAAACAAAATTAAAAACCACAAGACAACACAAGAACTAGTATATTTTAAATCCTCTTATGATGTCAAATCAAACACTCAAGTTCTATTTAGGCCCACTAAGCATTCTATGTGAAAAAGGCATGCAAGATAAAGCAAAGTAAAGCCAGAGCCCTACAAAAAATGATTAGTAGTTTTGGCCTCTAATCTTTTACAAGTGAAATTTTAATATCCAAATCTTGATCACCTGAACCTGTTCTCCATACCTCCATAGAATGAACTCCATTGGCCTTCTCCATCTTACTACAAATGATATGATTGCCCTCATATTTGAAGTGAAACTATCACCTATGCCTTAGACAAGAAAGATATTGAAGTAATATAAGTGCTCAAGTATTCAAGTCCTCAAGCATTCTAAAAATAACTCCATGTGTTCAAAATGGCTTGTGAGAGTACCTTTTAAAGAATTCCAATTTGAGAATGGATGGCCAAGATTAGAAATAGGTAAAGCCCTAAGATCAATGGCTAGGATTCTATGTGATAAGAAGTATTAGGGTTAGGGAAACATTAGGGAAAAGTTAGGGAAAGCTTTGAAATGAAGGGTTGAGATTTAGACAATTAAATCAATGGTGGAAAATAAATGAGATATAAATAAAATAATAGAAATAATTTGATTTATGGAGGAAAGTTGACTTATGAATTAAATAATGGTTTAATTAATAAATGAGAATGAGACAAAAGGAAATAAATAATTGTTTTAATTATTTACTTGGTTGGATGGAAAGGGGTTAAATAAATAAGTTTATTTAATTGATAGTGTGAAGCATGACATTAGGCCATAACTAAATGATTTAATTATGTGCAGAAGAAGTTTGACATAGAAAAATTTCCTTCAAAGGTCAAGGTAATATTTATGTGTCTATAGTCTTTAAAGAGCCCTAATAGCTATTACAAAGATGGTTTTCGTTGCATGAAAAGATCGACCTTTTAATGCTCGATAAAACCATTGGATTTATACAAGATACAAGATCTATAGGAGGACATGACATAATTCATTTGGTATTGTCACTGATGGAAACCCTAGTCAGTAATCCTATCCACATCTCAGTAATTGCTTATATCGATAGTAAGATTCAAGATATGTGTCAAAGCTAAAATAGGGCATCCAACATAATTATGTACATCAACTCATATGTAATTTTATATTATCATTTTGTGTTGTGGATCTCAGGAAAGGTTGTCTGATGTATGAAGTATCTTATCCTTGAATCATCGGGGGTTCACATTGATTGGTGTGAAAGTTAGAAGATTTGGTGTACTAATTTCTAGTCTAACAGTGTAGAAAGGCTGACCAGATGTGTATAGCATGTTGTGGATCTTTGAAACATAATTTTTTAAGGTGTTTCATGTTTGAGACATGTTTTTTTGGATCCTTACAATTTTTTGGATGAAATCGGTCGATTCACATTGATAATTGTCTATGGATCGAGCCGACAGTTTGTGCACGTTTCTTAATTTGTTAAAGTCGACATGCAGTTATTCTAATCTCTAGTTGTGGATATATATAATCAATTGTTCATAGAATTTGATAGATTATGTGATATGATGTGATATTTAGAAGGAATATAGATTGATTGTGTACAGTTTCATTTAAGAAAAACAAAGATTGGTGATTTCAATTAAAGCAGACAAAGTTTCAAGAGAAGAAACAGAAAGAATGTGAAGAATGCGAACAATGTGCTTAACTGAAACTATAATCAGGCATTAGAATATGTTATCTCATAGTTCATTCACTCCAAAAAAAAATTGGATGTGATTGTAAGACAGTGAGTCTTCTTTTGGGCAGAAATCCTTTTGTATTTGAGTAGTGAGCTCTAGGTAGTGTGCCTGAATGCTTGTAAACACTTATATTGAGTATACTCAAATTGTGGATTAACCTCCATGGTGGTTTTCCCCTAACAGGGTTTCCACATAAAAATCCCTGTGTTATGGTGTTGTGGTTAATTGCCTTAAGTTATTGCATCTTTATTTCGGTTCAAAGCTATAAGTGGTTTAAAGATCGAGTTAAGAAAGTTAAATTTTATAGAAAACTGATTCACCCTCCTCTTAGTGTTCCTTGATTCCAACAATTGGTATCAGAGCCTAGTTCCTCAGAAGAATTTAATAGCTTGGGGAAGATCTAGGAAGGTGATTCAATGGATTCTGGTAATCTTCATCAACAAATTTTGTTAGCATTAGATGATCTTGATAAATCCAAATCTAAAGTCCAAGAATTGGAAGCAAGCCTCACAAATGCTAATAAATTCATTCAATCATTGAAATATCAAATCAATAAGTCTAGGGAAAAAATAAAGTAACTTTGTGATCAGATCAAGAAGAAAGAGAGAAAAAGCATGGAAGATGAACACCTAAGTCAAGCCTTGAAGGAAAAGACAAAATAATGTCAAAGCTCACCAAAGATAATTTTGTCCTAAAGCATGAGATGAAATCTATTGTGATGAGAATGACCAAGGAGATTAGAGATAGAAAGAAGAATGAAGAGAATATTACTCAGTCCTTGAAATAAAGATCTGATGAATGCAATAGATTCAATTAGCTGGAGATTGAATTGCAATAATCCAAAAACAATCAAGAAGAGCTTGAAAGATAGATTGTTATTCTCAGTGATGAACTTGCTACTGCAAATGAATACAAGGAGAAGTTAGAGATTAGCTAACCTAAGCTTGATGAACTGATTCAAAGTCAAAATATTGGGAGTGACAAGCAAGGTCTTGGATATGAGAATCAAGAAAGCTTCAGATCTGGTCAAAGGAAATTTAGGTCTAGAAATCAAACAAGAAAAGCTAGAAGGTATCTGATAAGACAACCCTATGCTCAAAATTTCAATGGATAGTGATTTTTTTGCAATAAATTTGGTCATATAGTTTCTCAATGTAGAAGTATAATCAATCCAAGTGGTCCATCATTCTCTAGTTATTGTTTCAATTGCAATAAGTATGGTCATAAGTCAATTGAATGCAGAAATACGAAAATTAACTTTTTTCATAGAAATCTTAGATGTTATGCCTACAATAGATTTCATCATATTGCTAACTAGTGCAGATCAAGAAAAAATCAATGGAATAACTGGTCTAGACAAGTAAATTTCATGTACTATAATTGTAACAAATCCAGTCACATTGCAAGGTTTTGTAGAAGCAAGAAGGGTCTGGTAAACAAAGGGAAAAGTATGCAAAAGAATGATAAGGGAAAAGGAAAAGTTATTGTGGATGAGATCTGGAATCAAATGAAGAATACATGGGTGAAGAAGAGTGTCTCTTATGCAGGAAATGAATCAACACTAGAATCTAGTACTAAAAATTCCTCTAGGAATTATTTTAAGGCCTTTGGTCTAGGGGGGGCTCTCATGAAAATATTTTACCCCCTACTAGTAGTTGGTAGTGGGATGTGACAAATTTTAACGATTACATTAATGATCTTTTGGGAACACTTGTGGAGGAAATTTATACAAAATTGAAGGTTCTTAGGAGAATTTTCTTTCATAGACTATGAAAATAGGGTATATGGAAGACCTAGGGCAAAAGCATATATTGCGATAAAAACTTAGGTGTGTGAATGAAAAAATGTTACTTCTATTCCTCATTCGTCACTTACAATTTTGAGAAGAAGAAGTTTGGAGAGATCTGTAAGAGAATATTGGTGAGTTACAAGTTTAAAGGCAATTCAGCAAAAGATATTTATCTGCAAAAATTATGAATATAAAATTTTTGGAAATGGTTGCTCTATTAGTCATTGATATTAAGGATAGATCCCACCCAAAATTCAAATGGCACCCATTCAAATCCATTGAGACATAACCATTAGGTGCAATTTCTTAAGTTTTGTATGGTGTTTTGTACATTGAAGATATTAGGGCATACATTCATGCAAATGAGGAAGCTCTTAGTTGTTAAATCTATACACAAATCACATTGTGGGAGAATATTTTTATGTAAGGCCTGAATTTAAGACTTTGGAGGAGAAGAAATTAACACAAATTGTGAAGTTTCCCATGCTCAACGAAAATGAATGTGTTTGGTACATACTAAGTCAAGTGCATTTTGAGTTCCTGTGGTTAAATCAACCCTTCAAGATCACAAGAGAATCTATAAGCATTGCTACTAGTCTGAATTCAACCGGTGGGTTGCCCACATTGAAATCTGTAAAGAACCAAATAGTCACTAAGGCAACCGGTTCCAATTTTGATGAAAGACCCTAATGGAACCCTAAAAAAAAATTCTCCATCTCCTTGGTTTGGGTATTTTTAGAAGGATATGGGTTTCTTTCTATTGTTTCTTTGAGGGTTTTAGGTTTACTTTGGTATAAATTTGAAAAGCCCCTTTTGAGCTTATATCTTGGCCTTTGTTTTATTTCTTTGTTGACTCCTTTTACCGGTCATCAATATTTTAAATCATGACTTGTAAAGTTACAACCCATTGAGTGACTGACCCTCTAGTTTGGTTTTACCTATTAATCACGTTGGATTATTATTTGGTGATTATCCTGATTTGAGATAAGTTTTTCCATTATTAAGGTATTGAGTATTTCTATCATGGTCTTGGTTTAATCGTCCTAGGAGGGGTCCCTTTTAGGGTTAATTTTTTTTTACATGTGTAGGTCTAGGAATCTCTCATGGCCCATGCCATCAATGGGAAAATCTGAACCATTGCCCGCTTGCCCATCCTATGTTATCTTGAATTATTTTCTTCATACGGGCTCACGTGGAAAGGACATGTGTTATAGATGATTTTTGGGCTTGACATTGCTGACAACATGTACAATTTTTTGCTAAGGCTAGATCAATGGTTGGTGATAACTGAGGTGGCCACATCCGGGTTGTTCCCCACTAGCCTGTCTATTTTTCTTGGATATTGAAGTATCCATGTGGGCTAGCAGGAGTTTGCCACCTATTTTCTCTATGATCGATTTAGGGATTTGTATTGCTGAATTTCACCTTAATTTAATAGTTGATTGCAGGTGATGTGGACCAACTTGGACCACTCCATGTGATCCTGTGTGGGCTCCATTCAATTCCCTAATCTCTATACAGGGAAGCGGGTGTTTGCCAGGTGGAATATGCCTTAACAACATGGAGAGTAACGTGTGTGTTACTAAATCCCATATATCATGTGTGCCTAAAATTATTTTGATTTGAACCCTTGATATTTTATGAGAAGTAAAATGGAAGCTAGATGAGCATTATGTATGATGATACCTCCATTTTTAATCTCAGCTATTCCTCATTTCCCCTTTGATAAAATTTTCACGTAAGTTATTCCTCAAAGGGGTAAGGGAAGATTGACATGTGGATTGCAATTGAAAATACAAAGAGATGGTAGGGCCTGCATGTTACAAAAAAATTCCTCCATGTGGCCTCCTCTCATTGGGTAATTGATTCGAATGTGTACAGTTGGATGTTTCATCATAAGATAATTAAATATGGACTGTGGATCAATCAACTAGATAAATAAATAAATGGTCATCATTCAAAACAAAATTTGATAGCAAGCAAGCCATTCTAGTTTGCGCAAGGGATTCTTAATAACTGAAAGGACATTGACCTACCAAAGTAAGGAATTGCATGATTATAAATATTTGCATTGAAGGCTTAATTCAGTATTTCAAGTACACTCAATATACTGTAGGAGCTAAGACTGTGGTCACTCAGAATTTTCTCATGTCACAACCAAGGATGTCAACTTGCGTAAAAGAGTAAGTCAATTATATTTTTCTAAAAGGTTATATTTTCTCAAGCTTAAGTCTGTTAGGGTTTCTTTGTCTTGGTTTGGCTATTGATTTTGACGTTTATAAAAGGGGATTTTAGTAATTTTGTATTTGAATAATCTATGTTAAACCCTTACAAAATTCGTAGGCCTTACTTAGTTAGACCAAAGCACCATGTTTGATTATATTGCTTGCATTATGGCCCCTAAAGAAAAAGCATCTATGTCCAAAGGGGAGGTTTCTATTCCCAAGAGACCTTTGAATAAAGAAATTATGGATTAGTTACCACCTTCCACTAGTGACAAACCTAGAGGTCAATTGATTCCTAGGGGGACACAAATAGAAAAGGGACTATTTGACAAAAGAGGTTATGTTAAAGATGATAAATTACCCTACTCTAGATGGGAATTGTTCTATGGTTGGTTCAAGAACAAAAATATGGGTGTACCAGTGGAAAACCCTTGGAAATGTGATTTGGGAAAGCTAATTGTGCCAAATGTTTTTATGGATGTTTTTTTTGTTGAAGGAAATTCCTGCTAACTATGACCTAGTTACAAAGACTATTAGGACCTTCGATGCAAATGAAATGGTTAGAATCATGAAGGAGGAATTGGGTATTTTTTTCAAACTCACTAAATGGAGCGATGAAATGTATAAAATAAATGAAGAATCTCTTAGGAAATAGTATGAGAAGACCAAGGCTTCATTTAAGGTCCACATTTTACCAAGATTCCTATTAGAATTCACAGGACAAAAGATTGTGATAGGATCACATGATAAGGAGCCTTTCCCTGTCAATTATTTTGTGCCTTATTTCAAGAGGACTTTCTATTCCATTTGTCAAATAATTGGTTATGATCCATTTTATGGAATCCTAATGCCTGGATGTACATGGCTTCCCAAATTCAGAGTCCCCAATATTATGTTGTATATGATTATGCAAGATTTATTGTTGAGAAAATGCATGATGGGTTCACTAGATTGAAAAAAGGAGAATCTAGGGTAGGATGCAGTTGGTATTCAATGTTGATGCACATGTTCTTATAAAATGGTGCAACATATTTTGGATAGAATATGGATTTGGAGAGAAAGGGAGGTGATTGGGATTTTCCTCTACAATGTTGGACCACTATTTTAGATAAGGATGACATGACATATGATTATGTCACTTTCTAGAATCTTTTTTCTTCTAAATTGAAAAAAAATTATTGTGAGGTTGCCTAGAGTTCCTATTGCTTTAAATTATTTCTTAAGACTGAAGGAATGGATACCTGAGATAGGAATTGAGCATAACTAGGGAGATGCTATTTTTCTCCCTCATTTTATTGTTTTAAGAGTCTATGGTTCAAAGGTAGCACCTCATTTATTGCAAAGGTTTGTGCCTAAAAGAATAGGTTTCCTTTAAGTTATGTGAAAATTGGGAAACATTAAGAATGAAAATTTGTTAAATTAGGGAAAGGTAAATTTCTTTCCTTCATACACTTGTTTTTCTAATTTTATGATGACTAAAGGAGGTTGGAATAATATCATTGAAGTGCTCAAACGATACTGCATGAAAAGGGAAATTAAGAGGGTTAGATATGCTCCTGAGGGTTTTATGGCCCGGTTGAATGATAGAAACAAAAGCTACACATATTCTCATATTTTATATTATCTAGATGATATAATAAGAAATATATCTGATAGTATGGAGCAAGAAAATAGGTTGGTGAGGTGGTTGCATTTAACAAGATGCAAAGGAAGATAAAGTAGGAAGAACCTAATTTTAGAATCCTTCATGAGATTGATGACATAATTCAAAAGGTGGAGCATGTTACAAGAAAATTTTATTCAATTGTAGGCCACCTTGAAACTATAGGGGTGGTTAGTACAAGAAAAGTAAAAGATCCAGTTATTGAGGAAAAAATTAGAGAAGTAATTTGTACTATTGAAGGGAGTCTACATCACAGACCCCTAAAGAACCAAAAATAATTTTTTTTTAAGAAGAAGGGGTAAAAAAAATTAATTTTATGAACCTTGTGTTCCTACTCGGCATGAGAAACATAGACCTCTTTCTCCTGTGCAAAAAGTGTCTCCCTTATCTCCTCCAAGGTTGGTAGAGTCTGAGACTATGGATGTCAATCCTCCACCATCCAGTGAAGTACCACCTAAGGAGCCACCATTGAAAAAATAGAAAACTATGACCACTAGCGTAGTGGATTATGATGAAGATTTTGATGATGACATTTGGGTATTCGAGAAAGAAGTACAGGAAGGGATGCCAACCAAATTTGTATTAAGGGAAACTAGTCAATTGGGAAAAATATTAAGTAATGTTGATCGCAGGGGACTAAATGGAAGTGATGACATGAGAGTTGAAGCATGTACTAAGTTCTTGGATGATGACTCATTTGTGAAAACTCAAGCCTTTATAGATTTTTCCTATAGGGCTAAATGAGATGAATATGTAAAATGTTTAGTTGTGGACAGGATTTTACATCCAAAGTTGCCTAATACTGTCATCCAGAAAACTAAATGAATATAGAGAAATGTGTCAAATTAATTATGGGGATACTTTTAAGAACAATATGAGGATTTTCACAACATTCCTGGAGCACTTGAATAGAAAAGTAAACAATAAGCTAAACAATATTCACTATAGCTATTCATCCATGGTTGATTCCATAAAAAGGTTTGATATTGACTAAGAAAAGGCTATCCCACTTATGGATATCATGATCCTTAGAAAGCAAGACTTGATACTAATGGGGATTTGGTTTAATTAATATCCTAATCCACCTAAAAGGTTTAGACCTACCATTCTCCTGGTAAATAAGATTGAGGAATACAAAGGGAATGTTGAAACATTAGAGAATGGGATAAGGGAATTGGTGAAATATTTCCACGAGTCTCATCATGGACTTCTCCCATCTATCCCAAGGAAGATGGTAGCATTAAGACTTTGCAAGAATGGAGAAATAAAGTAAATAGTGTCATCTCAGATCAAGCTGTAAAAATTTGTCAGAAATTTGATATGAACACATTGACAATGAATATGGATATGTTAGTCCATGCTGAAACTATATTGCTAGAATTTGATAGAGAAGCTAACCAGATTGTCACTAAGTATTCACCTTATAGAAAAAGGGTTGATGAAGTGATGATTTTTTATTGGCCCACAAAAGAAGAATTCCAGGCATGGAAAGGCATATATTTGGAAGGAGTGGGGGTTTTACACTAAGAGTGGCAGGTTAGTGATTTGAAACTTTGAAGTTTGTAACTGTGGTGAATAACAGACATATAGGATTGCACTACATAGCTTGGATTTAGTACATATTAAGCTTGTTTTAAATTATGGAAAATATAGTGCATCTTATTCAAGGTTTACTTGATGACAAGGCTATAGACATGGTCCTACCTTTTTTCTTTTTATGTTTTCCTTGTGCTTTTCCTTCTTTTCATTTTGGTGCATGGGAACAATTTTTGAGGTAACTATTTGGTTGGAATAATTTTGAAGATTGGACCTAATCTTTTGCAACGAACAAGGACTACATTCATTCCTTCACATGTTTCCCATCTCTTGGGAATGTGTTGTAACTGAATGGGAGAATCTTTGATTAAGTGGTCCAATAGGATTTTGACATGGGTACTTTTTTGGCCTGAAGCTTGTTTTGCTCCTTTTTTTCTAGAAGAAGGAATTCAAGGCGAGGAAGTAGAGGTTCGTTGTTTTATGCAATTGACACTAAGAATTGGGAAGAGAATATTAAGCATGTTTTAGAGATTTTATCGTAAGTTTTAGAGTTCATGATTATGTATGTAGTTCTGATAAAGACAAAGAAAGATATATACTAAGAAATACTGGTTTTATGGCTATTGTCTCTGTGTGTGCTCATTTTATGAGTTATAAATGAAAGCAATACAAGATGTCTTTTATTTGTCTCCATTTTTCCCCAGTGGATGTTTGATTTTTTTCTTACTTATTAATTCAATGAAATAATGTAAATTCTTGGAGGAAATTATTAAATCATAAGAATCAAGTGCTAGGATATTGATAAGGAATAATAGTTGTGAATGAGATAGGGGAACACTGTAATGCAACAAATCTTGAAATTATATATTGTTATTGTTAACTTGTTATCTAGTTATATATTTTGATTATGAATCTATGCTTGGGATGAAGGCACCATTTCATGTAGAATGTTCATGGTGCAATTTATGTATTGACCTGTCAACTAATCACTTTTTACCTTTGAACTTTTATGGATACCATTGTAGCTGTTCCATGTTGATGTTCCACCTTCTCATGTTCTAGGTACAACACAATGGTGAATAAGCTACCAACTTATTTCATGTATTAGGATTTAGAGAATTCTAATGAGAAGTATTTTTTATTATTAATGTATTTTATTATCATTGCATGAATTGTGAAGTGTACATTATGGGATAACCCTATCAAGTTTAACATAGCCCAAAGTGTAGGAGTAGAAGTTTTGTAGCTTCTACTCATTCGTTGGCCAATCCCTTTCGAGTACTAATTATTGGAAATGGTAAATTCCATAGGTATTTCTGGAGACAAGTTTGGTTCTTAAAAAATAACCAATAGATTGGTGACTCTATAGGGGATAGCTAAATCCAAAGTCTCTAGTTCAGATTAGGTACTATTAGAGTCAATTGTTTTGTCAAAAAGCTCTTCACCGTGTGAAGAATAATAGGTTTAAGTTTTGTTACATCTGTCATATCACTCTCAGACATATGTTTCAAGTCTTGTCTCATTCTATCACCTTGTGTCAGGTTATGTTTGAAATTTTCTTTGAAGTCACACATAAAAATTCAAGAACCAATCATTTAATATTTTTGAGTATCCTGGGTGGCAACTCTGAATTCTCTACTACCAGTGTAAAGTTAAGTTCTCAAAAGGAACAAAATAAAAGGGATTTTGACATATGTGACATTATGAAGAAAATAAGAAGTTATGCAAAGAAACATCCTGAGTAGAAGGTAGAATATGAACCTACTAAAGAGAAGCAACCCGCTTGGATAAAGAAGGGCTTTCAATCCAAGTAAGTCTATTGATTCTCCTACCAAAGATTCTGATACATTCAATATTGAAGTAATTAGTTCCAATACACATGATAAAAAATGATATGTTGAAGCATAAAATATAGACCAAGGTAGTTTCCCAACTGAGAAAGTGTTTGATACTGAATTAAATATTTCAAGAGAGGAGGATAGGTGGGAATTATGGGGAAAGAATAAGGAATTTTTTGAGCCTTTCACTCCCGAAGTTGGTTCTATTTTTAATAAGAATAATTTTAAGCCAGAGGTGATTCCCTTGGCATACAAGAGCATCTCCCTCTTGAGGAAGATCCCACTGACCAACCTTACTATACTCCTACCCCTAGCAAACATGGGGAT
This sequence comes from Sequoiadendron giganteum, assembly GCA_007115665.2. Classification (NCBI taxonomy): domain Eukaryota; kingdom Viridiplantae; phylum Streptophyta; class Pinopsida; order Cupressales; family Cupressaceae; genus Sequoiadendron; species Sequoiadendron giganteum. The sequence goes on along the minus strand of CM021107.1, from coordinate 55,982,361 downwards.
GCTCTAGAAAATGAAGAAGATATAGATAGAGACATGAAAGCTATAGAGGAAGAAGAGTTAAGAATCCAAAAAGAAGAAGAGAATAGAATGAGGGAGTTAAAAGAGGGGGAGTAGAGGATTAGAGTTAAGAAGTTAGAGAGAGATGCTAGAAAGAAAAAAATGGAGAAAATGAGAGAAGATAGCACTAGACATAAAACCTTGGAGAAGAATATTTTTAAGTTTACCTCTAAGATAACTAGTGATATTCCTAAAGTAACAGTCCTGATGGGAGACTCTACTACTAATACCTTTTCCACATCTTTCTCAACTACTAAAGCCTTAGATCCCCCTTGTTACTACTAAGAAGACTTCAAATGTGGATCATGGGAATAAACTTGTTGATCAACTTAAGAAAACTACCTTCAATGAAAATACTAGTACCAATACCTCATATGTTGAAACCCCTACACATAAGGTTAAAATCAACCCAACCCCATCTAATCCACCTCCAAATACGAAGATATTGAGATTAAAATTGGAGAAGGAAAAGTTGCAAGAAGGTTTGAAGAAGGCCAAGATGCAAGCTTCAAATGCAGAGATGGCTAGGAAGATTGATTTCCTAAAAAATTCCATATCCACTCTAGAGTCATCAAGCTCCAGACATACTAGTACTGAGTCAAAAAAGAACAATTCTATTTGACATATTCTTAATGGAGGAGGTGGTGGTGACAAAGGTGGTGGAGGTGGAGGAAAGGGTAAGAGAATTAATTCTTGTTTTGAAGATGATGACGAAGGAAGCAAGAAGAGCAATGGCGATGTTGAAAGTGGGAAGGGTAAAGATAACAACCATTCTAATAATAAGAAATATGGTGAGAAAAAGGATAGTCATAGGGATCAACATACAAGGAGGCCACTCCAAGTAGATAGATACCAACAACTATGTTTCACTAGAATACTTGGTTATCCTAACACATTCCCTACTAATTTATGACTTGCTTTATTCAAATTATCTAGTAATAATGCCTTGAGTGGTGAAGATCACCTCAAATAATTTGCAAATATTATGGATGATTTTGAGGTAGAGGTAGAAGATGTTATGATGAAGTTGTTTATGCAGTCTCTCATTGAAGATGCTCAAGAATGGTATAGGATCTTTCCTACTGAGAGCATTGGCTCTTGGAAGGAATTCAAAAGAATTTTCAAAGAGAAATATGGTGACAAGATTGATTCAATTTTCTTGTTGAATCAATTCAATACTATTACTAAAGGTTCTAATGAATCTGTTGTTGATTTCAATACAAGATTCCAAAAGGCTAGAAAGATATTGCCTCCTCAATTACAATTGAATGATCATGTATGTATGGTAAATTATTGTAATTATTTTAATGAAAAAATGAGTTACCGCTTGTTAGATAAAAATCCTCAGACATTGAGGGAAGCCTTCAAAATGGCTAAACATATTGAGAATATTAGTAGAGAAACTGGTAAAGTTGGCAGGAGAGATGATCCAAAACTTTTTAAAGGATCAAAAAAGGATTATGAGGTTCAGGCATTAAATGCAAAACTATTGAAGACAAGTTTGAAAGTTTTATGAAGACTGTAAATGATAAAATTGATAAAAAGGAAAAGGTGCAACCAAAAAACTCTCAAAGAAATGATAGATTTCCTCATTTACAAGACCACCCATACAATACCGATTGGTATAATGGAAATATTGTTGCAAATAATCAAAGAAACACTCAAAATAAAGTCCCTCTAGATCCTCTCCAAAAGAATTCAGGGAATTGTGTTGAAGATACCCCCTGGTGTATGACTTGTCAAATGCCACATTCTTCTCAACAATGTGTAGTTGCACAGATGGTTGAGATAGATGAAGACATTCCAAGAGATTATGATCAGTAGAATGAAGAAGATAAAAATGTCCTTATGATAATGGGCGGTTTTGATGTTGCTAGCAATGAATGTTCTTCTGATGAAGATTTATGTGAAATGGTTGTGGATAATCAAAGGCAAGTAGCTAGTACATATCATCAACAAGTGTTTTTTGATGAGGATGCTGAAAATTAAGTTGAGGTGTATAATTTGGAAGCAATTGAGGAAAGTATTTCATTAAAAAGACCCTCAGAGGAGGAAATTGCAAGATATATTATTGCTTTGGCCTCTCAGGCTCAAAGTTCCTATCATTTGAGAAATAGAACTATTGGAGGTGAGCATCCTTCTAGTCCTTTTATCAAAGAGAAGAATGCCAAAAGTAAAGAAAACAAGCCTAATGGAAAAATAGAGACAACCAAAGCTAAATAAATTAAAGGAGACCAAATATGGGCTAAAAGAGCTGAAAAGCCAAAGGCTACTCAAGAATCAAAACCTCCAGTTGAAAAGGTAAGGACTTAGAAGTAGACTCCTAATGACATAAGAAAATATGCAAAGCATAGAGTTGAAGCAACAAGAAATAAACAAAAGGTTAGTGACAGTGAACAAGGTATGCTCCTAATTGAATTACCTAAATATACTCATGTTGATATGTTTCAATTACTTAGCCAAGTAAAAGTATTTGTGACTTTCCTTGAAATGATTTGAATAAATGAATATGAGCATAATGCAGTGGCCCTTATCAATGGTGTTTCTATAGCCTGTAATTATTTGGTGCAGTCTACTTCACCCAAACAAAGTGAAAAGGAAGAGAAAGGCAAGGAGGTTGAGGGAGCCATTATGGAGATTCCTCATATCTTCCTAGGAAATTTTGTAACTACTTGTCTTGATAAGATAGATCCATTTTTCCTCACCTTAATGGTTAAAGGGAATTTATTAAAAAAATGTATTATTGACTTTGGAGCATCCAACAATATCATGCTAGCTAAAATCATGGATGCAATAGGATTAAAATTTGATAGCACTCATGGAAAGTGTTATGATATGGATGCAATAGAGGTCCCTATCATTGGTGTGATAAATGAACTTCCTTATAAACTAGTCGCTTACCTAGATAAATAATTTAGAATGAGTGTGGTACTAGTAGATATCCCACCTAATTATGGAATTTCATTATCCAGAAAGTGGAGTGCGTCTATTGGAGGGAGTATGTAGTTTGATATGTCTTATGCCACTTTTCCCATTACTGGTAAGGATGTTTAAGTAGTGAAAGAACCGGGAGTGCCACATATGTTGTAATATGCTCTTGAGGATGACACCATTTTTTCATAGCCACTGACATTAGTGATTTAAAAATAGAGGAAGCACCAAGAGAGATAAAAAGGTGTCCCAAACCAATAGAAAATTAAATGTTAGAGTTGTGTGACAAGGAAGGAATTTGGAAAATGTATTTTGATGGTGCAAGTTCCAAAGAAGGGTCGAGTGCAGGGATAATTTTGGTAGCTCCAAATGGTAATACTTACAATTTTTCTTTCACATTATCTTTTGTCTATACAAATAATGTGGCAAAGTATGAAGATTTTTTGTTGGGACTGAGACTAGCTGAGAAACATGGAATAAAAACGTTGATGGTAATTGGTGATTCTGAGTTGGTGATATCCCAAGTAAGATCTAAATATTCTTTTAAAACTAATAGGTTGAAGCAGTATAGAAATGTTGTCTTGGAATCCATTGAGCAATTTTATTCTTTTGGAATTGATTGGATGGAGAGAGGAAAAAATAGAGTTGCTCACTTACTTGCTAACATTGCACTAAGACCTGATGACATAAATTTAATAGGAATTTCTAAAGTAGAAGTATAGGCAAGCCATTTTATCCTTGATAATGTTTACAACTGGCATATTTTCAATGATGATGAAGATATTCTGAAGTTTTTGAATTGTGCAGATAAATATGAAAGTTAGGAGATTGAATTTGATGGATTCATTGAGAATATTGATGGAAATGATACAATGTTTGGAAAAGAGATCATCTAGTTAAAAAAATAAAAAATATTAAAGGCCTTGTAGCTCTTGAAATATTCTTTGATAATCAAGAAAAAAGCAAGGTCAAAGGAACTGTTGCCCACCTAGAGGACCTAGAAGAAATAAATTTGGGGATTGAATATGCTCCCAAGAAAGTTTACATAGGAAATAGGATGAAGCCAAATTTGAAAGCAATGTTGATTTCCTTACTCAGAAAATAAATGAATGTCTTTTCTTGGTCATATGATGACCTTAAAGCTTACAGGGAGGAATTATTTTAGCATGAGATTCCTCTGAAAGAGGATGCTAAACCTTTTAGGCATAAGAAAAGACCAATTAATCCTACTGTAGCTCCCAAGATGCAGGAGGATTTGGTGAAATTAAGAGATGCAGGCATTATAAAATCCACCAAACACTCTTCATGGGTATCCAATTTGGTGCCAGTAAGGAAAAAAAATGGAGACATAAGACTATGTGTTGATTTTAGGAACTTGAATGTATCTTCATTAAAGGATAATTATCCATTGCCAAATATGGAAGCCATGTTACAAAAAGTAACTGGATGTGAGTTATTATCAATGATGGATGGTTTTTTAGGTTACAATCAATTGAAGGTAAAGGAGTCTGAGCAATATAAGATTGCATTTACTACTCCCTGGGCAACTTATGTGCGTGTCATATTGCCTTTTGGCTTAAAAAATGCAGGTGCCACTTTGCAAAGAGCTATGGATGTAGCCTTTTCAGATTTTATTGATTTGTTTATGGTAGTGTATCAAGATGACTTAACTACTTACTCTAAAAAAGAACAAGACCATTGTATGCATTTAGAGAATATTTTTCTCAGGTCCCTTGAATACGGGATTTCTCTAAACCTAAATAAGTGTGATTTTGGGGTAACTGAAGGGAAATTAATGGGAAGTGTTGTTTCAAAACATGGAGTGAGAATAGATCCTGAAAGAGTAGTAGCCATAGAAAAAATCCCTTAGCCAAAAAATGTTAAGAGCATTCAATCATTTTTTAGACATAAGCTTTTTAAGAAGATTTGTGACTAACTTTGCAGAGATCACAAGACCTATTTCAAAAATTCTTAAGAATTCAGAGAAGTTTTTTTGGAGTGAGGAGCCTAGTCAAGCATTCAAAAGGATTAAACAAGCTATTAAATAAGCTCTAGTTCTAAATTTTCCAGACTTCTCTACACTAATGCACATTTTCTCTTTTGCTTCTTTTCATACCATTGTTGTTGTATTATTACAAAAAAATGAAGAAGGATTTGAATAGCCAATTGCATGTTTTAGTAAGTCATTGTAAGCTGCAGAGATGAAGTATGACATGACTGAGAAACAAGCGTATGCTCTAGTTAAGGCGGTAAATAATTTTAGAACTTACATGGAATCACTGTCATAAAATTTGTACCAAGTGCTGATAAGAAAGATATTTCACTCAGCAAGAGACTACAAGCCGAAGGTGTAGATGGATCAACAGGATCCAAGAGTTTAATATTGATGTTCAAATCACCAAATTGACATGTGGGTGGTACCAAAGAATTATCCAATATTTACAAACTCTGCAATGTCCTGCATACATGACTAGCAATGCCAAAAGGAAACTGAAATTGCATGCAATAAAATATGTAATTATTGACAATGAGTTACAGTGGAGGAATTTAGATGGTGTACTTCTCAAATGTGTAGATCGAAAGAACACACTAGAAATCTTGCAATAAATACATAACGAGGTGTGTGGAGATCACTACATGGAAAATACCACTGCTCACAAGGTTTTAAGAGCAGTATTCTGGTGGCCTATAGTTTTCAAAGATGCTCACAAGTTTGTTAAAACTTGTGATGCCTACCAAGTATTTGCTAGAAAGTTGAAGTTCTCGAGAAATTACCACTAAGGCCCATAATAGTGTCCACTCCTTTCCAAAAATGGGGGATTTATTTCATTGGATAAATACCAAAAAATTCAAGTGGAGGCCATTGTTGGATCCTTTTCGCTAATGATTACTTCACGAAGTGGGTAGAAGCAATACCCATAAAAAAGGCCACAAGCAAGGTGGTAGTGGATTTTCTATTGAATAATATTCTCATTAGAGTTGGAGTTCCTCAGAATATTGTCTCAAATAATGCCATGTGTTTCAAATCTGGTGAATTCAAAGAATTTTGTGAAAAACTTGGAATACAAGTTTCTTACTCTTCATCTTACCATCCTCAAGGAAATGGTCAACCTGAGTCCAACAATAAAAGCTTGATGAAAATCATCAAGAGAGTGATGGAGAAAAACAAGAAAGCTTGGGACTCCAAATTGATGTTGGCACTCTAGGCAGATAGAGTGACTATGAAAAATGCTATGGGTTATTCACCATTTGGCTTAGTTTATGGCTTATATGCTAGGATACCACAAAATAACCTATTGAAGATGTATAAGTTCATACAAGAATATGATGAAGGGATATTTGATGATACATAGAACAAGATAGATAAATTAGTACAACTGGATGAAATGAGAAGAGATGCTCAGGGTAAAAATATGAAGATCCAGTTGCAAGTCAATCATCTACATGACAAGAGAGCTTCTCCTAGAAAGTTTGAGGTGAATAGTATGGTGTTATATTGGAAGGCGAGAGCTCAAGACAAGGGTAAGAATGGGAAGTTTTAAGCATTATGGATGGGCCCTTATCTGATAGTTAGTACACACAGAGAGGATTCTTATTACCTCCAAAGCTTAACAGGTGAACTTTTTGAACTTCTAGTACATTGACAATTCTTAAAACCATACTTTTCTTGAGTATTTGTTTTCTTCCATGTACACTATATATTTGTACTTTTTATGTATAGGTGTGTTTTTTTTCTATTGTGTCTAGTCCTATCTTACTGCCTTGTCTAAGTAGTTCTTTGTGTAATTTTTTGACTGGTCTGCTTCCACCAAAGATTCTAGGATCTTGATATGCCTGCAAGAGACATACGTCCCCAGTCAGAGCCACTGATGGAACCCTTGAAAATTTTGTTCCATCTCCTTGGTCTTGGTATTTTTAGAAGGATATGGGTTTTTGTCTATTGTTTCTTTGAGGGTTTTAGGTTTACTATGGTATAAATTTGAGAAAACCCTTCAAGCTTATATCTTGGCCTTTGTTCAATTTTGATGTTGACTCCTTTTATTGATCATCAATATTTTAAGTCATGAATTGCAAAGTTAAAACCCATTGAGTGATTGAACCTCTAGTTTGGTTTACCTATTAATCACGTTGGATAATTATTTTGTGATTATCCTGAGTTGAGCTAAGTTTTTCCGTTAATAAGGTTTTGAGTCTTTCTGTCATGGTCTTGGGTTAATCATCCTGAGAGGGGTACCTTTTATGGTTAACGGTTTTTTACATGTGGAAGTCCGGGAGGCTCTTGTGGGCCATGCAATAAATGGAAAAATATGAACCGTCACCCACTTGCCCGTCCTATATTATCTTGAATTCTTTTCTTCATATGGGCTCATGGGCAAAGGACATGTGTTACGGATGATTTGTGGGCCTAACGTTTCTGAAAATTTGTAAAATTGTTTTCTAAGGCTAGATCAATGGTTGGTGATAACTGAGGCGGCCACATCTGGGTTGTTCCTCACTAGCCCATCTATTTTTCTTGGATATTGAAGTATCCATGCAAGCTAGCGGGCGCTTGCCACCTATTTTCTCTATGATCGGTTCGTGGATTTGTATTGTTGAATGTCACCTTGATTTTATGGTTGATTTCAAGTGATGTGGACCAACTTGAACCACTCCCCACCATCTCATGTGGGCCCCATTCACTTTCCTAATCTCTATACGAGGAAGCGGGTGTTTGTTGGGTGGAATATGCCTTAACAACATGGAGGGTAATGTGTGTGTATAACTAAAGCCCATATATCATGTGTGTCTAAAATTATTTTGATTTTAACCCTTGATATTTTATGATAAATAAAATGGAAACTAGTTGAGCATTATGTATGATGATACCTCCAGTTTTAATCTTAGTTGTTCCCCATTCCCTCATTGATAAAAGTTGCATGTAAGTTATGGCTCACGGGGGTAAGGGAAGATTGGCATGTGGATTGCAATTGAAAAGACAAAGATATGGTAGGTCTCACATGTTATGAATATTTTCCCCCATTTGGCTTCCTGTCATTGGGTAATTGATTCAATTGTATACAGTTGGATGTTTCATAATAAGCTAATTAAACATGGATCATGGATCAATCAACTAGCTAAATAAATCAATGGTCAACATTCAAAACAAATTTTGATAGCAAGAAAGCCATTTTGGTTCGTGCGAGGGAGTCTGAATAACTGAAAGGGGGTATGTGTAGGATCATGATGGGCCAAAAAGTGGTGATATGTAAGTGATATGATGGCCCATGTAGCTGACAACTTTTTTTTTACCCAAAATTGATGAAACAAAAAGGGTTTTTAAAGGAGATTCTCAAATTTCCACCAGTATAAATTATTCTTTACTTTGAATTTAATAATTAATTACTATTCATTTTCTATTTGAATTACGACTAAGTCTTGATTGATAGGCTGATTGAAAAATATCTATAGCTTTCAAATAGTATCACATTTTTTTAATCCTAAACATGTGTCACATTCTATCCTTCACATACTATAGGATTAAATAAAAAATTTAATTTCATGAATTTTTGACCAAGTTAAGGTGGTTAGACATACGAGTTTTTATATTTTTTAAAAGTAATAAAAAATTCATAATAATTACTTACTTGAAAAAAATTTACAAAAAAATATGAATCATATTGGGACATGAGTCCTCTACTTACATTTAAAATATTATAAAAAAGTATTATCATTTTATTGTGGTTAGGGTGGTTAGATAGACACCTACTTCTTATTTTTTACTGAAATTTAAGTACTACTGCATTAAAAGTTCAAATTTTCACCAAATTTTTTTTTTCTATAAAATAAACCTAATAGTTTAGAAACTACATCCAATTTTATACAAATTATATTCTTACATATTTTTGAAATAATATAGATAACTTATTTAAATTTTTACGCCAGGTTGCCTAACTCTGATTTTCTGAGTTTTCATCGCCACTTAAAGGCTTGCTTTTTCCATGATGATCTTGCACATACCCATGGACATTGAGATACCAAAGTAAGGAATTTCATGATTATAAATATTTGCATCAAAGGAATAATTCAGTATTTCAAGAACACTCAGTATGCTCTAGGAGCTAAGACTGTGGTTGCTCAACATTTTCTCACGTCACAACCAAGGATGTCAACTTGTGTAAAATAGTAAGTCAATTATATTTTTTCTTCTAGCATTGTTGAAAGGTTCTATTTTCTCAAGCTTAAGTTTGTTAGGTTTTTTTCGTCTTGGTTTGGCTGTTGAGTTTAATGTTTATAAAAGGGGATCCTATTAATTTTCCAATTGAATAATTTGTGTTAAACCCTTACGAAAGTCATTGGCCTTACTCAGTTGGACCAAAGTGCCTTGTTTGATTATATTTCTTGCATTATGGCCCCTCAAGAAAAAGCATCTACATCCAAAAGGGAGGTTTCTATTCCCAAGAGACCTCTGAATAAAGACCTTATGGATCAGTTACCACCTTCCACTATCGATAAACCTAGAGGTCAATTGATTCCTAGGGGAGCACAAACAACAAAGGGACTGTTTGACAAAAGAGGTTTTGTTAAAGATGCTAAATTACCCTAATTTGGATGGGAATTTTTCTATGGGTGTACAAGTGGGAAACCCTAGGAACTGTGATTTGGGAAAGCTGATTGTGTCAAACGTTTATATCAATGTTGACTTGTTGAAGGCAATTGCTGATAACTATGACCCAATTACAAGGACCATTAGGTCCTTTGATGGAAAATAAATGGTTAGAATCATGAAGGAGGAATCGGGTCTTATTTTAAAACTCACAAATTGAGCCATGAAATCTATAAAATAAATGAAGAAGTGCTTAGGCAAGAGTATGAGAAGACCAAGGCTTCATTTAGCATCCATGTTTCATCAAGATTCCTAGAAAAATTCATAGGACAAAAGATTTTGATAGGATCACATGATAAGGAGCATCTCCCTGTCAATTATTTTGTGCCTTATTTCGAGAGTACTTTCTATTCTATTTCTCAAATAATTGGTTATGATCCTATTTTTGGAATCCCAATGGCTTTGATGTACATGGCTTCCCAAATTCAACATCCCTAATATTGTCTTGTATATGATTATGCAAGATTTCTTGCTAAGAAAATGCATGATGGATTGGTTAGATTGAAAAAAGGAGAATTTGGGGTAGGATGCAGCTGGTATTCACTACTGATGCACATGTTCTTATACAAGGGTGCAACATATTTTGGATAGAATAAGGATTTGGAGAGAAAGGTAGGTGATTGGGATTTTCCTATGCAATGTTGGACCACTATTTTGGATAGAATGATAGGAGATATATGATTATGTCACTTTCCAAAATCTTTTTGCTTCTGAATTGAATTTTTTTTTATTGTGAGGTTTCCCAGAGTTCTGATTTCTTTACATGATTTCTTGAGACTGAAGGAAAGAAGACCTGAGATAGGCATTAAGCAGTTATTTTTCTCCCTGATTTTACTATTTTAAGAGTCTATGGTTCAAAGGTAGCACCTCATTTATTGCCAAGGCTTATGCCCAAAATAATAGTTTTCCTTGAATTTATGTGCCAATTGGGAAAAGTTGAGAATGAAAATTTGTTAAATTAGGGAAAGGGAAATTTCTTTCATTCATACACTTGTTTTTTCTGATTTTATGATGACTAAAGGAGGTTGGAATAATATCATTGAAGTGATCAAAGGATACTGCATGAGAAATGCAATTGAGAGGGTCAAATATGATCCTGAGGGTTTTATGGCCTAGTTGAATGATAGAAACAAAAGCTACAAATATGCTCATATTTTCCATTATCTAGATGATATAATAAGAAATATATCTAACAGTATGGAGCAAGAAAAGTGGTTGGTGAGGTGGATTGCATTTAACAAGATGCAAAGGAAGATAAAGTAGGAAGAATCTGATTTTAAAATGCTTGCTAAGACTGAGGACATAATTCAAAAGGTGGAGCATGTTATAAGAAACTTTGATTCAATAGTAGGCCACCTTGAAACTATAGGGGTGGTTAGTACACGTAAAGAAAAATCTCTAGTTATTGAGGCACAAATTGGAGAAGGAATTTATGCTATTGAAGGTGATTCTACATCATAGGCTCTTGTAGAACCAAAAATAAAGTTTTTTATAAGAAGAAGGGGTAAAAAATAAATCTAATGAACCTTGTGATCGTACTCAACATGAGGAACATAGATCTCTTTCTCCTATGCAACAAGTGTCTCCCCTGTCTCCTCCAAGTTTGATAGAGTTTGAGACGGTGGATGCCAATCCTCCACCATCTAGTGAAGTACCACTTAAGGAGCCACCATTGAAAAAAAAAAAATTGTGACCACTAGCTTAGTAGATTATGATGAAGATTTTGATAATGCCATTTGGGTATTTGAGCAAGAAGTACAGGAAGGGATGCCAACCACATTTTTAGTAAGGGAAACTAGTCAATTGGGAAAAATATTAAGTAATGTTGATCTTAGGGGACTAAATGGAAGTTATGACATGAGAGTTGATGCATGTACTTAGTTCCTGGATGATGACTCATTTTTGAAAACTCAAGGCTTTATAGATTTTTCCTATAAGGCTAAACAAGATGAATATGTAAAAAATTTAGTTGTGGAGAGGAGTTTACATCTAGAGTTACCTGACATTGCCATCCAGAAAAGGGTAGTGAATGATATGAGAGCCAGGTTTCAAAACATGACTACTAAAGAAGGTTGAGAATTGGTAAGAACAAGTGGTATCTTGTTATTACTAGATTGGGATTCAGCCTGGGCCATTTATTTTGACACAATGAAAAAGTGTGATAGAACATTGTATGAAATAGAGGAAGAAGCTTCTCTTGCATTCCAGGGGTCTACTTTCAGTGAAGAGTTGGAAGCCTTTTCTACTTGGTCTTTAGCCCCAAATACAAGAAAACCAGACATTGTTGAGCCTTCACATGATTGCAATGGAGGCTTAATAATCAAAAGGGCGTCAGAAACATCCGCCTTAGAAGGTACCAATCTATCAGTTCATGTTGTACAATTCACCAAGGCTATATAAAAATTGTGACAACTGAGAAGGATAAACTTAGAATAGAACTAAATAATTTGTTGGTTAAGTATGGAAATATTGAGAGAAGTAATATGCAATTACATACAAAGACAAAAAAATTAGAGGATGTATTGCAAAAATTGCAACTTGGAAAGCTCAAACAAGATAATATTGATTCTCCCACTATTGTACAAGAGGATAGATCCCCTGAAATTGCAACAGATGTAATTAATTCATGGGAAATTGTGCCATATAATATGGGAAATGTTCCTATTTCAACAGTAGAACCCAATGAGTCAAAAGGATCACAAGATGAAGGGGATATCAAAAAGGAAGAGTTTATTACACAACTAAATGAATATAGAGAAATGTTTCCAAGTCATGATGGGGATAATTTCAAGAGAAACATGAGGATTGTCACAACAATCCTGGAGCACGTGAATAGAAAATTAAAAATAAGCTAAACAATATTCACTATAGTTATTCATCCATGGTTGATGCCATAAAAAGGTTTGATATTGATCAAGAAAAGGCTATCCCACTTATGGATATATGGATCCCTAGAAAGAAAGACTTGATGTTGATGGGGATTTAGGTTAAGCAAGATCCTAATCCACCTGAAAGGTTTAGACCTATTGTTCTCCTAGTAAATAAGATTGAGGAATACAAAGGGAATGTTGAAACATTAAAGAATAGGATAAGGGAATTGGTGAAATCTTTCGATGAGTCTCATCATGGAATTCTCCCATATATCTCAAGGAGTGATGGTAGAATTAAGACTTTGTAGGAATGGAGAAATGAAGTAAAAAGTGTCATCTCAAATCAAGCTATAAAAAAATTTCAGAAATTTTATATGAACACATTGATAATGAATATGGATATGTTAGTCCATGTTGAAACTGTATTGCTAGAATTTGATAGAGAAGCTAACCAGATTGTCACTAAGTATTCACCTTACAGAAAAAAGGGTTGATGAAGTGATGATTTATGATTGGCCCATAGAAGAAGAATTCTAGGCATGGAAAGGAAGATATTTGGAAGGAGTGGGGGTTTTAAACTAAGAGTGGCAGGTTAGTGATTTGAAAGTTTGAAGTTTGCAACTGTGGTGAATAACAGACAGATAGGATTGCACTACATAGCCTGGATTTTGTATAGATTAGGCTTATGTACAGTATGGAGAATACAGTGCATCTTATTCAAGGTTTACTTGATGACAAGGCTGAAAACATGGTCCTACGTTTTGTCTTTTTATGTTTTCCTTGTGCTTTTCGTTCTTTTAATTTGGTGCATGGGCACAATTTTTGAGGTAAATGTTTGGTTGGAATCATTTTGAAGATTGGACCTAATTTTTTACAACGAACAAGGAATACATTCATTCCTTCACATGTTTCCCACCTCTTTGGAATGTGTTGTAATTAAATGGGAGAATTATTGATTAAGTGTGCCAATAGGATTTTGACGTGTACTTTTCTATCCTAAAGCGTGTTTTTCTCCTTCATTTCTATAAGAGGGAATTTAGGGCCAGGAAGTAGAAGTTAGTTGTTTTATGCAATTGACACTGAGAATTGGGAAGAGAATATTAAGCATGTTTTAGAGTTTTTATCTTAAGTTGTAGAGTTCATGATTATGTATGTAGTTTTGATAATAGCAAAGCAAGATATTTTCTGAGAAATACCAATTTCATGGCTATTGTCTCTCCTTGTGCTCATTTTATGAGTTATAAATGAAAGTAATCCAGGATGTGTTTTATTTGTCTTCATTTCTCACCAGTGGATGTTTGATTTCATTCTTGCTTATTAATTCAATGAATTAATGTAAATTCTTGGAGGAAATTATTAACTCATAAGAATCAAGTGCTAGGATATTGATAAGTAGTAATAGCTGTGAATGAGATAGGGGAATGTTGTAATGCAAAAAATCTTGAAATTATACATTGCTATTGTTAAATTGTTATCTAGTTATATATTTTGATTATGATTTGGTGCTTGGGATGAAGGCATTGGTTCGTGTAGAATCTTCATAGTGCAATTTTTGTGTTGATTCATCAACTAATCATTTTTTACCTTTTAAATTTTATGGATACCATTGTAGTTGCTTCGTGTTGATGTTCCACCTTCTCATGTTCTAGGTATAACACATTGGTGAATAAGCTACCAACTTATTTTATGTATTAGGATTTAGAGTAGTCTAATGAGAAGTATCTATTATTATTAATGTATTTGATTATCATCACATGAATTCTAAAGTGTACGTTGTGGGATAAACCTCTTGGGTTTAATAGAGACCAAAGTGTAGGAGTAGAAGTTGTGTAGCTTCTACTCGTTATTTGGCCAATCCCTTTGGAGTACTGATTATTGGAAATGTTAAAGTCCATAGGTATTTCTGGAGATAATTTTGGTTCTTAAAATATAATGAACAGAGCCATGATAGTTAAGGACATCATTGAATTGGATGTAAAATTTTATTCTATGGTTATTGGATACAAAATCTATCTCCATTCGGGATAACTCTATATCTGGTACTACAATCTATGTAGTGAATGAAATGATCAAAGAAAATGTAGAATATGACTTATGTGAGTTACTCTGAAGCCAACTAATTGAAAACCTTGGAAAAATCAAGAAGTTCAAGAAGAAAATTTTCAAGTATGGAAATCTACTATTGTGTCTATTCTTCTACTTCATGAATGAAGTTTCAGGAGGTTGTAAAGTGCAATGGGAAAGTGATAGACCTATAGCTATTCAAATCAGAGATAACTTATATAGAATTGGAGATATCAAAGAAAGGAAAACTGCTATATAGGGCTACTTCAAAAAATTTCAGAGTGTAATGCAAGCTAGGAAAAGGATTCCTAAATCAATTGTGGAAAAGTATAAGGACACTATTTTCTTCATGGTTGATATTGATCAGTGTTTGATGGAAGCAACAAAACCTAGAATATTTTGGATAATGCCTATGGGATATGAGATTGAAGAACACATTTTGGAGTTGTATGCTAAACACTTGCTGAGTAAACCTTGAGATCCGGTAGAAGAAAGTTTTGGTACCTTTGAAGAGAAGGATATGTAAGTGCATAATCAACTGAGGAAGCCTGCGATAGTTCGAAAGGTGAGAAGGGTAGTTGATTTTTTTGTAGAAAGCCTCGACATACTAGTTGAAGCTGTGAGGGAATCTAGGAAGAAAATAGAACAAGCTAAAAAAGGGGAGCCTGCTAGAACTGAGTCAACTAGTCCAGAAGCATCCTCTGCCAGATCTAGATCTACAAGGAGCTCTACACCCTCATATGGTCCTATAAAGAAATCAAGCCCAATAAAATATCAAGTCAAGACATCTGGAAGAGAAAGAAAGAGTAAGAAGGATAAAAGCACAAGATTTTATGTTGTTGTTGAAGATGATGGAGAAACCAAATTAGATGAAGAAGTAAGAGAAATCAAGCATAAGGTCTCAAAGGCATAAAAAGTCTCTAAGGACAATCCCTCCAATGAAGAAAAAGCCAAGAAAAAGGTGAGAACCGATAAATTAGTTATGGTTGTAGAGGAAGTAGAAAAAGCTTTAATTAAGGATGGTAATCTCAAACCAATTTCTAAACGGTATGACACTTTTGATAGTGTAGGTCAGAGAACTATCGAAGAAGCCAAAACAAAATATTTGAATATTTTCAATATGACTCATAGAAATAATTTTTGGGTTACCTAAAGGGTTATATGAAATCTTAGAAATGAGAAGAGTAAATGCAAGAACTCAAGATGAACAAATGAGAGAGTTCATAATTGCCAATATATGTGCAGTAATGTCAATAGAAGAAATGAAGAAAATCCTAAATGAAGCTAAAAAGGATTTTAAGAGCAAATCAAGGGTGAATAAGCTTATGATCTAACAAACTGAGGAAGTAGCAAAAGACACTGAGAGAATTCTTAAGGCAGTTCTATTGAAGAACAAATATAACATTGTCTCTGAGGAAACTCATGATGAGGATGTTCCATCTGGTCTGAAAGTTCAGGATGTCTGGGTTAATATTGAAACAGTGAAAGAAAAGACAATTGAGGACACTCAGAATCCTCTAGATATGGAAAATACTAAAATTCCCATGGAGACTAAAGCTCCTAAATATATGTAAGTTGAAGAAGTAGAGATTCCCAAAGTCAGGAAAGAATCTAATATTGAATAAAAGAAGGTTGTGGCAAAGGAGATTGCTATGGAATCAAGAGACACTGCAAAGGCAGTAAACAAATTTTTAGAAGAAAAAAGGAGTTTGACCCTAAATTGGTTGAGGGTCCTATCAACTTGGCCACTCTATCTCCTATTCAAAAGCTAAAGGTGGCATCATTTTCTCATACCAAAGCAAGGGAGGAGATATTGAAATCTCACATTAAGGATAGTGAGCTGCTAAGTCTTGCATCTGGTATCTTGGAGAGGATTATTCTCACACATGTCAAGGACTCATCCGATTCTCCCTCAGGCTAGTTGAAGAAACTTGTCAACTTTGTAAGTACTTAGTTTGTGTCTCTTGAAAATTCAGTTGAGGATACGGTCTAGAAATATTTTGATGCAAACAGGTTTAGTATATTGAAGTGTATGATTGCTAATGATAAATCATTATAGCTACCTATGAAAAAATTCAAGGTGCATTATCTAAGGGTGGAAATATTTACAAGTTATATTTATCTTTGTCAAAATTCACTAAGGTCATTGAGAAGAAAATTAAGGAATATGAGAAAAAATTAGCAGATATTTCTCAAACCTTTGATCCTATAACCATTTCTATGATTAAGCAAGAAGGTCAAATCATATGCTTGCCTGAAAAAATTAAAATCTTTAAGCATGAAGAAGACATAATTGTTGAAAAAATATGTGAGCTCAGATGAATAATTGGTCCTAAAATGGAGACAATGCTTAGTGCATTGAAGGGAGCGTAGGATGCTATGGTTGTTTGTGATCCAAAAAATCTTGAGTCAATAGAGATACAATCCTACTTGTTCTATGGTCATATGACTATTTTGGAAAGTCTCAAAAAGGGTTTGGACACTAGTTTAAGCATGTTAAAGAACAATTTTGTAGACATATTCAAGTCCATGTAAGTTAGAAAAGTATGTTTGTACATATACAATTTTGTATGATTTTTGGTATGTAGATTCATGTCTTTTATGTTGATGTCAAATGAGGAGTGTGGAATAGTGAAAAATGTCATATTCATCTCAAGGGGAGTTGTCGATAAATATATTTTTGAAGTTTTGTGGATTGCATTGTATTCATGTTAGTATTGATTCTGACACAGTCATTTTTCACTAAGTCTTGCCATCAATGCCAAAGGGGGATATTTATGGAAAGAGACACAACAAAAGTCATCTAGTGTTTTCATTGATGGAAATAATAGTTAGTAATCCTATCCACATCTCAGTAATTTCTTATACCGAAAATCAGATTGAAGATATGTGTCAAATCTAAAATAGGGCATCCAACTAAATTGTGTACATCAATTCATATATAAATTTTTTTTATCATTTTGTCTTGTGGATCTTAGGGAAGGTCTTCTAATGTATGAAGTATCTTATCCTTGAATCATCGGGGTTTGTATTGATTGGTGTACAAGTTAGAAGATCCAATGTACTGATTTTCAGTCTAAGAGTGCAGAAAGGCCGACTAGATGTGTATAAAGTGTTGTGGATCTTTGAGACATAATTTTTTAAGGTGTTTCATGTTTGAGACATGTTTTTTGGATCCTTACTATGTTTTGGCTGAAATTGGTTGATTCACATTGATATTTGTTTATGGATTGAGTCGACAATTTGTGCATGTTTCTTATTTTGTTAAAGTCAACATGCAGTTGTTCTAATCTCTAGTGGTGGATATATATAATCAATTTTTCATATCATTTTGATATATGATGTGATATAATGCAAGAGTTAGAAGGAATATAGATTGATTGTGAATAGTTTCATTTGAGTAGAACAAAGATTGGTGATTTGAATTAAAGAAGATAGAGTTTCAAGAGAAGAATCAGACATAATGTGAACAATGTGAACAATTTTCTTAACCATAACTATAATCAGGCATTAGCAGATGCTATCCCATAGTTCATTCATTCCAGATCTTTTATGGATGTGAATTTAAGATAGTGAGTCTTCTTTTGGGCAGAAAGCCTTTTGTATCTGAGTAGTGAGCTCTAGGTAGTGTGCCTGAATGCATGTGCATTCCATTTGTAACACTTATATTGAGTATACTCAAATTTTGGATTAACCTCCACTATGGTTTTTCCCCTAACATGGTTTCCACATAAAAACCCTTGTGTTATGGTGTTGTGGTTGATAGCCTTATGTTCTTGCATCTTTCTTTTGGTTCAAAACTATAAGTGGTTTAAAGATCAATTGAATAAAGTTAAATTTTATAGAACACTAATTCACCCCCCCTCTCAGTGTTCCTTGATTCCAACAAGAGCAAAAAATACAAAAAATGTAAAAAACTAGTATTTTTGACAAATGGGTAGCATGAACATGTTGAGGTTGGTAGGTATATGCTAGGGTAGGTCTCTTTTCATTGCATTGTATGGATTATTATTAGCTTACATAGAAATGCCTCTAGTATAAACTTGCAATCATAAAAATAATTAAATAGTGATTATTGGTATTATCAATATATTCAAGAAAAATGTCGATGCAATAGTACTGTCCACCAAAAAGATCTACATTTGTTAAGAATTGTTTAGAAACATAAAATCCAAGTCTAATTTTGAATCACTACTATCATTACCTCATTGTACTCATACCACAACTATGGATGTATTGATTTGAATCGCTTAAAATATACCTTTGTTCTCCAAAAAAAACACATATAAAAAAGTGAATTGTTAAGAAAATCAATCTCCAATACCTATTTAAAACTCAACAATGGTGGATTTATTATCATTGTAACCTCGTCATGCTCCAAACTTGAGTGTAGTAGACCTCCATATAAATATAGACAAATTGTTGAGCATGAGCAAAATGAACTAAAAAGTTTGAATTGAAAATTATCTCAAATCAAATATACCTTGAAAATATATTTATCTACATGAACTACCATGGATGTTTTGATCCGAACCACTTGAAAATATACCTTTGTTCTCCAAAAAACCTACATTCTTACATAACAGTTAATTTTTATGAAATGTTTTTGTAATCAAGTAAGAAATCATGAATAGTGATAATAAAGCATTAAACAACAATCCTAATAACCCTAATCAAGTAATAAAGAAACAATGAAGCGTAAAACATAAAATAGTAAAACAACATTACCAAAGTCTCAAGCCTCCATTGATTCACCTTTATTACCCTTCTCCATTTTTCTTTGATTAATCAAAGCCCTCAAATTCATGTGAAAATGTAGCCTAAGTGACAAGAAAAATATTGAAGTATTTATCTTAAAAAAAATTACTTGCATAAAAATGGATATCTCAAAATGACCATGAAAGGTGTCTTTTATAGAAGAGCTAGATTTGAATGAGCAACCGAGATTGAAAAGGATTAATCAAAGGTTGATATTTATCATGACAAGTGGGGATAGGAAGGAGACTAAGAGAGGAGCTAAGAAATCACTTATTTTGAATGGGAAGGTGAATAATTAAATAACAGAAACATTATTTAATTATAGAGGCAAAAGGAAAATTGATGTTTTTAAATTAAATAACAATTTAATTCAAAGACGTGGGAGGGGAAGTCAATTTAGAAGTCATTTAAATAAATAATATTTATTCAATTATGGAGGAAAAACATAAGTGAACAATTAAATAATTAGGATTAATTATTTAATTATAGTAGATAAGATACTAATAATTAAATAAATTAGATTTATTTAATTATAGGAGACATGAACATTAGTGATGAAATTAAATAAAATTTAATTAATCAAAATATAAAATAGAATGATGGAAATGACTTAATTAAATAACTAGAATTATTTAATTAATAGGATATTGATGACATTAGATGATAACTAAATAATTAAAATTATTTAATTATTAAGTATGAAAGGGGATTTACTAAAGTCGCAAGCCTAGGAATTTTTTTAGTGTCTACACTTTTAATATAGTTTTAATCCAACCCATAAAAATAACATGAATCCAAATAAGATTTTTTCCATGAAAAAAATCCACTACTCAAGTATGCTTGAAGGGTCACCTCTTACCTTCAGAGAATCCAATATTGCTTCATGATTGACACTACTAACTATCCATAGTTCCTTTGTTCTTGGTTTTGCATGACATCTCAATAACTTAACATTTTTTGTTATAACAAGGTGTGAATACATGAGAATGGTTTTGTGTTTCTCATAGTCTTCAAATGCAGGTATGCCATTCTTTCTAATTATATACATTTGCAACCAAGTTTTGGAAACAACAACTAAAACTATAGGATACATGAACCCATCATCATATGTCATTAGTTGTGTTAGCTTCTTCTTTCCTTGTACACATTGTGCCAACCAATAGTCTAATCCCTCTTCATTCCCCTATGATGCAACAACTGCATAGACATGTCCTAGCTTTACAAGATCTAAAAGATGGTCATAGTCAACTGAGCTTTCTATTCTATCTTCTAAAGAATATTGTGATATAGATAAAGGGTTTAGATGTTGTGGAATCCATGTATCTACCCACTAGTTTGAATCACACTAAATACAATTCTAACAAAAACAAGCCAAATCTTGTGTCCATATGATCCATGCACTTGCATCTGAGATGCAAAATGAATGCATATTTGAAGATTCTTTAATTTTATGACATTCTAATTTCTCTCCCACTATGCCCTCATCAACCAACCAAATAAATTTGCACACTTCTAAATCAAGTGTCCCTCCTAATGACAATGCATAACTACACAAATTAGTTCAATAGAGAATGCATCACCGAACGTTGGACCACCTTTAATCTTCATTTGTTACTTGATAAGAACTCTCTTCACACTTGCACTTGGGTATTTGCAGGATCATGATGGGCCAAAAAGTGGTGATATGTAGGTGATATGATGGCCCATGTGGCTGACAATTTTTTTTAACCCAAAATTGATGAAACAAAAAGGGTTTTTAAAGCAGATTCTCAGCTTTCCACTAATATAAATTATGCTTTACTTTGAATTTAATAAATAATTATTATTCATTTTCTATTTGAATTACGACTAAAGTCTTGATTGATAAGCTGATTGAAAAATATCTATAGCTTTCATACGGTATCACATTTTTTGAATCTAAAACATGTGTCACATTCTATGTTTCGCATACTATAGGATTAAAAAAAAATTGAATTTCATGAAGTTATGACTAGGTTAAGGTGGTCAGACATATGATTTTTTATATTTTTCAAAATTTGTAACAAAAAATTCATAATTAATTATTTACTTGGAAAGAAATTACAAAAAAAATATGCATCACATCGGGACATGAGTCCTCTAATTATATATAAAATCTTATTAAAAAATATTATCACTTTATTGTGGTTAGGGTGGTCAGACAAATACCTACTTCTTATTTTTCCTTGAAATTTAAGTACTACTACATTGAAATTTCAAATTTTCACCAAATAGATTTTTTTTTTTTAAAACCTAGTAGTTTAGAAACTACATTCAATTTTCTAGAGATTCTATTCTTACATATTTTTGAAATAATATAGATAACCTATTCATTTTTTTATGTTAAGTTGCCTAACTCTGATTTTCTAAATTTTCATTGCCACTTAAGGGCCTATTTTTTGCATGATGATCCTGCACATACCAACCTACTCCATCATGCTCCCATTTGCTATGCCCAACTTCAAAAACCTCCAAATATGAGGTGTAGACACCCAAAAATATCCTTTTACAACACCTTGTCACAAAATTACATCATTTAGACATCTTGTAGCATGTTTTGCCCTAGGTACCCATGTCATAATATAATTAGTTAAATAAATATTATTTATTTGACTAATTTCATCTATTCCCTTTCCATTTGTAATCCCTTTGTTCTTCTAATGTTAATTAAATAATTTCTATTCATAATCCCTTTTTTCTTCTAATGTTAATTAAATAATTTATATTATTTAATTAATTAAATCATTTCTATTCATAATTTCTTTGTTATTCAAATATTAATTAAATAATTTATATTATTAAATTAATGAAATCATAAATCCAACATTAATTAAATAAATCAAATATTTATTTAATTAATAAAAATCCTAAAAAGATCTCACTTTCTTTCTGAAATTGGAACTCATGTGTATCTAATTAATTTATTTAATTAGATAATTCATCAATTATCACTCTCATCTTTTTTAAGATGTCTTTCTTTTAAAACAATAAATCAAAATCTTTCTATCTTTTCAAATCCTATCTTATCTTGTTTTATTTCATCTTTGATCAAATAAAGTAAAAATCAAATCCTTATCGAATCTTATCAAATCTTCTCCTCCGTCCACATCAAAACTCTATAAATATGGCCTCTCACAAGCCATTTGGGGGAGGATATTTTAAGTACAGTTACTTTGTCAAATTATCCCTAGAATATTTTATCATCTTTCATCCATCATCCTCCATCTTCAAACCTTCACTATATCGTTATGCTGCTAAAGTGAGCAACCGACATTCCTCCATCGAAAATCCTTCGAAATATTGCATTCTCATGTGAAGTTGTGAAGAGAAATGGAGATAAATTGAGTTTAGTGTGGATTTGGGTTTGCATTCGCCTACTATTTTGATTTTCATGCTTGCTCATACTCTATTGTACTAGTTAGGATTGATATATTTCTATTTTATTTTTATATTTTATTTTCCCCTAATTAAATTGGTGAACCTAACATGAATCCTTTGATCTAGCTTGCTTTTTGTAGGTTTTATTGACTTTTTGTTACAGATTTGTCATTTTTTAGACAAAACCCAAGGTTCTACAAATTTCTTCATAAAATTGAATTTTTGGATGTAAATCAATGAATTTTTCATAATTTTTTACATTTTTGGAAATCTCTTGAAATTCTAATCTAGGTCTATGTTTTACAAATTTAATTTCAAGGTCAAATACAATGCGAACACATATGATCTTTGTTTTCTATAGGGTTTTGACAAATCCATGTTAATGGGTGCAAAACAGGGAAATTTTCTAACTTCTTTGCATTTTTGGAAATCTCTCAAAAAATTATCAAGGGTGTCTTCTTTGATTTTTTTCAGATAAATAACATCTTCAAATAATCAAATCTAATTCATCTATGTTAAAAACATGTATTTGAAATTGCAATTTTTTGATGAGCTTATTTTTTTTATGACTGCATTATAATATCTTTGATCTTGTAGGTGATCATAAGGAGCTATAGTAGAAGCAATATCAGTCACAATAGAAATTTGGAAAGCGAAAATAACTAGGTGCACTTGTTTCATCTTTCATGTCTTAATCATTGTTTGCAAACACACTTGGATTTTGGGCTTAAAACAAATTTTATCTTCAATCACATATCAAAAATTAGGTCTAGAATTAATCATTTTCTTCCATCACACCTTGATTTGGGATCTAAAAAGAAAAGGTGCTTCCATTTTTTTCTTCCACACATTTAATTTCTAAGGCTCAATAAATTTTTGTGAGTGTGAATCAAGTGCATGTGTGATAAAAAACACCTCACTTGGTTTTCTTTTGTCAAACCCTTCATAGGAGGCCTGCTAGGGGATTTCATCACCCCTAGGGATGACCCCAATCTTATTACTCTTGGCTAAGCCCCAAAGAGCTTTATACCTTTGGGAAGTGAAGGTGAAGGGTGGGTTACCCCTTTCTCCCAGCTGTGTGGTAGGATTTTTCTTTCAAATCATCCCTAGTAAACCTCATGCATCCTAGTTCAAGACCTAATTGACCATACCCACTTGACTAGTTCTAGGACTTGTTGATGTGTCTTTTTAAAGTGTTTTCTTAATCATAACATTTAATCTTGGAAGAAAATTTTATCATTATGTTTGGTGTGTGTATTCATGCATTTACATGTGAGAATTTGTGTTTGATATTTTCCAAGTCAAACTTCCAATAAACACTTGCCACATCATCCACTTTTCATTCCACATCATATCCTAATCATCATCATCTCTTTAATCCAATCAACATCATTTTCACCATGCCAACATTAAAAGACTTAGCACCCCAATTCCAAGACCTCCTCCAATCACTTTATCAAGCACCACAACCCACTGATACATTTTGACTCAAATTCCAATGAAAGTTCATCAGAATTTTGACGACCTTTCATCAAAATTATTTCATCGATTTTCTGATGAACTTTCAAACGTTCAAATTCCAACCCAGTTGATGATGTTGGGTCAAAATTTTGATGTTTCAAAGTTTGATGAAATAATTCCAACGAAAGTTCATCAAAATTTTGACAACCTTTCATCAGAATTTGAGTCAAAATGTATCAGTGACCCTTAGACCAACAAATTATACACACACTCCAAGGTCTCATCTAACAATATCAACTTCAAACAAACCAATCACCTCAAATGCAACAACTCATAGCACAATCCCAATACCTCATGGCCACTTGTCCAACAAGCATAACATCAAGTCCAATCACCACATCAACAAATTTCATATCAATCCTATGTGTCACCTATATCATCATATCAACCTCATCCATCCACATATCATGTTACCCCTTGATCAACCCATCAAACCTTTCTAATGTCAACCCTTATCCATATCAATCCACCTCTCAACAACCATTATCCTATGCAACACCTCCATTTTTATCACAACAAAAATTCATACCACAACAAGTCAAATCACCATTCCAACCTCAACACATTCAACCAAAATCTTATTTGTCACCTTAATCATCATGAAAACCTAACCCACCTACCTATCATGTCAATGTCACATCAAAATATTCACCCATATCACAACAAGAACATAGGATCCCAAGTCCACTTTGTTGGAATGATGGATGCACAGGTGTCCTTGATGAAGCTACAATACAATCTTCAATGGAGGACTTTTTCCAGGATGAAATATTCAACCACAAAAAGGTATGATAGTAGCATTCAAAATAGAGATTCTATTATGATCTATCAGATTATTTACAAAGAGTACATTATATAGGCAAGTGCTAAACCTAAAATGAAAAGGATGTTGCCAAGTGCTCAAATCACACTTCATGTGACAACAAGAAACCCTAACCAACTACCTACGGAATGATAACGAGATGAAGATAAGTTCTAGAAAATACAACTCATCTTCTAGAAGGGAATCTTATCTCAACAAATTTATTAAATGATTAGATGCAACTCAGGACTAACATGATTAATTAAAACCTAAGTTAACCTATGCTAGTGTAATAATTAATTAATTACACTAACCCCCCCCCCCCGATAAGTGCAACTTGGGGAGAAAATGAAAAATGCAATGATTATGCATGATGATGATGATGGGTCCTAACTAATGGACATTTTAGGTACCCAAGTACAAATGCAATGCAAACTAAACTAACCAGGGTAAAGGAGAAAACCCAGTGGGAACAAAACTCCTCCCCAAAATAGAATGCAAAGAGCAACTAAGTGATGAAGGATGGAGGACTCCATAAGACCCCCCAAGGACACCATCCATCACAAAGATACATGAAATAACCCCCCCAGAAGAGAGGAAGAAAGAGACCACAGATCCCCCCCAAAATGAAGTAGCCCCAAAAGAACTGGAGAAACTACATCTCTTGAAAGAAGTGAGAGGGAAGAGGCCGAACAAAAGCAATCTCTGAAGGTGAAGTAGGTGTAGCCCATGATGTCTCCACAAAAGTAGGTGTGACCTCAAAAAATGAAGAAGTCTATTGGTGTTTAAAATAGCAACCCAGCTAGACTTTGAAATTCTCTAAGAGGTAGCCAACCTCTATTCTAAAGAATAACTAAGGCTAGTGGCCAATTGACAAGATTCAGCCAAAGACTGATATCTCCTACACTTTTGGCTCTACGGGACCAAGGTGGGTAAACCTAAACAATGATCAAAACTTAACTCATTCATACATTGACATTGTTTTATAAAATAGATAATTCCCAATGCAAATACACTAAGGGAAGCATTGACTACCTTAAATTTGGCTAAATTTTCAGCAACTCAACCCTCTCTCAACCATTGGAAAGAAGGACACACAATAACACAGTAAGATTTAAAATGATTTTGCAATTAATATTGTTTTTGAGATGCAAAAAACTACATAAAAGATCAGTGCCTCTTCTCGGCCATGGAGTCAAGCACATAAAATAAATTCTCCAACAAATAGTCTTCAACTAGTGGATTAAACTTGTTGATGCTTTACATCAACTATTAGTGCCTTGCACCAACAATCCTTTTTTTGATATCAATCATATTCTTCTTATTAAATCCCTTCTGCACACCTGAAATCACAATCACCAACTCAAAGCATTTTAACCATTTCTTTGAAACAGAATAATGAATAGACAAAACAATCTCATGAAACTTGAGATGATAAATTCAAAGGCACTTTGTATTATTGAATTTATATGAGTGAAAGTGTACAAATGTGGAGACAATTTGATGAAATTCATGAATGTGAAAGAACTTCATGATTTTAATTGCATAAACTGGTTGTATTTACTCTTGAATTCATAAAATTACAGCTTACAGACTCAAACAATGACTCAGAAAATACAAATTTCTATCTACACAGTCCAATACAGAAAGTTCAGAACCCTTCAGCTTCACTTTTTGAAACTCTAACGAAACTCTAACAAAACTCATCATGGGAAGCTGAAAATTGACTTGCATGTTCACATATGTCAATTGAATATGTCTGCAAATGGTTTTTTCACAAAAATCAACATGATTCAAATTCTCACCCTCCAAAGTGGGTCACTCGAATTGATTCATCAGGTGCACTTCTAAAAGTGCAGAGGCAAAATTTTGATATAGGCATCTCAAATTTGCAAAATTTGAGAGTGCCATTAGGGGCTCCAACTGGGGATGTATGCCCCGTATGGGCATAGCAAGATTCCAAATCTCTGGAGAGTAGACCAAATGTTGAGTCCAACAGGTGTCCTCAAACTGTTCATTTATTCAACCTTATTTTTTCAACTTCATTTGATGACCCTAGGTCACCAAATGAAAAATGGGAATCAACATCTACCTCTATCAAACACAATTCTGTAGAAAGAGCTGATCTCCCTCAACTTATGCCTCCCTTTACCAAACCACAACAACATAGGTGACTGCATTTTTGTAAATAGGAATACCAAACTAATCTTGTGCAAATGTGAACTTGCTCTCTGTTCAACTCTGTCATCAAGTGTCAACCAAATCAGATATGTCACATCACTGTTACTTTCTTCATTCTCTGATTTAGTATTAAGTGGTAGTATTTGAAAATGGGGATCAAGACCATTTGAAAGCATAACTTGATCACAACCATCTGCCTGATAAAACATGTTGGTATCTCCTAACAGACAATTATTCACAACATCATCAACATGTTCACAATCACTATGCTGATTATTATGTGGCAAAAAATTATTATATTCATCACTTAAATCATTTTCAAGCTGAAAAAAACTTACCTCAGTGTTGTTCACATCGCCACATTCTATGAAAACCTCTTCCAGCTGACAAAAATAGCACTCACATTCTGCTTTATGGCTAGAACTGTTAAACCCAAACTGATTACTAGTTTGCATATCAGAATTAAAAGTATCACAAGAACTTACCAAAAGATCTTGCTCATCATGCAAACCATCTCTAAGTGTATGCAAACAAATACACTCATGCATTAGCACACTTTGTGGTTGTTCTTCATCATGTTGGTATTGAGAGTCATCAAAGATTTCTGACTCATCATCATCTATAATCATATAGTCATCCTCTGAACATAAGGTATCAACCTCTTCAATATCACAAGCTTGCTCAACAAGCAATTCTGGTTCAGAAGAATGATCTGATTTCTCATTGAAATCGATATTAACATCCACATGAAAAAACTCATGTCTAGGTTCATTCAAGTCATTAAACAAAGACTTGTTCAAATCTGCATTACAATCTTCAATATTTGGATCATTCGATATATAAACCTCATGGTCATATGTTGTTTCAAACTCATCAAAAGAGATTTCTGAACTTACATCAGTGTCCATATCTTCATACTCATCATACAGTGCATCATCATAATCAGTTTGTTCATCATTGGAAAGAGAATCAGATTCACTTGCATCATACCTTGCATCTTGAAGGTCATCACCATTGTCAAAGTCAATAGGGGCTGCACACAACAACTGAGGGTTGTCCTCATGTGCACATTTCTGATATCCTATGGTCAACAGATCTGAAATTTGTTCACAACTCAATAGATCACTGTTCTGATCTACTGTTTCAACCACTTCCTCTTCGTGGCCTTCACTTGAATTAGATGCAATATCAAATTGCAAATTAGGGCATATCAAAGAATTCTCATCTTCAAACTCTGAGAATTCAATGGGCTGATCATAAACTGGATCTCCCAATCATAGGAGGTAGAATTGCTGACAACATTATCACAAAAAAAGTCATAACTAGTCATAGTGAATAAACTGTCCACTTCTCTCTTCTTATTCTCTTCTAGGTTGTCATAACAACAATCCACATCACTTTGCATTTCAACATTAGATTGGGTTTCATCACTGAACTTGTCACTTGCATCCTCTTGAGGATAATCATAAACATCTTCTTTATCAAACTGAAAACCATCAATGGTTTCTGCATTGTAGCTACTTGTGGCTTTTTTTTCAAACTGAAATTCATCACTTACTCTGTCACTAGTAGCTAAAACACTAATGTTCTCAAGATTATTCTCTGAATCAACAAACCCTCTTGTCTCACTATATAGACTTGTGTCAAAGCTACACTCAACACTTGTAGGCTTGATTTGATTAGTTGTATCACAACATTTTTGATCACATATCTCTTCTTCAAAAAGTAAATTCAACTCATAGTGTTCTTCAGGTTCTTGGCTTGGAAGACTCAACTGCTGAGATGCAGTTGGGTACATTTCTTCTATAAGTTGTTCATTAACAACTTCCTCATCATCTGATGATGCATTTTTCTCATCTTCTAGCTTCTCAAGTATGCACTTGTCTGAAAACATCTGATCATTTTCATTCACACAACTGTTGATTCTATCATCATGTTTTCCCATAGCTGGAGACAACAATCTATGCACATATTCATTCCTTTGTTTCTCCAATTTATCCAAAACTCTGTATTCCATTTGCATGCTCAATATTTCAAAATCTTTTAACAGTGCACTAGATCCTTCTTCATAAGCTTCAAAATATATATGGATACAATCAGAAGTTCTAGGTCTGAAACTTTTTGGGATTAGTGAAAGAGCAACAGCAAATCTATGACCAAAATCAACACTTGACTCTTCTTCTTTCTTTCTAATTTCTTTTAATATTGTGACCAAATCAAAAGGGTCTCTTGCAAATTCTTTTCTATAAGAAGCCACTAATTCATCCCAACAAGGAAATGAATTCTCAGGAAAGCTTAGATACCAATCCCAAGCTCTTGCTTCAAGAGATCTGACAAAAAATCTCATTTGCATATCCTGATCTCTGAAAGAATGTTTCTCCATGAAGCTGGAAAAATGTTGAACATGTGCATCTCCTTCACATATGGTATACCCATCAAATGTAGGAATCTTCTTATAAGTTTGAGCTAACATACTTTTAGTTTCATAATCAACTCATGACAAATCTAACTGAGCATATAATGGATCAAATGAATTGACAATGGGTGCAATGACCTCACAAGCAGAAATAGTTTGATGGTCTCTTGACCGGGCTTGTTGAAACAGCTAGTGTCTTTCATTCACTTCTTTAAGTCCTCTTTCACATACATCATTCCATTTAGGACTGAACCTAGGCTTATTAACCCTTGGGTTCTTACACTTTTTAGATGCTTGAAGATTATTATCCTTTTGACACTTCTTAACAAGCTAAACCAAACTATTCACTGGTATAGCTACTTTATGTTGATGATCCATGGATATTACAAATTAAGGCTCACTAATTGTGTATAATTACAAGCCTAACCACATGATGGACAACAGGGATAATTACTGATATAATGACAACCTGGGCTTGAAAATTATGACAATAAAAATGGATGGAAACCCCTAAGATACACAAATGCATTCTAACCATCCAAACTAGCAGATATTTGAGCACTAAACATAAGCTTTCAATGGAACTGCAATTACATTCAACAGATCCAACAAATAGGAGTGTGAAAACTTAATTTACTGTTCTTTCCCTTTGTCAGTGCTAACTCGCTCAATAGGGAAATAAAGTTTCTTCTAAGAAGTTCAAATATGGTCTTCATACACAAGTTCTTGAAAACCAAAAGCAAAGAATACCTGGAAACTTTTAAGCTGCTGCAAATTGTCTTCCTGATTGGTAATATTTGTAGATCTGGAACTTTCTTCAAATTTTAATAGGTTCAATCAATAGAGTCACCACCTCTTTTCACAAAGGATTGAACTTCAAACAGTATGACGTTCTTTCACAGTTAAATTTCTTTCTGAGTTCCTTTCCACCAGCAGAGCACCACAGATTACAAAACTATTCAGGTTCACTGCAACACTTTCTTCTCCAGGCCTGAAATCCTTCAAACTTGACAAATTCATAATGACAAATAATGACTCTATGTACTAACTCTTAAGGCTAGATTCTACAATTAGAATTTTATCAAATTCACCCAAGTGGAGTTGCCATTCTGTTGGTGTTTAAAATAGCAACCCAGCTAGACTTTGAAAATCTCTAAGAGGTAGCCAACCTCTATTCTAAATAATAACTAAGGCTAGTGGCCAACTGACAAGATTCAGTCAAAGACTGACATCTCCTACACTTCTGGCTCTGCAGGACCAAGGTGGGTAAACCTAAACAATGATCAAAACTTAACTCATTCATACACTGATATTGTTTTATAAAATAGATAATTCCCAATGCAAATACACTAAGGGAAGCGTTGACTACCTTAAATTTGGCTAAATTCTTAGCAACTCAACCCTCTCTCAGCCATTGGAAAGCAGGACACACAATAACACAGTAAGATTTAAAATGATTTTACAATTAATATTGTTTCTAAGATGCACAAAACTGCATAAAAGATCAGTGCCTCTTCTGGGCCATGGAGTCAAACACAATAAATTCTCCAGCAAACAGTCTTCAACCAGTGGATTAAACTTGTTGATGCTTTACATCAACTGTCAGTGCCTTGCACCAACAATCCTTCTTTTGATATCACTCATATTCTTCTTATTAAATCCCTTCTGCACACCTGAAATCACAATCACCTGCTCAAATCATTTTAACCATTTCTTTGAAATAGAACAATGAATAGACAAAACAATCTCATGAAACTTGAGATGATAAATTCAAAGACACTTTGTATTATTAGATTTATATGAGTGAAAGTGTACAAATGTGGAGACAATCTTATGACATTCATGAATGTGAAAGCACTTCATGATGTTAATTGCATAAACTGGTTGTATTTACTCTTGAATTCATAAAATTACAGCTTATAGATTCAAACAATGACTCAGAAAATACAAATTTCTATCTACACAGTCCAATAATGAAAGTTCAGAACCCTCCACCTTCACTTTTTGAAACTCTAACAAAACTCATCATGGGAAGTTGAAAATTCACATGCATGTTCACATATATCAATTGAATATGTCTGCAAATGGGTTTTTCACAAAAAGCAACAAGATTCAAATTCTCACCCTCGAAAGTGGGTCATTTGGATTGATTCATCAGGTGCACTTTTGAAAGTGCAGAGGCAAAATTTTGATATAGGCATCTCAAATTTGCAAAATTTGAGAGTGCCATCATAGTCAAAGTGGGTGAAGACTTAATAGGAACCTCCAAAGATGGATGATCAACTGGATCCTGCTGCACTAAAATAGAAGAAACTACACCCATAGTCATACAAGTATGAACAACTGCAATAGTAAGTGAAGGAGATGGAATGGATGGCTCAAGAGCAGGATCTGAAGTGAGAACTCCAATGTTCAAGTAGCCAAATGTCTCCTTTGAATGATGATTCACACTAGAAGTGTGATGAACAACTATAGGAACAAAAGCACCATTAGTAGAAAAATCTGCAAAGGAATACAATCAAGATGAGTGATCCACCACCCCAGTAGCAGTAAATGCTCTACTCTCCAAGTCTTTGATCATAACTGAATCAGGTGTGA
Source organism: Sequoiadendron giganteum (assembly GCA_007115665.2). Taxonomy (NCBI): domain Eukaryota; kingdom Viridiplantae; phylum Streptophyta; class Pinopsida; order Cupressales; family Cupressaceae; genus Sequoiadendron; species Sequoiadendron giganteum. Next base: position 55,950,124 of record CM021107.1, on the reverse strand, counting down.
ACTCCACAGACCTCCCATTGCCTCCATGTGTGATCTGATATATAGAAAAAAGGTTGTTCATCAAATGAGGAACACACAAGACATCCTGAAAAGTGTTGTCCCCAAAACTAGTAGACCCCTTCCTTGTAACACTCATGTAGGTATTGTTTCCCATCAAAATAGGAGACAAAGTGTGAGACTCAAAGTAAGTGAACATAGACTGTGTAGAAGCCATATGATAAGATGCTCTTGAATCTAGAAGCCATCTCCCTGATCCAAGACTCGAAGAAGCACAAAGAGCATGTCCCTTCATATCTGATGAAGTATGTAAACCAGTTGTGCCCCTTTCATGTTGTACTGAAGAAGAAGAAGGAGGGGAAGGAGATGATCTAGACATCCTAGAAGGCAAATCAATCTGATGTTTTTGAAGAATATTCTTCAGCTCATCAATGTCCTTCTTGTAGCAATTATGTTATGCATGTCCTTCTCTCTTACAATATGCACATGGGCCCTTCTCCTTCCTAAATGATTTCCCCTTAGAAGAGGATAATGAATCTGAGGAATCCTTCTGCTGCTCATAAGATTTGGAATCCTTTTTTTTTTGTTTCATTCCTATTCCTATAGAAGCCTTCTGATCTTTGAGCTCCTATGATGCAATAAGTACCTGTGATGAAGAGGGATTCAACTTGCCCATATTGGCCAACTTGGCCTGCTCTCGAGTGAGAGAAAATGCAAAATCATCAAAAGAAGGCATAGTAAATCTAGTGCCAAGTGCATCCCTAGTAGCATAAAAGGTAGAAACAAAAACTAAATAATCTAGTCCAAGCTTAGAAAGAATGGACAATATCAACTAAGAGTCTTCCTTCTGAACACCACACTGTGACAACTGCAATCTAAGAGACTTGAGTTTGGTGAAAAACTCCTAGATGCTATCAAAATCCCTAGGATTTAAGCCAATAAGTTCATTCTCTAACTGAAACCCTCTCATAGTATCCTGCTTCCCAAACAAAGATTGCAAAGTAGTCTAAACTGCATGGGGTGTAATGGAAGACTCAATGTGAAAAAGAAGGTCGAAAGAAAGAGATAGACATAATGTACCATAAGCTTCATCACACCTATTAAACCACTTTCTCTTTTCAGCAGCACCTATAGGTTCAATTTTTGTGTCCATGGTTACCTTGTACAACCCTTTATGTTTCAAGTGAATCTCCGTTTTTTTTTTCCAACCAAAATAGTTGAATGGAGGAAGGGGTGCAATATTATGTCTATCCATGACATAAAACAACAATATATACTCTCAAATTTAGAAAAAAAAAGAAGAAGCTGAATTTAGCTTGCAAGAAATGGGTTTTCTAGCAAAAATGTTTATTTCTAATTTGATTTCTGGAAAATCTACTCACTGTTTGTAGGAAAAAATAAAAACCCAAAAATATTTTGATGCTAGAAATAAAACCCAGAAATTGTTTCTTGATCCAATAAATAAAAGATGAAAAATTATTATTTTTAACCTTCAGCCAAGAGAAAAATGATGCCCGATGCTTTTTAGACTACGATTTTCTCCAGATCTGTGTAAGATATGCAAAATCTAAAAAATACCCAGTTCAAATTTCGACACTGGCTACAAAACCCATAAATCGTTTTTCTACAAATGAGTGAAAACTAGATTTTTGAAGCAAATATGATGACGGCTCCAATAAAAAATGGCTAGCAACAAACTCTTGCTTGCCAAAGCATTTCACTAGCGAAACTTTCTTGATCCTGGGATGAACCTTCACTGGAATAGCTCTGATACCATGTTGGAATGATGGATGCATAGCTATCCTTGATGAAGCTGCAATACAATCTTCAATGGAGGACCTTTGCTAGGAAGAAATATTCAACCACAAAGAAAATATGATAATGGCATTCAAAATAGAGATTCTATTATGATCTATCAGATTATTTACAAAGAGTACATATGCCAGATTATATAGGCAAGTGTTAAACCTAAAATGTAAAAGATGTTGCCAAGTGTTCAAATCACACTTCATGTGACAACAAGAAACCCTAACCAACTACCTAGGGAATGATAACAAGATGTAGATAAGTTCTAGAAAAGACAACTCATCTTCTAGAAGGGAATCTTATCTGAACAACTTTATTAAATGATTAAATGCAACTTAGGACTAATATGATTAATTAAAACCTAAGTTAACTTATGCTAGTGTAATAATTAATTAATTACACACACACTTTGGCAACAAAATCAAGAGCCTTCCAATTCTCATGCTCCATTTGACAAGTTCAACACCAATCTTTTGGGTGTGGTGGTTGTATTGTTCATATGTGGTTGTCATTGATGTCAACACTATTAGCATTGGTGATTTTGAAGGTTGTATATGTTGAGGATATTGAAAAAATTGTAATAAATATATTGTAGGCAGTCTATGATGTTGTGAAGATCCAAGTGGTGATAAGTTGTGCACATTGAGTTTTAGGTGTCGCACACTAAAGGGTTTGTTGCTGAGCCCATCTAGTATCTTGTCTGAAATTTTCACTGGTACGCATCAAGAATTGAGGAAGTTATGAAGTTTTGTGTTCCTATTATCACTTTGTTACTGTAGTAGGTGTTTTTGGAAGAAGAGGCTAAAATTCTAGCAATTTTAGTTGTTGTGCATGTTCATGTGACATTCGTGGATGATTCTAGATTGTGCCCTATCCTTGTTGTATCTCTGCATTGTTTGGTGTGATCAAGATCGAAGATTTTTTTGATGTGTTCTCAAGTTTTCATGTTCATGGACGACATGATGGTGGTAATGTGTTGCTAATCCATGAGGATTGATATTCAATTGTGTGGTGTGTTCGAGGATTTTGATTTAGGTCATCACTATGATGTGATCGACTTAGGTTGGTGCACATCAAGATTTGCTCATGTATTAAGGCTGACAGTTGTAATTTATTCTTTATTCTTGGCTGATATAGTTGTTGATGTAAATCCGTATAGTGTATATAGAAGAGTGATTGTCTCTTCATTGTAAGTGTATGATAAATGGATGTGTGAATAAAGATCAAATGATTTAGGAGAAGATTAGAGTGTGAAAGAGATTGAGCAAAGTGTGAAGGAGTTTGATCAAAGTGTGTAGAACTTTTATTGTGCCTAGCTGGAATTGTCATTAGGATTTTGTAGAAGCTAATTTCTTAGTTTAACCTGATCAGATGGATTTAATTTGATTATTTTATGTAAGGCAATGAGCTTTCCTCTGAGGAGTGAGCTCTAGGTAGTGTGTCATAATGCATGTGCATTCCCCATTCATTTATTTCATTATACTTCTAATAGGGTATAATATTGTGGACTAACATCCACTATGTTTTTTCCCCTAACATGATTTCCACATATAAAAATCTTGGTGTTCATGTGTCTCTGATGTTTTTTTGATTTATGCTTCCACCGTTAATTATCAGATCTGATATTAAAGGTTGTTTAAAGTTGAATAATTTTTAATTTATGTAGCAACTAATTCACCCACCCTCTCAGTTGTCTATCCTTTTTTTGCCAACAATTCATATCAGAGAAGGTTCGTCTGAAGGGAAAGCTTAACAACTTGAGGTGATCTGAGATGACATCTTACAAGAAGGATAGTCCTAGATTTGATAAAAAAAACTACTCTCTGTGGAAAATCAGAATGGAATGTCATTTGAAGTGTATTGGTGAACCTTTTTGGAAGATTACAAAGAATGCATATACTATTCCTTTGAATGGTCCCTCTACTACTAATGAAATCAAAGAAGATGAAACAAATAATAGGGCTATTGAAGCATTGGTGAGTGCTTTGAAAGATTCAAAGATGACAAATGTGATAGGTCTAAAGAATGCACATGAGATCTAGAAAAAGTTGGAAAAATTGTATGAAGGAGATGTACTAGTGAAATTCAATAAGCTACAGAGTCTAAAAGGCAAGTGAGAGGACATGAAGATGAGTGAAGATGAGAACATTATCTCTTTCTCTCAGAAGATAAATGAACTGGTGATGAGCATTAGATGTGCCAATGGGGTCTTGGATGAAGAAGAGATTGTGGCTAAAATACTTAGATCTATGCCTCCTTCCTCCAAAATAAAAGCTCATTCTATTGATGAACTCAAGATAGTGACAAATGTGACAAGAGACATGCTGATTGGAAAACTTGCTACCTTTGAGTTAAGTGAATTTGGTGATTCTACTCCTAAGACCAAATCCTTATTCAAGGCTATTGTATCCGAGAAAAGAAAGCAGAGATATGATCTAGGAGAGAGTTCCAAAATGAAATTCAAGTATGAAGATGAAGAAAAATAATTAGAAGAACTGGAAGCATTGATTGTGAAAAGAGCAACCAGAGGTCATGGTAAGTACAAAGGAAATTTACCTATGAATTTTTTTTCTTGTAGTAAAATAAGTCATTTTGCATCAAGGTGTGTTGAAAGAGTCTCTAAGTATAAACCCGGAAAGACTATATTTCAAAAGAAATGCTATTATGCTAAAGAAGTTGTTACTGATGATGAATTTGATAAAGAAACTGGAAATGAAGATGAATGGGTATTTATTTCTATCAAATAAAATGGGAATTTGTGTTGGTTGTTTTGGTTGCATTGCTGATATGTGGTTGTCATTGATGTCAACAATATTATCATTGGTGATTCTGAAGGTTGTATATGTCAAGGAGATTGAGAAAATTGTAAAAAATATATTGTAGGTAGTCTCTAATGCTGTGAAGATCCAAGTGGTGAAAAGTTATGTACATTGAGTTTCAGGTGTCTCACACTAAAGGGTTTTTTGCTGAGCCCATCTAGTATCTTGTCTGAAATTTTCACTGGTACACATCAAGAATTGAGGAAGTTATGAAGTTTTGTGTTCCTACAATCACTTTGTTATTATAGTAGGTGTTTGATTTATGTTTGCAGTGTTAATTATCAGATATAAGATTAAAGTTTGATTAATGCTGAATAAGTTTGATTTTGGTAACAACTGATCCAAACCCCCCCTCTCAGTTGTCTATCTTTTTTTTTCCAACAATTGGTATCAGACAAGGTTCCTCTAAAGGGAAATCTTAACACCTTGAGGTGATCTGAGATGACATCTTATAAGAAGGATAGTCCTAGATTCGATGGAGAAAACTATTCTCTATGGAAAATCAGAATGGAGTGTCATTTGAAGTGTATTGGTTGGAATTTCTAAAAGATTACAAAGAATGCATATACTATTCCTCAGAATGGTCCCTCTACTATTGATGAAATCAAAGAAGCTGAAACAAATACCAGGGCTATTGAAGCATTGTTGAGTGACTTGATAGACTCGGAGATGGCCAATGTGATAGGTCTAAATATTGCACATGAAATTTGGAAAAATTTGGAAACATTGTATGAAGGAGATGCACTAGTGAAAGTTTCTAAGCTACAAATTCTAGAAGGCAAGTGGGACGAAATGAAGATGAGTGAAGATGAGAAAATCCTCTCTTTCTCTCAAAAGATAAATGAACTGGTGATGAGAATTAGATGTTTCGCTGGAGTCTTTCACGAAGAAGAGATTGTGGCTAAAATACTTAGTTTGTGTCCCCTTCCTACAAAACAAAGTCTCATGCTATTGATGAACTCATGACAATAAAAAATGTGATAGGAGACATGCTGATTGGAAAACTTGCTGCCTTTGAGTTAAGTGAATTTGGTGAATCTCCTCCTAAGATCAAATCTGCATTCAAGGCTACTATATCTAGGAAAAGCAAGCAAATATATGATCTGAGAGAGTTCCAAAAAGACATTCAAGTATGAAGATGAGATGAAATGGATTGAAGATGAAGAAAAAGAATTAGAAGAAATGAAAGCATTGATTGTGACAAGAGAAGCCAGAGTTCATGGTAAGTACAAAGGAAAGTTACCTAATTTTTTTTTTCTTGTAGTAAAATAGGTCATTTTACATGAAGGTGTCCTAAAAGAGTCTCTAAGTATAAACTTGATAAGACTAGATTTAAAAATAAATTCTATTATGTTAAAAAAGGTGTTACTGATGATGAATCTGATAAAGAAATTATAAATGAAGATGAATGGCTATTCATTGCTATAAAAGAAAATGGTGAAGTGTCCACTAAATCTACTAGTAATGTGAATGTTGAGAAAGCTCCTGCAACAAAAAATGAAGAAAAGGATGAGTGGGTAATTGACAACAGATGCTCACATCATATGACTGGTGATAAAAGAAAATTTGTAAGCTTGGAAAACTATGATGGTGGTGTTGTAAGATTTAGAGACAACACTTTTAGTGTGATTCTTGGTAGAGGCACTTTTTCTTTTGGTGTTAAGCACAATACAAATGATGTTCTTTATGTAGAAGGTTTAAAGCATAACTTGTTAAGTTTTGGACAAATGGTAGACAAGGGTTACAATATTTAGTTCAAAGATGGTAAGTGCAGAATAAGGGAAAGTTTTGGAAATATGATTGCTTCAGGTACAGAGACAAGAGGTAATATTTTTCACTTGAGTTCTGATAGTGAAAGTTGTTTAATTGCTCAAGTTGATAAAATTTGTTTATGGCATAGGAGGTTGTGTCATGTGAAATTTGATAATATTGTCAAGATAAGCTCTACTCAAGAAATCAGAGATCTTCCTAATTTAGTAAAGCCTACTAACACTATATGCAAGGAATGTTAGATGGGAAAGTACAATATAAATTCCTTCCATAGAAAGTAATATAACTCTAATGGAATATTGGACTTGATACAAACTGACTTATGTGGTCCATCTAGAATCAAAATTATTCAAGGTGAAAGGTAATTTATGTTTCTTATTGATGATTACTCTAGAATGATATGGGTTTCTTTCTTAAGAGAAAAAAATGAAGCATTAGAAAATTTCAAAAGCTTCAAAGTTATAGCAGAAAATGACATAGGTCAAAAGATCAAATTCCTAAGGTCAGACAGAGGTCGTGAATTCACTTCCCTAGAATTTAATTCTTTCTGTGAATAGATGGAATCCAAAGACAACTATCTGCTCCCCGAACCCCTCAACAAAATGGAGTTGTTGAAAGAAAGAACAAAACTATTCTAGACACTTCTAGAAACATGATGTTGGAAGCAAATGTTCCTGATTTCTACTAAAGAGAAGTTGTAAGAATTGTTGTGTATACCATTAATTGGGTAAATGCCAACAGTAATACTGGCAAGACCCCTTTTTAGCTATGGTTTGGCTATAAGACTACTATCAAATATTTCAAAAAAATTGGAAGAAAATGCTTCATCAAGAGAGATGATGATATAGGAAAGTTTTATGCTAGAAGTGATGAAGGAATCTTTTTAGGTTACTCTACTAAGAGAAAATATTATCGGTGCTTTAATAAAGATTGAAGAAAATGTTTGAAAGTGAAAATGTCAAAGTTTATGAAGATATTGATAGACCATCCAGACATAGTGGATATGATTCAGATGATCAACATGACAGTACTAACAATGGAAATAATGTTCAGACACAAAATCAAATTCAAATCGTTCTAGTGAACCAAGGGAATCAAGAAGCATAAACTAGAAGAAATGTAGAAGAAAGAACAAAAGAACAAGAAGTCGGAGAAAATCCTAAAACTCCCAAGTATGTAAGTTGAAATCCTTTTGACAGTTAGATCATAGGAGATAAGAGAAAAGGTGTGCAAACTAGAAGAAGAATTTTAGAAGAGTATTGTCTAATTTCTAAAACTGAGCCTAGCAATATCAATGAAGTATGCAAAGATGAATATTGGATGGAAGCCATGAAAGACAAACTAATGTAAATAGAGAAAAATGATACATGGGATCTTGTTCCTAGACCCCAGAACAAAAATGTGATTGGAACAAAATGGGTGTTTTGGAATAAGCTAAATGAGCACAGTGATGTGGTTAGAAACAAAGCAATACTGGTTTGCAAAGGGTACTCATAGATGAAAGGTATTGATTTTGAAGAAAAAAATTCCCCTTTTGCTAGAATTGAAGCTATAAGATTATTTCTTGCTTATGCTGCTTTCAATAATTACAAAGTCTATCAAATGGATGTAAAGTTAGCATTTCTAAATGGTGAGCTAGAAGAGGAAGTCTATGTTGAGCAACCAAATCGATTTAAATTAATTGACAAAGAAAACATGGTATGTCGACTGAAGAAAGCTCTATATGGACTTAAGCAAGCTCCTAGAGCTTGATATGCTAGATTGGATAAATACATTTTGAAGTTTGGATTCAATAGAGGTATTGTTGATAGAAACCTATATTTCAAGTTGGATCAAAATAAAGAGTTGATCATTGAAGTCTTTGTTGATGAAATTATTTTTGAAGGAGATGATGATTTGTCTATGAAATTTTTTGATGAAATGAAAAGTGAGTTTGAAATTTCAATGATAGGAGATCTAAAATTCTTTGTAGGACTCCACATTATTTAGTTAGATGATGAAATTTTTATATCTCAGTCTAAGTATGTGAAAGAGTTACTGAATTTTTTTGATAAAAACTTACACATAATGATGATTCTCCTAAATAAAATCAAACAAGATATAGGTCAATGATTGGTGGATTACTCTACTTGACTCAGACCAGCCCAGATATAATGAATGTTGTATGCATGGTTGCTAGATATCAAGTTGATCCCAAAGAGTCTCATGTGACTACTATAAAAATAATTTTCAGATACCTAAAAGGGATAGTTGATCTTGGTCTTTGGTATCCTAAGGATGATGATCTTATCCTGAGCACTTTCACTGATGCTTATTGGACAAGAGATTTGAATGACAGGAAGATTACTAGTGGTGGTACATTCTTCTTAGGAAAGAAGTTGGTATCTTGGCTAGGAAAAAAGTTGAATTCCATTTCATTATCTACTATTGAGGAAAAATATATTGCTACTTCAAATAATTGTACTCAAGTATTGTGGATGAAGCAGATGTTGAGAGATTTCATAATTGAGTATGAAGAACACATTGCCATATTATGTGACAATTCAAGTGCCATTAAAATTTCTAAGAATCCAATGTTGCATTCAAAGATAAAACATATATTCATCAAATATCACTTCTTGAGAGATAAAGTAAGTGATAAAGAAGTTAGACTAGAGTATATAACTACCAAGGAACAAATTGCAGATATTTTTACTAAGCCATTTCCTAAGGATACTTTTGAGTACCTCAGAGGCAAGTTAGGGGTGATTTCCACTCTTGATCAGAACTAAGTGATGCAGGTCTTTGCATCACTCCATGAATTCATAGCCATATCCTATTCCAGATTGATGTTGTGGTGGCTTCTACTCAAGGGGAGTAGTTAGATGTGCTAAATGTGAGGATTAGAGTATGTGTACCTTTACAATTGATGTAAAAGGGGGAGAAGAACAATGTGAAAAACTCTTGAAGTAAGGTGGAGAAGAGTCAAGATATGGAGAGAAGTTTATGAACAACTAGTTGTGTTGATGGTATAATTTTTCACATCATGTGTTTCCATCAATGCCAAAGGGGGAGATTGTTGGATTTTGTGGTTGCATTTCTGATATGTGATTGTCATTGATGTCAACTCTATTAGGATCGGTGATTCTGAAGGCTATATTTATTGAGGAGATTGAGAAAATTGTAAAAAAAATATTGCAGGTAGTTTGTGATGCTGTGAAGATCCAAGTGGTGAAATTTTTTGTACATTGAGTTTTAGGTGTCGCACATTATAGGGTTTGTTGCCAATTATATCTAGTATGTTGTCCAAAAATTTCAGTGGTATGCATCAAGAATTGAGAAAGTTATGAAAATTTGTGTTCCGATAGTTATTTAGTTACTATAGCAAGTGTTTTTGAAAGATGAGATTGCAATTCTAGTGAATTTGGTTGTTGTGTATGTTTCCAAGATGATCGGTAATGTTACTAGTAATGTGAATGTTTAGAAGGCTCTTGCAATAAAAAATGAAGAGAAAGATGAGTGGGAAATTGACAGTGGATGCTCACATCATATGAATGGTGACAAAAGAAAGTTTGTAAGCTTGGAAAACTATGATGGTGGTGTTGTAAGATTTGGAGACAACACTTCTGGTGTGATTCGTGGTAGAGGCACTATTTGTTTTGTTGGTAAACATAATAGTGATGATGTTCTTTATGTAAAAGGATTAAACCAAAAATTGTTAACTGTTGGACATATGGTAGACAAGGGTTACAATTTTTAGTTAAAGGATGGTAATTTCAGGATACGGGAAAGTTTTAGAAATGTGGTTGCTTCAATTACAAAGACAAGAGGTAATATTTTTAACTTAAGTGTTGCTATTGAAAGTTGTTTAATTGCTCAAGTTGATGTAAGATGGTTATGGAATAGGAGGTTGTGTCATGTGAACTTTGATAAAATTTTCAAAATAAGTTCTTCTCAAGTAGTTTGAGATCTTCCTAAGTTAGTGAAGCCTACTAACTCTATGTACAAGGAATGCCAGATGGGAAAGAAGACTAGAAATTCTTTCTAGGGCAAACAGTATAACTCTAATGGAGTACTGGAATTAATACATATTGATTTATGTGGTCCCTCCAGAATCAAAAGTATTCAAGGTGAAAGGTACTTTATGTTTCTTTTTGATGATTACACTAGAATGATATGGGTTACTTTCTTAAAAGAAAAACATGAAGCATTAGAAAATTTCAAAAGCTTCAAAGCTATGGCATAGAATGAGATAGGTCAAAATATCAAATTCTTAAGGTCAGATAGAGATGGTGAATTATTTTCCTAATAATTCAATTCTTTCTGTGAAGAGAATGGAATTCAAAGATAACTATCCTACTCCCCAGACCCCTCAATAGAATGGAGTTGTTGAAAGTAAGAAAAAAATCATTCTAAACACTGCTAGAACCATGATGCTGGAAGAAAATGTTCCTCATTTCTACTGGAAAGAAGCTATAAGAACTATTGTGTATACCATTAATTGGGTAAATGTCAATAGTAATTATGGTAAGACCCCCTTTGAGCTATGGTTTGTTTAAAAGCCTATTGTCAAATATTTTAAAATTTTTGGAAGTAAATGCTACATCAAGAGAGATGATGATATAGGCAAGTTTGATTCTAGAATTGATGAAGGAATATTTCTAGGTTACTCTACTAAGAGCAAAGCTTACCAGTTCCTTAATAAAAGGTTGAAGAAAATGGTTGAAAGTGAAAATGTCAAAGTTGATGAAGATATTGATAGACCATCCAGATGTAGTGGATATGATTCAAATGACCAACATGGTAGTATTAAAAATGAAAAGAATGTTCAGACACAAAATTAACTTCAATTTTTTTTGATGAACGAAGGGAATCAAGAAGTAGAAAGTAGAAAAAGTGCAAAAGAAAGAACATAAGAACACAAAGTTAGAGAAATTCCTAAAGTTCCAACGTATGTAAGGAAAAATCATTCTGATAGTCAGATCATAGGAATTAAGAGAAAAGGTGTGCAAACTAGAAGAATAATTTTAAAAGAGTACTGTCTAATTTCCAAAATTGAACCTAGCAATATCAATGAAGTATGAAAAGATGAATATTGGATGGAAGCCATGAAAGAAGAACTAATGTAGATAGAGAAAAATGATACATGGGATCTTGTTACTAGAACTTAAAACAAAAATGTGACTGGAACTAAATGGGTGTTTTGGAATAAGTTGATTAAACAAGGCGAAGTGGTCAGAAACAAAGCAAGACTACTTTGCAAAGGGTACTCACAGATGGAAGGTATTAATTTTGAAGAAACTTTTTCCCTTGTTGCTAGAATTGAAGTTGTAAGATTATTTCTTGCTTATTCTTCTTTCAAGAACTACAAAGTCTATCAAATGGATGTGAAGTCAACATTTCTAAATGGTGAGCTAGAAGAAGAATTCTATGTTGAGAAACCGAATGGATTTCAACTAACTGACAAATAAAACATGGTATGTCAATTGAAGAAATCTCTATATGGAATTAATAAATCTCCTAGAGCTTGGTATGCTAGATTGGATAAATACTTGTTGAATCTTGGATTCAATAAAGGTAATGTTGAAAACAATCTATATTTCAAGTTGGATCAGAATAAAGAGTTGATCATTGAATTATTTGTTGATGATATTATTTTTGAAGATGATGATGATTTGTGTATGAAGTTTTCTGGTGAAATGAAAAGTGAGTTTGAAATTTCAATGATTGGAGAACTGAAATTATTTTTAGAATTACAAATCACTCAGTTATAAGATGGAATGTTTATATCCCGGTCCAAATATGTAAAAGAGTTACTAAAAAATTATGGCATGGAAGACTCAAAGCCAGTTGGTACACCTATGGTAACCAAATGCAAACTTACACAGAATGATGATTCTCCTAAAGAAAATCAAACAAGATAAAAGTCAATGATTGGTGGATTACTCTATTTGACTTAGACCAGGCTAGATATAATGTATTTTGTAACCATGGTTGCTAGATATCAAGATGATCCAAAAGAGTCTCATGTGATTTTTGTGAAAATAATCTTCAAATACCTGAAAGGGATAGTTGAATTTGGTCTTTGGAATCCTAAGGATGATGATCTTATTGTGAAGACTTTTATTGATGCAGATTGGATAGGAGATGTGGATGAAATGAAGAGTAATAGTGGTGGTGCATTCTTATTAGGGAAGAAGTTGGTATCTTGGCTAAGCAAAAAGAAAAAAATTGTTTCCTTATCTACTACTCAGGTAGAATACATTGCTACTGCAAATAGTTGTACTCAAGTATTGTGGATGAAAAAAATGTTGAGAGATGTCAAAATTGAGTATGAAGAACCCATTTCCATATTTTGTGACAACTCAAGCGCCTTTAAAATTTCTAAGAATCCAATGTTGCATTCAAAGACAAAGCATATATCCATCAAATATCACTTCTTGAGAGATAAAGTAAGTGACAAAGAAGTTAGACTAGAGTATGTACCTACCAAGGAGAAAATTCTAGAAATATTTACTAAGCCATTTCCTAAGGATACTTTTGAGTACCTCAGAGGAAATTTAGGGGTGATATCCCCTCTTAATTAGAACTAAGTGATGTAGGTCTTTGCATCAGTCCATGAATTCATAGCTATATCTTATTCTGGATTGATGTTGTGGTGGCTGCTACTCGGGGGGAGTAGTCAGATGATATGAGAATCAGAGCATGTTTACCTTTTCCATTGATGTCAAAGGGGGAGAATAACAATGTGAAAAAAACTTGAACTAATGGGTAGAAGAATCAAGAAAGGGAGATAAGAGCTATGAGAGGAGAACTGCAGATCAAAGGGAGAGAATTATGTGAACAACCAGTTGTGTTGATTCTATTATTTTTCACATCATGTGTTGCCATCAATTCCAAAATGGGATATTTTTGGATGTTGTGGTTGTGTTTCTAATATGTGGTTGTCATTGATGTCAACACTATTAGCATTGGTGATTTCAAAGGTTGTATATGTCGAGGATATTGAGAAAATTGTAATAAATATATTATAGGTAATCTGTGATGTTGTGAAGATCCAAGTGGTGATAATTTGTGCACATTGAGTTTTAGGTGCCGCGTAGTAAATGGTTTGTTGTCGAGCCTATCTAGTATGTTGTCTGAATTTTTCAATGGTATGCATCAAGAATTGAGGAAATTATGAAGTTTTGTGTTCCTATAGTCACTCTGTTACTATAACAGGTGTTTTTGGAAGAAGAGGATGAAATTTTGGAAAATTCAGTTGTTTCACATGTTCCTGTGATGTTCATGGATGATTCTAGATTATGCTCTATCCTTGTTGTACGTCTGCATTGTTTGGTGTGATTGTGATTGGAGATTTTTCTGATATGTGCTCGTGTTTTTCATGTTCTTGGCTGACATGATGGTGGTAATGTGTTGTGGATCCATGAGGATTAATATTTTATTGTTTGGAGTGTTAGAGGATGTTCATTTAGGTCCTCACTATGTTGTGACCAACTTAGGTTGGTGTGCATCAAGATTTGTTCATGTATTAAGGCAGATAATCATAATTTATTCTTTATTCTTGGCCAACAAAGTTGTTGATGTAAATCCATATAAAAGATATATAAGAGTGATTGTCTCTTCATTTTAAGTGTATTCTCAGTATATGTATGTGAAATACATGTGTGAATAAAGATCATATCATTTAGGAGCAAAGTAGAGTGTGAAAGAGATTGAGTAGAGTGTGAAGGAGTTTGAGTAGAGTGTGTAGAGGTTTTTCTATGCCTAACTAGAACTGTCATGAGGATTTTGTAGAAGCTAATTTCTTAGTTCAACCTCATTAGATGGATTTAATCTAATTATTTTATGTAAGTAAGTGAGCCTTCCTTTGAGAAATTAGCTCTAGGAAGTGTGCTTGAATGCATGTACATTCCCTATTCATTTCTTTCATTATAATTCTAACAGGGTATAATATTGTGAACTAACATTCACCATGTTTTTTCCCCTAATAGGGTATCACCTTATAAAAATATTGGTGTTCATGTGTCTCTGATGTGTTGTTGATTTATGCTTCCATTGTTAATTATTACATCTGAGATTAAAGGTTGTTTAAATTTTAATGTCTTAATTTCTGTAACAAATGATTCACCCCCCTCTCAGGTGTCTATCCTTGTTTTCCAACACAATTTAGTTCATGCACCCTATAAATTTATTATACCACCATCCAATAAAATGTATATCCCTAAGCCACCATGTCCTAGTCCTAATCCATTGGCCTCTCCACATTCTAACCCATAAAACTCTTAATTACCCCCAGCATCATTTAATCCTCCATCAAATATATGCCCTAAATTTAAAATTTTCAAAAGTAAACCCATGGAATCACCCAAATCCACCCATACACCTACAAAGGATGTGACCCAAGGGATACTAGAAAGGAATCAAAAATCACCATTTCATCCAGCTCATATTTTTTAACCTACCAAAGAGTCTTCAAAGATCATGCCTATTCTTATAACCCTATCATGTAGTCTACCCCTTGAGCCTATTCAAGAGTCTCCCCCATTGATCCCAAGTAAACCTCCACCATGTCTCCATTTTGTTGACCATATATAACATGTTGAGACTATTCAAGATTCATCCCCTTCCACTTCCATTCAAGCAACCCAAGAGTTATATCAAGACTCTACTCCCAAGAATGTGTAAAAATCAAGCCCTAGTCCTAATCAAGATCAAATCACTTTCATCCAACCTATATGTTTTCTATGATCAATATATTACCTATGAAGAATATATCTATGAGAAACTTGATCTTATACCTATCCATGAACAAGGTATACCAAATAAACCTTCATCTAGTCCTATCCATGATCCATCAATATCTACTTCCCTTGATGGTACATATGCCTCCCAAGCACACATAGAAGATCAAACAAATGCCTTGGATCTAAGTGAACACAATTCTAATCAAGATCCTCTTGATCCTCCATTACCCACTATTGACCCCATTGCAAGTCATCCATCATACCCACTTGTTATTTCTACCCTGATCCATGAATGTTCCCCTTTAGAACTACAACGACCTTTATCCACTTTTCCATATCCATCCAATAAGGAACTTGTGTCTAGTGTTCCACCTACACCTAGTTCCATTGTCCATCACATACTCCAAAACATGAACTACCAAGGTAAAGCTTTGGTCCTTCATGAACAAGGTATTTTGGATCCTATCCATGTCAAATTCCCTCCATGCTCATTTGGCCTTGGATACCTACCCCAAGGCAAACAAGCTAAAGATTTTGGTACTTCCTCCATCCATCCTATGTCCTCTTTCCACCATAAATACTATTTACACCTAAAAAATATGTTGCCATCCCTCCTCCATCATCCTACAAATGTCAAAAGCATGTGATCGTACACCTTCCACCATCAATTTTTCCACCATTTCTTCCAACTCCTAATATCCCTCCATCTAATCTACCTCCATTACTCCCAACACCTAATATCGCCATTATACAATACCCTTATCCATCCATCCATAAATCATCTATACATGAATCTTCCACTCATTTCACCATACCCATGGGATTCAAAAGTGAGAATTTAAATGCCTCTACCTATAAAGCAATAAATACTAAGGGTCCTCATGCCTTAGGACATAAAAGTAAAGAATCGAAGAAAAATCCATCTAAAAAGCTCTATAAGTCCATAGCTCCAAAAGAAAAGTCTAAAAAAAAATGGTTTGGGTACCTAAGCAAAAAGAAATCAAGTCAAACGAGGCATCCTCATCACAAAAATCCCAACCATCTGCTTCGACCTCACATTCCCACTTTATGTAAAAATCTCATATTCCATCGCACAAGAAAAATAAAATTCATAAAAATACTAAGTCTATGTGGGTACCTAAAGCACTTCATCACCCATATCCTAAGAAAAAATCTCCATTGCTTCTTACACCCCTTCCACATAAAATTCTTCAATGTTTATCATAGTGTGTGCAGCCATTGGTCATGGTTCCCTTCCATTTCACAACAATTCCACCTACCTCAATCTCAACATCCATCACTCATGATCCTACATATCTCCCCCATCACCTTCATATGGTCCATGCTTTTGGGTAAGTCTCCCCTTCATTTTCTCTACAGAATCCACATCATAATCCACTATTCCCCATCTATCCTTGCATAAGCCTTTCATTATCGACCATCTACCTAATCCATCTCATACTCATGTAATCCCCTACCAACATCTATGAGAACACTTGACATGGTCCATGCGACAAAATCCATCTAGTGGGACTATCACCTTTCATGGAACTAGACACTGAAGTCCCTCCTATACATATTCCCCTTCTCCTATCCAAAAATAAAGTAAAGAGAAATCCCTTCATCCAACAATGAAAACCTAGTAAATAGGCGCCCTAGATAAATACCATGATGAAAGTGTGGTAAACAGGTGTCATGAGTAGGTTGATCTTATATGTCCCTTACACTTGTGGGCACAATGTCTCATATATCCAACCTATCATTTTCATGTCATATCATTCTACCTTACCATTCTACAATGTTTAGCCATCATACCTACCTATCATATTTGAGTTCATTCATCCTTCCTTCATCCTTTTGATCTTGATGAAGATATAGGGGGAAAATTTTGAAATAATTTTCGGGCATCTCTTGACATACCTCATCCTTTCCAATCAATCATATCATTATCTTATTGTCATATGCTTTGTTTGAAAAAATCCTAAGTATTGTACCTAGAATAGGGCATGTTATTTCTATGTGATAGTATTTGGAGATCACATCCTTACTATCTTATCAAAAATTTCATTATCAATAATCTTATCATAGCACATCATTTAGATCATCATTCTCATTCTCTAGGTTTTCATTTTAACAATCATAGTGCACACAATCTAAGAGCCACTTTGATTTAATAAATCCTTGGAGTTAGAGAGCAATGGAATGATTTTAGAGATTTTATTATGTTTCAATTAGATTAATTTTTTTTTTGAATTCTCTAATAGTGTTTCATTAAGGTGTGTTGTTATTTACTTCATCCATTAAATTCACTATGACCTATCCTTTTTATCCATCCATCTATCATGAGTCTTTTATCCCTTATCCTATCACCCACCATTTCATCCATCAATCCTATCTTTTTTCTTACACCTAGACTTGGTTTTCCATTGTCATTGGTACCTAGAAAAAAGGATATCCAAATTGTCATCTCAAAACATTTCAAAAATCAAAATCAAAATCAAAACATTTTAGAAAATACAAAAAAATCAATTTAACATCCCCAAAAATACAAAAAAAATGGAAATGGGTCATAGAAAAAAACAAAAAAATAAATAGCCAACAAAAATCCAAGAAATAAAATCAATCAGTCTAATCACTTCTTCTAATTTCATCTAATCAATCCATCACCTCAATCCAATCATCCAATCATTCAACCAATCAATCATATTCATCAAATCCATTCATCCATACATCAAATCATCTTCAATCATTCCAGACAATAATCCAAATGCAAGTCAATCGTTAATCCATACCAATCAAGTTAATCAATCTTGACAAATTATCCAATTGCATCAATGGTCTTGATCCTAATCTTGTCATAAACCAAATCAACCAATTAGCTAGTCAATCATCCTTGTGTTTATCTAGGGATATATTGTTCCCTGCAATGACAACACTATCATCATCAATCAATCAATTAATCTTTGGTTTACAACTTGATGGGGGAAATACCTTGTTTGTTTTTGAATCATTTGTGCATGCTTTCTTTCTTTCTTGTGTGTGTTATCATTTCATCTTGCATTTGTATCAAATCCGTATCATTCTAGATAATATTCATGTCTTGTGTATGTTGGAATAGCTTTTTTCACTATCATTTGCATCTAAGGTCATACCATACCTTTTGTGCATTAGGAATTTAGTGCTCTAAGTTTACTTCCTCATATATTTAGACAAGGTTATTTTATGTTGGGTCATGAGACACATCATCATCTTGGTCCTTATACCTTGGTGCATAGCATCTAGTGCTATATAAAACATCATGATTTCTCACTTTCTTGCACCATAACGTAGTATCCATCTCTTTATCCATCTTTTATCATTTCATCTATTTCAAGAGAATATTTTTGTTCTTCCAACTAGCCAATCCTCTTGAGGGGACATCATCATCCTATTCTTATATCATCATCATCCTATCCTTTTCTTCATCCTATCATCATATTTCTACATCATCATTATCCTATATTTCCTTCATCATCCATTTTTCCTTTATCCATATTTTAGCTTCTTTGAAATGATATTACTCAACAAAAATCTCATCATTGCGAACATCATCTCAAAGAGGGGAAAAATGTAGACACCTAAAAATGTCCTTTTACAACACCTCATCACAACATTATATCATTTAGATATCTTGTAGCATGTTTTTTCCTAGGTACCCATGTCATCATCTAATTAGTTAAATAAATCTTATTTATTTAACTAATTTCATAATCCCTTCGTTCTTCTAATGTTAATTAAATAATTTATATTATTTGATTAATTAAATAATTTATATTCATAATCCCTCTATTCTTATGATGTTAATTAAATCATTTCTATTCATAATCTCTCTTTTCTTCAAATATTAATTAAATAATTTATATTATTTAATTAATGAAATCATAAATCCAACATTAATTAAATAAATCAAATATTTATTTAATTAATAAAAATCCTAAAAATATCTTCTTGCTTTCTTTCTAAAATTGGAAATCTTGTGTATCTAATTAATTAATTTAATTAGATAATTCATCAATTATTTCTCTCATCTTTGTCAGGATTTATTTCCTTTAAAACAATAAATCAAAATCTTTCTATCTTTTCAAATCTTATCCTATCTTGTTTTATTTCCTCTTTGATCAAATAAAGAAAAAATCAAATCCTTATTGAATCTTATCAAATCTTCACCTTTGTCCACAACAAAACTCTATAAATATGGCCTCTCAACAACTATTCGAGGGATGATCTTTTGAGTACCCTTACTCTATCAAATTATCTATACAATATTTCATCATATTATATCCATCATTCTCCATCCTTGAACCTTCACTTTATCGTTATGTTATTGAATTGTGCAACCAACATTCCTCCATCGACAATCCTTCAAAATCTTGCATTCTCATGTGAAGTTGAGAAGAGAAATGGAGATAAATCAAGTTTAGCATGGATTTGGATTTGCATTTTCTTGTTATTTTGATTTTCATGCTTGCTCATACTCAATTGTGCTAGTTAGGATTGGTATATTACTAGTTTAGTTTTATATTTGATTTTCCCAAAATTACATGAGGTACACCCCTCTATACATGCCTTCTACTCAACTAATAAAAAATGAGTGTTCTTGAATTGTCTCATGCAATTATCTGACCAAATGAGATTTTGAACTATTGCAATATCTTTTCTTTGCAAAAAGTCAATTTTTTTTAAAAGAATACTAAACAAAATTTGACAAATGAGATCTATCATCACTCATGTAAAAATGATACTCCTTGATTATCTTCCTATCCTCTTCTTTACTATCAGGGGCATGTCTATATGTGATGTGGACAAAAATAGAAATCTAAATAGAATTGTAATATTAAGATTGTACCTCAGTTAGTTGTTGCAATGTGTATTTTTTCTGAAAAATCGACCACATATATAATACTTCCAATTGGGAAAGAGTCCTTACACATCCTAAATTTTTGATCCAACCATTGGGACCTATGGCTATGCCTTGCACACTTGTAGATTTTTTTTAAAAATAAAAAATAAAATCAACAATACTTACATCTCTTGTAACCAACTCATATCTAGAACCTTCATCTCCACTCTTCAAACTATATTTCACTATCCCAAATCACTTTTTCTCAAAAAAATTCTTTCCAAAATCATGTTCATTGCCCTCATGAAAACATGTTTTAAACTTTAACAAACCACCACATTGCAAAAACTTCTCAATTAAACAATAATTTCTATATAAAAAAAGACCATCACATCTAACACATAAAAATAAATATAACAAATCTCTAGATGACTTTGAAATTTGTATTACACCACTCCTAAAAAAATTCATTAGTAAACATAGTAGAACAAATATAGCATAATAGTTCATGATACATTGAAAACTCTACATTTTATTCACAACATGTATTATGAATATTAAGAGGTACACAATAAAATGACTTACAATATTCAAAATCCCTTTGCGAGATTTGTAAAGTTTGATGTGTTTCATAAAATTATTTATAAAATATTTGTAGTGTCCCTTTTCTTGAGATTTCTAAAAATAGAAAATTACTATTTTTAGTGATCAAGGTTTCCAAAAATAGCAAGTCAAGTCCTATAGTGGAATTGGGAAAGTTGTTTTCTCAAGGTGGATTAATTAAGATAATTTGGGAGGTTTATTGTCAAAAGTTTTATGAAATATTTAATTGAGCCAATTTGGGTGTGGATTTTGGAAAAAGACAAAATGGATTTTTATTGGCTTATGAAGTGTGCAAGAAATGGAAATATTTAATTATTTCACTCAGGTGAACTTGTTTTTTGCTTTTACACTTGGAGCTGGAGGTTACATGCACTACATGCAAAAGGGAATCTCTTCTTGGTCGTGATTTTTGGCTCCCTAGCTTAGAAATTGAGTATTTTTCAATAAAACATGAATTTGGGCTTCATTTTGGGGGATTCTTGTTGTAGATTTTGGCAAGGTGTTTTCTCTACCTGCAAAGGTTGATAAACCATTGTGGGAATAATCTCTAAGGATGAAAAACCAAGGATATTTAGACTCAAGGATAGTGTCTCTGAGGTTCTATAGGTGTGACTTCACACAAGACTTGCATTGGTGCTGAAAGATGGCTTTTAGTGGATTTTTGGTTGAGTTGTTTGGCAATTTGTTTTATTTTGGAGTGCTCAGATTTTAGCATAGTTTTAGATTATTATTTTTATCAGTTTGGTGATTGTTTTATTAGATTTTATTCATGTATTTATTCTTCCAAAACTCTATTTAGAGTGTTGATGATTTTTTAATAGAAGTGTTGGCATATGGCTTGTAAGTGTTGTCATTGATGACAACCTAAGTCATGCATCCGATCTATAATATAGTTTTGGTTTAATTGGAAGAACAGAGTGAAGAACAAGGCATCTAGTTAAAGGCTTAAATTTTGATATGAATACCTCACCAAACTATTATTTTGAGTTGTGGATATTTGAGGAAGGTTTGTTGATGTTTGTATTTCCTTATTCGAGAATTATACTGATGCACATTCACTGGTATGCGATCTAGGAGATCCATTGCACTAATTTGTTGATTATTTGTGCTAGAAGGCCAACTTGGAAAATATAGTAATTACGGATGTATAAGGAGTAATTAATTAAATTTTTTCATGATCAATTATGATTTTTTGGGTCCTCTTTGTTTCTAAACCAAATTTGGAGGATACACATAATGAATTTGTGGTGGATATGGCCGAAAGTTGTAAATAACTTAATGTTTTATCAAGATGACATGTGAATGTTCAAATCCTTGATAGCGGATATATATATGAGAAATTTTATCATTTTGATATGGAGGTAGATAAGTGAGCGAATATAAAAAATGTGTGGTGTGAAATTCAATAGAGTAATGGTGTGGATTTTTCTATGTGTGATGCAAATAGTAGAACAATGTAGAGCAAAGAAGAGTAGAGCAAAGCAAAGTGAAGTGCAAAGTTAGAAAAGGGGTCCAGAATCTAATCTACGAGCTTCACCGGAACTATAACATGGAATGAATAGATGATACTATCTGAATTCATCCTTCAAATGGTTTTAATCTAAAATTTTGTAAGGTAGTGAGCGTTCCCTTTTGAGTAGTGAGCTCTAGGTAGTGCGCCTAAATGAAATTGAATTATCTTTTGTAAAACTTTATCTGAGTACTCAAATTGTGGATTAACCTCCACCGTGGTTTTTCCCCTAACAGGGTTTCCATGCAAAAATACTTGTGTTATGGTGTTATGAATGTTTCCTTTCAATGCTTGCATCTTTCTTTTAATGTGATGTCAAAATGGTTTAAGTTTTAGATTAATAAAGTTAAGTTTTGTTGAACACTGATTTACACCCCCCCTCTCAGTGTTCCTTTGAGTCCAACAATTGGTATCAGAGCATCTGGTTCCTTGGAAGAAGTTTAGCAGCTTGAGGTGGATCTTAGAATATGATGGACTCTAGTAGTCTTCAACAACAACTTTTGGTGGCACTTGATGACCTTGATCAATCTAAAGAAGAAGTCCAGGAATTGAAAGAAAAAAATAGGGATGCTAAGAAATTAATTCAATCATTGAAGGATCATATTGTTGAATCGAGGGACAAAAGGATAGATCTTTGTGATCAGATCAAGCAGCAAGAGAGTGAAAATATGGATGATGCTCACCTGAATTAGACCTTGAAGGAAATAAATAAAGAATGTGAAAAGCTTGCTAGAGAAAATTCTACCCTAAAGAATGAGATGGAATCTATGGTGATGAAGTTGACTAAAGAGATTGAAGAAAGGAAGAATAATGAGGAGAATCTAGCCCAGCCCCTAAAAGAGAAACCTAATGAACATAGAAGAATAAATGAAGAATTCACTCAGCTAGAAAGAGAACTAAAATGATCCATAAATAATGAAGAAGAACTTGGTAACAAGATTCTTATCCTCAGAAATGAACCTACCACTAGAAATGAATACAAGGAGAAGTTTAAGATTAGTTTAGTGAATCTTGATGAGCTGACTCAAGGACAGAAGAGTGGAAATGATAAGAGGGGTCTTGGATATTGAAAAGGAGAAAGTTCCAAACTCGACCATAATAATTTCAGACAAGGAAACCTAATAAACAAAGGTGGAAGGTATCCGATAAGACAACCTAATGCTAAAAAATTTAATGGATACTTTTTTCTTGCAATATATTTGACCATATGGCTACTCAGTGTAGAAGTAATATGAAATCAAGAGATTCATCATTTTTTGGTTAGTGTTTCAAATGCAAAATTTTTGGTCATAAATCAAATGAATGCAAAAATGTGTCAAACTACTTTGTCAATAGAAAGAATGTTGAATGTTACACATGTGGAAGATTTGGACATATTTCTAATCAATGCATATCAAGAAGAAATAAATGGAATGATTGGTCTGGACAAGGAAGTAATATGTGCTACAATTGCAATAAGTTTGGTCACATTGCGAGATTCTACAGAAACACAACTGTGGATAGAAGAGGTCTGGTATACAAAGGCAGAAATATGCAGGATGATGACAAAGGAAAAGAAAAAGTGACTGCATATGGGATAAGAGATGAGATGAAGAAGACATGGGTAATGAAGAATGAGTTTGATGCTAGAAATGGTTATGTACTGAAACTTGCTTCTGGTAATTATTATAGTAAATGATTTCAGGCCACTAGCCTAGGGGGAGTTTTTTAAGAAAATATTTCATCCCTTGTCCATAGATGGTACTAGAAAATGAAGAATGGTCAAGAAGGTGTATTTATGATATGTAGAGGTTTTGGAGAACTTTCACAAGGAAATTCAGAGAATTCATAGGTGTACAGAATAATTTTTCTATCGCTATCTGAGAAAACAAAGCACCCAAAAAACTTAGGGAAAATGCATTTATTACAAACGTGCGAGCTATAAAATTCAAGTTGGAACCACCATTTGTCACTTTGTATCAAAGAAGAAAAGAAGGAGATCACTCAATAGAATAATTTTAAAGCAGTAAAATTGATTCATCGACAATTCTCAAAATCTATCAAGTATTTCAGTTGTTTTTTGGAATTTTCATATAATTTGGTGTGTGGTTATTAAACCTAAGTGCAAAAATAAAAATGGAACAAATAAAAGGGTCAATCATTTTGGACAAATACAACATTAGAAATATTAGGTCCATGAGGAATCTGTTATTACCTAATGAATTGAAGAAATTGAGAGAAGTCAAACATACAAATTTGGATATTTGGAATGAGTTTCTCTACTTTGAGAATGCGGAATTTGTTAAATTCATCTTGAGAAGATTTCATGATGATACTTTAACTTTGGACAAACCCTACATCATTTCAAAGGAGGTAATTGAGATTTGACTAGATTATGCAAAGAATGTGAGATATACCGAGGAAGGAATCCATCTAAAACAACTAATTTGAAACCCTAATTAGAATAATTAGAGATCAAAGGTATTGATAATTGCGAAAATCAAGAATTTTTTTATAAAGTACATTGCACATGAAATTTCATATAAATTATTTTTTAGAAACCAAGAAGGAGCAAACCTCAGTTGGTGCAGTCTACATTTCTCACAAGATGATAACTGAAGGTTAGGACTTTGACATGTGTGGATTGATAAAGGATCAACTAATGGAGAATGTGCAACTAAGAAAATAGATAGGCTACCCTTTCGGGTTTGGTACTTTGATTATATGTTTAGTAATGTATTTCTTGAATTGTTTGCCAAAAATTGACAATGTGGTGTGGAAAACAACTGAACCGATATGCAAACAAATATACTCATATTCTAGGAGCTTGGCTAATTGGGATCAAGAATTTTAAATTTTCTTTAAGAATGTTCTTGTAAAGTGTGGTTTAGTCAATATTTCCCTTCCGATAAGAAAAATTGAGGTTGGTTCCTATTCCAGTGGCATGGAGAAAAAAAAGAAAAGAGAAAAATAAATTGTTGAATACAATCCTCTAGAATGCAAAGTTCCCAGAATTGAGGGAAAAGGTAAAGAAAAGGAAATTGTGGATATTCTAGACAAATATTCTAATGAAGAAAGTCAGGATCCATAGAGAAATGAATCAAAACCAAAAAAATCTAGATAGGAAGAAGATGACCCGACAAAGGAGAAACTACAACAACTTATTTAGGAAGAAGGTGGAATGCAGAAAATTGCTAAGTTATGGTATGTTAGACCATCATATGATCAAGACATGATTCTGAATGTACTAAATGCTCATGTTGAGCACTGCAAGATCAAATTGGAAATTTTGCTAAAAATTCTAACCGAAGAAATGATTGAATGCAGTAAAGAAACAATGAACTCTGAGGATAAAGACAAAGAAGAAGGTGAAGTTATCTCTCATTTAAAGGAGCAATTTAGACCATCACTTACCAAAATGAAGAATAAAATAATGAGTTGATTTGATGCATAAATTCAGCTAATAATATCTACAACTATTGCATCTGTTGGTCTCATGCTATTGGTAATTATAAAGAGAAATTGGAGCAGATTGAAATACAGTTGAATGGCATTGGAAAAATCTTTGACATGTTTTAGGATTAGGATGGCACCATCAGGAAAAGAATTTGGTAGCTATAGTCTGAACACACCAAATTTCAATTCACCAAGAACACACTTTTTGATACTTTTTGGAAGGTGAAGGATCTAACCGAATGCAAATTGGAGTAGATGATGGAAATACTAAGGAAAGGTGAGAAACTAGAGGAAGCAATTAAAATTCTGGAATCTTTAACTGAAATTGTCAATAAAACATCCAAGAACAACAATTTGATCATTCTAATTGGGATAAAAATAAATTCTTGGAAGAATTTCCTTCCAAAAATGAAGAAAAATCATCAGATCATTTTATAAAGTAGTAGTCAAATTTATTTCAAATTTTTAAATTTTTGGTCTAAGGGGGAAAATTGTCGATATATATATTCTGAAGTTTTGGAGATTTTGAACACATATTTTGTCTTTTTGGCATATGGTTTCTATTATTTGTCATTGATGTCAAAGGGGGAGAGTGTTCAGTGAAAAATGTCTCATCAATCCTAGGGGAAGCTGTGTTTTGAAATATTTTGAAGCATAGGGAGAGAGAGCAGTTTCATAGCATACTTATAATGATTTTGACACTTAGTCATTTTTCACTAAGTGTTTCCATTAATGACAAAGGAGCAGATTGTTGGCATATGGCCTACAAGTTCTTTCATTGATGTCAAACTAAGTCATGCATCCGATCTATAGTATAGTTTTGGTTTAAATCGGTATAACAGAGTGAAGAATAGGGCATTTGGTTAAAGGCTTAAATGTTGATTTGAATACCTCACTAGACTAATATTTTGATTTGTGGATCTCTGAGGAAGTTTTTTGAATGTTTTTATTGCCTTATTCAGGAAGTATACTGATGTGAATTCATTGGTATGCAGTCTAGGAGATCTGGTGCACTAATTTGTTGGTTATTTATGCCAGAAGGCCATCCTAGCAAATATACTAATCGTAGTTGTATAAGGAGTAATTAATTAAATGTTTTTGTGCTCGATTATGATTGTTTGGGTCCTCTCTTTTTCTTAACTGACTTTAGAGGATACACATAATGAATTAGTGGTTGATCTGGCCGACAGTTGTAAATAACTTAATGTTTTATCAAGTTGACATGTGAATGTTCAAATCCTTGATAGCGGATATATATATGAGATCGGTTTTATCATTTTGATATGGAGGTAGATAAGTGAGTGAACATAACAAATTTCTGGTGTGAAATCTAGCAAAGTAATGGTGCAAATTTTTCTATATTATGCGAAGAGAAGAGTGAAGTATATAGTTAGAAAATGGATCTAGAATATAATCTATGAGCTTCACCGAAACTATAACCTGTCATGAATAGATGCTACTATCTCATTTCATCCTTCAGATGGTTTTAATCTGAGCTTTTGTACAAAAATGAGCTTTCCCTTTTGAGTAGTGAGCTCTAGGAAATGCACCTGAATGCAAGTGCATTCTCTTTTGTAAAACTTTATTTGAGTACTCAAATTTTGAATTAACCTCCACCATGGTTTTTTCCCCAATAGGGTTTCCACGCAAAAATTCTTGTGTTATGGTGTTATGAATGTTTCATTTGAATTCTTGCATCTTTCTTTTAATGTGTTGTTATAATGATTTAAGTTTCAGATTAATAAAGTTACATTTTGTTGAACACTGATTCACCCCCCCTCTCAGTGTTCCTTTGAGTCCAACAAGAAGATGTAGTGTTTTGGTTGTAATTTGTGGGTTTGTTTTCCCTTTCTCATTGTGCAAATTGTAGCAAGGTTTTGGGTTGTTTTTTGTTGCTATCATGAATATAAAAAATAGTGTATTAAACTATTAAGATTAGAAGAAAGTCATTATTTTTCCATTGGCACAATGATTTAAGATGAATTTTAAGATTATAGCTAAAGTTTCATTGTACCCAATTTCACTATTTGGTGTAGTTTGGAAATATAAGGGTTTTCTTGCATTTGGGTTATCAATTGGTGTTTTTGTTATTAACAATGAATATAATTGATTTTCAAAGAATTCTTGAATGTATTTTTCTATCTAGAATAACATCTTGAAGTTTGGAGTTAGATGGTGATTTGAGTTTTCAAGAGTAGCTTCTAGTTGCAATTTCTCTTGAGCTTTGTATAATAGTTGTGCATTGTTGTTGGGTGATTTTATCAATAGAAAAATGATGAATTTTCATGATTATTTCAGTGAATAAAATTTATTCACCAGTTTTTTGTCATTTATACATAGTGTGGTGTTGTTTGGGACAATTTAAAAGATACTCAATTTGATAATTTATTTAGTATTTGCAAAATAATTTAATCAAGATATTACAGTGGTATCAGAGCCATGATCTTTCCATCCTAAGGGTTTTATCTTATTTTTCAAAAGAAAAGAGGAATTAAAAGATGGTTGGATGCATGGAGGAATTGGCCAAAGATCTAGCAGCCATGAGAGAAACTTAGATTAAACAAGATGAAGGATTTAGAAATGCAATACCATACAGTGATTATATCACTCAGATGTAGAGAATGATGGTCATTAAGGGTGATAAACAACATCCAAACTCTGATGGAGTAAATCTTGGGAGAAAAGTCATAAAATCTTCAGGTTCCAATTTTGATGGATTAGACAAGATTTTAGTGAGAGATTGGTTATTTGAGATGCATGACTGTTACTATTCTAGTTCTATGGAGGAGAATGTTTCCATTCAATATGTGATCTTACACCTTGAAGGATCTACTCATGATTGGTGGTACCAAGGTATGAACACCCAAGTCCACATTTAGGTAGATTATTTTGATGAATTTTTTCAAAAGTTGATTGATAGATTTGAACAAAATATTGAAGAGGATCAAGTAGTTGTAGAAGAATTCATAGCAAGAGAGTCTAGTGCAATGAATATTTTGAAGAATGATGAATGTGTGAAAAAGTTTTAGGATTACCCCTTGGACATTTATGGAATAATTGAGGATAAGGTGGTGCATGAAGAACATGAAAAAATGATAGCCTTGAATCCTGGTTTGGATTCATTTGTTGAATACTCTAAGACTAATATAGTGCAGTAGATACTCATGATGGAATCTTTGAGGTTCTTTTAGAATATGGGCATGAAAGAGGCAAAAGTGATGATATCTACAAATTAACTTTTAACATTCATTCATTCATATCATTTCATTGATGAGATTTCAAGTGGCTTTGTGGTTTTCTTCCAAACCAATCCTATAGAGAAAGAAGTTGATGAAAATTTCAGTCCTAGGAAGATGGAGCATGACTCTCTCAAAAATAAAATCACACATGAGAAGCAAAATGAATACTTACACCTTGATCATAGAAATCAGCCCTCTTTTACTTGAGATCCAGGTGTGCCGACATATAAGTGTGATTAGGATCTATCTTGGGATGAATTTCCTTTCATTCTAATGTTGTTTTTAATTCATCATGCATGGATGATGGCCTTGATGGAGTTAATGCTACATGGTATGTTAATTATATTGATCATAAATCTTATTTATTGTTTCCTAATGCTGATTTTGAGCAAAGACAAAGGAGATTTGTTTTTGAACAAAGATATAACAACTTTGATTTTGAGAAAAAACATATCTAAGCCATGATAATGAGCATATACATAATATCCTTGTTGATGTGGATCCTCAACTCGATGCTACACATTTTCATCATATTGGTCAAAGGGATGTCTATGAGGTCTGGGACAGACATGGTGTTGTTGGTGACATATATGAAGAAGATTATAATTTTGGCATGCATTGTTATTTGGAAAAACTTGGTATGCATGAGGGAAGTTATGGAAGGGAATTATTGGTGTCTGTTAATACACCAAGGGATAAAAATGAGCTTAGTGTTGCCTATGCTTATTTGTAAACAATAAAGGAAACCAATGGAAGATTTGATGTTGCTAAGGAGTTTCTTAATTTTCTCATCTATATTGAAAGAAAGTCTATATGGGTTATCTTGCACTCTAACCATGTTTTGAAGGACCAATGTTTACAGTTCATAGATCAATTTTTGGAGCTGAACCCCACAAATGAAGACAATCTTATGAATGATTTCCTTATGGAGATAATCACTTTAGGGTGTTTGATGCTACAAGTTCTTGGGGCAGAAATGTTTTTGGTCTTGGAGAACATGAATAGCATTTTGGGGTGTGGTAAGAAATGCAATCTTCATTTTGAATTTCAAATTTTTTTAAATCAGCAAAGGAGATTTTGTAGATATGTGCTACTAGGATCATATAAGGAGTGGAAATTTCAGCATTCTATTGATAATGAAAACATTAATATTTCTTCATATATTGAGTTGGTATGAAGCTACTTATTGATAGTGATTTGCAAAGAACACATAAACTTCATGTTTATGCCTCATAGCTTGACTTACCGATTAAAAGTGAATCAAGAGATGATAATGCAAGAAGTATGTAAGGGTAATGAAAAGGTAATAATATCATATCATGTGTTATATGTATGGTTAGAATAAGTGGTATAATTAGAATGATAAAATAACACACCAATGAAACATTGTATTGAAATAAACTAATCTAGAAAACATAAATGCAAACTCTAAACAATAGCAGCTCTTTCAATTTCATCCCATCATCCTCTATCTCCAAGGATTTGATTGAAGTTGTTGGCTCTCAGTTGTGCAAGCAGCATCTTGTTGAAATGATAGCTTAGGAGAATGAGATTAATTGAAAATACATGTGTATTGCTATATGATTTAAGCTATGAAATTGAACTAAATTACTATGCTTGATATTGCTAAAATATTGATATGTTGATTTGAATGCAACTATAGTAACTGCATATGAAATCTAGGATGAAATATACTTACGAGAAGGTTGTATTTATAGATTTTTGAAGGAAAAAATCTAGTTGGCGAAGATTGACGGTTGAGATTGAAACATGTCAGGATGAATGGTGAGAGATGGAGAGGTTGAGAGGAAAGTGGAAGAATTTTTTCAACCCACAAAACCATCCTCATTCAAAAATGGAGACAAACATGACATTTATCTCCTCATTTATGAAATTTGGTTGAAAGTTGAGGATTCTGCTAATTAAATGAATAAATTTATTTAATTATATGTGACAAGTGAAAAAGAAAAGCAATTAAATATTTTACGATATTTAATTAAGTGGGGTGAAAAAGATATTTAAATATATAATATTTAAATATGAAATGAAGGATGAATATTCCATTGTTTTGAATGATAATTAAATAAATAAATTATGAAATTTATTTAGCTTAATTAAGAGGAAAATAACAATAATTAAATAAACTTATTTATTTAATTAAACTAGAAGAATTGGAAAAATGAACAATATAAATAAATAATTAAATTTATTTATATGTAGATGACTTTAGAATATTAATTAAATAATTCATATTTAATTAATTAACAGGTCTGAATAACCGTGACCATTTTTTGATGTGTACATTTTGCCCCTCTTTGAAGTTATGTGTTTTATGCATTGCTTCACAGAATTTTGCCTTAGAATTTAGAAATTACCAATGCTATATGCCCCCTCGAGAGATAAATCGCATGATTTGAATGATGATGAAGATGATTTGAACAAATTTAGATGATTTTCGGAGAGATTTGGTGATTTAGCTCTCGAAATAGCATTTTGCATAGGAAAAATTTGAATAATTTCTCACTTTTACCCCCTTAAAAGGTGGAAAAATTAAAAATTCATTTTCATTTGAATAGTAACTTGCAGTAATTTTCAGAGCTCTGAGAGATAAAGACAAGATGCTGATCCATTATAAGTGCCACAGATACAAGCAAGCCCATTGTCATCAGAGACTAGCTACATACGAGCCTCCGGTAAGTCGACTTGATCCTCCTTGAAATTTTTTTGATCGATTTTCGAGCTTTTTTGAATTTTTTGAATTTGTTATGTTATGCTTTAACACATACGAGTCGTGAAGTCATGAATAGGGTAGATAAATTCACGCATACAAAGTAGCACATAGATGTGAAAGAGTTGCTCATAGATTTGTAGATTAGCGCATAACGTAGAATAGCACATAAGAAACCTTAAGTAGCGCATCTAAGAATTTTGGCCCGTGTAGGATGCTATATTAGCATAGAAATTAAATTTACACATTGATGAGATAGATTAGCATGTTTGTTTGATAGAATAGCGCATAGGTTCTTTAGCGCATAGAAGGCCTGTTTTAGTGCATAGAATAGATAGAATCGTGCATAGACGGAGTTGTGCATTGCATCTCTATTTTAGCGCATCCATGGATTTAAATAGCGCATTGACTGACTATTTTAGCGCATCCATGTGATTTTTCCGATTTTGAATCTTGATGATTGTTGCTAGATTAGACAACTGATTATATGTTGTTAAATAACATCAAGGATAAATTAGCCTAATTTGATAAATTTGTCTTCATGCTTGAAGAACAAATAGTAAAATGATATGTAGATAAATTTTCTTTCTTTCCTGAAAAACAAATGAGTGTTGATACTGAGTCGATTAATGGTTAAATTTGTTTCCATGCAATATGAAAAATAAAATAGATGAAATGATTGATAAATTTGCTTCCATGCGATATGAAAAACAAATAGTATTTGATTTGATTGAGCTGATTGCATGTTTGATGTAATTGATGATTTTTTTTTATGTATTGATTTGATGAGAGATTGCTTGATGATGTTATAAAGGATTAATTTAACCTCCTCTAGATCAGAGAGAGATTTCCTCATACCTGGGAGATGATTCCACAGATATCTCAGGATGATTTAGAGATTATATACCAATGTGGGATGAGTCCATTGTTGTAGATCCCACAATATTGGTTCAACAGGGTGTTGTTGACTGCATTAGCTGAGAGGTGGCATAGTGAGCATAACACCTTTCATCTGCCTATAGGAGAGATGAGTGTGACTCTAGAGGATGTATACAAGATTTTGGGTATTCCTGTAGTTGGCGAGCTTGTGATCTGTGATCACAAGGAGATTGGGGGGACCGATGCACTGCGATGATTCTTCCAAGATCCTCATGTCTCTGGATATGAGCTTCCTTGGAAGGAGATGGTGGAGAGATATGCCCCACTACCTTCAGTTTTAGCAGGTTTCATCAGTGGTTTCCTTTGTCTTGATCGCAAGTCAAAGGGACTATCAGTCGGGTGGGGTCGGATCTTGGAGGACATGTTTCTCCATTGTACTAGATATGTATGGGGGTCCTATATGGTTGCCCATCTGTACCATGATATTCAATAGGTCATGTACACAGATGGAAAGAGTCTCTCTTGTAGAGTTACTCTTCTTCAAATATGGGCATGGGATTGGATTGCGATCACTCGTCTCATTGTTTGGAGAGATCGCCCTCTTGGGTTCCCATATGTTTATGCCTACATAGGTCCCTTTGTTAGGCCGAGGCTAGGAAGGTTAGAGTATTGGCAGAGGGTACTGGATGACATGGATACTATCATCTAGAGATTGTATCTTGACTGTGACCCTTGGGAGGCAGATGATATAGAGTTTCATTTTTGCACGGCCAGATCGAGATACCTGATTGGACACACCCCATTTA
Source organism: Sequoiadendron giganteum (assembly GCA_007115665.2). NCBI lineage: Eukaryota > Viridiplantae > Streptophyta > Pinopsida > Cupressales > Cupressaceae > Sequoiadendron > Sequoiadendron giganteum. The sequence continues at coordinate 55,916,927 of CM021107.1, read as the reverse complement.
TCATCGAGCAATTTTTGGTTATGCAAGTCCTGAGATAGTTTGGACTAGTACAGATGATTTCATAATGTGTGGCACACTACACTAAGTAGTGGGAGGATGTGGTAGAGTGGGGTCCATTCATGACCATAGAGGCTGCTAGGGTAGATTATTTTGATTTACAACCAAATTATTGGGCGATGCACCTAGAGGTGATAGATGCAAGGATGACGGATGACTATGCAAACTTCTTTTATATGCATCCTTTTCTAAGGTTCACTAGCCCAAAGGAGCCTACCCCATTATTGGGAGGACCAACTATACAATGAGGGTGAGGGTAGCCATAGGCACAGGCAGCAGTAGGATAGCCATAGGGAGAGGCTCGGGTAGGGGTATAGGATGCAACAATTATGGATATTGATGAGGAGGGGGATGAGGGGGATGACTCTTGCAACTTTGATGATAGTAGTGATGACAATGATGGGGATGATGGAGGTGGTGGGGGTGGTGGGTAGAGATTTTTCTTTGATATACCATTTAGTGTGAGGCCACGGACATCAAGAGTGGTGGATTAGCTGAGTACTTTGGCTCCACAGGTTATTATTAGGGCTCCCTCGTAGGAATAGCTGGATGCCTTGTAGGGAGAGGTTCAGACTCTTCAGAGTCAATTAGCACAGGCACAAGTGACAATCAGACAGTTGCAGGTAGAGGTTGCATAGCCACCACCTCCTAACCCACAGATAGCTCAGCTTACAGCAAAGCAAGATAGCTTCTGAGAGAGATGCATACAGGTCAAGGGGGTAGCTGAGAGACTCCTCAGATCAATCAAGAGCACCTCCATTGGGGAGGCTATGGCAGAGGGATGGGAGACTACTCGGGAGGTCGAGTATTACAGGATGAGATACTTTGAGGTAGTGCCACCTGAGAGGAGGATTGCCTTCACACAGTCAGGTACTCGGTCTAGGACCCTTTCACATAGTCATTCTAGGAGTGTCACCAGGAGTGTGGGTCAGCCTGCTAGATGAGAGATCAGAGCCTCAGGGAGTAGAGATCCAATGAGACCTACTACCTCAAGAGATAGTAGCAAACATGTGCCCCGTCCAAATGCCCCTCAGTGACGAGAATTTGGACACATTTATTCATTGTATTTTATATATATTGTTGAAACATTTGATATCCTTGTACTCCTGGACATTTATTTTGATGAGATTTATGAGATGCAGTGGTGATTTGATTATGCACATGTTATAGATGATTTATGATGTATGATTATACATTTATGTTTATTTCTATATGCTATGTCATGTATGATTTTTATTATGATGATGCAAATAATGATGTAATATAAATGATGATGCTTTTTTATGTATGATGATGCAATAATGGAGAATGTTAATGACGAAATGATTTCTAACGTGATGATTTTTCTTTATGACATATGTAATGAATGCAAGATGTAATGATGAATGATTTGAATGATGTGAAAAATTGATATGATGTAAACGAAATGAATGAGACCTAACAATGATGAAAAAGTAATATAAATGGCCATTTAATGAAATGATGCCCTAAATTAAAATTTATGATGAAATGAGATAAATGTATAAATAAAAGATGATTATGAAGATGTAATATTTAATGAATGATATGCACACGACACGAATAATGATGTAGAATAATAATGATGTAATGATATTAATTGGTGAACTAATGATAATGATATAATATGATGCGATGGCTGTGAAAATGATAACCTAAATGATGATGTGAAATAAATGAAATGGATGCAACCTTATTATAAATGTATATGTGAAATGAATGTAAATGTTAATGTTACGAAATGATATAATAATGAATGATTAAAATAAGGACCATGCATATGATATGTAACAATGGATAATGATCATGATGAATGAAATGAGATTGAAAAATATGATAATGAAATGAAATGATAATGATAACCTAAATGAATGATTGTGAAATGATATGTAATGAATGATAATGGAATAAGATGCCACAAATGTCCAAACTTACTCAATTGTTGTTTTGAAAAGATATATGAAATTCTTATCAACCTTAAAAAATCTACCTTAGACAGCCTTCAAAATGCAAACCTAAACAAATCATGCAGTCCTAGAATGTAGTAACGAATCATTCTCCTTTTTGTCATTACATGTTGTACATGATTTTTTATCATTAAGCCTTTTGGTATGTCAAAAGTTAGTACAAGCATCAAGGGATATGTTAGCACTAAAGATGACCTGAGTATTGCTTTCATGATGTCTTGATATAGAAAATTAATACAAGAATCAAGGAATAATTGAACCAAGATGACCTGAGTATTGCTTGCATAAACAAACAAAAGTTAACCATTTTCTTAGGAAAATTCTGAAATTTCATCAATGATACATTGTAGAGCATGTCCCATGAAAAATTTGCACAATACTAAAGATTAGCTTACAAACAACAAGCAAAAAAAAATCATACTCCTTCCTTGCGATTCTAGTTCAGTACATCATTGAACCACTCCAAAGATATGATGTCATCAAATGTAAAAAAAAAAACCAAATTATGCTTTAAGTGTTCCATTCATTGTATTCAGATTAAGATCATCCAGTTTGGTTTAGTTATCTGTCAAAACATTCCTTGTGGACTCAGTTTAATTGGACAAGCTTGTTGTTCCTGATATTCTAATTTTTAACACATGCTACCAATTGCCTTCATAGAAAAGCTCCAAGAAGTGAATTTCCCCCCCCATAGAGACCCTGTAATTTGACTCCTGTTAGACACAACTACTGCTAAGGATAAACATAATCATCAAGCCATAATGAGATCTTTGTCATTTCAAGGAGATGTGATGCATGATGTGAATGTGATGGCTAGGAATGTATGTGATGCTGATGAAAGATGGATATGCAGAATGTATCCTAATAGATGAGAGAGCTAAACAAAGTCACAAACAATGCCTATTTTTCAGGTTTGCACCATTTGTTTTTATTGAACTTTTTCTTGATTTTATGATTTTTTTGTTGTTAGCAAGACACCTATTTGCTAGGTTTTCATCAAGGCAACTATTTTTCTCTTCTTTTTTTTTGTATTTTTGCTCTTGATTTTTTTTTGTATTTTTGCTCTTTTTGAATTTATTTTTATTTTTAGGCATAAAACTTCTTCAGATGAATTTTGTTGGTTGGATATTCAAATAGGTTCCCTTCTGATGTTGACAACTGATATGCCCCTGATCCATATGCTGCAATGATAATGAATGGGCCCAACTAATTAGGTTCGAACTTGCCTTTCTTTTCTCGATCCTGCTGATTACGAGGGTTTTCTTTGAGAACCAAGTCACCCACTTGAAAATTTCATGGTTTAACTCTTTGATTGTAGTTGCGGGACATAACTTGTTGATATCCCTTCAAATGATTAACCGCAATTTGACATCGTTCATCAAGCATTTCTAGCTCTTGCAACCGTGATACTTTGTAGTCTTCATCATTGATTAACCCATTGATTGATACCCGAAGTGAAGGAATCTCAACTTCCAGTGGTAGAATAGCTTCTACTCCATAAACCAAATCATAGGGAGTAGCACCTATTGGTGTGCGAATACTTGTTCTGTATGCCCATAATGCTGGATTTAATTGAACATGCTAATCACGACCTGCTTCATTTAATGTTTTCTTCAAAATATTTAGAACTGTTTTCTTTGAAGCTTCAGCTTGACCATTCCCTTGTGGATAGTAAGGTGTAGAGAACTTGTGTTGGATGCAAAATATTTCACATAGCTCATCAACATCTTGATTTTTAAAGGGTCTTCCATTTTCTATGATAATGGAGTTGGGAATACCATATCAATAGATGATATAGTTTAAAATGAATGAAGAGATTTGTTTTCCAGTAACAATTGTTAGGGGAACAACTTTAATCCATTTAGTAAAATACTCAGTGGCTGTAATGATGAATTTATGTCCATTTGAAGATGATGGGTTTATCTTGCCAACCAGATCCAATCCCCATTGAAAAAAAGGCCATGTTGTGGTGAAAGGTTGTAATTCCTGAGCAAGAGCATGAATGAGATTTCCATGAATCTGAAATTTTGCACACTTCTTCACAAAGATGAATGATTCCTTTTCCATGGTTGGCCATTAGTAACCCAATCTCACAAGTTTCTTTGCTAAGGCTAATCCACTCGAGTGTGTCCCACAAATACATTAATTTCTGAATGTGTAACGTAGCTCATGACTTGTCAAAGTTTGTCTGATGTAATAGATGACTTGCTCCTTTCCTGAGTTATCTTCTTGTGCCAATAATTCTCATAGGGACACTTCAATGGTAAAAATATACAATATGAGTGGTGCACCTTGCACTGGTGGGATCAATACTGGTGGATTCATGAGATAGTTCTTTATCTGATCAAACACTGCTTCACATTTGTCCTCCCATTTAAATGGAACATTTTTGTGTAAGAGGTGAGTGAATGATAAACTTTTATCTACCAGTTGGGCAATGAATCTTTGGATGGATTGTAACCGTCCCTACAAAGATTGTAGTTGGATAATGTTCCTTGGTAGTGGCATATCAAGAATTTTGTGTACCTTAGCTGGATCCACTTCCATTCCCTTTTCTGATACAATCTAACCTAACAAATTTCCAGATTTCACTCCAAAGACACATTTCTTTGGATTAAGTCTTACTTTGAATTGTTCCATTCTTTTGAAAATTTTAGATAAGATATCCGTGTCCTTGTTTGGTGTTAGATTTGGCAAGGATATCATCGACACAATCCTCCATGAATGTATGCATCATATCATGAAAAATTGTTTTCATTGCACGTTGGTATGTAGTTCCTGTGTTCTTCAACCCAAATGGCATTACATTCTAGCAATAGGTACCCCAAGGACATGTGAATGTTGTTTTATCTTGATACTCTAGTGCAATATTTATCTAGTTGTATCCTAAAAATCCATCCATTAATGAGTACATTGCATGTCTAGCAATTAAATCAACAATCATATCTATGTTTGGTAGAGGGAAATCATCTTTAGGACATGCCTTGTTTAAATCCCTTAAATCTGTACAAATTATGATTCTTTCATCTGGATTTGAAATGTGTACGATATTGGAGATCCATTCTGCATAGTCAATAGACCAAATGAATCCGACATCTAAAATATTTTTTAACTCTTCTTTAACCAATAATGCAACATGTGGATGCATTTTTTTGAGTTTCTGCTTCACAGGTTTTGCCCCCGGCATAATACATAGATGATGCATGATGATATCTAGATCCAATCCAAGCATATCCACATAGGACCATGCAAAATTGATTTGGTTGTTCTTGATAAATTCTGTGAATCCCGGTATTTCCTCTTCTGTTAAAGATGTGGCCAACTACAAGATCTTGGGCTTTTCTGTAGTACCTATATTGAGTGTCTCTATTGGCTCAATTAGAATATAAGACCTTTCCTGGTAATGTTCTGGGAGAGTGTCAAGTTTCCCATCCTCTATTGCCTTTGAAAGGTTTTCACTATTGGATACACTTTCTATTTTTCTCTCTTCTTGATCTTATACTCCCTTTGTTAGGTTTTCACCATTAGATCTTTCTTTTATGTTATTTATTTCATAGCTGAGAAACTTGGCACTTTCCTCTCGAAAAATCTGATCTTGTGACTCCCTGGTGGAACTTGTTTCTGGTTGGGATGAACAAAGAAATTTTATGATGGTTTCATCATTAGGAAAAGTTGGGACATCAATAGGGGCAATTTGTTCCTAATCAATGAGTTCGGGATGGACCAAAGGAAATGGACCATTACGATGAGTAAGGTCACTGGACATTAGAGTCATGATACTATTGTTAACATCGTTATGGGAGAGATCTAGTATGTGATCCTCCTATGGATGATCTATCTCACTTTGGATAGAATCAGTTTCATTTGAGTCATGATATCTTTGTAGAATGTAATCAAGCAGAGGCCTTGAGCTTTCCCCTTGTAAGAATGCGGGTGTGAATTTATGTATGACACCCACCCTTTTCTCAAAGATGAACATATCATCAGAGAAGTCATCCCATTCATATTCATTGGAGTTAGTGTCAAAATTATTTGCATGAATTCTTAGGGTTGTTTTAGTTAACTCCTCTTTGGACATTCTTTGTACTACTTCTTCCTTTGTATCATATCCTAACCTAGTCTTATCTTTTGGGTGCATTATTTTCAATTGGATAAGCTCAATGATACCCTCTTTTCTTTTAACGATAGGGCCATTTCCTTCATAACCTTTTCCATACTGTTATGTGGGTAACTTGATATGTTGTACTGATTCTTCTTCATCTTTATAGAGCCAATCAAGGATAGCTCTATCTTCCATTTCATTTTCTTTGATAAATACTCCATTAAACTTGGTGATGGTAACTGAAGGAGAGGCTAAAGCTATTGTAGCCTATTGTATGGATGTTGATGGTTGACCATGGGATCTTGGAGATATGGATAAATTAGAGAGAGATAAAGAATATTCTTCCACTCCATTATCTTTCAATTTTAGCTTAGCGCAAAAAATACTTATCATTTCTTGTCCTTGCTCATTGTATTTGGAGGTAGAGATGACCAAAGCCTCTCTATTGTGGGAAAAATGTGTCTTGAGTTTCTCTTAGGTTAGAGAAATTTTGAATGCTAATGTGATCAGCAGGTATCATTACTTCTTGTCCATCATATGGAAACTTCAAGCATTGATGATAAGTAGATGGAAAAAATTGCATGTCAGGGATCCATGGACAACATAGGAGAGATCCCGATCTAGAACTTGACAAAAGGTATTCTTCACAACAGGTTCCACTCTGATTGGTAGCATGATGAGGCCTTTGGAAGCCCTTTCCTCATCATCATATACCTTGATTATAATATTCCTTCATGGATCTATAGATTCTTTAGAATATCCCAAAGCAAGGACTAATTTCAAAGTACAAATATTTAATCTGGCTCCCCCATCTATTAGGACATGTCTAATTCAAGCTTTGTGAACCATAATCTCTAGGTAGAGTGATGAATTATGTGGATGGGTCATGGATGAGTCATCCTTCTCAGTAAAGGATAAACATGCGGATGAGGACAAGTGTCCCGCGATGGCTTGAAATTTATTGATATCTAGATTAGGAGAGACATTTGTATAAACTAGTTCCTTTTCTAGAATGTCCTTATGCGTAGGTGATAACTTTAAGAGCTTCAAGATAGAAATTCAGGCTGATGTTTTTCATAGTTGATCAAACAAAATGTATTGACTTGGAGGGGGAACTGTTGCTTTAGATGAGCTTCCTTTGACAATAATTTTGGCTTGTCCCCTTGTCATAGCATTGACCTCTCAATATTCTTTCTTACCTTTGATTCAGATAGCATTGATTTGCTGATTGTCAGTATAAATATGATTGATAATGGTGTCATGGACATAATTAACATTCTTGCCCTTGTCACCCAAAGATTCCCCCTTTTGATAATTAGGGAGAGTATCCTTAAATGCCTGATGGTCATCATTGACATTGTGCCCTTCAATCGTAATGGTATGATTATCAATCAAATACTGAACATCATTCTTCAACCCTTGGAAATTATTTGTCTTATGACCTTTACACCTATGATAGTCACAAAAGTGTGAGTCATTCCACGATGGTGGTTTAACTCGAGGCTCTAATCTCTTTGTGGTGGCAATGCAATATAGTTTTGATTCAATAATTCTTTGAGAATGGATTCCAAAGATTGACCCAAAGGAGTAAAACTCTGTTGATTCAAAAAATATGAAGATGTGGGCATATTTGAATTTTGATTATTGCCAAAATTATTTCCATGATTATTAGTCACATTCCCTTGATTGGAAACATTGCCTTGGGTACTAGACTTTCCTGCATTATTGCTACGTTGGACACTTGATACATTAAGGATAGTAGGATTCACATTCACGTTGTTAGCATCTACTACCCCATCATTCACAACATTTTTATTTCGAGTCCAAAATCATGACTTGTCATTGTTGTTACTATTGTGGTTGTTGTTGTACGAATTTGAACCCTCTTTATCAATTTTCAGAACTCCACGCTTAACCAAGGCACCTTCAATAGTAATCACGTTTTCAATCAATTTTTCAAATGATTGAGGATAGTGAAGGTTTTTTCTGTAGCTCATCTCTTGATTCAGACTATCGATAAAGATCTCCATCTTTTCTATTTCAGGAACAGGACGGGAGTATCTAACAAATACTCTTCTCCACCTTTGTAAAAAAGTGGTGAAAGATTCCCCTACCTTTTGTTTCACCTTACAAAGATCAAGCATGGTTATCTGGTGTTGGATGTTGTAGGAGTATTGTGATATGAATTTATTTATCAACTCCTCAAATTTTCTAATGGGGGGACTGATCTTTGAAATCCCCTCCATGGATTGTCCACCCAGACTTCATGGGAACAATCACATTAAGTAGGTATCTTCATGAGCGAATTCTAAGCTCATATTTTGGAAATCCCTCACATGCTCAATGGGGTCAGTTTTCCCATTATACCTATCAAATTTAGGGATTTCACAATGTTTTGGAAAAGGAATCATTTGAAGACTCCTATCAAATGGATAAGGTCATATATCATTTAAAACGTACTTCTTTGTTGTACCCCCTTGGATTTATTTCATTTCAATTTGTAATGCTTTTAATTGTAGAGTAAGGGTATTAACATCATTTAGAGGGGCTTCGAGATTTTCTTTAATCCCTTTTGTGTCAAAATCAGCAGGTAACTTAGCTCCTTGATTAGCTAATGGAAGGATTTATCTTTCCTCGTTTTGTTCTAAAATATTTTCCATAAAAGTATGGAATTGGGGATCCTTCTCTTCTTCTTGGATTTTTTCTTTCATTATCTCTTCAGTATGAAAGGGATTCTCTTCCCTATCATTGCTATCACCAATTTTTTTTTACTGTATTTTCTCTTTCATCCTTTTCTATGTGCTTTTGAGATCTCATGACAATAGGCATAAGTTTTTCCAAATTTCTACTAACTCTGATCAAAGAAATGAAATAGTGCAATTTTCATGGATATGAAAGTCAAGATAGAATGAAGATTCTATGACTTATGAGATTTCTAATCTTTAGCTCGTGATTCCCTAATTGGAAGGATGAAAATCCTATTTGCGAGAATTAAGCCAAAATTAAAGATGATCTTTGCACATTGTGAAGTTTGATCATAGCTCTGTAAAAAAAGATGAATTTATGATAAAAGCCTAATGTGCTTGAGTTCTTTATTGCAGAAATTGATTAGGATGAGTAGAGTATACAATTGTAGGTTGGGGAATATAAGAAGAATGAATACACTGAGTGTGGTTGTGCCTCTGAGAAAGGGCTCTTATTTGAAGGAAGGCTCCTGAGTATAAAGGCTCTACAACATAATCGTTAGTGAAAACTCTAACAAAGTCATGATACCGATGAATAAAGGTCCTGTGTTCAAGCAACACCTTTCGGCTTTGGTATAAAACATTTATCTTTTTCAATAAATTCTTATAACTGAGATATTTCTTTGGCTTCTTAATCTTCCTATCTAGGGAATTTTTGGAAAAATTTGCAGACTTCCAAACCCTGAGCATAGAAAAAGACTAAACTAAGATGACTGATTTTCTGAATGTCAAAAAATTACCTAGGCTCAGAACATAGATGTGCCAAAATAGAGCATAGATGCACTGAAACAGAGCACATATGCACTGAAACACAACACAAATGCACTGAAATAAAGCACATATGCACCGAAACAGAGCGTAGATGGGCCGAAACAGAGCACAAATGTACTGAAATAGAGCAAAGATGCACTGAAACATAGCACAAATGCAAAGAAACAAAGTATAGATGTGCTTAAATAGAGCATAGATGTGCCAAAACAAAGCACAGATGTGCTGAAACATAGCACAAATACACTAAAATAAAGCACAAATGCACCGAAACAATGCACAGATGTGCTAAAACAGAGCATAGATGGGCTAAAATAGAGCATAGATGCGCTAAACTTACCAATTATTTCTCTGAGACATACATGTTTTGATAGTTTGATATTTTTGAATGATCTTAATCTGATTTAAATGTGAAAAACACAATATAGAATAGAAGATAGTTGTTTTGTTAATCCTAAAATCTAAACAAAGAGTGTATGTTCTTGAGATTTTCATAGGTTATTCACAAGATAAGCAATTCAAATAGACTCACTCTTAGCTGTCAAATAGGTCATCATAGGAATCACAACCCACAACTTAAAATCACGTCGACTCACACAGCCATGTCACCCCTTAGAGGGCGCCCGTGTTTTTGTCTTTTCTAGGTGCATACTCAAGGTTAGATTTCTTGATCCCTTGAGCAAATAAACTATGGTGATTTTATGGTGAGTGTCTTGGGGGTAGATTCTTCCCTCCCATTGCACTGAGAATGAAATGATCTTTGGTTACTGACACAACTAGCTTTCTACACTATGGTTTGTAGTAAAGGTTTTCGTTCAACATGACAATAGATAAAATCCCTTAGGAGACCTCCCAATCTTTAGAACAAAGATTTTGGGGATGGTTATCTTGCTCACTTTCATTGAATATGGGTTTCCCCAAAATTCACTTTTGATTAAAGTGGATTGGAAAACATGGCTTTGGTTGTTCTCACTTAGGTCATTCCTGTAGGGTGAGTACTTTTCCCACTACGACGAGCCTTCCAAAGGATTTAATAAAACATGAAATGCATAAAATGAAAAGGTAAGTTTGGTCTCTTGGTCACCTAGTAAAGGGGAGAGCATTAACCTATTACCCAACAATCACAACAAACAAGTGGTTGAGTTTTAAATCCAAATGACGATTTTCTACACTAAGTGAAGATGTTGCTTCACAAAAAGAATTGGATCCATTTAACTAGCATGGAATAAAGTTTGGTGACTATCCTGGGATTGATAAATTCTAGATTTTAAATTTCTATCATAGGATTGCTTCATTTTATGTTTAAAACCAATTTAAAAAAATTATGTCCATGGCTGGCGTTGGACTCAAAATTTTCTTTACAATCCTTGTATGCACTAAAATAGGCCACCAATGCACCAAAACAGTTAACAAATGCACTAACTGATCAAGAAGGGATGCACTAAAATAGGTCGTCTATGCGCCACAATAGTTAACAAAAGCGCTAAATGATCAAAAAGGGATGCACTAAAACAAGCCGTCTATGTGCCAAAACAGTACATGGATGCATTGAAATAGTCCATTGATGTGCTGAAATAGTCCATGGATGTGCTGAAAAAAGACTCGTATGCGTGAAAGCACGACTCCAATCCGTCACCTATCAGAAAAATCTGCAGTAAAAAGATTAAAAACGGGGGGATGCCCTATAGTGGGTGCCAAAAATGTGTAGTTAGAATAAGTGGTCTAATTAGAATGATAAACTAACACACCAATGAAACATTGTATTAAAAGAAACTAATCTAGAAAATATAAATGCAAACTCTAAACAATAGCAGCTCTTTGAATTTCATCCCGTCGTCCTCTATCTCCAAGGATTTTATTGAAGTTGTTGGCTCTCAGTTGTGCAAGTAGTAGATTGTTGAAATGACAGCTTAGGAGAATGAGATTAATTGAAAATGCATGTGTATTGCTATATGATTTAAGCTATGAAATTGAACTAAATTACTGTTCTTGATATTGCTAAAATGTTGATATGCTGATTCAAATGCAACTATAGTAACTGTGTATGAAATATACTTACGAGAAGAGTGTATTTATAGATTTTCAAAGGAAAAAATACAGTTGACGAAAATCGACGGTTGAGATTCAAACATGTTAGGCTGAATGGTGAGAGATGGAGAGGTTGAGAGAAAGGTGGAAGGTTGAGAGGAAAGTGGAAGAATTTTTTCAACCCAAAAAACCATCCTCATTCAAAATGGAGATAAACATGGCATTTATCTCCTTATTTATGAAATTTGGTTGAAAGTTGAGGATTGTGAAACCCTAAACCTGCAAATGCACAAAGACGACAAACATTATTAGTGTTAGATCTAAATGCAAGCAAACAATGAGGGATTCCCCATGAAATCCATTTGTTAATAAACTTAAAATAGGAACAAAGGAAGAGCAATTAGAATAGATGAAGATTAGTCCTAATTAAGTAAACAACATGATAATCCCATGGGGAAATTGGTGCCAATGATATGTGCAATTGGCCCTTTCCTAATTCCTATGTGCAAATGTGGGTTGATTGAATCAATGGTCAAATCTGCAAAGAGATTTGAGCATAATCTTGCTATGAGCTATGAAAATTGATGGATGATTGGAAGCTGTATACACCTAAAATTGGTCTGGAACATCCGATTAATTAAATACACATTATTCGATTAATTATTCTATTTTCTCTACTATTTAAATAAATAGAAATATTTATTTAATATAGTTTATATACAGTTCACATTGACTTTCTTCATAAATTCTTCTAAATCTCGTCTTAATTAAATAAACAAAAATACATACTTTGTTCGATTTAATTATCAAATCCCTATTTCAATCTATCACATCATTCTCGAATTAATTAAATAGAGACAAAACACTTTATTTATTAATTACCATATTCCTCTGATTAATTTAATAAATGACTATCCTATAGTTTGTTTTATTAAATTATTTATCTCCTTGTTTTAATTTAAATAAATCAAAATATTTGAATTAAGCATAAAGGAATATTCCAATCTACATTTCCTCAAAAATGAATTAGATTTCCTATGTCTAATCTATGTCTAAATTTGTCACAATTAATGCTTTGAAACTTCACGGGAAGTTTTGGAGACAAATTGGAGACAAATTTGGAATTTGATCTCTCAATCCTCTTCCATCAATTTTTCCTCTTCTCTTGCCTGGTGTTTTCATGGGTAGAGATAATCTCCATCTTTCTCTCAATCTCCTCCATCTCTCACTATTCAATCCTCCAAATTGAATCCAAGCATTTCTACAGCCAGGAAATCTATAAATACAGTCTCATTCAACCAAGAAAAGGATCCAGATAATCAAGATTTTGCACTCTTACTCTGCAGGAATCCAGGCATCAACTATCAAGCATCAACTATCAAGCTTCACAACAATGGCTACTTCTTGGAGCTTCAATTATCTGTTTCACCTCAATATCATGCTAGTTTAATTGATTTATCATTTATCATTATATAATCATCATCTCGTTCTTCAGATAGTCATTTTAACAGTCTTATATGCTTACACAATCTGAGAGCAAAGTAGAATTTAATAAATATTTGGAGATAGAGAGCAATAGGATGCTTTCATTTGATTACTACTTTGATTTGATTCAATTTGTTTAATCTTTGATATAATGTCTTATTAAGAAGTGTATTTATGTTATTTACCTCATTCTACACTTACAATTTACCTCATTCATCATTGCATCATTGCATCATCATTCAAATATTTCATCATGCATCATAAATTCTACCATCAGTGCAACAGGTTCATTTTTACCATAACACATTCATTTAATATCATTTATAGTCCATACATCACATCATTACATCATTACATTAACATAAATCATCATTTATCATCACATTTAGAATAAACTCATCACATAAAGCATATAAACAACATCCATCACATAGAAATAATGATGCCATCATCATAATCATATCAAATGCATCTCATATATATATCATCAAGAGTCAAGTATACAATGAAATCATAAAAATACATAATCATACAAGAAAGTACATCATAAAATACATCAATGAGGATAAATTGGCATCTATGACCTACTACTGCCAGAATGTGCAGGCCCAATAGGACCTGTACCTGTACCACCACCACCCCCGGACAGACCTGGATCTTTGGGATCTTTGCGTGGAGGCTATGTCACCCCCTCACTAACTGTCTATGTGTGTGTCCATCCAAATCTCGACAGGGCATAGCTGACTCGATGCTCGGCAGGTACTGCATCATGATACTAGCCCTAGTAAAACTCTGCCTCTCGGACAGCCCATGAAACCTCTCTCATATAATCACCTATGGAGGTGCCATTAGCCACTCTCTAGAGGGTCTTGGCTCTCTCCTATGCCCTCTCAGCAATCTATCGTGCACTATCTCTCTCAGTTGTCAGGGTATCAACCTGCGTCTACGTGGTAGCTAACTGCCCCTGTACCTGTGACAATGCCTATGGTGAGACTGTGTCTGTGCCTGCATCTGTGTCTGGGTCTACACGAGCGTGCCCCGAGCTTATACCAACTGCCCCTGCAGTGTTTGGACCTGTGCCTGAAGCCCAGCCATCTATCTCTGTTGTCCTACTACTGGCATTGTCACTGCCTGCCTCTTACGAGGCTTGTTGGAAGAGGGTGCACTATGAATATCTGGACCTGGCCCTCGGTATCCTCCACTCCCACTGTCCCCACTGCTACTACTATCCTCACTGTTTGAGCTACTGCTCTCTGAGCTCTCATCTATTGGGATATCACCCTCACCCCCGGTGAAATCCTCTGCCACATCCTCCTCTACTGGTAAAGGTGCTGGCTCATCGAGGATAGTAATATGAGGCTGAGGGACCAAGGCCAAGAATGCTATGTAATCCTCTATCATGGGTGCAACTTCAATGTCTCTCCTCATGTCCCAAGCGGATGGATGTAGTGCTCTGTAACCCTCTACTACAACATCATATGATAATGTGGGGCCCCAATCTAGAATATCCATCTGTCGTCGTGCATAGTGGGCTACCCCCTGTGGCATGCACTGAACAATGCCATACTGTTTGTAAACCCGCCATAGCAGAAATTGCTCAATAACAAATGGAGTCCGACCAATAAGGTACATGGAGTCACAAAGAAACTCCAACACTACATCCTCCTCCCACTCCTCACAGTCAAGGTAGGGGCACCATTGCCTCCAGTGCTCTAACTTGCCCATCCGGGCCTATGTGAATCGACCACTATATCTAAAAACATAGGGCCTGCTAGCTAGTCTGCCTATAAGGGGAAATGGCCAACAAATAGCAAAGTGCTCCCACACCCAAATATGTAGTAATGTCACCCCTGCGGATAGACTGCATGCACCTAGGTACACAATGGAATGAAGATCATGATAGAGATGTGGTAACATGCACATCCCCCATGCATATCTAATACCATGTACCAACATGCTCTCTAGTGTCCTCCCCCGGCCAACGAGGAATCCCTTGACCTACGATCAGGGCAAAGGAATCCTCCAATAAATCCAACTAGCACTGTTGGTAGTGTCGCATAGGAGTCTGCGATCCTCCGCCATCGAACGCTCAGACCCTCAATATCCTGATCCTGAAATACTCGATAGAGAGCATCTCTGCTGCTGGTCCCATGAGAGTCAAATTTCATGATCTTCCCCATGAATGGAATGCGCAATATACGCCACACATCCTCTGGTGTGACTATCATCTCGCCGATGGGTAAATGGAAGGTGTTGTGGTCGCTATGCCACCTCTCAGCTGTTGCGGTCAACAAACCTCGATTAATCCTAATCTGGGGCATGTCAAGTAAACTCGTCAAGCCACAAGGGCCTATCACCTAGAGCACATCAGGTGTCAAATGTGGTATCAAATCGGTCATCTGCGGAAACCTCTCTCGCATCTGGAGAGTCCCCAAATCCTCCTATCATCATAACGAAAAATCCACAATTAGTGAACTATGTCAAGAATTAAACGTCATTCTACTATCAAGTCAGTTTCAAAAACTTTGGTATGAATTTTTGATCAAAATTCATAGGCAAACATCCAACCTCACCTATCATGAGGTTCATTAAAACATTATCTAGATCTCGCCTATCATGAGATTTATCAGATATTGGCTCAAACCTCACCTATCATGAGGTTCATCAAAACATTATGTAGATCTTGCCTATCATGAGATTTATCAGGTATTGAATCATTTCCTCACCTATCATGAGGATCATCAAGAAATAGGATTTCTTCTCGCCCATCATGAGAGTTAATCTTATTTACTTTAATCACAATCCAACATCCAGAATGTGGATTGTCAATCATACCAATCAGAAGAATAGACATGATCGGAATTGACGAAATCAAATTTCACTAAGTCAAAATCTTCAATTTTGATATGGAAGTGCTAAAACAGGCTTCCAAAGCACTAAATCAAAGACCCAAAACGCTAAAACCATGAAAGCACTATTTCAGCACTCCAAAGCGCTAAAATAGGCTTTTGAAGTGCTAAATAACTCAACGCGCTACTTTTCCACATCAAAGCGCTAAACTGCCGACTCAAAGCGCTGAAAATATCAAAGCGCTAGAATATGACTTCAAAGCGCTACTTCTTGACTCCTAAGTGCTAATTCACTGAAAGCACTACTTTACCGACTGGAAGCGCTAGAGCTTTAAATGCAAGTGCTAGACAATTTACCAGAAGCGCTACATTGGGATGTAAGCACTACAGCGCAGCTTCAAAGTACTGAAACTATCCTAGACACGCTTAAGACCTAAAAAGCATAAAAAACAAAAATGCACGAATCACAAAGAGGTCGAGGGGTACATACCGAGGGTCCATATGCAGGCGGCCATCTGTGGCATTGAATGCGCTCAAATCGGTGAGTGTGGTAAGGAATAGGCATCTTGCTCCAGGCGGAAGAAATGTCTCTATCACTATGAATTTTCAAACTCCAAAAGCAAATAATGAATTGAAAATGACCTTTTAGCACTATTTATAATTTTTGAAAGGTATTTTTGTGGGATTTTTATAACATTTTGATTAATTTTATCCATAAAATTAATTAAAATTCATCAAAGGACTCATTTCTTCATCATTTTGTCAGGAGATAAATTATTTTATCATCGAAACACATCAAATCATCAGGAAATCATAAACTTTTGAAAAAAATTCTAAAAATCATCAAATCATTTATTTATCTCCCAAGGGGGCATATTATCATCAAATCATCTGAAAATCATGTCTGCGGCACACGAATTATCATCATCTGAAAATCATGTCTGGGGCACACAAAATTAATTTTTTTCATATCATCGATCCTGGCAGTAGCAGCAAAATATTTATTCGAAGCAACGTGTAAACACATCACTTCGAAGAGGGGCAAAATGTATACACCTAAAATTGGTCTGGAGCATTCGATTAATTAAATACACATTATTTGATTAATTATTCTATTTCCTCTACTTTTTTAGATAAATAGAAATATTTATTTAATATAGTTCATATACAGTTCACATTCACTTTCTTCATAAATTCTTCTAAATCTCATCTTAATTAAATAAACAAAAATAAATACTTTGTTCGATTTAATTATCAAATACCTATTTCAATCTATCACATCATTCTCAAATTAATTAAATAAAGACAAAACACTTTATTTATTAATTACCATATTCCTCTGATTAATTTAATAAACGACTATCCTATAGTTTGTTTTATTAAATTATTTATCTCCCTTTTCCTAATTTAAATAAATCAAAATATTTGAATTAAGCATAAAGGAATATTCCAATCTACATTTCCTCAAAAATGAATTAGATTTCCTATGTCTAATCTATGTCTAAATTTGTCACAATTAATGCTTTGAAACTTCACGGGAAGTTTTGGAGACAAATTGGAGACAAATTTGGAATTTGATCTCTCAATCCTCTTCCATCAATTTTTCCTCTTCTCTTGCCTGGTGTTTTCATGGGTAGAGATAATCTCCATCTTTCTCTCAATCTCCTCCATCTCTCACTATTCAATCCTCTAGATTGAATCCAAGCCTCTCAAAGCTTTCCTTGTGCATTTCTATAGCCAGGAAATCTATAAATACAGTCTCATTCAACCAAGAAAAAGGATCCAAATAATCAAGCTTTTGCACTCTTACTCTACAGGAATCCAGGCATCAAGTATCAAGCAATTCAAGAATTAAGCTTCACAACAATGGCTGCTTCTTGGAGCTGCAATTATCTGTTTCACCTTAATATCATGCTAGTTTAATTGATTTATCATTTATCATTATATCATCATCATCTCGTTCTTCAGATAGTCATTTTAATAGTCTTATATGCTTACACAATCTGAGAGCAAAGTAGGATTTAATAAATCTTTGGAGATAGAGAGCAATAGGATGCTTTCATTTGATTACTACTTTGATTTGATTCAATTTGTTTAATATTTGATATAATGTCTTATTGAGAAGTGTATTTATATTATTTACCTCATTCCACACTTACAGAAGCAATGAAAAAAATTATTTCTCAATTGAAGAGAGTAACTTTGCATGTGAGTTGTAGATAATGATAGATTTGAGTATAGTAAGTTTATTCAAATTGTGCATTGAAGATTGAGGAGAAGAGTCTCCAATTTATAGATTCAAATCTTGGAAGAGATAGTGGAAACAAGCAATGTGTAACAAAAGATAGTCCAATGGCATTGTGCCACTTGTCCAAATGTGATTGGATGAGGAATGTGCAAGTTTTGGCCAATGTGCCAATAAATGCAATTAGGTGGCATTTCAAATTTGAGAAATGACATGTTGAAGAGGGAAAAAGGATGAAGTTAATGTCACTTGGCTCAAGGTCAAGGACATGTAAGAGGCTTTTAATGCTTTTTTGGAAGGACCAAGTCCACTTGGCCTTTTTGAATTCAAATAAGGAATATTCCCTTTTGATGCTTTGTGAGGGAAAATAGAAGAATTAATAAATCAAAGTAATTGATTTATTGTGCAACTTGCATTCCCTAGAGGAATTTAGGGATTGAAATTAATTTAATCAATGTCTTGATTAATTTAATAGAGAATTAGGTGATGTGACAATTTAGACTTAGATTTATGAATTGATTTAAGTCAAAAATTGAGAGGAAATGATTTATTAAATAAATGATTTGATTTATTTAATAAAGAAGGAATGTGTTAGATTAAATCAAATAAGATTTTAATTTATTTAATTTAATGGGAGGACTTTAAAGGTTTTAATCAAATAAAATGATTTATTTAATTAAATAGCAATGTAAGGTTAATTAAATTTAATTGATTAATTTAATCAAAGGAGGTGATAGACTTAATCTAATAAGTATTGAATTAAATGATAGAAAGTGATGAAATGCTGAGAATTTGATTTGAGAGGAAACATTGTTAGTAATTAGGATCAGGTGTGCCAAAACGAGTTTGTACATTTTCCATGTCTACAAGGATAATGCTAATTAAATAAATGAATTTATTTAATTATATGTGACAAGTGAAAAAGAAAAGTAATTAAATATTTTACGATATTTAATTAAATGGGGTGAAAAAGATATTTAAATATGTAATATTTAAATGTGAAATGAAGGATGGATATTCCATTGTTTTGAATGATAATTAAATAAATAAATTATGAAATTTATTTAAGTTAATTAAGAGGAAAATAACAATTTATTTAATTAAACTAAAAGAATTGGAAAAATGAACAATATAAATGAATAATTAAATTTATTTATATGTAGATGACTTTAGAATATTAATTAAATAAGTCATATTTAATTAATTAATAGGTTTGAATAACTGTGACCATTTTTTGATGTGTACACTATACATGTTGACGCAAGATTTTTGTAGGTAGCAGCAGTTTTATGGGAAACTTAGCTATTGTGGGACATAATGCGCTAGCTAAGTGACTTCTGGGATTTTATCAAAGTCGGCTCTTCGTTTAGTGGGGCAGGTAAAAGGTTATAAGGATAGTGAAAAATAAAATCTACACTACATGCAATGCGCCAAAATCATAAACCAAATTACTAGAGCACAGTGTAGGATGCAAAGGCCCAAACCACCAAAATGTTGTTTATCAAGTAAAATTTCTCAGAAACTCTTTAAACATAAAAAATACCCTTTAATTTGCATAGCATAATCTATCATAATCTTAGCCAACACAGAGGAGTTGAGAAAACATGATCTGTATTTATCAAGCTATGAAAGATTACAAAAGCTAAAGAACAAGCATTCATACAAATAAAAGAAGACAACAACACAGACTAATAGCCTTACTAAATGCATGAAAAACAAAAAGGCCGAATTGATTTGGCACAATCTAGAGTCTTCAAATTTAATAAATTTATTACAAAGATTTCTTCCCAGTGCTCGGGAGTTTTTTGAAACTTAACAACAAACAATAAAAAAGAAAAGGGTCACATAAATAGGTCAGTTCACCACCTGAAACACATTAGAGAATGAAAGCCGTGAGCAAGGATGGATGCCCCAGATCACCTTGAGCCACCACAACAAACATCGATCACCTAGGAGCATGCTAACAAAGCCACTATAGGGAATGGAAAACCACATAGTAGCAAAAATGAACATGTAGCACCATAGAAGAAAATGTGGTAGCAAGTGAGTACAAAAGGCACAACAACAACTTCCATGTGTCCCACAAATGGGGCCTGGAAAAACAATGAAGGGATACCCAACTAAGAGCTCTAAGAGGGAGCCACATGGAGAATACCAAGCAAAAGAAAGTGCAAGGCATGCCCAGTTCGGAAAGTAGCCAAAGAAATCCATGCGTCGTGCTAATGGAGATCAGCCAAAGCGAAGCGAAAGGGAAAAATAGAAAGCCTCAAGAGGAAACCATGTGGCACATGCCGAAGGTAGTGAGAAATTTAACGGTAAGGAGCAGCCACAAAGATTAAAATTTTTTTTTTTGAAGGTTTAGCAGTTTTTTGTGAAACAGTTTGGTGACTCAAAGGGGCATTTCGCCTACGGAATGAAGAACCCCAAAAACTTTGTTTCAACATCCCAAAATTGCTCACAACCTTGACAAGGCAGCTTGCAGACTAGTCCAGACTTGGTTCGATGGCGCAGAGAGAGCTCGTAGATTTTCATGTGCTAATTTGAGATCGATAATTGCCTTGAAAGACAATTCTCTAGATACTTTTATCTCTAATTCCATCTGGAAAAAGAGTTGTGCCAACTGATGCATGATCCCTTCAATATTTTCGGCGGTCGGAGATTGATCAAAAGATTGGAAGATAGAAAGGTCATGTTTCTTCACCTTGATCATAGAAACAATTTATTCCACACCTACTACCGCCTAATTTTCAATGAAGGGTGAAGGGAGGCCTCTTTGAGTTAAGCAAGAAAATTTTTCCCACATGTCACTGGTAACTTGGTTCAACCTAGCCCTACATTCTGTCAATTGTTGGATAGCCTCATGCATAGAGATGATGATGCTTATGTCCATGGCTATTATCATTCGATCCTCAATTCCCATGCCACTCAAAGCTTAATCAGAAGTTGTATACAACTTTCCCAATAAAATCCTAGCCTCTGGAACCTTATAAGAAGTTACCTCTTGTATCCGCTATATTGTTTCACTTACTGTTTTGCAAAGGTTGGCCGCTTGCACCATAAATTTCAGGGTGGGTTGTAGAGTAAGGAACAAATCCTTGACTTTATCCCAATATGATGCATATAACTCTTTGACGATCTCCAATGAGTTCATCTATGGCACAAGAGGTTGCGTCTTCAAAATATCTAACTCCACCTCTTTGCTGCTCAAATTCTCCTTTAGCTCTGACAAGTTTCTGTCCAATGTGGACACTTGTTCCTTTAGAGTGGAAATCTCTTTTTCTTTTTCTTCCAGGACCAGTTCAACCCGCTTTTCCTTTTGAATCTCCAAATCCAAAGTGGCATTAATTTCATTAATTTCAACATCTATGCTCTACCGGAGCTCCTTCATACCCTCATTTAGTTGAACAGACTCAACGTGGAGTTTTTTCTCATTTGCTTGGCTTAGCTCGACCTCACATTGGAGGTTCAGGATGATTTTTGTGCTCATAATCTACAGCTCCTCTCCTCTAGGAAATTTATTTCATTTTCTTGGGCTTTAAACTGGTTTACCTAAAGATCGACCTTTCCCTTGAGCTTCGATATCTACTCATCCTTTTTCCTTGCCTGGTGATTGAGCTTGAGGTAATCAGTGGTCACAATTTTTTGAGTCTCCTCCATTAGCTCGACCTTATCCTACGGACGGGCCTGTTGCAAGTCTAGATCAATAGCATTGATAGAGTAATCACTTGGTAGTGTTTCCCCTACTAGTTTAATCACGTTGGGAGTGATATTTGCAAACATCAATGAATTTTGGCCCTTATTGAACACAATTTTCAAGAGAGGATTTGCCTACTTAGTCGCATTCTTTTGCCTTCTCTTGCTCATTTAGCTAGCTCGAATGCTCTTATTTGCCTCAACTTGTGAAAAATATTCCTGGGCAGGGATTCCTAGGCCACCAGCAAAAGGGAACTCTCAAGGGACAAATAGTGGGAAAGATAGTGTACTCAGCACATCAAATGTTTTGTTAGGCCTTGTAATAATGGCCAGAGAGAATGGTGGAATGAATTGGCCACTCGAAGAGGATGATAGTGTGGTGTAGGGAAAGGATGGAGATGCGCCAACTAAAAGGATGGGCTTTGGGGATAAGAATTGTTGGCTCATGAGCCCAATACTAACATAAAATTGTGCTTCAGGTAAGGGATAAGAGGGAATAAATGTTACCTGAGGCTCGTGAGGAGCTATAGACAATTCAACCGCTTCCTCCATCAATCGTTGTTCTTCTCCACCGGATTCTCTAGTTCATTGTCGCTTTTCTTCTGGAGAATCCTCAAGGTCAACAATAACCTGCCTTCTATTTTTGGTAGTCCCTATCTAATTCCTCCTTAATTTAGAGGAGTTGGATGGCTTTGATTCTTGTGCATTTGATGCATCCTCCTACTATACGGGTCATTTAATGACATCTTCTTTATGCATTGGATTCTCCTCAACAACGGGGGAATTTTAAGTTACTTCTTCTCCTAGCTCTGCTAGATTTTCTTCTCCCCTATATTTTTGCTCTGATATTGAAGGGTTCAGAGAATTTTCTATATCTGGGTGGGTGTTCTCTAAGATATCATCAAATTTTTCATCAAGATCCACCTCTTCGTAAAGCTTGGTGGTTGTCTTAGTCTCCTACTGCTAAGCCCAGAAGTCTTGAATCTTTTTAGGATGCCATTCGAGCTTTTGCAATTGGGTGCATAGGGCCTGATTGATCTTCTGATTTGGATTGGCCTTCCCAACTATGTAGTAGAATTTCAACCACGATGGTCACATGTACTCAATAGGTAGATATTCAAGGCCTATATATAACCTTAAATTCCCCTCCTCAACATTTCTCCAGGGGTCCCAGAATGGTCGAGGCTGATGTGGGATTCTTATGCCAACCTCCGATAAATTATTCTTGGGGTTGTATTGTCAGGTTTTGTTTATCAACACCAACCCGAGATGACCCAACTTTGACAACATAATCTCCGAAGTGTCAATTTTTGAAGTCCTTTTCTTGATCATCAACACATAATCAAACATAACCAGTAGTATTAAATAGTAGGTTAAATTTCCCCCCCCAGTAGTCATTGTCAATATTACATACCTGCCTCATTGCTTCCAGGGCTAGCACTCTGTCGGAAAGAAAGCAGGGGAGCTAGAAGGGCTCTCGGGTGAAACTTCTTATGTGAAGAATGGTGAAATTTGTGCTAAAAAATCAATCACAGGGTGGCACAAGCTTTCCCAACTAGGATTTTTGTCTTGGCGACAGGCATGCAAACATGTTGATCTCGACTCTATCAAAAGCTCATAGAGTTTGGGCTAGGAATAAATCCGAAAATGCATAGTAATCAAATTTTTTTGACATGATAGGATTCCATGTCGAGACTAGCTTCCTTAGGCCACTTTCATCAAGAACATCTAGAGACATAACTGTCAAAAAATAATCCAAATTCTGATGTGATATCAAGTAGGTCAGGAAAGAGACATACCTGAACCTTTAATCGACTTGGAAGTCTTGTAGCTGCTACCAAATCCCATCACTAATAACTCTCACAAAATCAAGAAGTGGAACCACATTTTTCTTCCTCAACATAAAGATGAGACACATTTGGAACTCGAAAACTTGTTTGTCTGTATGTAGACCACACATCAGCGCCAGCATAGAAGTGAGAGAAGAAGAACCAGCTTTTAGAGCACCCAAACCAAAAAGAAATTTGGGTGGCGTTGAAGTATTTGTTAGCTGAGAAATTTTGGCCTGGTAAAATGGTGGGGCCATTTTGACCCATCCCCATTTCTCATGCATTCTTTTTACTTCAAAAATCTCAACATCTCAGGTCAAAGGGAGCGAGACACATAGCATATCCTGGATAGCATCAGGGCTGATGATCACCCTAAAATTAGTGCCACTTATCACTCCAATGTTCGGGTCAAAGCCTATCGCGCATGCTACCATGATTTTTGGGTAGGGATGTACCAGGGGAACCATGTACTGGAGAAGCCCACAGCTCCATAGATGCTTGTGGAAAGGGTCTGATATTTTCTTCATTTTCTCACATGCGGCTTCCCTAAGGCTCTTAGGATTGTGGGATAACTCGAGATCAAAGACATTATCCCAGTCCTTCGCAACCAAAGCCTGATTCTATGAGGAATTGTGTTTAGCATTCTCTGGCCCACCTGTCTAGTGAAGGGCTAGCATGGCTTTATTGGGATGCCTTGGGTAGTGTAAGACTCTTGGTCATAGATTTGTATGTAGGAAGCCTTCTTCATTTTCTTGACTATATTCGTTGGGGCTAGGGCCTATGTTGGATTCTCTGCAATCTCATCTCAACCATTTTCTCTGTATTTGCAAGAAACTTTAGCAAACTTTCACAAACGGCCTAGCTTTTGAAAAAACTCTCTTGCGAATAACTTAGTTGTTTTATCTTTTGATAAATCTTGCAATAAATACACTTTGCATGCTCAACTTGCTTTTTGATCTTCGTTAAAAACAACCGAGTGAGTGTATGTGCTAGCCTTTCACATTTAGTTTCTATATGCGTCGCCAGCCTTCAAGCGTGCGGAAAGATCGCCATCCTACCAAATTGGTCTCCACATTTAAGAGATAAGATTTTCATGTGAGGTGCAACCTAAATTTTCTTGAACAATGGACCAAGACAGCCTTGCAAAAAACTTTTCGCAAGATTTTTTCATTTATTGATTTTCTTGAATGTACTTGGGCGTATCACCCAACAACCTATATTTAAGATTTTCCTTGATTCGGATGGGATGACAACCCCTAGTGCTGGCACTTGGACAATCTCTAATGAATTTGGCAACTTGAAGAAAGCAATTTGCAATTGTACTTGCATATTCCCATCACTTCACACGCCGTAACATCGAAAACTGAGGCTTAGCGACACACTTTGGCTCATTTGTAATTATGGTTTGCTTCATCAGGTGAGCCTCGACCAATCTATAAATAGGGCCATTAGTAGCATTGCAGATTACAATATTTCCTAGCATTCCTAGCTTAGCAAGATTTTCTTATCTTAGCAATTTCCTTTTCTAGCTAGAATAGTATGCAACATGGAAACACCAATAAGGGTAGTCTACAAAAAGACTCAAGCTGCCTTCTTAGGAAAAATTAGGTGCAGGCACTTAAATTGCATGACAGGCATGAATAACCTACTATATGTGAAGGAAATTAAGTGGGTTCTTGGTAAGGATTGCATAGAGTATGAGGAACAATACCGGGTCAACACCAACATTTGTTCCCATTTTTTCACCTCACTGTTGGATATTAGTGTCTCTAAACACAAGGTGTTGAAGCTAACGAAACAAGTGTTCCTGCAGTGCTATCTCGAAGGGCTGGAGCAAATAGTGTGTGTTGCTCAATTTGATTGTGGGGTCCCTTTGGTTTTTAACCTTCATCTGTTGTAGCTGCATGGAGGACCTGTGCTAACCAAGCCCCTCCTCTTTGGTTTTGAGTTGGAGACTCATGAGGAGCATCGTGCCAAGGTGCATGTCAGCTGCTACTTCCTCATGTGGGTGCATTACATAGAAACATTATGAAACCTCCAGTGGTACAAGGACTTCAAAAAAATGGTGTTCCCTGATCTCAGGCTATTGGTTGCTGAAATTATTGGTCCCTCTCATGCTTGATAATCTGAGAATGAAAATGGTCCCCAATTTTATTTTTTCCCCTTTCCAAGCTCCACTTCATAGCGAACATATGTATATATTGATACAAGGTCCCTAGCCTCTATCTAATATAATGTAAATTTTTGGCCAATATATATAACACTTATGTTTTTCACAACATTGGCCCATTTACAATGTTTTATCAATTTCTTGCACTTATTGTTGTTATTTCATAAAGCACTTTGAAGACCCAAAACTTAAAAATAGGGAAAAATAATTACAATATTTACAAATTTACACAACCATCATATAGGCAGAATTAGTTGAATTTCTTAAGATGTATTCCATTAACTGGAATACTTAAGGCACTATCTTCCATGTCTTCCAACTCGAAGGAGTTGAATTTCTTACACTAGATAATTTTGAAAGGCCCTTCCCAGAGACTGTCAAGTTCCCGTGTTGACCAGGCCTTGCTCCGCGCTCATTGAATCTGAGGACCAAGTCCCCATGTTGAAACTCTCAATCTGATGCCTTTTTATCAAACTATTTCTTTACCACCTACTAGCGGTTGTTCATCTCCTCAAGGGCATGCTCTCTCTTCTCTTTAACCTCGAGTAGCTCAGAAAACCTTACCTCCATTGCTCCATTTTTTTCAATCTCTAGAGATTTAAGCAATTGCAGGGTAGGGATTTCTATGGTGATAGGAAGCAATGTCTCCTTCCTGTACACCATCTTATAAGGAGATGTCTTTTGTATCTTCTTGGGCGTGATTCAGTCTGCCCATAGCATTGCCCAGAGGTTCCTTTGTCATTCTTTCTGGTGTTTTGAGCCTATCTTCTTAATTAACCTGATGAGGTTTTTATTTGTGGACTCTGTGAGGCCATTCCCCTAGGGATAATAGTTGGAAGAGGTTTTTAGGAAAATTTCATACTTTATTATAAACTGGCTCATCTTAGATCTAAGGAAATCTTTGGCATTTTCAAAGATGATTGTTTTTGGTGGGCCAAATCTAGCCACCAACTCCTCCAAGAAGTAAAAAATCTCTACTTCTGTTGCATTCTTCAATGGTACTACCTCTACCCATCTATTGAAGTAGTCCCCTACTATCAATATCCACTTGTGTCTAGCTAAGGAAAAATGGTTAATCATTCCAATGAAGTCTAGACCCCATTGAGAAAAAGGTTCCTCTACTACTATAGGCCTTAATGGCATAGCAAAATTTTGTCTCCTTCTAACATAAAACTAACACTCATTGGAAGATTTAATTAATTAAAGTGCATCATTGAAAAGTGTTGGCCAAAAATAATTAGCACATATAATTTTTATTGTTGTAGTCCTTGCAGAATAGTGTTGTCCAGCTAGGCCACTGTGGTATTGGTCCAATATTCTCTTTGCCTGTTCTTCATTTACACACCTTAGCAAGACACTATTAAAATTTCTTTTGAATAGGACACCTTCCAAGAGAACATAATTACTATTTTGTAAGCAATAGAAACACCTTTTAAAAGAAGGGAGATTTATCAGATACCTTCCCATCTACATGAAGTTTATTCTATCATCTAGCTAGTCACCCTGAGAGGTTTCTTCATTCAATAATATAGTTTCTGGAACTTCAAACTTTGTCGTTGGTTCACTATTTTCAGCGAGGTACTCACACAGTCCCTTTCCTTTGATAGTCTTGATAGGCCTAACTTCAATATCATACTCTAGGATCTTAGTGATCCAATTAGCTCTTTTCTCTATGATTTCTCCCTCCATGATATACTCCTGCACACTAGGATGTGGTACACAAACAATCACCTTATTATATGATATCAAGTGTCGAAACTTCTTAAGTCCCTTCACAATGGAAAAGGCCTACTTTTCTACAAAATTGTACTTCACCTCATACTCTTTTAAGGTTCATGAGTAGAAAGAAACATGAGACTCCCTTTTATCTTCATCATCTTTTTGCATAAGTACGGTGGAAATAATATTATCACCACCAAAAACATACATAATAAATATTTTGATAAGTCTGGGTTGACCAATATAGGGGCAGAAGAAATAGCCTCCCCTATAAGCTCAAAATATTTTCTGGCTTCTGCCATCCATTTAAAATTCTGGTCCTTTTTAAGCATCAAGGTAATAGGCCGAACAGTCCTTGCAAAATCTGCACTGAACCGGCTAATGAAGTTGACCTTACCTAGAAATGATTGCACTCCCTTCTTATTTATAGGTAATGGAAGCTCCCAGATCGCATCAATTCTTTCAGGATCAATAGCAATTCCCTCCTTTGAGACAACATACCCCAATAACTTCCCTTGGGGTACTCTGAACACACATTTCTTTAGGTTTAAAGAAATCTCGAATTCTTGGAACTTCTAGAAGACAAGCTCTAAATGATCAAAGTGATCATTATCATATTTTGAAAATATTGTCAAATCATCCAGATAGATGAGTATAATTTTATGGATTAAATCCTTGAAGGAAATATTCATGGCTCTCTGAAAGGTGGCTCTGACATTTGAGAGTCCAAAAGGCATCTTGGCATATGCATATGTTCCCCACTTGGTGGTGAACTCTATTTTGTATTGGTTTTCTTCTTTTACTCGAATCTAATTGTAGCCCGAAAAGCCATCCAACATTGAAAACATTTTTGAACCAGCTATGGTCTATAGAATTACCTTCTTTGAAGGCCCTTGGGTAATGATGCTTTGGATGCTCTATTAAAATCTTGAAAGTCTACACACAATCGTATGTCTTTATTCTTCTTCCAAACTAGTACCAGGTTTGACACCCAAGTGTTGTGTTTGATCGGAAACACTATTCGGGATGTGATCAATTTATTCAATTCATGTGACAAGAGCAATTATATCTTTGGGTTCACAGGCCTCTGTCTTTGATGAACCAGCTTCACCCCTTTTGATAGCTCAATTGTATGCTCGATGATCCTAGGATCATATCCTTTAATATCATCATATGACTAGGTTACTACACTCGGATACTCTTCAAAAAAGTGCCTTAGTCTATCCTTATTCTTCTAAGAAACCTCCTTTCTAACCTTGAGCTTTCTTTCTTCTCCAATATACAAATTGGTATAGTCAGCCTTGTTAGCTACAAGCCTTCTTTTGTCTCTTGTCACATAATCAAAATAAAATAAGCTCTCTAGAGTGACTAGGCCTCTTGGAAGCTTGTTGGATTTCAGCTGGATAATTTGATCCCCATAAGATTTGGTGATCTTTGGTTGTAGCTAATCAGAGAACTCTCTGGATGACTAGAGAAATGATGCAATATGGGCATCGTTATCGAACACTTTCCAATCTTGATTGTTGTTTGGAACACTGGGCCTTACAATTACTCTCACTACATGCTTATTCTTTAATAAATTGGAGGCTAGCTTGAACTGAGCTCCAATAGTCACCATTCGGTCGACTTCGTATTTCTTCTTTCTTTGTACAGCCTAAATATTAAAGGCCTCAAAGTTGTCAATAAGATCCCAGACTCTATGTTGATAGGATTGCATACGAACATTTTTCACAGCAGAAATTCCTCAAATCTGGTTGACAACCAACTCCGAGTCTCTGAATACACTTATCTTCTTTGCACCCATTTGTTCTGTAAGGCTCAAACCATGGACAAGTCCTTCATACTTTTCTTTTTTGTTTGAGCACGTGAACTGGAAATGGAAAGACCTCAAGGTCTTATCCTCACACGGGGATTTCAAACATATGCCTTCTCCAGCTCTGGCTTTACATCTTGCTCCATCAAAATGCAAAGTCCATAACCCTGAGGGTGCTTCACCTCTGGACTCCTTAGTAACTCTGGGCATAGATTGGCCTTCCTCATGTATGACATAAGTACCAAGCCTATTTGCATGATAATTCCTAAAAGGGTCTGTATCAATAAATTCCTTCAACAAATTTTCTTCATCCTCGGTCTGGGAGCTAGTAGCCTCTTCTTCTTCCATAAAATCCACATTGAATCTCTTTTCTTGAGTAATTGAAGTATGTGTTGCTTCAAATTTGAGAAAAGCCTCATCAACAACATGCTCATAATGCAAAGTTTTTGATAATAATTTCATCTTGGCTCCATGCTTGGTCCTCAGAATCAAGTGTGATCAGTCCAGTGCTAGATATCCTTGGACATTTGTTGTGAACTCTCAGGACAAAAAAATCCCAAATAGAGGAGGAATATCAATGAGTATGGTATCCTAATCTACAGTGATACTAGGACAGACAAACAATGTAATAGGAAATCCTTTGATTACCCCAACAATATCAAGTTTATTCTCATCTAGCTACATGACTCCCTTGTTAAGAGGCTCATATTTTAAACCCAAAGTCAACTACTTGCTTAGGCATGATAGTGGTGTTGGCACCAGAGTTGATTATACAATTATGCAATAGTTTGTCACTAATGATAAGTGTTAGAAAGAAAGGCTTGGGTTTAGGCTTACTCTCTTTTCCAACTTCCTTCTTTTCCTTGGGTTGATTTGTTAGCACTGTATCCAGGTTCGGCCTGGATATCCTTTCTTCATTGGACTAAACATGACCATTTGTATCTTCCTCTCTCGATAATGCCTTTTGTAATAGCACTTTCTACTCTGGAATAGTAGGAAATACCACCATGAAGCATTGGCAGAAGACTTCTTTAGTTGTTCCACCACATTGAACTGCACTCACGACTGATGAGTCATGGTTGCTTGCTCTTTTGGTTTCATAGTCAGTGTTGGCCTCATAGCTAGGGCGATGATAGGAGTCTTTGCCTTTGGAGGAGGAAGATTCAGAGAACTAGGAGGAACTGTGCTAGTATGTTATCGTACTGATGATGGGCCTACCGATGGCCTAGGCATCGGCCGAGTTGAAGCATTAGTTGGCAGGGATGTAAATTCTCCAGTGAAACTCTACTTAGAACGTGTGTTGTAATCATACTATACTGATGGTATTTGAGTTACAAGAAAATCATTTGGAAATGCTGACTCTTCTCCTTCCTTCTAAGAAAAGAGCGTTTGGTCTGGAACAATGTCTGACTCTTGCTAGATGGACATCACTTTCATTTAAGTAGCATGGACTACATTATCCATCTACTGAGAGGTGTATGATTGGTTGTTGGGACCAGGTGTGTCACCTTGGCTACATTGGTCTGCGATCTTTTGTTGCAAATTTCCCTATGAAAAATTCCTCGGCATGTGAGCTTCATTACAAGAAA
The DNA here is from genome assembly GCA_007115665.2 of Sequoiadendron giganteum. NCBI lineage: Eukaryota > Viridiplantae > Streptophyta > Pinopsida > Cupressales > Cupressaceae > Sequoiadendron > Sequoiadendron giganteum. Next base: position 55,885,851 of record CM021107.1, on the reverse strand, counting down.
AACCACCATGAATTGGTGTCTTTAGCTAAGTTGTTTTGTCCAGCCACCAACTCTTTATTTGAACTAGGATGCATGGTCTGCATCGGCAGAGTTACCAGAACCACCTAGTTATTCAGCTAAGCTAAAGAATTTCTACGTGACCTATCTTGCTATTGGTTCTATTAGTACAAAGCTTTTCCACCCTTGTAATTTTGGTATGCCGACTTCTAGTAGCTATATTGCTGCCGCTTCATGGTAGTCAACTCATTAGTCATTGCCCACATTTTTTCTCTCATTTCATTCATCTCAGCAGCCAAGAGATTAGGCACTGTAGCCACGACTAGAGTTGTGCTCAGGGTGGTTCCAGGGTATACGTACATGGATTGGGGAGGAGTGACAAAACTGCTGGTTGAAGGAACTTCGGCCTCTGTGGCATTGAATTCAGGCAACAATGGCATGATGGGTCTTGGCGCCAACTTTCCCATAGCAATGTGGTTATTTTCCATAGTAACAGCTAGAGTATACGTGTTGAGGAGATTACTTCTTCCTTGAGCTTGTAACATCATAGAAATATCAAGGTTGATGGACTTCAAGTAGAACATATATGTCAAATCCGAAGGTGGTTGGCTACCAATAGGGACTCTCTACCAGGTTGAATGAAACCGTGCATTGAAATCAGGTAGAGCCTCATGAGGAGCTCACTTTATGCTAGCCAACTGATGGTATAATGAAGATTTGTCACCAACATTGGAAAAACACTCGTAAAATGGGATTTCGAGCTAGTCCAAAGTTGCAATAGTAGTAGCTCCAAGAGTCCTATACCAGTTTAGCACCTTTCCTCAGAAGGAGGCAGCCAACAATCTAAGAGCTACATTTTCATTTGATATGCCATGCACTGGACATACGTCTGCTACATCTTGTAGATGTCCCACTGGTGTCTTTGACTCAACCTCGGAATCCTTAGGGATAAATTTTAGAGTGGAAGTGGGGATTGCAGCCCATACTGCAGGAGGCACCGGTGCAACTAAAGGACTATCAAAGTCTCAGGCTACATAATGTCTAGCGGCTATAGGTACAGGCGGAGTAGGAGGAGATAGAGGAGGTGAAGACCTACCTCTTCGACCTCTTGGGTGCACATAAACTAAGGGTGGAATGATCTGGCTAGGAACTATTGCAATCTATGACCTAGTTATAGGCCGATGGCTCATACACACTTATACCATTAGGAGAACATGCTAGTTTGTGGTCCCACCTGGTGTGTCACAAAAAGAACTATTGACACAAGATTTCTGTAGGTAGTAGCAGTCTTATAGGAAACTTAGCTATTGTGGGACATATGTGCTAGCTAAGTAACCTCGGAGATTTTATCGAAGCCGGCTCTTCGTTTAGTGAGGCAGGTAAAAGGTGAGAAGGATACTAAAATATAAAATCTACACTACATGTGATGCGCCAAAATCATAGATGAAATTACTAGAGCACAATGTAGGATGCAATGGCTTGAACCACCAAAATGTTGTTTATCAAGTAAAATTTCTCAGAAGCACTTTAAAAGTAACAAATATCCTCTAATTTGCATAGCATAATCTAGCATAACCGTAGCCAACATAGAGGAGTTGAGAAAACATGATCTGTATTTATCAAGCTATGAAAGATTATACAAAAGCTGAATGTTACAGTAATTGGTTATTTACTTGATTAATTAAACAATATTTGTTTAATTAATTAAAGTTCCCTTTATCTCTTTTATGCTTAAGCTAACATTAGGTGCATAATAGTTAATTGTTTTATTAATTATTAATGTGAAAACCTAGGGTTTTCCTTTTTAGGGTTTTTTTGACCTATGTGTGGTTGAAATCTTTCTTTTGTATCATTAATTCTTTTCACACATTTGTGAATACAGAGCTCCACATTTTTTAGCATTTTTCATTGCTTTCTTTTTTGCTTCTCTTTACTTGCAGAGGTCACTGGGCTACTATGAAGTTGTATTTCCCCATCTTCTACATGGTATCGGAGCTTCAGATCTGCAACTACTTGTTCTTGTTTTGAGAATTTTTTGCATTGGAAGTAGGTCTGGGGTTTCAATTTTATTTTGGTGGATCCAGCATACTACATTTTAGGTGTTCACTTTGAGTCCAAATGGACCTCACCATTGGATTCACAGCATCCAAAAACCCCTAAATTGACTATTCATTCGTCCATTTTGACTACAATTGATTAGGGAGGCAAAAAAAAATTTGCCCTAAGGCCGTACAACCCCAGGGCACACCTTCTGTAGGCAAAAATCATAAAATAAATAAATAAAATAAAATAAACCTAAGGTTTTTTGTTTAATATTTGTGTTGCTTGCATACACAGGCCACACCGCCACTCACCGCCCAGCGGCCACGGCCCGACCACTGCCACCGGCAACAACAGCTGGCTGCGACCAAGTAGCAACCACCGTGCCATGCCCGCGCCCTGCCCACGTCCCACCTGTGCACCACCACCTATGCGCCAACCCAGTAGTCGGCCAATATGATCAGGGGTTGCAAATTTTAAGCCCTTGAGGGCTATATTTTTTTTCAAACACCCTTTTATGCTCTTTTCACAAAATTCGACATATCTCAGGCATTTTTGCTTGGTTTTTCGAACAAAAATAAGAGTTGGAAAGCTACTTCTGACAGTGATCTGATGGTGCTGGTTTTTTCCAAAATTTTCCAGCTTGGTGATAGTATTTTCCAGTCAAAGTGGGGTCTTTTTTTCTTCTCTTTCAGGGCCATAGAAGGTGCAAACGGACTTCATTTTTAAAAAATGAATAGGCATTGGAAAGCTTTCAACATGCTCTATTCAGATATGTGATCCTTTTTATCAAAATTTTCACCAAGTACACGAGAATTTATTTTAAAGTATTTTTTGCTTATGCATTGCTTCCTCTTTCTTAGTTTGTACTAGGGTTTGGGTTTATCTCTTGTGGGGGGGTATTTTTTTCTCGCTTTTTGTCATTTATATCGAAAAACCAGAATACCAAAACTCTTTAAAAAAAATCAAACCCTTCTGCATCTTCTGTCTATTTTGAAAGATCACATAATAATAAAAAACATAAGCAGGTACAGGTGCAGGGTTTCATGACAGACTCCTCAGTGAGTTACTCACATCACACAACTATCACACCTAGAAGTCTCACATGATGAGGCTACTCAGGTCATGAGGGTTGTGGTGTTGTTTAGATGAGGTTCAACCTTAGTTGCAGCATCCTTTTAAGATTATGCAGCATAGGAACAAGATGGATGAAGCTATGGGTTTGCTATCCATGCACATTTCAAATAGTCTTTTGTTTCACCTTGATGCTTTGCTCACTTCTCAAGCTATGTGGTAGAAGTTTGAGACACTGTTTGGGGCCATTAATGAGTTATGCACATTATAGATTGAGGCAGAGATGAATTCAATGTTACTTGAATCATTTCCCACTATTGAGGATTTTTTGAACAAATTCAAAACTATTCACATTATTTTATAGGGTTGTGGCAAGAATAATTCAGACACAGACTACATTTTGATCCTTTCAAAGCGTCATGGTTCATTTCAAATATTTGCTTCTTCCTTCTATTCCACCATGGATGGTCTGGGTGTCAGTTTTACCATGCCTACCTTTGATGTGTTTTGTGAGCATTTGTCTCATGAGAAGTCACACCTTTCTAAGATGGATATGCTCTCAGGATCAAAGAACAAAGAATTGGTTACTTTGTCATCTAAGGAGAAACAGAAGCAGAAACCAAAGCCCAAGAAATATTTTGCAGGCAGTGAGCATTCCTCCAAACCTCCTCCTAAGTCTGATTCTAAACCACCACTTAATCCAAAACATGAGAAATCTTTGAATTCTAGTGAGTCTTCCTCCAAGACTAAGCACAAATCAGGAAAAACTTGTAGCTTCTATGGCAAGGGAGGACATCTAGTTTCCAAGTGTTGGAAACGATTAGAGTCTTTAGAGGAAGCAATGTAGCAGCATAACATCTCCTCACCTCAATCATCTTCTCCTTCCACAAGGAAAGGCCATGCTCTCACTGCTCGAACATCAACCTATGGGTCCACTTGGATTTTAGATTCTAGTGCTTCTCACCATATGAATCACAATGAGTATTTGGTCACTTCTCTTGCCTCTTGTGGTACTTCACAGATTGCAGTGGGTGACTCTTCATAGATTTCAATCTTGGGTTCAGGTTCTATCTCTTTGGATGGGGGCACTCTACAGGATGTTCTGGTTGTTCCTGACATCTTGACGAACCTCCTATCCATTTATCAGATTTCCCATTCTGGCTCTGGTAAGACAGTTGAGTTCTCACCACATGATGTGGTTATTTGGGAGCTCCATGACTCTGATCTGGTTGTGGCTACTTGGAGTGTTGATACTACATCTCATATTTATAGATTTGATGGATTTGAGCCTTTTGAGGGTATAGGTTCCACTCTTATAGCACATGCAGATTTGGTGAGTAAGCTTTGGCATGAGCGTTTGGGCCATGTCAATTACAAATATCTTTAGTAGATGATTACACAGGCACTTGTTCTTGGTCTTCTACATATTTCCTGCATAGATGGTGTTTTTATGGTTGTGTGCCTGACAAGCATCACAGGGATCCCTTTCTGAAAGAAAGCACCACTCGTGCTTTGGCACCCTTAGAGTTGATTCATAGTGACCTCATGTCATTTTCCACTCCTTTTTCTAGGGCCAAGTATGTACTCACATTCATTGATGACTTCTCAAGATGCACATGGGTGTACTTTCTTAAGTGCATGTCTGATGTCTTTGATTCATTCTGAATCTTCAAGATATTTGTAGAGAAGCAGTTTGGCCTTTCTATTCAGCGGATATGTATAGATAATGGGGGGGAATTATGTGAATCAAGCTTTCATATATTTTTGCACTGAGCATGGTTTGTAGCATCAGTTTACTGTTCCCTACACCCCTCAACAAAATGGTGTCACTCAGAGAAATAACAGGGATTTACGGGAGATGGAAAATTGTATGATTCAGTCCAGGTCCATGGATTCATCTTTTTGGGCTAAGGTATTTAATTGTGCCAACTATATTCAGAATCGGATGCCTCACAAGGAGATTCAACATATGACTCCTAAGGAGGCGTGGTCTCATGAAAACCCTGATGTTTCATCCTCCCAAGTATTTGGTAGTCAGGCATGGGAATTTATTCTTGATGCTCAGAGGAGAGCCATAGAGTGGAAGAGTTGACCCCTCATTTTTGTCAGCTACTGTGAGGATGTTAAGGTGTATAGGTTGTTTGATCCTGATTCCAGAGAGGTCCTGTTTCGATGGGATGTCCAGTTTGTTGAGCACCTTCCCATAGTTTATACCCTGTCTCTAGTGTCTACTTCACTATCTACTCCTCCTACTGCAGATCTTTAGGATTATGTTGATGATCCCCCATCTTCATCTCCACTTGCTCCACCTCAGATTCCCAAATGGGCTCACTTTATTGTTGAGGCAGCAGGATCTATGGCAGGTGATCCTTCAGACACTTATCGCACCTGTTCTCATATTGCGGGTTCTAGTCTTTTGAGTCATGCTCTTTTAGAGGCAACAGGTCACCCTGAGTGGGATAGTGCTATGGAGGAGTATTCTTCTTTGATGAGGAACAATACTTGGGATCTTTGTCCTCTTCCTAAGGGCAGAAAGATGGTTTGGTGTAGATGGTTGTATCACACCAAGTATTTTGTTAATGGTTCTATTGATAAGTACAAATCACATCTTGTTGTGAATGGTTTCTCCTAGGTTGAGGGTATTGATTACTCTAAGACATTTTCCCTTGTCGCCAAGATGAATTCTATTCACTTTGTACTATCACTTGCAACTTCTAGGGGATGGCCCATTTTTCAAATGGATGTGAAGACTACTTTCTTGCATGGCGACCTATAGGAGGAGATCTATATGGAGCAGCCTCAGGGATTTGTGTAGGATGCTTCTTTGGTTTTTTGACTTCGATGTTCATTATATGGTCTCAAATAGGCCCTTCGGGCTTGGTATGAGAAGATGGACTCTTTTTTGCTCTCCACTGGTTTCACACACTGTCATTCTGATCACACCATCTATATTCAAAATCTTGAGGGTGAGATCCTAATTCTTATGCTATATTTTGATGATCTCCTCATCACAGGTAGCTCATCCTCTATGATTCAGCATGCTCAGCAAGCTTTAATGGAGCAGTTTGAGATGACAAATCTTGGTCTTCTGCACTATTTTCTTGGTCTTTAGGTGGTTCAGTCTTCTGATGGGATCTCCATTTACCAGTAGAAGTATGCTCTTGATATTCTTCAATGCTTTGGCATGCTTGATTGCAAGCTTGTCCCCGCAACTTTTTAGTCAAGGGTTGTTTTGATTACTCCTTGCCCCACTCCTTGAGTAGATTCTACACTTTACAGGCAGTTGGTTGGCAATTTTTTGTACCTGAATCATACTCATCCTGATCTCTCCTTTGCAGTTGGCCTTGTCTCTTGATTCTCCCATGATCCTCATGAGAGTCATTGGAAAGCTGCGAAACATATTTTGAGGTACATTAGGGCACCAATTCTTATGGAATTCACTACACATCAAGGGATCCTCACATTGTTGGCTACACTGACTCAGATTGGGTTGGTGATGTCAATGATCAGAAGTCTACTTTTGTCTTTGTTTTATGTCTTGGATCTGGTCCTATCACATGGTCTTGCAAGAAGCAGAATGCTCATGCATTATCATCTATAGAGGCTGAGCACTGAGCTGTTGTGCTTGCTAGTCAGGAGATTTTATGGCTTGGACAGTTGATGACTGAGTTTGGTTTTCCTCTTGATAGTCCCACTATTCTTTGGTGTGACAATCAGAGTGCTATAAACATTTCTCGCAACCTGGTGGACCATCAGCAGATGAAGCACATTAAGCTTCATATGCATTTCATTAGACAGTTGATTCAGGATGGTTCTCTCATCTTGGAGTATATTCCCATTACCAAACAGATTGTTGACATCTTCACGAAGCTTTTTGCATCACCACGCTATCTTCAATTGCGCTCTATGCTTGGGGTGAAGGAAGTTATCCTTGGGGGGTCTTTATGAGGCCTTCCTTCCTTCATGTTTCTTTTAGCATGTTCTTCTATCTCTTTTTGGAGAGAAGTTTTTCTCCACTAGGTTTTCTCCTTTTCTCCATTTCATAGAGATTTCCTTGTACTTGGGTACCTGATCTAGCCTTTTTGTCGAGACCCATTGTTGTTTGATTAGCTTCTTCTAGGTTTTAGCTTCTCCCTAAGTGTAGCTTAAGGGGGGGTGTTAGAGTAATTGGTTATTTACTTGATTAATTGAACAATATTTGTTTAATTAATTAAGTTCCCTTTATCTCTTTTACACTTAAGCTAACATTAGGTGCATAATAACTAATTATTTTATTAATTATTAATGTGAAAGCCTAGGGTTTTCATTTTTAGGGTTTTTTGACCTATGTGTGGTTGAAATATTTATTTTGTATCATTAATTCTTTTCACACATTTGTGAATATAGAGCTCCACATCTTTGAACATTTTTCATTGTTCTCTTTGTTGCTTCTCTTTGCTTCTCCTTGTAACAAGTATTGTTTGCTTGCAGAGGTCACTAGGCTACTATGAAGTTGTATTTCCTCAAATTCTACACTAAAGAATAGACATTCATATAAATAAAAGAAGAAAACAACACAGACTAACAATCTTACTAAATACATGAAAAACAAAAAGACCGAATTGATTTGGCACAGTTTGGAGTCTTCAAATTTAATAAAATTATTACAAAGGATTTTCCCAATGCTCGGAAGTTTTTTGCAACTTAACAACCAATAAAAGAGAAAAGGGCTACATAAATAGGCCATTCCACCACCTAAATCACATTAGAGAATGAAATCCATGAGCAAGGATCAATGGCCCAGATCACCTCGAGCCGCCATAGCAAACATCAATCGCCCAGGAGCATGCCAACAAAGCCACTATAGGGAACAAAAAACCACACAATAGTAGAAATGAACACGCAGTGCCACAAAGAAAACATGGCAGCAGGTGAGTACAAAAGGTGCAACAACAATTCCAAGGTAACCGACATTGCAGTAACTACCATGTGTCATGTTGAGGAGGCCTAGAAAAAAGATGAAGGGATGCCCAACGAAGAGCTCTGAGAGGGAGCCGCATGGAGCATGCCAAGCAAAATAAAGTGCAAGGCGGCCACAATTCGGAAAGCAGATAGAGAAATCTGCACATCATGTAGACAGATATCAGCCAAAGCAAAGGGAAAGGGAAAAATAGAAAGCCTCGAGAGGAAACCACATGGCACACACTGAAGGTAGTGAGCAATTTAACGGTAAGGCGCAGCCACAAAGATAAAAAATAAAAACTGTGAAGGTTTAGCAATTTATTGTGAAACAATACACTCCATTTATTTCATGTGATTTTTCATTTGAGGATGGAGTTTCAAGAAAGAGCAATATTTGGTTTTTAATGTAAAGAGTGAATTTCAAGAAATTTCATAAAATGAAGTTCAAAGTTTCAAAAGAGGGATTACAAAGGATGTTGGAGGATGAAATATTTAGAACGAATGCTTGTTGGTATTTTTATTCCTTCCATAGAGGACATGGTATTTCCATTATGGTTTATTGTGTTTTGGCCACTACAATTTTAAAAGGAAATGTGAAGAATGTCAAGTTTGTGCCAAAGGATTTTTAGGGGTTTATTAACTTCTAATAAAAAATGTTTTTGTTTATCTCTTGGAAATTTAGAGTATCATGGAATGAATTTTTCTTCTGTATTATTAATCTTCTTCTATATTATTAATATTCTTCTATATTTTGGATCCTATATGCCAATCCAAGAGGCTGAAAATGTCTACTCACCAGTTGAGGTAACATTTGGGTCTCTGATTATGCATTTTCATGTTATATATTTCAACAATATTAAGGATAATGAAAGATACTTTTCTAGAAGATGTATTGGTTTTGATATTTATTATAAAGGATTTAATAAACATACCAATGAAAACAAGAAATAAACCTTAAAAATTAGAAAATGTTTCAAAATTCTAAAATTCAAGTTGCCAAAAGACAATGCACTTCTAGCTAGAAATCCAAGACACTATTTGTATTGTAGTGGAAGATTATTTTAGAAGTTTCTAAAGGTGGAAGATATCAAGCATGCTAGTAAGTTTTATAACATGGTTTAACATTTCATAAAATTATTTTCTACTTTCATGTTGAAAATTTTATATGAAGATCAAATTGTGCTTGTGAAAGGTTTCAAAAAGTGCAGAGTCTTCCATAAGAAGGGTCTTTGTGTTGAAATATCAATATTTGGAGTTTTGTGGAGTTTGGAATGCTGCTATGTGATGAGATTTTATATTCTTCATATTTTCCATTACTATTCCAAATCAAATCCCAAATTTGTATCAAGCATTTTTCAAACAGAGGTAAGATTGGTAGTAGTTTTTGATATATCCTACGGGAAGTGTCTCCATGATTCCAAGGTAATGAAGGAAGTGTCTCCATGAAAGTTGGGGGGAGAGAAGAGTGGAGTTAATGTCACTTGGCTCAATGCACAAGGACATGTAAGAGGAGTGAATGCCTTGTTGGAAGTACCCATCCACTTGCATTTTTTGAATTCAAACTTGAGGGAATATTCCCTTTTGATGCCATGTGAAGGAAAATGAGGAATTATATAAATGAAAGTAATTGATTTATTATGCAAGTTGCATTCTCTAGAGGATTTTAATAAGATGGATTAACTTAATCAAGATTTTGATTAATTTAATGAAGGATTAGATGATTTGACAATTTTGACTTAAATTGATGAATTTATTTAAATTAGAATTGAGAGGAAATGATTAATTAAAAAAATGATTTGATTTATTTAATTAAGGAGGAATATGTTAGATTAAATCAAATAAGGTTTAATTTATTTAATTTAATAAGAGGACTTTAGAGATTTTAATCAAATAAAATGATTTATTAAACAAAAATGTAAGGTTAATTAAATTAAATTGATTAATTTAATCACTAGAGGAGGAAGACTTAATCAAATAAATAATGATTTCTTAAATTAAGAGACAAAATATGATGAAATGTTGAGAATGTGATTTAGGAGGAAATGTCATTAGTAATCAGGATCAAGTGTACCTGTTGGTGTAATTAAATGTTTTGTACCTTGTCTTAGGTCATAATTACACCTTAGTTAAGTTTACTTAGGGACCACATAGGAGTTGTTGGAGAATTTCCACCTTTGGTGGACTTATCTTCTTATTACTTTATCACTTCCACCTTTCATGGACATATCATGTGATTAGGTTTCCACCTTTTGTGGTAGATCCACTATTTGTGGTGGTTATCACATTATCACCTTTCCACTTTAGGTGGAGTGATAGCTTTTTATTGTTGTCTCATGTCATAAGATTACGACACTTGTCATAATCTTATGCACTCCTATGTTCTCACCTTGGCTATATAACCAAGGGGTCTCTACTATATTTATATACAAATTTGATATCTATTATCATTGACATTGAATACAGTTTATTCTTGTCACATTATTGTCTCTCTTCTTTGTGCTTTTTATTTGGTCCATAGATCTTGGCATCCATAACCAATTCTAACAGTACCAAATCGAGAATGTACATTTTCCATGCCTACATTTTTCCCCTCTTTGAAGCAATGTACTTGTTGCATTGATTCAAAGAATAAACTGTTGTGATCAAAGTTCAAAATTTTACAATTTTTTCAGATGCCCTACTACTGCTCCAGTGGAAGAATTATGCTAGTATATTGCCCCCTCGACAGATCGAGCAGAAAATGTTTGATTTTCCGATCAAGATCACGATAAAATGTGAGAGGAGTGGTTCCATTGATCAAAGGATTAAAGATAATTCTTTGATGTAGACAATTTTGATGATGTATAGACAGTCATCGGTCATGGGTAGCCTCGTGTATATTTTGATACAATACACCGATTTTAGATAGAAATGTTAGTAAAGATAGAAGAATAAGAAGAATAAGAAGAATAAGATGGACGGCAGGAGGATCCAACACAAGTTCACATTATTAACAATGATTATGATGATTTTCTTACTAGGAGTTAGGATTTTCAAAGGGCTAATTACTTTATGTTTGATAACACATAGGTACGATGCATCAAGGTATAAAGGACTGGGATGGCGTTGTACCTAGTGTGATGGACTTTGAATTGATAATCAGATAGGAGTATTCTTATTCACATTTGACATACGAAAACCTTGTTAGGACGGACCTAACAAACCAAGTACTTGCCAAGTTATTTTAGAAGAGTATCCAACAAGCACGATAAATAAAAAAGATAATGATCATTGCCCCATTCCTTTCTCTCTAAACTTGTTTTGTGTAGGCATCATCGAGAGGTCCTTGGAATGAGCGCAAAATAAGATAAGTCAAAAAGATCAAAATAAAGTAAACAAACAAGCTAATGTTCTTCATACGCTAGCCAAGACTAACTACTATGGGGTACCTGATGCTTATGTCCATCGTGGCAAGGATATATCCTAGGACATGTAGTGATCAGGGTTTTGGTGAGACTGATTGGGTGATAAGCTATTAATAATCTGGGTTGATCAACTTGGTTTCTTACTGACTTAGACTTTGAATTAGGTGTTCACTTTGGAACCTGCTAGACTTTCTTTTGATTGCTTCACCAAAGGGTGAAGGCAATGACTGATTTATTAGGAATGATGAAAATCGCAGGTGAAAGCAAGATGAGATGGATGCACCATTTTGGGTTTTTAGATATTTTGAGGCTATTTCTAGTATTTTGAGATGTTTTACAAATGTTTTTGAATTTTTGATGGATTTTTCAAATGTTTTTAAATTTTTGCATGATTTTGACAATTTGGAGGTGGATGTGTATGACAATATCAGTGCTTTGTTTTGGGATTTTGTTGAAAACCGAGCTTAATTTTGATCGATCGGATTGATGGATTGATAGTTTGACTAAGTGTGTTAAATTCAAACAAAAGTGATAATGCACTTGTAAACTCTAGGAAGTTTTGTTATCCTAGAGTAAACTCATACACAAGAGGGTAGTTTGACTAAGTGTGGTAAGTCAAATGAGGTGATTATGGATTGCATAATTTGACTAAGCGTGTTAATTCAAACAATGTTATGATTGGATTCGATTGATCAAGATTGATGAAGCTTGATTTGGAACAAATTTGTTTTGATGATTCGATGTGACATTGAAGTACACATTAGATGCGACTGATATTAATTGTTTGGATCGATGTTCAATGGATGATAAAGCTTGATAAGGAATGTCTTCCTGTAAAAATATGACATGGGCTAGTGACTTGGATTTTGGCTCACAAATGCTTCACCAATTTTATTTCACATTTGAAAATGTTCGGATCACCACTTAAGTTGGAGGATATATATCTAGATTTATTCTCGAAGCAAGATGCACATATCTGCCCCCAGTGTCTAGTAGTGTATGGAAGGCCACAGATGGATTCTTGGATAGGTGTATGGATGGATGGATATGTTAAGCATGTAAAGGATGCCAAGGATTATCTTGCAATAGGATAAGGGGTTAAGAGGTTCAAGTAGTGGATGTGCATTTGGATAGTGTTTCATGGCTCAAATAACAATGGGTGGGATGAGATCAATGAAAATGACCCGTTTTAATATGTTTACCATAAGCAAGTGTAAAGTGTGCACCAAACTTTTATCAAGATCAAGATATCTTTGGAGTATGGATGAAAATGGATTGGATAAATGGTTCGTGGATGAATGGATTTATTATGGATGGAATGTTGGCTTTATTATGGATGTGATAAGATGCTTTCTCCTAAAATGGCGCACGTGAATGATCGATTCTAGACATGATGCCTATTTGCCAAGTTTTAATCATGGTACCTATCCAAAGTGTTGCCCATGCGGTTTTCACTAGAGGACGATTTTTTTCTTTGCTTTTTATTTTCAATCCTTTTTCTGATTTTTTTTTTTTTTGGATTTTTATATTTTTATATGTTTTTGTATTTTTTTGAGAGATTTTAAGCTGATATTGAATCATCTAGTACTATCGACATTGATGCTTCTATCATAATGTGCCATTGATATCCTTCTTGAAGAAGTTGCTTTGCCAAGATACATCCACTTGATTGCAACTTTTGAGATCTTTGATCTGCTTTGTTGATATTGGAGTTAACTCTATCTTTGTGTGCACATCCCAATAGAGTGCCTTCCAAATCCTTATGATGAAGGGTTGCTGCCAATACATGGTCAATGTGACAACTGGATATCATGTGTGGAGGAGTGGATGTCAGAGTGTGTTTAGGTATAAACTATGGATTGTTTGATAGTTTGGAACCTTTGACTCTCCAAACTTGGGAAGGTGAACAATGATGGGCGGATATGGAAGTGTGCATAGAATTAGGACCAACTGCTTGATACACTTTGTATGTTGCTTGAAAAACCTATTTTTTCCTTTGTGGAAATATTTTATGGATACTTGCCCCTTTTTTATTTTTCCCCATAGTTTCTTTGACTAATGGAGTTTGATAGGGATAATATTTTTTTGTATTCTTTGGCATCCATACATATTTGATTTGTCTGATATGCTTCTTAGCTTCTTTTCCTTTGATGTTGTTCTTAATGCTTTGATTCCAAGCTCTCTTTTGGTGGTGGTCCCAATTCATGGATGGGGTGATGGTTGGATGAAGATTCATGATACTGTGGGTTGTAGTATTGACATTGGTTTCATCATAAGGATTCTTCATGCTCCCTATATTGACATTTTCTCAAGAAAAAGTTGCCCCCAATTTTGTGGAAGTATCGTTGATATGTTGAGATCCCTTGATTGTTGAATAACCAAGGCCTTTATGCTTGGATTGCCAATAATTTGCATTGGTTCCAAGATACCTTGTTCATGTAGGCCTAATCCTCTACCCTAATAATTCATTCGTTAAAACATTTTATTTGCAATAGGATATGATTTACAGGTTGGAAACAAGGTTCTACTCCTTTTCTCTATGGTGGATCTTCAAAAGTGACAACTTCTTTATTGGCAAGATAGATTTCCCTAAGAAAGGTAAGTGATCCAACTTTATAAGTGATAGGATCCTCCATATGTGGGATGAATTCCTGATTGGTATCTTTAGCTTGATTTTGTGAGATATTAGATTGTAGTGCTTCTTCAAGAAGTGTTGATGCTTTACTTTCCTTGTAAAATTCTTCCTCATGATTCATTCTTGATATGATTTTAGATGATGTTTCTGATTCACAACTTTTGTAGAAGCGTTCTTCATGACCCACTTCTGACATGTCTCTAGATTTATCTATATCTTGATCATGTACATAAATGTTAAGAGTAGGAGAATCTTGTTCCTTGGTAATGATGTCAAGAGTATGAGACTCTTTTTTTGAATGAATATCATCTACGTGTCCATCCAAAGAAAGCATCTTATGGGTAGATGGAGGAGTATGTGATATATTGATATGATCCTTATTTGTGATATCTTGTATAGATAGGAGAGTTTCCATTACCTCATTTTAGTATCTTGGAGATACAAATTCTTGATCTCAAATGATTTCAGAATTGCTTTCGACATGCTTTGGATCAAGTTCTTGACATGGGTCAATTTCAATTAATGGATTGGTTTCTTGGATATCTTCATTAGGCATAGGATTTCACTCAAATTTCATGAGGTCAGAGGATGTCCATATGTTTTGGAAAGGATCATTGCTAGACCTTGGTGAAATATGTAGATCATGTTTTGGAATAAATTCTTGAGATATGTCCTCTAACTCATTAGGTGATGTAGAGGCATTTTCAACATGATCATTGGTTGAGGGATCTTGGTTTATGTCATTAGGATCAAATAACATCAAAACTCCTTGAAATAGATCTTTGTAGGAGGGGTCTTGATTATGACTAAAAAATGGCTCTTGATGTATGTTGATTTCATCATCAGATGAGGTGGAAACATCTTCAAGGTGTTCCTCGATGGATAGATCTTGATTATTGTTTTCAAAAATTGTGGTGGGAGTTTGTTGCAAGCTTTTCTGAGGGATTAATTCATGTATTTTTTTGTTGATCCAACAATTCTTATTTTTGGTCATGTTGTTGTTGTTCCAACAAATCTTGTTGTTGGTCTTGTTGCTGATGTGCCAACAAAACTTGTTGTTGGTCTAGTTGTTGTTGTGCCAACAAAGCTTTTTGTTGGGATCCTTGTTGTGCTACTTGTTGATGGACTTTTTCATGAATTTCTTGCAATAGTGATTAGAATTGTGCTTGTGTCTTCTGATCTTGGTGTTGGGCTTGAGCTTGAGCTTGTGCTTGTTGGGCTACTTGTGCATCTTGTTGGGCAACTAATTATGCAGTTTGTTGGTTTTGGAGTGCCTTTTGGCAGGAAGCTTATCAAGCAGCTTGCAACATGATGGAGAATGATTTTTTCATGTTGTGTTTTGGTGGTGGTGGTGGTGGATTGGGAATGGTGTTGATTGTTGGAGTTTCTTGGATGGTTGCCATCTGTTGTTGAGATATCGATGGAAAAATGGGAGGATTTGATATGATGCTTTGGTTTATGATTGGAGTGTTGCTAAGATTTGATTGATTGATGGTTGGTAAAGGGAGAAGGCTCATGCCTTGATTGTTTGGTTGATAGATTTGTATGTTTTGACTTTGATTTAAATCTACCAAAGGAAAAGATGTTCCAAAATTTAGATTGGGCATGCTCAAATTTGTACCATTGATGTTTGGAGGAGATAATGATCCCATGTATGGATTGTACAAATGCAAGTTTTGAAAATCAATTAGCATTGTGAGACTTGGACAGTTTGGTTGAATTGAATTACTCATGATGGATGAATCAAGTTTATATTCCAAGATACTCTTATGTTTTGACCTTATTGACCTCCAAGGGGATTAGGAAAAATGATGAGATGAAGGATGAAAGGGGTGAATGATATGGTTGTTTTGAACTTTTAGGAGCTTTGGATCAATGCTAGACTTTAGAACTTGATTTGATTTGATTTTGATTGGGGATATTTTGAATAAGTTTGTTAAGTCAAACAAGATGATAATTCACTTGTAAACCCTAGGAAGTTGTGTTATTCTAGTGAAAACTTGCACAAGAGAATGAATTGGCTAAGTGTGTTAAGCCAATAAAAATGATGATGAACTTGTAAACTCTAGGAAGTTGTGTTATCCTAGAGTAAACCTGCACACACGAGGATAATTTGGCTAGGTGTGTTAAGCCAAATAAGGTAATGTTGATTTTTCCTAAAAGTCTAGCATAAGTGATGTTTTCCAAGGTTCCAAAAGTTGTTGGTGAGATTGAATTTTGATTGATGCTTGAGGGATGGGTGAGAGTGATGAATTGATCCTAGATGAACCCAAGAGGACTTACTTACAGGACCAAGGTATTGAAGAACATGCTTTTCCCTAAGAGTGGTTCACACCAAAAGACCAATGTTTGCATGAAAACCAAATGACTCAAAAGGGACCAAGCACATGTGTGGTGTTCAATTGATTTAACTTCTCTTAATGAGCTCCTTTTACCACAAAAATTCTCTTGATTGGATTTTCAAACTGAATTTCCAATGTCCTAATCTTCTTTCATCCCACAAATTGCATTATGTGGAAATCAAGGAAATCACGACAAAGGTTTTCCTAAGTTGAATTTGGGAGAAATAAATGATGACTAAACCCAAGCACTTAGAAAACACTAAGGATGTAATCCCTAGGGCAAGCAAGAGCACTTGAATTCATCAAAGGTATTTTCTTCCTCTAAGGGGTTTGAAATTTCAAAGCTTTTGTGAATGGTTGTTTCTCAATGTTTTAGAACCAAGCAAAGTGTCTCAATAACATGCACAACCCTAGGCTGAAAAGAAAGTATTTGTTGGGTTCCCACTGGGATAAATATAGCTGCACATATTCTATGTGGATGACTAGATGCTTGAAAAAACTAAGTCCCCTCCATGACACACACTTCTCGGGTCAGCCAAACATCAATACCCATGAATCTCCCATTGCATACTTATCATCTCTACAAAAAAACTACATGTATAACATGGGGTGGCTTCAAAGGACATGACCTGTTGCACCAAAAAATAGATAAGATTTGGCCTTTTCTAAACAAGAGGTTTTAATTCAGGCATTTTGTTCTTGGGGGACTATCCATGTGGCAAGATACCATTGTTGCCCTTCTCGTCGAAATAATCCTCGTGATTCTTGAACTTTCCTCAAGAATCCACACTTATATACTGGTTGGAAGTCGCTTGGCTTTAGCATGTTCCCGGTTGGGTTGTTCCCTTGGGTGAGTAATTTTTCCCACAAGGCATAACTACTAAGATAAATAATAGCAAGCTAGAATATCCTGTAGTTCAATCAACCTTCATTGAAAAACAAAGGGAGAACACTTGCAATATACCATGCTCACACTCACATGTTTGGTTCAATTTTAATTCCAAAAATGAAATGTGGAGGAAATATTTTATGCAAATTAATGTCACCAAAAAGACTTTTGATTCTCAAGATCATCATGAAGTGTGAGAGAAGCGCATACACCTTTTTAAATGAAATTACTTTGCGAAAAAGATTACAAGGCACAAAAGCACATGTTTATTTTAAATCCCTCAAAGAAATAATGAGTTCTTTTTAAGCACAAAAGGAAATGTGAGATTTTCCTTGTTCAATTTTTTTCCTCAAACCAAATCTAGTAAGTTGTTCTAAATTTATTTTTAAGCCCTTTGTTGCAAAATTTGAAAGAGAATTTATTTGTTCTTTTTAGGACCCAAATGAAATTTTAGTGTCCTAAGAGCATGAAAGTAAACAAATTCATTAGAAATGGATTATAAGTTCTCCCAAAGTGTTTAAAAACACTTGATACAATGATATGATAAATTCATAAAGAACCCTTGGCCTTCATTTTCCTTCCTTCACGTTTGATCAAAAAAATTCCTTTTTAGGCAAATTTCAACAATTTTTAAATTTTTCCATTTTTTTGTAATTTTGTATTTATGACTTTGAGAGTCCTATGTTTTTCCAAAAAATTTATAAAACTAATATGGGATGAATTTCCAACTAACATACTAAATTTGAAACATGGACTTTGAGTTATTAATAAAAACAACTTTCAAATACCTAGGAAAAAACTTTAAAATGTCATTTTGAGGGCCAAGATGAAAATTCCAAGCCCCGAAAATGTGCCAAGATAACCTCTTAAGGAAAACTCCTGTAAAATTTTAGAAAAAATCCATATCCGAGTCAAAAGTTATGACCTCGGGAAGTTATTGTATCATAAAAAAATGTAAAAAAGTCAAAAATCTATAGGTGCGGTGTAGCTAGCAAATGCAACGTAGTTTGGAATAGAAGTGGCATTATATAGCACAGTGCATTTGATTGGGTGTGGCACTCTGCAGAAACAGAGACCGCGGGTGCGACACAATTTGGTCACATGACGCAGTTTGTGAGGCGACAAACTTTGAAAATTTGAAATTTCTAGGTGGGAAAGCTAGTGTGGCATAGTTTGGATTAAGTGAGGTGCAATATAGTGTCGTGCCTTTGAAAGTGGAGTGATATAGTGCCGCAGGACTATGTGTGGCGCAATTAAGAATTTTGAAAATTTGCAGGCGAGAAAGCAGGTGTGGCGCAGTTTACAAATTTTGTGTGGTTCGATATAGTGTCGTGCCTCTGAAAGTGGTGCAATATAGCGTCACACCTCTGAAAGAGGCACAATATAGCATCACAGAACTGTGTGCAGCACAGTTTTCCTATGTATAAAAAAAATGTTAAAAAAAAACACATAAATGTTGAAAAACATGATGAAATCCTTGAGATTTTCCCTCCTTCCAGTGCCAAAATGTGAACCCTAACTTGATACCTGCATAAACAAAGAAAACAATCACAATATTAGATCAAATGCAAGGTAAAACAAGGATTCCAAATGAAATCCATTTACCAAACTTAAAATAGGAAAATGAAGAAAAGATGAACAAAGAAAGCAATGAAATCCTAATTAAGTATGCAAACTCTTGATCCCATGGGGGAGATTGTGCCAATTGATGTGTCAAAATCAACCCTTTCCCAACTCCTTTCTAAGCTTTGATGATTTGATCCACTTTGTTGATGAAGAACAAGATGAGTTCTTGAAAAAACCTGCAATAACCTAGCTAAGATCTTGCATTGAGGATGAAGTTGAGTAGAGTAAGTTTACTCAAGTTGTGGATGATCGAATGAGAGGAAGAGTCTCTCATTTATAGATTTCCAAAATGGAAGAAATAGTGAAATTGAGCAATGTGGGATCATTCAACATCCAATGGCCAAGTGCCATTTGTCAAGATGTGAATGGTTGAAGGAATGAGCACATTTTGGTCAATGTGCCAAAGAGGGAGAGGTTTGAAATTCGAATTTGAAAGTTGGGGGGAGAGAAGAGTGGAGTTAATGTCACTCGGCTCAATGCACAAGGACATGTAAGAGGAGTGAATGCCTTGTTGGAAGTACCCATCCACTTGCATTTTTTGAATTCAAACTTGAGGGAATGTTCCCTTTTGATGCCATGTGATGGAAAATAGAGAATTAAATAAATCAAAGTAATTGATTTATTGTGCAAGTTGTATTCTCTAGAGGATTTTAGTGAGAGGGATTAACGTAATTGAGATTTTGATTAATTTAATGAAGGATTAGATGATTTGACAATTTTGACTTAAATTGATGAATTTATTTAAATCATAATTGAGAGGAAATGATTAATTAAATAAATGATTTGATTTATTTAACTATGGAGGAATATGTTAGATAAAATCAAATAAGGTTTAATTTATTTAATTTAATAAGAGGACTTTAGAGATTTTAATCAAATAAAATGATTTATTAAACATAAATGTAAGGTTAATTAAATTAAATTGATTAATTTAATCACTAGAGGAGGAAGACTTAATCAAAATAATTAATTATTTATTAAATTAAGAGATAGAATATGATGAAATGTTGAGAATGTGATTTAGGAGGAAATGTCGTTAGTAATCAGGATCAAGTGTACTAGATCGAGAATGTACATTTTCCATGTCTACAATTGGTATCCACTATTATGAAGACTATATTTTTTGTTTCAACCATCATCTTAGCTGTATAAAACAAATTTATGTCTTTGATAATGGTTGTAAGATATTTTTGTATAGTTTTCTTGGTGACAGTGCTCAAACACAAATTTGGGAAGGAGTTGAGAGGAGGAGGTTATTGATTGCAAAAATTGTAAGTAGAAATATTAAACATTAGGTAATATGAAGTAAGAGGTTTCATATTTAAATTCATATCCAAAAAATTAGTGAGCATAGGTATATCCTTCAAGAAATTATCAAGATGTTTGAGAGGAAAGTACAACGATTCACAAGTATAGGATCACAATCTAGTTTGTAGTATGCACTATTTGGTTATTTTGGGTATCATGATTTTGGAGCATCATTGTTGCAATTGATTGATTACAAGAAATTTTTGGAAGGGATGACTTGTAATGTCCCTTTTCTTGAAATTTCTAAAAATAGAAAATTACTATTTTTAGTAATCTAGGTTTCCAAAAATAGAAAGGCAAGTCCTACAGCAGAATCGGGAAAGTTGTTTTCTCAAGGTAAATTAATTAAGATAATTTGGTAGGTTTATTTTCAAAGTTTTATGAAAAAATTAATTGAGCCAATTTAGGTGTGGCTTTTTGGAAAAAGGAAAAATGGATTTTTATTGGCTTATGAAGTGTGCAAGAAATGTAAATATTTAATTATTTCACTTGGTTGCACTTGTTTTTTTCTTTTACACCTAGCATCAAAGGTTACATGCACTACATGAAAAATTGAATCTCTTCTTGGTTGTTATTTTTGGTTCCCTAACTAAGAAATTGAATATTTTTCAATAAAACATGAATTTGGGCTTCATTTTGGGGGATTCTTGTTGCAGATTTTGGCTGGGAGATTGCTCTACCTACAAAGGTTCATAAACCATTGTGGGAATAATATATAAGGATAGAAAAAAAAGGATATTTAGATTCAAGTATAGTTTCTTTGAGGGTCTACATGCATGACTTCACACAGGATTTGAATTGGTGCTGAAAGATGGCTTTTATGTGGATTTTTGGTTGAGTTGTTTGGCAATGTTGTGTTCTAGAATGCTCAAATTTGGAATAGTTATAAATTGATTTTGTTATAAGTTTGGTGGTTATTTTATTAGATTCTATTCATTTATTTATGCTTCCTAAACTCTATTTAGAGTGCTGATGATTTTGTAATAGAAGATATAGTGTTTTGGTTGCTATTTGTGGGTTTATTTTCCCTTTCTCATTGTACAAATTGTAGTAGGGTTTTGGGTTGTTTTTTGTTGCTGTCATGAATAGAAAAATAGTGTATTAAAAATTTAATATTATAATCAATTCATTATTTTTCTATTCGCATGATTATTTTTGATAAATTGTAAGATTATAATTGAAGTTTCATTATACCTGATTTAACTATTTGGTGTAGTTTGAAAATCTAAGGGTTTTCTTGCATTTGGATTATCAATTGGTGTTGTTGTTATTAATAGTGAATACAAATTATTTTAAAATTATTCTTGAATGTATTTTTCTATTGAGAATAACATCTTGAAGTTTGGAGTTAGATGGTGATTTGGGTTTTCAGCAGTAGCTTCCGGTTTGTAATTTCTCTTGAGTTTTGCACAACAGTTGTGCCTTGTTGTTGGATGATGTTATCAACATAAAAATGATGAATTTTCATGATTATGTCAGTGAATAAACTTTTCTCATCAGTTTTTCATCATTTAAACATAGTGTGGTTTTCTTTGGAGCAATTTAAAAGATACCCAATTTGGTAATTTATTTAGTATTTGCAAAATAATTTAATCGAGATATTATAATATTGTTTGGTTATATTCCAATAAATATTTAGGATGCGGTGTGTGGTCTCGATTACCAATTCTTAAATTTAAAACATCCTTTGCATTGGGTGATACTCTAGATTAAGAGTGCCAAAATTGTTGAATTTTAGCCTTTATGATATTTGTTAGCTTCTTAGCAACACATAGAAGCCTCCCACTAAAATCCCATGTATAATTTTGAAGAGGACTATCAAGTCTTCCTATTGTTTAGAGTGCTCTAGACAATGTTTTATGATTTAGGTTTAAATCAACACAAGCTTTCCTCAATAAACAAGATTTTCTCAAGTGATGGCTTACTAATGAGGTTGTGATTACTCTACGAGAAACTCTCTTATCTCTTTCCTTACTAGTATTTCCAATAGAATTGAGAGAATTAAATTTTTTTTTGACAATAATATTATTTTTTTCTAGCTTTTTTCTCACATGAATCTTTAATTTGGTTAGAAAAGCTCTCATTTTATGCTTCTTTAGCAATTGTACAAAAAATTGACATGGTTTAGTCAATATCTTATTGCTAAAGTATTCATTAAAAAAATTTGAAGCCCACAACTGAATGGTTCGCATTGACCTCTTTCCTTCAAGATTTTAAATTATGTTCTCACCAATTTCAAGTAACCATTTTGGGGTTCTTGAATGTCTTGGATTTGAAATTTCTCTTTCTTCATCACAAAGGTTTTGTATTCTCATGTAATTTGGTGATAGATAAGGTTTAAATGTTTCATTTTTAATCTTATCAATGTTATCAATATTTTCAATATCAATTCCAAGATTTTCATTTCTAATTTCAACATTTTCAATATCAATTTCAAAATTTTCATTTGCAATTTTAATATTTTCAAATCAATTTCAACATTTTTATTTCCAATTTCAATATGATGTTCAACATTTTCAAATTATATTTCATCTTCACTTGAAATAACATTTATAGGTGAAGACAAAGCCTCACCTTGAGTATTTGGCATACCTTGTCTTCTCTTCTTATGCCTTTCTCTATATTTTTCTTTATATGCTTCAATTTTATTTGCTATGAGTTTTATCTTACCTTTTTGTTTACACTGACTACTGCTCACCATTATACCTACGAAAAAGAGCACATAAATGATTGATATGTTGAAATTTGTGCAAAATAATGTACCAAAAGGAGAATTTTGTCTCTATCAAACATAATTCATAGGTTTTTAGATAGAAAATAATATGTGGGGACCATTGGAATGCTCAAAATGGTCCCCTTTTTGTTGTTCTATAATCCCCAAAATGAATATCTATTTAGAACGAATATAATTCCAAACAATTATCTATTCTAAATGGATATCCATTATGAATTTCATACATAGGGTGCGAGAGTTATGTCTTTATGAGGGGAAATGGATATCCTTCTATAACATATATCCATTTAGTTTAGTTTTTTTAAAATCAAAGAATACATAATATATTATTTAATATATATATTATAAATATTATATATAATATTATATAATATATACTATATGGGCATGCACACCAATATGGGGCACAAAATAGTGGCCAAATGCCCAAAAATGAGCAAAACACACTCACATTTTGAAGAAATTCAAATAACGCACACACATTATTATCAATGACGTGTATGCATTTTTATGAAAGAAAAACACGTATACATTTTTCTCAATAAAGTTATAAGAAGAAAAAGACTTCATTTTGTTCATCTGCGACCTGCATTTTTTGCAACTATTTTCCTTCCCTCATCTTTTCATAATGCAAAAATGTTTTGGACTTTGCAACCTTCCTTCACAATTCCATGTCAGAGAAGAGGTAAGTGATTTTTTTCATTAGGAAAAATGGACTATTTTTAATCAATTTCATGTTTTTTTTAATTATATAACAGATCATGTAAATGCTAAGCCAAAAGAAAACTTAAAAGATGAATTACCTAAGGAAAACCCTAGGATTCCTAACCCTCTTCCTACCCTTCCAGAAAACCCTAGACAAAACCAAGAGGATTTGTCAAGGCATATAGAGCAAAACAAATTTGCAATTCATGAATTAGTTTCAAAATTGAGGGGTTCAATATCAAAAAAGCATTACCAATCCCTTGCCTCAGCATTGGAAGCCATTTTGATTAATGTTGACACTATCAAAAATCAAATAAACCAATTTAAAACTTATAAAGAATCATTTCATTAATATTACACAAAAAAATTGTCCTATGATAATGTGAAATTTAAGAAAGACATAAGAAAATAAAGCATATGCCTTCTTTTTACGGATCTTAGAACCAATCAACCTATTCCTCCAAATTCAAAGACCTTTCCAATATATTGGTGTAGTCATGAGGAGATAAAAATAGGTTTTGGGATATGTGGTGGATGGTCTTTGACCAAAATACATGTAATAATTATGAGGTGTCACTATATTTTCCAAGAAAACTATACTATGAGTTTATCCTTCATGAAATACCCAATTAATTTGAGATGGGGGTGATTCAAGATAGAGGTGGAGACTCTACCCAAAATAGACTAGGAGATCATCAGGTAGATAACTGTACACATAGAAGAAAACTAGCACAAAGACTTGTTTATCATGTGGTAGCTCCATTAGCCATCAAGGAGAGTATGGAGGTGAAAACTCTCCACATAGTTGCTAGCCTGACATACATGATTATAGAGCATGACACACAAATATCCTATACTTTTTCCTCATAGGATGATGCAACATCTCAATCATCTAGCTCTCATATATGCACAAACTATTGTAATCTATGCTTGGGGAGATATAGTAATGCAGAGGGTGCAGATGGTTCCACCTCCCATGTGTGTTCTCTTTGTCAGTATAGATGCCATGGAAGTAGTGAGGATCATTATGGTGGTGCATTAGATGATCTGGTGATGAAAAATGAGTTATTGAATTAGGTTTATGTTGGTCAAATGTAGGTATGTTGATTTGAATTTATAACATTTTATCTATTAAATACTTAAAATTGTAAATGTAAATACATTTTTACTTATAGAATCAAATTCAACTGATGCAAACATTATGTATTTTAGGGTGCCATGCTAGAGTTTGGTACATCATCAGGCATTCTTGTACAACTTGCATAGTTGCATTTGTATCCAAGGTAAAAATTGTATAATATATCAAAATAAAATAATATTTAATTATATTCAAAATAATGTTTAATAATTTAAAATAAAAAAATTTATTGAATAGGTGGGAATGAAATCACCATCTATGACACATGCTACCATGGATTGTTATGATAATAGATTTACTTAGGTACACTATAGCATATTTAAGTTTTTTTTTGCAATTTTCAGATTTTTTGTTTATATATATTTGTGAAATTTTGAGTTTATTCTATTATTGTTTGTTTAGTTGATGAATTCATTAGAAACACCTCCTAGTATAAGAGAAAATTTGGAAGTTGGTGTAAGTGTAAAAAATTCATCCTCATGAGCTTAATTCAAGCATACGTATGAATATGTGTTTAATAATATTTGTATTGTGTGAATTGATATTAGTAGACTTATAAAAAATAATTGATAAATATATCTTTATTATGTTATAGATGGATGTAAACACCCCAATGTGAGGCCAAACATCTCATGATGATGTCAAGTGTCATAAGCAAAAATAATCAAACTAAGAGTATCTTGTAAGTGTGTTTATTATATATGTATCATTTTAAATAATATTTATAGTTTTTGAATTTTGCATAGTATCCAATTTTTCATTTTATATGTATAGGTTAAGGTAAAAGATATTGAGTGCAAGAGATTAGAAAGAAACATGGCAATGACTACTAGCAATGATCAAATTTCAATTAGTAAGGCTAAAATATGCCCAATGTTTCAAGAATAGTGTTCAATATTCATAGATGAAAACATTGTGTATTCCTATATATGGCACATAGATAACATTTTTGGTGTGGCTATATGTATCGATGGTATTTTGTAGATTGAGAGGCAATAGATTGGCCTCATAGCAATGTATGATATTTTATGCACTGTCATGATGGTATTATATCACATTTTGATCATATTTTGTGTGCCTTCATGATGGAATTGTATAAATTTTTGATGAAATATTGTATGGCCTCATGGCCTTATGGAGATCAATTTATATAAATTTTTTATGTGTAAGTAGCTTAAATGGTTTAAAATGTTCTTCTAATTTTCTTACCCCTAAGCGGTATATGTATGAATCATATCCCATATCCAAATTTTAATTTTTGAATATAATTACTATCATTTGACAACAAGTTAACTATAAATTCAAATTCATCACCTTATCAAAAAAATAAATTAATAAAGACAAAAAATTCCCAACAAAAATTGATCTAAAAGTTATATTTAGAGAGTGCAACACAATAAAGACAATAATGAATAAGTTAACAATAATGTATTGAAATTTTAAATATTATTCACCAAAATTCAAATTACCAACCATTAGATGATGAGAATATCATATGTTCAACTATCCTATAGGGTCACGCAGGATAAATCCACAATAACCTCTCTCACTTTTTCAAGACTCTAATTCTTTTGATCGTGATGGAAAGTTTTCAAATGTTGCAAAAATCGTCAAATACATTCAATGAAAAGTTGCAATGTTGTGTAAACTTTGTTCCATCCATCATATGACCAAACCAATAGTTGCAACACATTTAGGTGGGCAGGTTTGTGCTAGGAAAGTTCTTATTTTGCACCTTGTCATGTCGGATCATTCTAGACTATATTGTACCAACATTTTCTCTTAAGATCCGTAAATGCCAAAAAATGTTGAACTTTGACGAGTTGTTTCTTAGAAATTGTGGCACTTACAAATATTTTATCTAAAGGTAAATGGAGTTGTAGGGTCCCTCTACAATACCCTCTCTCATTTTTCATATGTCCAATCCATTCACCTTGGTGAAAGTTTTTCTTGTTGCTCCAAAACCATCAAATACATTCAATGAAAAGTTGCAATATTGTGTAACTTTTGTTTCATCCATAATGTAGCCAAATCAATAGTGAAAACACATTCGGGTGGGTAGGTTTATGCTAGGAGAGGTTCTATTTTTCATCCCAACATTCCAAATCATTCTAGGATATATTGTACTAACACTTTCTCTTAAGATCCCTAAATGGCAAAATGTGACAAAATTTGATGAGTTGTTCCTCAAAAACCATGACACTTACAAAAATTATATCTAAAGGTACATAGAGTTGTAGGTTCCCTCTACAATACCCTCTCTCATTTTTTATATCTCCAATCCATTTGGTTGTGGTGAAAGTTTTTCTTGTTATCCCAAAATCGTCAAATGCATTCAATAAAAAGTTGTAATGTTGCATAAATTTTGTTTTGTCCATCATGCAGCCAAAACGATAGTGCCAACACATCTGGGTGGGAATTTTTATACTAGGAAATTTCTTATTTCACATCCCAACATGCCATATCATTCTAGGCTATATTCTACCAACACTTTCTCTTAAGATCTGTAAATGCCAAAAAGTGAAATTTTTTGACGAGTTGTTTCTCATAAACCATGGCACTTACAAAAATTCTATCTAAAGGTACACGGATCTGTAGGGTCCCTCTAAAATAACCTCTCTCATTTTATCATATATCCAATCCATTTGGCCGTGGTGAAAGTCTTTCTTGGTGCCCTAAAACTGTCAAATGCATTCAATGAAAAGTTGCAATGTTGCCTAAATTTTGTTCCATCCATCGTGTGGCCAAACTAATAGTTCCAACATTTTTGGGTCGATAGGTTTATGCTATGAAAGTTCCTATTTCACACTACAACATGTTGGATCATTCTAGGCTATATTGTACCCATGCTTTCTCTTAATATCCTTAAATTCCAAAAAAATGGAAAACATTGACATGTTGTTTCTTGGAAACTATGAAACTTAAAAATATTATGTCTTAAGGTGCATGGAGCTATAGGGCCCATCTAAAATACACTCTTATTTTTCATATATCCAATACATTTTTCCATGGTGAAAGTTTCTCTTATTTCCCTAAAACTGTCAAATGCATTCAATGAAAAGTTGCAATGTTGCCTAACTTTTGTTTTTCCATCGTGCAGCCAAACCAAAAGTGTCAACACATCTAGGTGGGAAGTTTTATGCTAGGAAATGCTCTATCTTGCAAGTCCTAACATGCTAGATCATTCCAGGCTATATTGTACTAATTCTTCTCTTAAGATCCCTAAATGCCAAAAGGTGACAAAATTTGATGAGTCGTATCTTGAAAACTATGAGACTTAAAAATTTCCTATCTTAAGGTACATGAATCTGTATGGTCCCAATACAATACCCTCTCATTTTTCATATCTCTAATCCATTTGATTGTGGTGAATTTTTTCTTGCTACCCCAAAAACTATCAAATGCATTCAATGAAAAGTTGTAATGTTACCTAAATTTTGTTTCATCCATCATGCGGCCAAACGAATGTTCCAACATGCCCAGATGGGTGGGTTAAAGCTAGAAAACATCCTATTTCGTATCCCATAATTTCAGATTGTTCCAAGCTACATTGTATCAATGCTTTCTCTTAAGATCCCTAAATGCTAAAAAGGAAAACTTTAATGAGTTGTTTCTCATAAATTGTAGCACTTAAAAACATTCTATTTGAAGCTATAGTTAGTTGTAGGACACCTATATAATACCCTTTCTCATTTTCTCATATCTTAGATCCATTTTGCCAAGGTGAAATTTTTTGTCGCTGCCCGAAAAACCATCAAACGCATCCACTGAAAAGTTACTTGTTGCCTAAATTTTGTTTCATCCATCATTAAGCCAAATAGATAGTGCCAAAATGTCTATGTGGGTAGGTTAATTCTAAGAAAAGTCCTATTTCAAACCCTAGCATGCTGGATAATTCCAGGCTACATTGTATCGATGCTTTCTCTTAAGAGCCCCTAATGCGAAAAAAGTGACAAACTTTGATGACCTATTTACAAACATTATGTTTGAAGTTATAGGGAGCTATAGGGTCCCTCTACAACACCCTCTCTTATTTTTCATGTCTCCAATCCATTAGGCCATGGTTAAAGTTTTTTTTCTACCCCAAAAATAGTCAAATTCATTCAAGTTTAAGTTGCAACATAGCCTAATTTTTATTTTGTTCTTTGTGGGGCCAATCCATTAGTGCCAACATTTTTGGGTGGGTGCATCTATGTTAGACATAGTTCAATTTTTACCCCAACTCTCCTGAATGTTTTGGGCTACATTGTGTGATTGTTTTCTCTTAAGATCCTTGTTATCCAATTTTTAATAGTTTTAGACATTATTAAAGTTTTTATTTAATTAGTTTTTGTCTTCAATCTATAAAAAAAAATCATATTTAAAAAAATTGAAACATTTTATTTTACATGTGTGAGTAATTAACAAAATGTATAAAAGTTTCAAAATGTTCAATGAAAGATATCAACTATACATATATACAAACGAACAAACAAAATGTACAAAAATCATACATTTAAAATGAATTGGTACAACCATTGTCGGATCTTCGTCGTTTATATATATAAAAAATTAACTGTACATGTAGATACAAATCAGCTCACAATATTTACAAAAAAATTGTGTTTCCAACATTTCGTAGAATTTTGACCCATATATACAAAATTTCAGCTATACATAGATACAAATCAACTAATGATATTTATAAAAAAATCACATTTCATACAATTGGTATAGTGAATAGATGATATGTCAATCAACCAATGATATATACAAAATTATAAAAATTATTTTACTCTTTTGTAGAATCAATTTGATCCAATGCTCCAACATGTTGAATACTTGCAATTGGCCCAAATTCAATCTCTTGAACCTTATGGATTAGCTCTAACCCTTATAGTGTCAAGTATTTCCTCATGGTAAGCTTTCTGAACTTTCTATAAATTCTTATTAAGTTGCCTACAATGATATTTAATCAATTGAATATTCATTGCAACAAGGTTTGAGTAATGACGAATATTCTTATGTGTGTCAAAGTCCTCGAACAACCAAACATTTGATTTCAGAATAAGGTACCTTCAAATCCGTGTTCTTGTGACAATAATAGACCCTATCAAATAATCAATACCCTCTCCATAAATGATTGTGGTAGTCAATTTTTTATCCCCTCCATACAATGACATAAAAAATAATTTGTTCCTTCTTCATTATTCTCATAAGCAATAACTACATACGCATGCCCTGTATTTCATTGAGTTAATAAATTAATTCCCAAAACCATGTAAATGTAATAAAATGAATTAAAAATTTGATTCAACTAATTAATAAATAACAATACCTAGTTGCACTAGGTTAGATACATGGTCAAATTCCATCGATACTTCCATTTGGTTCAATTTTAGTGCTTGTAGAACTTGATATGTGCTAATGGTAACTAAAGGTCTATAAGACTATTCATCAGCCTGCTCTTTTGACTCACAATATTTTGATACAAAATCCATACATGAAGGAAAAAAGCATGCAATCTCTAATATAAATAAGCAATGAACTTAAATTTTAACTCCTAAATGAGTGAAACTCATTTAGTCCTATAAATTTACAACAATCTTGGTAGTTTGCAATATTAGATTCATTTACCAACCAAAAATATCTAAAAAACCATAGAATTATCTTGATTATCTGGTCCCATTATGGATTTACACCATTGCACAATTTTTGTTACATTGGTTAACTTAGCACCAGCTTGGTATTTCAACTCCTCTCTAGCTAGGACTCTTTTTACGAATATTCTAACACCATCATGTTCACCCTTTCCATTTCCATCTTCAGTGAAATTCCATAAATGTTGAACACTAGTTGTCACTTGTGTCCTAGTCAACCAATAGAACATCCTTGAATTCTTGAACTATTATGTAAAATTATCTAACCATATGATGTGTTGATTGTATCTCATATTTATTTCCCTTAAATTATTATAGAAAAATTGAAAGGAGCCTTGCACAAACATTGTGGAATGAGTACAATTGTCACTGATGTAGAAGTGATACTCTCTTCATATCTTTATTTTTGTCTCTATGTTATCATGTGCATGGATGAATGCTATGTGTACAAAAATAGTAACCTAGATAGAGTTGTAATAATGGGATTGCACTTCATTTTATGGTTGAAATGTATAATCTTCAGAAAAATCTACAATAGAAACAATGACACAAAGAGGAAATGTATACTTACATACCTTTAAATTCTCATCCAACCATCAAGATCTATGTGTATGCATTGTGTAATCATAAACTATTTTCTCTTGAAAAATCCTCATACATTTAGCTACAAAAATATCTTTATTCACGAAATCACATCTCTTCAACTCTTTTCCATCTTTAACCCCATATGTCACAGTCTTGTATTTTCCAAAAGTAACTAGTTTTTTTCCAATTTCATGCATGCTCTCTAAATGTATACATTTTTGAAAAATTTGCAAACCACCTCAAGTAACACATGATCCTTTCAACCATGACTTCCTATAAAAAATTTGCCATCATCTCTTCTATGTATTACACAAAATAAAACTCTATAGCCATAACCCATGTATACTTAACCCTAAACTCTATACCCATAACCCTAAGCTCTATACCCTATACTATAAGCGCTAAATACCCTATACAATCAACCCTAAACCCTATCCCTCAATGATAAATCATAGAGAGAGAGAGGTTAGATAGACTTAGTTATAGTGAAATAAATTCTATACCTTATACTTTTAGTTCCCTAAAACGTATCCCTCAACCTTAGGAACTAAATCCAATAGGTTAAACCCTTAACCATATACTCAACACTATACCCTAAACCCTAAACCATCAACCCTAAACCCATAAACCATAGGCCATACACTCTAAATAATAAATAATTTAGAGGTATTGAAGGGAGAGAAGAGCTACAAAGACACGAGAGATAGAGATAGAGAGAGGTGATATATAGAGAAGAGAGGTAGAGAAAGATATATGTGAGATTGATAAAAAAGATATCTACATAGGGATGGAGGGAGAGGTAGATAAATATGGATGAGGAGAGAGATAGGAAAAAGAGGTAGATAGTGGAGAGAGATTAGATAGAGAGAGGTAGATCTAGAGGAGAGAGAGAAGTGAGATAAAAAAATAGAGATAGGGAGGAGAGTAGAGAGGATGAGATATGAGACTTAACCCTAAACTATATACCGATAACTAGAAATTATAAAACCCTATATCATCAATTACCTAAACCTTATCACTCAACCTTAGGAACTAAATCCAATAGGTTAAACCCTTAACCATATACTCAACCCTATACCCTAAACCCTATTCCCTCAACCCTAAATCCACAAAAAATAGGCCCTACACCCTAAATAATTAATAATTTAGAAATATTAAAGGGAGATTTGAGAGAGATAAATGGGAGAGAGATAGATAGAGGTGATATATAGAGAAGAGAGGCATAGAAAGATATATGTGAGATATATAGAAGAAATATCTACATAGGGAGGGAGGGAGAGGTAGATAAAGATGAATGAGGGGAAAGATTGGAAGGGGGGAAGACAATGGAGAGATAAATGTTAGATAGAGATAAGTAGATCTAGAGGAGAGAGAAGTGAGATAAACAACAATAGAGATAGGGAGGGGAGTAGAGAGGGGGAGATGTGAGAATTAACCCTAAAATATATACTCCTAACTTGAAATCTTATACCCTATACCGTTAGTTCCCTAAACCTTATCCCTCAACCTTAGGAGCTAAAGCTAATAGGTCAAACCCTTAACCATATACTCAACCCTATACCCTAAAACTTAAACCCATAAACCATGGGATCTACACCCTAAATAATAAATAATTTAGAGATATTAAAGGGAGAGAGGAGAGGGAGACATTGGAGAGAGATAGAGAGAGGTTATATATAGAGAAGAAAGGTAGAGAAAGATATATGTGAGATGGATAGAATAGAGATCTACATAGGGAGGGAGGGAGAGGTAGATAAGGACAAATGAGGGGAGAGATAGGAAGGGGAGGTAGATGGTGGCGAGATAGGTTAGATAAAGAGAGGTAGATCTAGTGTAGAGAGAATTGATATACATAATAATAGATATGGGGAGGAGAGTAGAGAGGGGAGATGGTATACTTAACCCTAAATTGTATACCCATAAATCGAAACCCTATACCCTATATTTTCAATTCCCTAAACCTTATCTCTCAACCTTAGGAACTAAAGCCAACAAGTTAATTCCTTAACCATATAACTCAATTCTATACACTATAACCTCAACCCTCAACCATATACCACATCCCATCCCATCCCTAATACCATCCCATCACTTCTTTATGGTCACCATCATTTTTCTCTTTCCTAATTAGGGATTGTATGTGCACATTCACTCTCTATTTCTTCCATATGTCCCTACACTCAGTTTATTAATATGGTTTCTTGGTCTTCATCTCCATCCAAATAATCTCATAATTGCATTTTTGTCTTAAGTATTTAGATTTATTATTGTAACCATCTTATTTAGATTTATTATTGTAACCATCTTCTCATCATTACCTTTTTATCTTAACTGTTTAGATTTTATATTCTAAGAATATTATCATTATTTCATTTTCATATGTTTATTGTTTATATTTTTTATTTGAAAAATATTATCATCATTTCATTTTTATCTAATGTGTTGATATTTGTTATTCTAAGAATCTTATAATAATTTTATGTTTTCATCTTAAGTGTTTAGATTTGTTATTTTAGGCATCTTATCATCATTGCCTAAATTCATCTTAAATGTTTATATTATTTATTCTAAGCATATTATCATCTTAACTGTTTCTATTATTTATTCTAAGAATCTTATCATCTTAATTTTTTATATTATTGTTTATTATATTTCATATCTATAACATACATATACTTTCTTCACTATATACATTCTAGATTCAATTTAAACCATATATATATCTAGATTAAAATTCACTTGCATATATCATAAATCACATACACTAGTACATACATCATTATTAGTACTTTGATATCATAATAATCATTAATATAAACAATTATTTATCATCATATAACTAATCTCCTTGACCTCCTTGATCTAGCTGATCTAGATGTACCAACCCTCAAGTGATCTATATAGCTTTACAAAACATGTGTGTTCTTTTAACAACAAAAATGTGTACATATTTTTCTTAGTTTTGGGCTTACAATGGATTTAACTTCACAAAACCCTATGCACCTAACCCTAACACCTATAAACCTAACCCTAAAATCTATACCCATAACCCTTAGCTCTATACACATAACCCTAAACCCTAGATACCCTATACAGTCAACCCTAAACCATAAAGAGAGGTTAGATAGAGAGATTTAGTTCTATGGAACTAAAGTCTATACCCCATACCCAATACCGTAAGTTCCCTAAACCTTATCCCTCAACCCTATGAACTAAAGCCAATAGGTTAAAACCCTAACCATATACTCAACCCTATACCCTATACCTCCAACCCTAAAACCTAAGCCCTATACCCTCAACCCTAAACCTTATCTATCAACCCTAGGCCTTAAATCCTATAGGATAAACCCATAATACTCAACCCTACTTCTCTTGACCTTGGACCCTAAATAAACCTTCAGCCATATACACTCAACATTAAACCCTATATTATACACCCTCAACCCTAAACCATATCCCTTAACCCTAGGCCCTAAAGCTAATGGGATGAACCCTTGACCCTATACACTCAATCCTAAATGATATATCCTCAACTCTATACACTATATATCATATACCATCAACTCTAAACCCTAGGTTATAAAACCTATACACTCTACCCTAAGCCGTATACCTTCAACCCTCAAACCTAAACCTTATAACTCAATATTATACTCTCAAACCTAAACCCTATACCTATATCAACCATAAACCATACACCCTATGACCTAAAACCTAATACATAAAACTTATACCCTAAAACCCAATATTAATAGTTTAACACTAAAACCTGCATAATTAAATTTATTCTCTAAACCCTCAACTCTCAACTCTCCATCCTAAACCATCAAGAACATGATGCTTAGAGAGATGTAGAGAAATTTAGAGACTGAGGTGGAGGGAGAGACAGTTGGATAGTTAGATTCAAGAGCATGATGCTTTAAGTGCATGGCAAAACATGTCTGCCTTTGGCATAATGCTAATATATTATACAACAAATTTTATAAGGCTAGAGTTATAGAATATAGTGAATAGATTAAAATATAGATATATATCATGTTTATCAATTTATTATAAAACATATTATCTATGGATTATTACTGAAGGTCATCCTTATGGTTTAATAAAGGGAAACCACTTTATAGGACTAGAATTTACTCCAAACGATATTACTGTGAAAGAGATATTATATTATTTTTACATAAGTGGATAACTTAACTCTATAATAGAACTAACAGTCTTAAAGCCCTCCTATTGGAAAAAATAATGCACACTTCTAATTCTTATAATAACCAATTACTATCTTGTTTGATTTATGATTTAATGTTTGACATATATATTATCGAAGTGAGAAAGTAACAATAGATTTTAGATAACAATATTGGTACTTAAATGTGGAATTAAGATTGTCTTGATCTTCCTTTGCATACATAAATACATAGTTTCCCAATTTTAAATTTCAAATATATAATAAATTGTTATGCCAACTATACTAACTTCCTCTAAATTAAGATACTCAGTGATTTTAGTTTTATCGCCCCTTCAATAATTTTATTTTCTTTGCATGATTCATGTACCAACAATTTATTTATTTTCTTTATTAATTTACTTGTAATTTTAGAAAACACGTACGTCTTATGGCTTGCTCAAAACATGTACATGTTCTGGCTTGTACTTAGGCTTGTTTTTATTTGCCTCATTTTCATGTGTTTTTCTCCTCAATTATCATTTTCCAACTTTCTCATCAATAGATTTACACATTATAAATCAAATCTTAGTAAAATTACCACCATAATTTCACATGTGTTCTAAGCTTTCTAACCATATATATATTTTTTATATTTGAACTACATTAGCACATTTTTTAATTTCTTTCACTAATGTTTCCATAGTTATCAAAGACATATGTATTGAATTTTTTTTAATAAATTTTTACCTACTTGTCTAAATATGAAAAAAATTATATAATATTGTTCTACATTTCATTCTTTAGACATTGGAAAAAAATTGTAATTTTTACTATTTTGGTGCAATTTATGTGACACGTGTACTTGGTGATGCAATTTTCAAGATGCACCCACTTTGAAAAATCATAAAAAAAATACTCAGTAAAAAATTACAAAAAAATATACAACTTCTAGTACTCACTCTTAACTATATTTCTACCAATGGGTTCTTGAAAATACTAAATTCAACAAAAAAATTTGAGGGGCGCACACCATACACTATGTTATATTTTTCTTAAAAGACAAGGAAGACTTTTGTGTGCATGAAGCATTTGATCCTCTTAATATTATCTATTTCTGTAAAAAATAGTGGTTTAGAAACTAGATTCAATGTACTACAATTATTTTTCTTTTGATATCTTCAAATTTTGAGTGTCTTAATCTCAAATTAGTCCTTCAAGTTCAAGTTTAGTTGATTTCAAAATAAAAGTGGCCACTTATGAACCCCTTTTTGTGCACCATCTTGGTCCACTTACCCATATATTATATATTATATACTATATACTATATACTATATTATATATTGAAACAATGGAAAATGGGGTTTACCAAAGTAGATGGATGAAAAATGGGGGTATGATGGACCTTTTCCCCTCAATTAATTCAAGGAAATGAGATCCAAACCATGAAATGACTATCAACCAAAAGGTGAGTCAAATCAAGGTATGAATCTACAAATTCCTCTTTTATGCAAGGAAAGGGATTCCTATTAAACAACACTTTGGGGAGAATGATTAAAACTATCAAATCCAACCCAAAATGCAAGCTATAAAGTGAAAATGAAAGAGTGTACTCAAAACTACTAGAACGAGAAATCAAAAGGAAGATCTTTAAAAGGGAAAATTTTGTGTACCAGTTGCCAAAAGTGTCTTTTTGAAGCTCACCAAGGACTCATTTTCCCTATGGTGAATGGCTCTTGGCCAGGGCTCTGTAAAAATGCTTTTTGGGTTCTCTACTCATGTGTCTTCACTCCTAGATTCTCGAGTTTCATAGTTGAATAACTGAAAATAAATCCAATAGAAGAGTTTCCATGACAAGAAAACTTTCCTTGCAACTTTGGCAACTTTGCAACTTTCTTCAATTTTTATCTTTAGAGGATCTTCCACCTAAAACCTGCAAACACAAACACAAGAGGAGAAAATTGTTGCTTCTGGTGAAGGGGGTTTGACCAAGGCAAACCCCGTTTGAGTATTTAAAATTTGAAATGAATCAAATAGTATGAAGGAAATGATGAATGAAAAATGAAATGTCACCACTCACCAAACCCTTGATTAAACCTTGGAGTGAAAATTTGCAACTATCATGAAGTGGTCTCAATGGATGTGAATCTTGATCTTGAATCTTGTCTTGAAATGATGTCTTTGATATGATTGAATGGATCATAAAAATTAAATCACCATATTAGCTCAAACAACATGCATGATGCAAGAAATCTTTGACATGATAATGAAACCTTGATTGTTGTAATATTCTTCAATAAACTAGCTCTTGAATGCCTTGAAATTATCTTGAATGCTCTAACAATTCTCACTTGAATTATCTTAGATTTCTTGAAATATTATACGTTCTGATTAAAACTTTCTAGGTGAAACATAGTGAAATGACCTCTTATTTATATATGTGTTAGCATTAATTCTCAAAATTAAAATATCAGAAGCCGACATCTGAATATGTGAACACAAAGGAAATGAGGTGTCCACCTTTTAGGAGATGCAACTTGGACTTATTTCACACTTTAGTTCATTAGGAACCTAGATTCCTAAACCAAGTTATTTGATTGAGGAATGGACTAGGGGGGTCCTATTGTAATTGGATGGAGGTTCACAATTAAATGAAGCTTCAAAGGAGAACTGTAAACACTTATGCACAAAACTCTACAAACTTGAAAACATGAAATAAGATTGACAAACAAAATGAAAAAAAGAAGTAACTGGAGAAATAGAGAGGCCAAAACAAGGTTTGTAAACCCTAGAAATTTTCTTCTTAAACTACATTAGGACTGATATGCCAAGTAGGACAATTTAGCTGTGTTGCAGGGTTTTTGGGTAGAATTTGGAATCTTATGGTGATTGATCAAGATCTATAGAAAGATGGAAAAAGGGTTATACTAGGACTCATATACCCAGTTGGGCGATTTAGTCCTATTATTAGGTTTTGACTAATATTTTGTAGCATCTAGTGATCTTCTATATCTTCTTCCTTGTTTTGATCTTCATGTCTCAAAGTTTGAATTCTAGAATGTAGGTGAGTTTTCGTGAGGATGAAAAATTCTTGACAACTTTGAAAAATTCTTACAACTTTGTCTTCAAAGGATCTTCAAGCTTCAATTCACCTAGATCTACAAACACACATCAAGAGAGATTTTTTTTTTTTTGTTCAAGAATAGGGGTTTTCCATGGTCAAACCCCATTTTGGTAATTAAACCTTGAAATGAAATAAAAAATCATGAAGGAATGATGATTGGAAAAATGCAATGTTGCAACTCACCAAAACCTTTAAATGAAGGTTGCAAACTTGTGTGAAATGGCTAGCATGAATGTGGACCTTGAATCTTGATTGAATACTTGAAATTTTATCTTGAATGCTTGCTGAATCATGAAACCTACATCACAAATGTTAGCTCACTAACATACATGATGCATGAAGACTTTGACATGATACTTGAATCTTGAATGTAGCTCCAAATGCTTGATGATTTTCTCTTGAATGATCTTGTAAGATCTATAATTCTCTTTTAGAATGCTTGACTCAAAATTTCTATCTTGTTATTGTTAGGAGAAATTTGATGAAATAGCCTTTTATTTAAACTTGTTTATGCCTAATTTCTTGAAATTACAACACTACAAGCTGAAATTCAGAATTTGAATCAAGGATAATAAAATCATGCTAAGAAATTGATTTAAAGTAGGTCCTAGGTTAAAGTGGGACTTATATGTCAGGTTGGGCTTATGATTCCTAGAGGCTTAAACCCGAGACATAGACTTCAAGAAGTGTTATGTTCAATGTAATATTTGAAATCAGGCCTTAAGACCTAGGTGGGACCCATACATCCAAAGGGGCGTATGAGCCCCATATCCCTAGATCTATAATACATAACCAAAAACATTAAATTATGATTTTCCATTTGTTAAATGTTGGGCTTATCCTTAGAAAAATACATTTAATTAGGCTTTTGGGTGCAAAATAGGACCAATTAAGACATAAATGAGCCAAATTTTAGTAGGGAGGACCCAAAAAAGTGTGAAAATGTAAAGGGATAAAATTTTCTACACTACATTGAGGCCCCACTTTAGTGAGAGGATGAGCTTGCATCAAACTCACACTAAAGTAGATAAATTTACATCAAGAAGGGTCCAAGTGTACCAATGCTAGTGAGATAGGATGACAATGGTCAAGAGGGATGATCAAGCCATGAGGATGGAGATCCCATGTAAAACAAACATAGGCACAAAAGAACATGCATGTGAATGGTGTATGAAGCAACAACAAGATACAAGCACACACTGCCAAAGACATAAGGAACAAAAAGAAAGAAAGAAAAGGGTGGATCAAGCCTTGACTATTTGTCCAACTAGATGTGGATCAAGCCTTACTTGTTTGTCCAAAAAATTCTTTAAAATTGGAACATGATTTCCACTATGCAAGAAAAAACATGCTCACACAGGCTAGTGGAATTCAGTATCCACTAGGTGAGCCTCTAGAGAGGTGAGACACATACACACGTGATCGGTATGTGATCACACAAACAAGTAAGTGGCTATGGGAAATTCATGCCTATGGTCTTCTCCAATACATACTAACCATACCAAAGCTATACCTCTTGATAAATTTGATAAGGTGCCACACAACATGAACAAAAAGATTCATGAGGCAAGAAAAACTTCATATGCTAACACCCATGAACAAACATGATGGCTCCATAGGCAAGCAAAGTGTATTATGCAAGGTGGCCATATAACAATTATTGTAAATGTGAAATAGTGTAAGGTAAATTCAAAGGGGTTTTACTTAGTTCATGTAAGGTCTCAACTTAGGGAACATCATTCCTAATGTCTCCAAGAGAGGACCAATCGAAGAATAGAAGATTCACAACTTAGGGAATGAACTCCTCTTAGTATTTCCACTAAGAGGAATATAATATGCTAAGAGATATCACACTCTTGAAGGACATCATGCCCAATGCCACCAAAAAGAGAAAGAAACATTGCATGAAGTAAGAAGACCACACAATGAAAAAAGAGTTTTTAAATACCAAAGAATAATGCCAATTTATGGCCCCACTTTAAAGAAATTACTATAACAACATGTTGTGAGAAATTAATTTAAAGTAGAAAATGATAAATGCTAACAATAAAGAGGACATGAGAGATTATTTGGAAAGAACTATGCCAAGTCATATGTTCCAAATAAAGCTACGTCATGAAAAGGGGTTTCCCCCAAAATGAAATCCAAAAATCACATAAAGGATCCATGGATTCAAGGTAAGTATGTCTATGCTACAATGTTATTAGAGAGCTCAAAAATTTCATAATTCCCTACATACTCATGGAATAAGAAGAATTCCACAAAGAGAGTGAAGAAAAAGAAAATATTTTGAGTCAACATGGAAGAGACCTAAATGTCTCAATGCCCCGCATCATCCCCAAAAGGAAAACACAAGACAAAGAAAAGATAAAGGTTTATGACATATAAAAGAATGTAGATACAAATAGAGGAATATCATAAAGAGAGAGATAGATTAAAAAAAATGGTACAAGATATCACATTATGCACATTCAATCAAACACATAACATGAAAAATGAAAATAAATTAAAGATATGAGATCTCCACAATCCATTTTAAATGTATTAATTTTTCTTCTAGATTCGATTGTGTGCAATTTTTTTCATCACACAATTGAATTCAGAAGCAGAATGAATACAAAAGAAAAAAAAGTATAGAATAGTAAGGCACATGAGAGTCAACCTATATCAGGTTGTCTACATCCCAATCTTTTTCATCCTATACAAAAGGTGGAAAACTAGCCAAAGGGACAACAATGAGTGCGATACTAGGAGCATCACCAAGTTCAACACATGGTGAGTCAACCTCTTTACGAGGATCATCATAGTTGTTATCATTTAAGCACATGGAAGAATAAAAAAAAAAAATCAATTCATTATGCACTTCATCAATTTTAGCAATCTCATCATCATCGTCCAAGTTAATCACAATGGGAGGTCAAATGATAATTGTGTGTTGTGAAAAATGAGTGAAATAGTTAATTAAACTTACACACATCAATGAAATGTACTACATCTAATGAAAGAAAAATAACAAAGAAAACTATTATAATCCTTCATTCAAACTCGTCTCATTATCTTCTATTCTTGGTGATCTCTCAACTCATGCCCTCAAAGTTATATTTTGCACATGAATCTGCGAAATGGAAACCTAAGAAACAAGATGCTATATAAAAATGCACAATTATATGCCTAGATCTACATGCTTTGGTATTTTCTTGATTGAAATGCTAAATGATCTAATATTATGATGTTGTTGTATTCTCATGATACTAAGATGATTGTGATGAAAGATGCTATTCTAAATAAAATGAAGTAAAATGATGCAACAAGCTAAGATGTTAATACTACAATGTCATGATAATGAAATTATGAACTAAAATGATAAATACTAACTACAATGATCTCCAAAATTCTCTCAAATTTCACTAATATTTCTATAGCATAAGATTGTGTTCCAATTCTCTATATGAAAAGCTATAGAAATTCCTTCTATTTGTAGATTTTTCTAAGCTTGGGATGAGGTGGCAAAGATGGATGGTTGAGATCATGATCTTGAGGCATAGATGGTGGAGCACAAATAAGTTGGAGAGAATCATGGAGGTGGTTCCCTTTAAGAGAACACCTTGCCAAGTGTTGAAGAGAATCAAAGGAAAGAAGAAGCCATGTGTCCAAGGTGGTTTAAAATTTGTTGCAGGTTGTTGATGAAAATTCTCATTTTACAAATTCAAAAAATTCAATTTCATGTGACACATGGTGAGGTGGCAGGTGAGGTAGAAGGAAGTTAGAGATATATGGAGACATGTGACAATTTAAATTAAAAATTCAAATTTCAATGAAAGAGAGAAATTAACTAAATGACAAATTATTTAATTTGTGCATTTAATTAATTTAAGAGGAAAGTGATTTTTCAAAAAGAGGAATTAAGGGAATGAACCATATAAATAAATTTATCAATTTATTTATAATAGTACAAGGATTGGGATTTATTAATTAAATATTGAATATTTAATTAATTGTGCTCTAGACCATTTTTACGTGCTTACATTTTTCCCCTCTTTGAAGTGATGTGTTTACACATTGTTTCAAAGAAATTTTTTGACATGCACCAGATGCTAATTTTTCAGTGATGATTGAATGATGCCCCCTCAGGAGATAAATTGGTGAGTTTTGGAATTTTAGGATGTTTTTGGAATTTTTAGGAAATTTTGATGATTTTAATGATTTCAACATGTTTCAGCAATTTATCTCCCAAAATATATTTGTGAAATCTTCCCTAGTTGATGATTTTATGAATTTAGCCTCTTTTGAGAAATAAAATCAATCAATTCCATTTAATTACCCATCTTAATAGAACTTTTAGTAGGTAAAAAGTGAAAAATCAGCTCATTTGTACATTTACCCTTTGAAAATTTAAGAGAGAGAATAAGCAATTTGTGAGCATCTAGATTAAAATGGTGATCCTGATCCAGACTAACCGATTCAAGCGTGTGCGACAACACAACCACCTGGCCATGTATGGACCTCTAGTATGAACTTCAAAAAACCTTTCTTTGTGAATTTTTAAATGATTTTTCCCACTTTTTTGAACTTTTAAAATTGTACGCCAACAGTTTTAGCACATTGATAGGGTAGAATGGCACATAGACTTAGAGATTTAGTGCATCCATGAACTGATGTACTACATCGGTTCAAGGTTTTAGCGCATTGATTGATAGGTCATAGGCTAGGTTAAGTTGCACATCCATGTGAAAGAGTGGTGCATCTGTAAAAATGGCACATCAAGTGCCTGTTATGATGCATCAGTGGAAAAAAATGTCACATTCATGGAAATAGCACATCGATGGCCTGTTATGGTGCATCGGTGCCAAAATGTGGAACATCTATATTTTAGTGCATAGATGCATTGTTTTGGTGCATCCATGCCAAAAATAAGAATTTTTGATATTTCTCCTCATTGCTGATAGTTTTTGATCGCGTTAGCGTTGTAGTTGATGTTGATAGATTAGATGATGATCGATCTCATGATAGATGAGATTTGGTGATTGATTGATGATTATTGACCTCATGATAGGTGAGGATCAATGATAGGTTGATAAATTTACTTCATGATAGGTTAGGTATAGTTGATAGATTGATTAATTGATTACTGATTTTGCAATTTTTGTTGATGATAGGAGACTGATTTAGGAGTACTGATGTCTTGGGAGTGATTCTCGAAGATGTGGGATATGATCCCATAGCTAGTATAGGCTAACCTAGATGTTATTGGGAGATTCAAACTATATTATCGTATTCACATGCCCCAAGTTAGGATTAATTGTGAATTACTCACAACACTAGCAGAGAGGTGGCATAGCGATCACAACACTTTCCACTTGGCAACTAGTGAGATGGTTGTCACACCTGAGGATGTGTACTGAATTATTTAGATTATCGTGGTCAGAGAGGTGGTTGTATATGATGCCACCGAGCAAGGTGGGATAGATGCTCTTCGGAGGATCTTTCACGATGACCATATTAGTGGGTACAAGATACCTTGACAAGAGATGTTTGATGGTTATGCCTCATTACTTTATGTACTTGCTAGATTCATGGGTGGCTTCTTATGTCTCGACTGTAGGTCGAAGGGACTATCTATGGGATGGGGTAGGACATTGGAGTAGATGATACTACAGGGGATTCGATATACCTAGGGTTCATGCATGTTTTCCCACCTTTATCATGACCTTCATTAGGTGGTTCACCTTGGAGCAACTAGCCTATTCATAGGGGTTACGTTGCTTCATATTTTGGCATGGGAACACATAGTTTTTACTTGACTAGTTGCTAATAGATATTGACTGATTTGGAGGCCTTATGTTGATGGATACAACAAGCCAATTGTCTAGCATAAGCTAGGAAAATTGGAGTACTGGAGATGAGTAATAGATAACCTAGATACAGTCACATGGCACCCATATGTGGATTGAAAGTAGTGGGCAAAGGATCCCCTAGAGATGTCGTATGTGTGTACGACCAGATTTTTGATAAGGCGGACATGATTCATCATAGAGAGATTTCATGTGGGTAGGGTACATAGGAAGTCCGATAGGATATAGGGTATGCCATAGGGAGTGGCCCACTATGCCCATACACATCAGGACATACAAGACTGTGGGCCCCTTCTATCATATGATGTAGCTTATGAGGAGTGTTTTTCTTTACAACCAGTGGCATGGGACTACCACCCTCAGATTACCAATGTCATTATGTTAGATGATTAAGCACAGTATTTCCTGACACATCCATTTCCTAGATTGACCAGCCCAAATGATCCAGTACCACCCCTAGATGATGATGGGGAGAGGGCACCCAGATGAAGGAGAGGTAGGGGTGATGGAGAGGAGGGGAGAGCTAAGGGTGGGGATGATGGGGGAGATGATGGCAGGGATGGGGATGGATGAAGTGGCGGAAATGGAGGAGGCAAGGGAGGCAATTTTGGTTTTGTTATTCAGGATGTGATAATACCCTAGAGGAGGAGATCC
The DNA here is from genome assembly GCA_007115665.2 of Sequoiadendron giganteum. NCBI lineage: Eukaryota > Viridiplantae > Streptophyta > Pinopsida > Cupressales > Cupressaceae > Sequoiadendron > Sequoiadendron giganteum. Next base: position 55,840,999 of record CM021107.1, on the reverse strand, counting down.
TTGATGCCTATGTCACAACAACGCGTATAGATCGAGGTGCCCTCCCAACAATAGAAGTCACAGATTGCTGCACTATAGGAATAGTTGGTTCAGGCCTAGGGACATATTTATACACTATAGGGGTAGATCCAGACACTGTGGGGTTAGTTAGCTCAGGCCTAGGCATAGTTGGAGGTACAGGTGCATAATAGGCATAAGTAGCACAAATGTAGGCACATGTTTCTATCTCGACAAAAAAGAGAGATGCAGCTCGATGACAGGGGGATTAGGCAATGGTTGTAGCTGATAGTCTCCAGAAAGGTTTGAGGGAGCTGGTACAGGTGATTTTCTAAGAGAGCTTCATGAGTATGCCAAGGAGGTGAAGTACTACCGAGGCAAATACTATGAGATAATGCCTACTGAGTAGAGAGTGAGATATGCTTGATCTAGATTTGGTTGGACTTAATCCAGGACCACCAGTAGGGGTGTTACACAACCACTAGGAGCAGTTCCATCAAGGGTAGGAGGTGCAGTAGGATAGGAGAGGCCAATGACCTCTGGGGGTAGTACCACAAGATCTCGAGGTCATGCTTGACATGTTGTATATTGATTCAGAGACTTCACTTTGCCACATTTTTGTATCATCTCTCATTTCTTGATATCATTGTACACTTTGACATTATTATTTTGAGGTTATATATGATATGTAGTGGGGATTTAGTGATCTGCATGTTATTTATGATTTTATTATGAATGTGTTATACATTATGTGATGTTCTATATGATTATGTCATGTTTTATTAATGAGATGATGATATGTATGATATAGATGTGATTATGCAAATGATATGATGCATTGTATTTTTGTAATTTTTACATGTATATATCGATGATATGGATGGATAAATGAATGAAAAATGTTTTAATATGGAATACAAATATATGATAAATGCAAGGATAGGTATGGTTGAATGTATGGATGTATGATAATGCTCTCTTTTGTGATTTTTCAAGATGAAAATATGTGACCTAAATATATGGATGATTATCATTGATGCCAATGTATGAATGGGTGTATGACAATATTTTATTTTTGGATTTTATGCCATGCAATGTGTGTACTGACATGGATGGATGGATTATGATGGATGCATGATGAATGGGTTAGGATAAGTTCTTTCTTTTGGATTTTTCGTGATGCAAATATGTGACCTAGATGTATGGATGTGAATGAATTATGATAATGCATGGATTGTGATGTTATTATAATAATCATTATGATGAGTGTTTATATGAATGGTTCATGTATGAATGAAAGAATGAATTTATTATGACTCTGATGTATGATAATGAATTAGTGAATGAGGTTATTATTATGGATAATTCTTAATTTTTGTGGTTACAAAATGCAATACAAATTTGTGATGAATGCATAATGGATTTATGGATTATAATGCATTGTTTTATAATGTTGTTAACATTATGGATGATTATCTATTATAATGATGTGATATGGAAATAAAAATGAATGATTTCTTGTTATGTCAAGTGTACTCAATCTTTTAGTGAGAGATAAAATCATGTTGAAATTTACTAGCTTTGGAAAAATATATAATGCAAATGCAGAACTAATATGGATGCAATCCTATCCATGCAATGTTTCCATTTAATTCATTATTCTTATTATCATCATTGAGCATTTAATTTTGTTGAAAGTTAGTACAAACATCGATGGTATAATTAGACCATGATGACTTGAGTACAACCTCCATACAGCTACCATTGAGATTTGATAGTACAAGATAACACAAGCATCTAGGTATAATTGGATTGAGATGACTTGAGCATCACTTGCATAAATAGACAAGAGCTAGTCATTTTCCCATGCAAATTCAAAATGTCATCAATGATACTTTGTAGAGCATCTCCCATGATAATTTTCATAGTAGTACAGATAGAATCACAAACAACAGAAAAAGAAAAATATCATTCTCGATCATAGCCCCTCTATTTCAAGACATCATCGAGGTACTCCAGAGAAATGATAGCAACAATCAAGATACAACAATTGAACCTACATGCTAAAGTGATCCAACCATGATTCAAAAGATGATCCTCCACTGAGAGTTGATTTGATTTTTCTTGATGTTTGATTTGATTTTAATGGTAGATTGATTGATGTTCGGATTTGATAGTTAAAGTGATTGTTGCTTTCGCCAAGGTTTCCTTGTTGTTTATTTGTCTGTTCTTTTAAATGCAATGGTTATTTTCCCCTAGTGAGATCAGGATTTTTTCCCTAGTGAGAAACAAACCAAATTTATTATGGATATGTACAATGATAACCAGGCCAAGGTGGGACATGACCGCAATAGATGGATATGGACATGAGGCTCATTGTATGATAGGAATGAATGTGTAGTGATAGCAAGAAGCAGATGATCAACACACACTCAAAATAGATGGAGGAGCCAACTTATCACAAAGTGTTTGTTACCAAGTTTTCACCATTTGTTTTTATTGCACCTTTTTAGATTTTTTTTTTTTTTGCTTGTCACCAAACACCCATTTGCCGGTTTTCATCAAGGCAACAATTTTTTGATTTTTCACTTTTTTTTGTATTTTCTCTCTTTTTATTTTTTTGCTTTTTCTTGAGGACTTTTTCTAATTTTTATAGTTTTTTAGGACTTTTTTTTATTTTTATGGTTTTTCGGGACCTTTTTTTTTTATGGTTTTTCAAGACTTTTTCTAATTTTTATGAATTTTATAGTTTTTTAGGACTTTTTATGATTTTTTCAAGACTTTTAAGCATGCATTGGATGCATTATGCATAGAACTTATTTAGATGAAGGTTGTTAATTGGTTCTTCAAATAGGTCCCCCTATAGCATAGATAGTTGATATGCCGCCGATCCAAAGACTAAAACAATAACAAAAGGACCTAACCAATTTGGATCAAATTTTCCTTTCTTTTCTCGATCTTGCTGATTACAGGGATTTTCCTTCAGTACTAGATCACCTACTTGAAATGTCCTTGGTTTGACCTTTTGGTTGTAGCTCCTAGAAATTCTCTATTGATATGCTTTTAGGTGATCTACTGCAAGCTAGCGACATTCATCCAACAGTTCCAACTCTTGTAGTCTAGACACTTAGTAATATTCTTCTGAAATGAGACCTTTTAAGGACACACGAAGTGATGTTATTTAGAATTCAATAGGAAATATAACTTTAGATCCATATACAAGGGCATATGGTGTGGCTCTAATGGGTGTGTGGATGCTTGTACGATAGGCCCACAAAGCAAGGTTCAGTTGAATATGCCAGTCACGTCCAACATCATTGATGATTTTCTTTAAGATTTTCAAGATAGTTTTGTTTGAGGCCTCTACTTGGCCATTTCCTTGAGGGTATTAGGGCATAGAAAACTGATGTTGAATATGGAACCTTTCACAAAGTTCTTTCACGTCTTGGTTCTTAAAATTTCTGCCATTATCTCTGACAATTGATTGAGGGATACCATACCTACAAATGAGGTAGTTTAGGATGAATCATGAGATCTATTTACTTGTAATGGTGGTTAGAGGCATGGCTTCGACCCACTTGGTAAAGTAATCTATGGTTGTAATGATGAACTTGTGTCCATTAGATGAAGATGGGTGAATTTTACCTACAAGATCCAACCCTCACTGATAGAAGGACCATGTTGATGTGAATGGCTGCAAATTTTGTGTTGGTACATGGATAAGATTATTGTGGATCTGGCATTTTTGACATCTCTTGATAAATTGGAAGGATTATCTCTCCATAGTCGACGAGTAGTACCCCAAATGGAGGAGTTTCTTAGTGAAGGTTAGACCACTTGAATGCGTGTCGTAGATACCTTCTTAGACTTCTTGTAAATTCATTTCAGACTCATTGTGCTCTAGAAATCATAAGAGATTTCTATCAAGACCTCATCAGTATAGTACATCTGCTATAAGGGTATGGCGAGTATCTTGGTAGATAAAATTTCATTTCTAGTTTTGGGAGAGATCGGGAGGAAGGATATTATATTTTAGGTAAGTATAGATCTTCCCATAAATGGAGGTATCAACATTAATCAATTGGCATATGATTTGGGACACAAGATCATTGTCATAAGCAAGGGTAAACAATTGTTTCACCATGAACTCATAACAACTTCATTTTTCTAGATTTTTAGCAAAGAGGCCATGGTAGCCATAACATTAGTAGCTTTGTTGTCAATCCTTTGGATTTGAGAAAATTTAATGTCAAAAAAATATTTCTTGAAGTCATCAACCATCCTTTTATAGGGTATCAGTCAGTTTGTCATCCTTTTTTTGGTAACCATCGTTGACCTGATTAATGACTAGCTGAGAATCCCTATAGATTTGTAGCTCTGTGATTTTCCATTATATTGCTATCTTGATGTCGATGATAAGTGCTTCATATTCTACTATGTTGTTGGTGTAGGAGAACATCAATCGGTGTGATTTCAGATTAGTATTCCCTAGGGGAGTGATGAATATAATTCCTTCTCTCGATCTATGTTGAGTATATGAGCCATCAAAATACAATACCCACTACTTTGTTGTTACTATTAGGACATCTGCATTTGGAAATTCAACATGTAAAGGATGATCATCATGAATCAGTGCCTCATCCAATTGGTCAGTAATAGCTTGTCCTTTGATTGATTTTCTATCAACATATTGGATGTCAAATTCACTGAGTATCATTACCCATTTGGCTAATCTTCTTGTCAGATTCTCTTTGCTAAGGAGATATTTTAGTGGGTCTATCTTGGTTATGAGTCTGATGGTGTGAGTCAACATATAGTGTCACAATTGTTGCATAGCAAACACTACTACTGACCAATCCTTCTCAATGGATGCATAGTTTATTTCATATCCATTTAAAGTTCTATTGATATAATAGATTGCTCTCTCCTTTCCTCCTGAATCTTCTCATGCTAACAAAGCTCCCAATGATCGATTAGTTGTGGCTATCCATAATAAGAGAGGATTTCCTTCTGTTGGTGGTGCTAGGACATGTGGACTCATTAGGTATTGCTTTAATTGATTGAAAGATGCTTCACATTTTGCATCCCATTGAAAGGAAACATTCTTGTGCAACAAGTGGGTAAATGGGTGAGTCTTATCGGCCAATTGTGATATGAATCTTCTGATTGACTGGAATCTACCTTGAAGGGACCTTAACTAACTAATATTATTTGGAGGTAGAATTTACATCATAACTTTTACTTTTGTAGGGTTCACCTCAATACATATTTCTGACACTATACATCCCAATAGCTTTTTTGATGTTACCCCAAACACACATTTCTTTGGATTCAGGCAGCCATTGAAATTCTCTAGTCATGTGAATATTTTGTCTAGTATCTCCAAATATCCTTCTCTAGTGAAATATTTTTCCAATAATTTATCCACATAATCTTCCATGAAAGTATGCATTATGTCATGAAATATGGTTGCCATGGCTCTCTGATACGTGGCCCCTACATTTTTCATTCTAAATGGCATGGAGTTCCAACAAAAGGTTCCCCGAGGGACAGTTAAAGTTGTTTTATCCTAGTCTTCAGGTGCTATTTTGATTTGATTATAGACAGAAAAGCCATCCATGAGTGACAACATGCCATGATCTATTGTTAAGTCTACAATGATATCAATGTTTGGTAAGGGAAAATCATCTATCGAAAAAGCCTTGTTGAGGTATTTGAAGTCTATACAAATCCATATATTGCCATCAGGCTTTGAAATAGGTACAATTCTGGATATCCATTCAACATAATCAATGGGTCTAATGAATCCTACATCCAATAATTTCTTAAGTTCGGCCTTCACCAATAAGGAAATGTGGGGATGCATTTTTCTCAACTTTTGTTTAACTGGTTTGACTCCTAAAGGAAGGGATAAGTGGTGCATGATGAGATCTGAGATCTGGTTCTATTCCTAGCATGCGGAAATATGACCAAGCAAAGTTGACTTGTCTCTCTTCAAAGAACTTGACAAAGTTAGGATTTTCTTGTTCTGTCAAATATTTTGCTAGATGGAGAGTTTTCACTGTTGTTACATTGTCGATATTGATAGACTATGTTGGCTTGATCAAAAATTTGGATCTCTCTTCGAAGTGCTTTGGGAGAGTTGCAAATTTCCCATCTTTCGATGCCTTAGAGATGTTTTCACCGTCATATGCGCTCTTTATTTTTTATTTTTTCTTGATCTGACACTGCCATGGAATGGTTTTCACAATCAAATCCTTCTTTTATTTTACTCATTTTGCAGCTGGAAAATTCAGCACTCCCCTATCTAGAAGTTTCATTATGATTTTCATTGGCAGAGTCTATTTCAGGATTACCAACACAGAGGAAGTTGACGATGGCCTCATCATTTGAAAAGGTGGGGATATCGATAGGTTCAATTTGGTCCCAATCTATAAGTTCAAGATGTACCAATGGTAGGGAATCATCCGGTGTGTTCAGGTTAGAGGTTGTAAAGGTCCTAATGGAAATATCATCATTGAAAAATACTATGGTAAGGTTGAGGTCTATGATGTCACTTTATTCCAAGTGATCTGTCTCGCTAGGAGTTTGAACATCTTCACTTGAGCCATATGTATTTTGTGATCCTAATTCAAATGATCTTAACCCCAAGCTTTGTCCCTCCTCGAGTGTGGGAGCATACTTGTGTACCACATCAATGTATTTATCATGATAGAACTCTTTTGATACCAAATCCCACTCATATTCATTGGAATCAGTTTCATAGTGGTCACTTGCTTGGAGTTGTAGGATTTGTTCAACAAAATTTTTCTTTAGGTCCTCCTTTGTTTCTTCATCCTTTTGATGCTCTTTATATCCCAATCCTTTTTTTTCTTTTGGATATTTTATAATGGGTTGGATGGGTTCTACAATGCCTTCTTTCCATTTTCCAATAGGTCCTTGTCCCTAATAGCCCATTTTTTTCCAAGATTGAGAATCCTTTGCCATACTGTATGGTTTGGACATTAGTCGTTGCTACCTAGGAATCAGTTTCATCTTTGTAGAGCCAACTAAAAATATCTTTGTCATCAGTTTCCTCTTTTTGAGTGCTTTCTTTTATGAATTGACCATAAAAGAGGGTGACCAATTATGAGGATGATAATAACGAGGTTGATGGTTGACCATGGGATTTTGGTGAAATTAACTGCAAGAGGTAGAGGGATTGTTTAATGGAGTATTCACCCACACCTTTGTCTTTGATTTGGAATTTCTTCTCAAACTATTTGGCCAAAGTATTGAATTGGGCTTCCAGATTCATAGATGTGGAGGGGCTAGGTTCTTCCTTTTTCTTGAGTTGCTTGAATGAGGAACTTGATTGGCTTTCCTCATTGGAGGATGTGGCTAGCAATTTTGACAATGGATTGGCTTGACTTGAATTACTGGGGATGTTAGGGGTGGAATCAGGAGCTTCTTGGTTATGAGGCACAAATGCATCCTGGATTGCCTTAAGTGTATTGCAATGTTGGGGACTATTTGAATCAGTAGGAATCGTAATTTCTTGTCCATTGCAAGGAAAATTTAGACATTGGTGGTATGTTGAATGGACATCCTACATTTCATGGATCCAAGGATGACCCAAGAGTATATTATATGTCAAATGTTTATCCAAAACTTGGAATACCACATCCTTTCGAATTGGCCCTACTTTAATTGGTAGTACAATTAATCCCTTTGAAGATCTTTCCTCATCACCATATGCTTTCATGGTGATCCTTTTCCTTGCATCTATTGCATTTTTAGAGAACCCTAGTGCACAAACGAGTTTCAAAGTGCATATACTAAGACCAAATCCTCCATCTATGAGGACACGCTTGCATGAATTTTATAGATTAGGACCTCGATAGGGAGTGTTGTGCTATGAGGGTGGGTGAGTGATATGTAATCATTTTATGAAAAGGATAAGCAATGAGGTGCAACTAGATGTCCCACCATGGCTTAGAAAGTGCAAAATTCCAAATCGTTTAGTGTTGTTGTATCCACTAGGGCTTTTTCTAAGATCTCCTTGTGAGCGGGTGATATTTTAAGGAGCTCTAATATTGATATTTGTGTGGGAATATTTTGGAGCTGATCGAAAATATTATATTGATGAGATGGGGTAGTGGTTATTTTGGAAGTGCTAACTTTTAAAACATATCTGGTTTGTGCCCTCGTGGTCAAATTTATGGGCACACTGTCTTGTTTTCCCTTGATTTTGATGAAATTAATTTGATTAGTTGTTGCAACCATGTCTTGTTTTATTTTGTATACTTGATTATAGAGGATGTCAAATTCATTGATTGGATGATTGGTTGCAACAAAGTTTGGCATTTTATTGATCCCAATGTCATTTGTGTGTACTTCAATAACTGAAATATGATAAATGGTAGTGTCATGAACATAGTTCACATGCTTTCCTTTTTCGTTCGTGGTAGAAGATTCCCCTTTGTCATAATTTGGTAATGTGTTCTTGAATACCCCATGATCAATGTTTTTTTGCGGTTCTTCTATTTGTATGATCTTATTTTCAATCAAATCTTGTATTTTGTGTTTCAATTACATGCAACTATTGGTTAGGTGACCTTTGCATCAATGAAATTCACAAAAGTGGGCCTCATTCCACCATGATGATTTTACTTTGGGCTCAAAACCTCAGGTGTTAGGTAGAGTGATAATATTTTTTGCAATAAGTTCTTTCAACACAGATTCATAGGATTGACCCAAAGGTGTGAACTTTCGGTGGTTGTTCAATGTTTGGTATGGTAGGGTCCTGGATGTTGTGTTATTTTGATTGTTTTGAGTATTTCCTTTGTTGGTATTTTTTTTTTGTTGCTTTGGTTGTTATTTTGGGTGGTCTTCTGATTGGTATTCGAAGTGCTTCTTGACAAATTGAAGATTGATTTAGGATTATGCATTTCAATTATAGTATCATTGCTATTATTTTTGTACTTTTTTCCAAAACTTTGGTTTGTCATTGTTTGAGGGATTTGATGATTTTTTTTTGTTATAAATTTTCAATATTCCTCGTTTGACCAAAGATTTTTCAATTTTGATCCCATTTTTTATCAATTTTTCAAAAGTTGGAGGACACTGTAATTCAAGCCTATAGCTCATGTTGTCATTTAAATTGTCAATGAATACCTCTATCTTCTATTTTTCTGGTATGGGTCAAGGATACCTTGTGAATAATATTATCCGTCTTTGTAGAAATACTAGGAATGATTCCCCCTTCTTTTCTTTGAGATTGCAAAGGTCTTTCATCATGATTTCATTTTGGATGTTATATGAATATTGGGTGATAAATTTATTGACTAATTCCTCAAAAGATCTGATTCTTGGTGGTAATTGTGAGAACCATTGCATGCACTTCCCTCCCAAACTACATGGGAATAATCTCATCAAGTAAGTGTCTTCATGGGAAAATTCAAGGCTCATAGTTCTAAATTCCCTCATGTGATCTATTTTTCCATTATATTTATCGAATTTTGGGAGATGGTATCATGTTGACACTTTGATCAAAGGGGTAGGGACATATATCTTGTATCATGTATCTCTTAGTGGTTCTAGATTTCATTTTTTGTATTTTTTGTTTGAGGGCTTGTATTTGTTGTGTTAAGGTAGCCATGGGATCCTTAGTTTTTTCTTCCTTGCTTGTTTCAATTTGTGTTTCGATTTCTATCTTCTTAGGAGTTTTTTGCAATGTTATGATATCAAAATCCTTGGGTAGTTTGAATCCTTTATATGCTAGCATCAAAAGGTATTTATCACCCTCATTTTCAAACATACTCTCCATGAATTTATGAAAATTTGGGTCTTGTTGGGCTTGTTTTATGGTTTTATCCATTATTTCCTCTACCTCATCTTGACGAATTCCAAAAAAGGGATTTTCCTCTCTTTTAGCCATGGTATTTTGATTTCTTTTTGCTCAAGTTTTTTCATTTTTTAATCTCATTAAAATGGGCATACAAGTGATGAAGATGTTCTAAGCTTTTGATCAAAGTTTTGGGTAGTTTTAAAGAGTAAGGTTAAAATCTGATTTAGTAGCTTTTATTTTAGGATGAAGGATGATGAATCCTGATAAAGGATGATAAATCAAAAAATAGGTGTGATGATGAGGCACTTTAATGTGTTTGAACAAAGTTTAGGTAAAAGGATTTTCACTTAAAGATGCTAATTTCAACAAGGTTAAGACTCTGGTATGACTGAGGAAAGGTTTTGGACTCAGAATGATCTTGAATTGTGAGGTTGAAATTCAAACAATTTGGGATTTTAGCTCTCTGGTCTTTGTATTTTATGAATGCGCTGGAATAGTGCACAAATGCGCTAAAAGGTGGATCTTCTAAGGAATGGCATGAATTCTCTGAAATATTAGATGTATGCATGAGATAAAGTTATGGATGTGCCAAAACAGTATATGTATGCATTGTAGGATGACATAGATGCACTAAAACAAACAATGAATGCGCCAAAAAAGTTGATGTATGTGCTAGAGTAGGATAGGGATATGCTAGAATAGTATATGCATGCACTGCAAGATGGAAGACATGCGCCAAGGAAGAAAATGGATGCACTAGATGGGATTAGCTCTCTGGTTTTTGAAAATTTGAAGGATTTTTCTAGTTTTTTAGACACAAAAACCGATTGTTTGGTTGGATATTCTTCTGAATCAAATGGTTGAACAATTTTGTGTGATGTTTTCTTGGATATATGTTTAAAAACACATAGGTAAAAATACATGAAACAAGCACAATCCTAGGTTGTGTAAGACAATATCTACTAGATTCCCACTTGGATTGCTCCAACTGTGCTTAATTTTGGTGAATGATTAGAGGCTTGACCACATTATCTCCCGCTTGCATTGCACTCACTTCTCAGGTCAACCAAGCCTTAGTCCTCATGAATCTCCCATGACAAAATTCTCATTTCTACCAAAAGCCACAAGAATGTGGGACGACTTTAGAATAATCTTTTAGTAAATAGAAGGGAATTTTTGGCTTACTACAACAAAGGGTTTTAGTAGGGGCGTTCCATTTGTGAGGGATCATCCATACGAAAAGAGACCATTTCTACCCTTCTTTTCAGAACAATCCTTGTAATAATTGAAATTTCCTTAAGTACCCATATTTATATCCTAGGTGGAAGTCGCTTGGCTTTAGTGTGTTCCCAGTTGGGTCATTCCCTTGGGGTGATTACCTCTTGTCCCACCAAGGTAGACCCTCTAAGGTTTAAAATGTAATAAAATGAATGGGTCTAGATTTGTGATCACCCATTTAAGGGGAGAGCATACACACCTACCATTCCAAACACAATAAGCATGGTGTTTAATTAACCTTCTAATTAAGCTATGTTCCTAACTTAAAAATAAAATGACAATAAATTCCACCCTACACCCAATTATTAGTATTTTTAGTTCATTTTTCTTTAACAACTTTCTTGTGGTTTCAACAGAGTCTCTAACAACGTGAAGAATTCTTGCAAAACAAAGAAAAAAACTAGTTCTTGGGATTATAACTTCTTGGAAAATAAAATAGATGTGCCATAACAATAAACATATGCGCTACCAAATCACACAAATGCACTAAAATATGGCAGGAATGTGCTAAAACAGTCTATGTATGTGCTAAAATAAACTATGTATGCACCATAAAACTCCATGTATGTGCTAAATAATAAGATAGATGTGTTGAATGATTCCATAGATGCACCAAAACAACAGACATATGTGTCATAGAATGTTTATTATGCACCAAAACAAATCACGATCATGCCAAAACTCCACACATTTGAACCTATAAACACACTTTTCTATAAAATATTAAAAAAAAGGTGTTAGGCCCCATGGTGGGCGCCAATTTATGTGTGCTATGAAAAATGAGTGAAATAGTTAATTAAACTTATACACATCAATGAAATGTATTACATCGACTAACGAAAGAAAAACAATAAAGAAAACTATTATAATCCTTCATTCGAACTCATCCTATTGTCCTCTATTCTTGGTGATCTCTCAATTCATTCCCTCAAACTTATATTTTTCACATGAATTTGCAAAATGGCAACCTAAGAAACAAGATGCTATATGAAAATGCACAATTATATGCCTACATCTACATGTTTTGGTATTTTCTTGATTTAAATGATAAATGATCTAATATTATGATGTTTTTGCATTCCCATGATACTAAGATGATTGTGATGAAAGATGCAATTCTAAAAAAAATGAAGGAAAATGATGCAATAACCTAAGATGTTAATAGTAAAATGCCATGATAATGCCACTATGAACTAAAATGCTAAATACTAACTACATTGCTCTCCAAAATGCTCTCAAATTGCACTAAGATTTATGTAGCATAAGTTTGTAATCCAATTCTCTATATGAAAAGTTGTAGAAATGCCTTCTATTTATAGATTTTTTCAAGCTTAGGCTAAGGTGGCAAAGATGGACGATTGAGATCATGATCCTAAGGCATTGAAAGTGAAGCAAAAAGAAGTTGGAGAGAATCATGGAGGTGGTTGCCTTTAAGAGAACACCTTGCTAAGTGTTGAAGAGAATAAGAGGAAAGAAGAAGCCATGTGTCCAAGGTGGTTCAGGTTGTTGATGAAAATTCTCATTTTACAAATTAGAAAAATTCAATTTCATGTGACACATGGTGAGGTGGCAAGTGAGGTGGAAGGAAGTTAGATAAATATTGAGACATGTGACAATTTGAATTAAAAATTCAAATTTAAATGGAAGAGGGAAATTAACTAAATGACAAATTATTTAATTTGTGCATTTAATTAATTTAAGAGGAAAGTGATTTTTGAAAAAGAGGAATTAAGGGAATGAACCATATCAATTAATTTATACTAGTAGAAGGATTAGTATTTATTAATTAAATATCGAATCCTTAATTAATTGTGCTCTAGACCATTTTTACATGCATATAATAATGTCCAAAGAAGGTGATAGTCTTTGTTGTGGTTGCGATATAGGATCTTTTTTTTTTATGGCGAAGAGGGAGACTCATCATGTATTTCTTGACTTGATTTTGGATGTTGATTTTGTTTGTTATTTTATTTGTTTAACCTTTGAGAAATATCATGATGTCTATGCCTATGCTCCCTATCATTTTTGTTTCTTTTGATATGATTTTCAAGTTATGTTTATGTAGGATTGGATTTATCAACCATAGGTTTCTTTTCCTCCCTTAGAGGATGAATGAAAGGAACCATGGGAGGTTGTTCAACCACTTTATCTTTAGATTTGTAAAATTGTTTTATCTTAGGAGGCACAATGGGATTGTTTTGGTTGTCTCTTGGTCATTTGTAGGAGATAGGTAAAGCATCTTTCTTGGATTGGTCTTGGTTACTCAGAAGGGATTTTGGTTCAATCATGGTTTCGTCAAGGATAGGAGGCTCAATCATGGCTTGAGGCATGTTTCGAAGGGATAATTTTTCTATTTGTTTTTCTTAATATTTTGATAGATTTTAAAAAGAAATCTTCACGAGGTTCAATAGGATCAGGCCAAAAGAAATCCAATGAGAAATTTCCATGGTAAGACATAAGATTAATCCACTATGGTGCACATTAAAGATCTCATTGTCAAAGAGAAACTTTAAACATTTATGCAAAATTGACAAGACAACTTCCATGGATCATAGCCATGGATAAACAAGCTTCACATGGAATTGATTCAACGTTGAGATGATGGAGAATGAGATATCTAATTGTTTTGGTCCAACTTTTAAAGGAAGGGTAATCAAACCTATCATAGGGCAAGAAAAACCATTATGCATTTTTATCCATTCTTTTGGTTTATCATATGTATCTTGATAGAGTTGATGTACAATTAAGAATTATTCAGTGATCACATTCTCTACATAGAAGAGATCAATTAATATCCCATTAGTAGGCTTTTCATGATTCAACCGGCTATGTAAAGAGGACCATTAGGTGTCTTTCTGATTATATCTTTTGATTATAAAGAAATGTCAAGAGTTATTTTAGTTTGGCCCTTAGGAGGTTGAATTTTGATCAATCCAACCATATTATCCATAGGAATTTGTTCATTAGTATCCATTTTGTCATCCTCCATGTCAAAATTCATCATATCATTCTTAGTTTTGCTAGCTTTGACAAATGAAATATTATGATTTGGCATGGGGTTGGTAAAGATTTGTAGGTTTTGGTTAGGAGGGGAAACACACTTATTACATCAATCATTGACACCACCAATTTGAATATGATTAGAATCAATGAGGTACTGCACCATGTGTTCAAGACAGTTATAATGTTCCATATCATGTCTATTTTGACGGTGAAAATGACAATAGGAATTTCATCTAAAGTTTGGAGGTGATGACTTAGTAGTATTAGGAGCTTTAACAGGAGGTAATGAAATCAAGTTATTTTCTAGAAGTTGTAACATGGTGTTATGTAGGATATTGGGTAAAGGAGTAAATTGTCTATTCAAATCCCCAAATGTAAAAGGATTTGTCTTATTTATAATAGCCACCTGGGTATCAACATGTTGGGTTCGTTGAGGGGGATTTTGTTGAAGAAATCCTTTTTCTTTTCTAAAAGTTTGGTAATTGTTTTGAGTTGTGGATTCAAACTTTTCAAGATGACTAAGGTGGGTTTTATGTCACGACTATTAACTAAGTTTTGATAATAATGAAGGGAGGTACAAAAATGTATGAAGGAAGGAAATTTCATCATGCCAAGCTAATCTTGCATCCTAGATTGTAAGTTCTCAATAAACATTCATTGAAGGTGAGGATTGGTAATATTTATGTCTATTTAGGAATAAAGCAATTGGTAGCATGAAATGAAGTCAATAACCTTTTCATGATCCTTTTGCTTACATCTCATCTTAGGAGTCATGTGCACTTGGAAATGGTTGATAAAGTCCTCAAAAAATTCATTTAATGAATGAATTGAGTTATTCGGTAATGAGTAAAACCATTCTAAAGTGGTATCTTTCAAGGACCTAGGGAAAATCTTAGCCAAGAGCTTATCTTCAAGGATGAAATCACTGCATAAGGTGGTGTAAGAAGAAACATGGTTAGAAGGATCTCCTTTCCTTCCATATTTCTCAAACCTAGGAAACTTTATACCTTGTGGTATTTGCATTCTTAATATCTCCAAGGATAAGGTATTTCTTTTGACATAGTATGAAGGTTGGCCATTTTGATTTTGGATTATGGTGGAAATTTTTCATTGAAGGGGTCAAACATTTTGTAAAATTTGGTTAAGAATGGTATCATTGGTTGTGTTTTGGGATGGAGGTGAATATGGTGGAGGTGTATATGTGTTTGAGGGGAAAGTGAATGGAACACTTATGGGAGGTAAAGTGGTAGGATATATGACCTGAGATGCCACAAAGGAACAAGGATTGCTAGTGGAAAAACCCAACATAGGAAATACATTACTAGTAGGTTGCATTGTTGTGGTAACTTTAGTGTTGGTGTAAGTAGGAATAGAGGCAATGGTTGTAGGAGGAGGAATTGGGGTTCCTCCTTGTCTTTGAGAATTTTTTGAAGTTTGAGGACAACTAGTCATTGAGGTAAGGTGTTTGCATAAAATTTGCACTGAGTTACGTGTCATCTCTATTCATTTTTCACTTTCAATCATTTGGTGTATGTTATCTATAGTAGGAATAGTGGTTTTGGAAAAAAAAATAGTACTCACCAGGTTTTGTAGATGTTCCAATTATTCATGGATTTCTATTAGGTTTTCTGGAGGGACACTAGTAACCATTATTTCAACACTTGTCATACTACTTTAAGGTAAAGATTTGCCAACAGTATGGTCTATACATAGTGCACTAGTGTCAACACTATGAGTGAGAGAGCAAGATAACCCAAGATCCATGGTGAGTGTGTTATAATGGGATGGGATGAGTCTTGAACTATGTCTCACTATACTATTAGCAATATGACACCAAGTTCTAAATCTGATTCAAGGTTCAATCAAGGAGGGATAATGAATGCAAGATAAATGAAATGAACACAAGACAAATAATATTCATTAATTATAATTCTTATTTTTACAAATGCACTTGAAATGAAACCAATTCTAAAAAGACAATAATTTTCCAAAGTGAAATAGTAATGTAAAGACAACAACCAGAAACACATATGACAAGATTTTAATGCTATAAAATGTAGATTCATAACTAATCAAGGAATAATATGCAGAGTTGGGCATATGAGTCCCACTTAGGGCTTTTGGAAGTGTAGTGTAGAAAAATGCCATCATTTACATTTTCACACCTAATTTGGGAATTATTAACATTTAAATGGACCTAACGTTGCCTTGATCTAGTTTTTCTACATTTGCATTGGATTGAGGGCCCTTTTAAGCTAAATTGACCTAGTTTTGACTTAATTTAATGTTGTAAAGTGTATTTATTTACACTTCACATTGTGTTTTGTGCTAGATCTTCCATTTATGACCTTTATATCATCATTAATAAGCCCCTAAGACCCCATATTATGCATCCCGAGGCTTATTTCAACTCAAATCCCGACATAGACATAAAATATACTTAATTTCTCAACTCCTCAATATTTCTTCCACCTAAAAAAGATTGGTGGAACCCATATGTCACCTTGGTCATATGAGTCCCATCCATATGGGACTTATATGGCATAAGTGACGTATGAATCCCACTTCACTCCTTTTTAGGGTTTTGAGTGGGAAATCAGGGTTTTAAGTTCAAATTTCATGAATTTTGGCTTTTGAGATCTAATATATGGTACATTGGATGAATTTACTATATAAAAAAGGTCTCAAATAGTTATTTCATTAAGCCTTCATTATATCAATCTTAAAATTGAAGAGTTAAGTAATCCAAGACTTCACAAGAGTGTTAAGAGATTTTATAAGATCATTTCTAAGGCATTCAAGGGAAAAATTCTTCATCATTTGTTGCGAAAATTCAAGATCCATCATCATGTCAAAGATCCTCAAGCATCAAGCATGTTTTTGAGCTAGTGTTGTGATGTAACATCCAAGATCCAAGATTAAGCATTGTTCTACCTCTATTCAAGATCAAGATCTACATTTTACATGGTCACTTCATGTTAGATTGCTGAATTATATCTCAAGAAATTATTCAAGGTATAACTACTCTTGTTTCATATTTCATGTTTCATGCTCATATTTCATTGTTTCATCACAAGGTTTAATTACCTAAATGAGATTTGACAAAGGAAAACCCCTATTTCATAACAATCAACAAGTTTTTCTCTCTACATGTGTTAGTGTAGATCTATGTGTCTTGGAGCTTGAAGATCCTTTGAGGATTAGGTTAAAAATTTGAGATAATTTTTCAAGTTGTCATAAGGTTTCTATCCTCATGGAAATTCACCTACAAGTTACAAATCGAGGTTTCAAATCCAAAAAAAAAGTGTGGAAGGAAGAGCAGAGGTAGGACTTCATATTGAGGCCTTGACCCTCTAAAAAATTAGAGAGGGACTGATATGCCACTTTTTGCGTATGAGTTCCAGTATAGGATATTTTCTAGATTTTAGGAGATTCAGACTCACCACTGTCATATTCCTATTTCCACCCAAAAACCCTAGTCCGAGATGAAATCACCTAGAATGGAGTATGAGTCCTAGTAGGTATTAAACAACAATATTTTAAGGTTTTGGAGCTCATTTTGACCTCATACTTCTTCTAGGTGCACCTTTGTTCATTCTTAGTTTGTTATTCTACATTTTAGTTTCATTTCCTAGGTCATTTAGGTAGTTTTTGCATAGTACTTTGCATGCCATTCACATATATAGTATTTCCAATCCCTAGCTTGGTGGTGAACCCCTCTTTAGTCATTAACCATACCCTAGGAAACCTTATTGCAAGATACATTTCCCCTAATTCATCCTTGGATTGAGATCTGTAAGGTTTCCTTGAATGATATTTGGAGAAAACTTGTTGTTCTATGTCCTAAACCATAGAGCAAAATTTTTCGACAAATATTTTGGTGAGCCTACATTTAGAACACCTTAATTTTTATTTGGAGTGCATCATATTCCTATATCTAGCTTGCATTAACTTTGCATTAGGTTTTGCATTAGTTAATTGGAATTTAGGGTTTATACATATTGCATTAGTGAAAGTGCATATAGGTTACATTTTTGCATCTTATATCATCAAATTTTATTGAAATTATACAATTGTAAATAGTCTAGACATCATAAAAGTTAGAAAAAATAGAAACAACTTAGAATTTGTTGTAATTGGTGCAAATATAATCTAGGACTCATATGCTCGTTTAGGTGATTTAGTCCTAGTACAAGTTTTATTTCCTACTTTCTGGGATTTCTATGTTGTGCATTTTTTAACATTTGGACCCATAAAATACCCTGACTGGGACTCATATGCCCATCTAGGCAAATTAGTTTCAGATCAGCCCTAAAGTTTCCTTTTCTAGCATCAAAAACCTTGTTTCTGCATTTTTGTTTACTATAATTAGTTATTTGTTTCATTTGGTTGAGTTTCTGCTACATGAGTTTTACTAGATCTAGCTTAGATCAGTTCATTTCATGATTTAATTAATTCCAAAATTGAATATACACATTTCAATCTAGGTCATTGCATTGCATTTTCAATTTATTTCCATCTTAAGTTTGCATACATGACTTTTCAAAAATATTAGTATTTGTCTTTTCCAAGTTTTCAAGGAAAAATTTAGTCAATAAGAATGCTATTCATTCATTCAATACATTCCCTAGTTATGAGATTCTCTTAGTGCAAGATAATGAAAATTTTAACACTTGCCTTAAACCGACAACCCCTCTTATCTCTTCTACTTGTGAGAATGATGTGATAGAAAAGGATACGAGCATAGATAACCATGATGATCACATTTTTTCTTCTCTCGATACCTCTCCTATTAGTGACTAAGGTATCGTAGTGAAAGAAGATACAATCATTGAGAATCATGAGATTCTTGCTTCTCCTTCTCTTCCTCCCCCTTGGGAATATATTATGGCACAAGAGAATTAGATCATAGATACCTTTCTAAACATCACCTTACCTAGTCTCTATTCATCCCTTTCTTGTGAGAATGTTTTAGTGAAAGAGAATACAACCTTGGGTAATCATAACAATCATATTGTTTATTCTCCTAATATCTCTCCTAGTTGTGAAGAAGATATTTTGGTGTTAGAAGAACCAATCGATGATAGTTTTGAGAACCCTAGTTGTTTCTCTAATCTTACCTCTCCTATTAGGCAAGACATTACTAAACAAGAGCACATAACAATAGGTAATCATGATGATCACATAACACAACAAGAGACCATTGAAACCTACCTACATAAAACTCCAAATAGTCTACATTCATCTCCCAACATCTTCCCCTCTTGTGATAATGTTGTAAATGATGAGGATATGTTTGTGTTAGATAATATAATATTTAAGGTCTATAAAAACCATCTTTATGTTCCTTCCCCTACCTATACTATTTTGGAAGACATTATGGGACAGATAAATGAAATCATGGATGGTCATGATAATCATATTTTTTCTTTTCATAGTATCTCTCCTAGTTGTGAATAAGATACTTTTATGTTAGAAAATCCAATTGATGAAAGTCATGAGAATATTAGTCACCTCTCTTCCTCTAGGGAAAAAATTACTGATAAACAAGACAATCCAACCATTGATAATTACCTTATTTATGATGAAGTCAGTTTAGAAGAACCAAACATTGAATGTCACAAACATATAGTTTTTTTCTTTCCTAAAAAATCTCCTACTAGGGATGATATCATGGTGAAGGATTCAAATATTGTGACTTCCTTAGTTGATGAAATGATGACACTAGACTCCCCTTCATTAGAAAAAAATCAAACTAAAGACATTGAGGTATTGAATGCACAAGTGTTCATTAGATCCCCATTCATTAATGGAACTCCTACATACCCAGTGGGACATCCCAAGAATGCTCTAATCCTTTACCCACCTTCACGCAAACCACAAAATAAAAAAACTTGAACTTATCCTTTACCCAGCTAGGAATAATGTTTCGCAACAACCACTTTATAATACCTTTGCTCAAACATATAACACTAAAAACAATCTGAAACCAAGACAAGAAAATTTGACATCTCTCCCATTGCCTAACCCTATCTTACTTGGTCCTCCTTGTTTTCCTTCACAAAGTGGAAAGGAGTACAAGCTTGTTTAACAACTAAAGAATACTCCTTCTAAGATATCATTGTGGGACCTTATTCAAGCCTCCCCTCATTATCATAACATGATTTAAAGTTCCTTACAACAAGCTCCTATCCCTCATAATGTGAAATCAAATGAAGTAGCCGCCCAAATTCAAGCTATAACTTTAGTCAACTTAGACATTACTTTCCTTCAAGATGAGTTACCCCGTCTAGAAGTACAAAATAAAAATAAACCTCTCCTAATAATAGCTAGATACAATAGGACTGGGATAAAATGAACCCTTGTTGAAATTGGCTCCACTCTTAATGTGTGTATTGTAAATTTTTTGGATAGGCTTGGTGTGGATAAATCAAAAGTTCAACCTGCCCCTTTATCTATTAGTGGGTTTGATAATGTGGGAAAAAAACCACTTGGTGTGATCACTTTTCTTATTACAACTGGAAAGGCCACATTAGAAACACTGATCCATCTTATGTCTCATGATCTTTTATATAATCTTCTTTTAGGAAGACCATGGATTCATGAAATAAATGGGGTGCCTTATACTCTTCATTGTACCATGAAATATGTCTACAACAAAAAACTATATAAAATCAAAGCTGACCCTGAACCAAATAGTTGTTTAAATATTTATAAAAATAAAGAAAATCCTTTGAAAACTTTGACTTCAACAACACAAGTGGAACCTGAGCAACAAAAAGATAAAGAAAAACATATTGAGGAGGTTACGAAACTATTAGAAGATGATTGGGGTTCTTTAGATTTCACATCATTCATATGAGAATATAAGATCATAAACAAAGACTTTGAAAAGGGAAAAGAAAAAGCAGTAATGTCAATACACAAAATGAAAGACCCTTTGAAAGAATCCAATTCAAACACTTTAGAAGAAGAAGAAAATTATACAAAAAACTTTGACAAAATTGATTATGAAGAACCACCAAATCCTAAAGAAAAGAAAAACTATTTATGGAAAATGTTACAAACTTATGAAACAACTTGGGTATAGTGGAAAAAGGATGTGGTTCTAAAGAAAAAGGAATATGTGTCCCTATAGAGCCTCACATGCAAGAAAAGACTAGTAGTCTCGGTTATTTTCCTTCAAAAGAAACAGGCAAGCCTTCATTGAATATCAACACTATTACAAAAGATTCCTCTAAGCCAAATTTAACATTGGTGCATCCTAAACTAATAAACACTAGTGGTCTTAGTTTTTGTCCTTTGAAAGAAATGAAAGAAACAAATAAATCCTCGCTTAATATCAATGTCATCATGCAAAACACTAATGATTTGAATTTTATAGATTTTACACCATCCCATAAAGGAGAGTACAAAATCACGCAATCTAAAGAGTCTTGTGTAAGTATGAAATCCTATACTAAGAAAGATATATCTTTGCTGCAAAATAAAGAAACATATTTTACCATTGATCAAGAGGGTATCTTTTTGAGACTCCTCCAAGATCATTTGATATCTCTCCCTCCTAGAACATGGAATAAATTTTACTACAATACTTCATTTTTTTCATATCATAGAGTTCATGGTCATTCTACTAATGAATGTAAGGATTTAAGTGATAGAATTCAACATCTTAAGGAGTGTGGTGATCTTCTTTATGTTGGGGCACCTAACTTCTCTAATTAACATTGATTTTTACTCTAGCACATTTCTCATCAATAATCTCATCTCATCCTTGTCATGCACTAAGTGCAGGCAAGGGTTTATGTAGCCTTGTTCTTGTATGTCACTTGTTGTTGTCTCTTTTGACTAGTTGAACACCTCTCATGTACATATAAGAGAAATCTTGGGATGTGGACGAAATGCCTTAAGTTGGCTCGTATATGATGTACTGGGTTATATATTTTGTGGGCAACCCCTCGGCCTTTTCATGATGTAGCTTATTGGAAACATATGAATTGGCATACAACTTTCTGAGTACGCTCTCATGTCCTCTTCTACTTTAAAGAAATTTCTCATAGAATTGGTGTTAGCAACCACTTTAAAGTGGGGGCATACATCGACACTCACATTTTACTATGTGATTTTCTTTCTCCTTGCAATGCATCACTTTCTTGGTGGTGTAATTGGGTTTGACATCCTCAGAGAGCATGATATTTCTTTTACTTGTCGTCTCTTGGAGAAATTAAGCATGATGTTCCCAAAGAAGAGACCTTACATGAACTAATAAAAATATCTTTGAACGTACCTTACACTATTTTTAATTTATAACCTCTACTATATGGCCACCTTACATAACACACTTTTCTTGCCTATAGTGCCATCATGTTTGTTCATGAGTATCAAGCATACAAAGGTTTCATTTCCTCATGAAGCTCAAAGTTCATTATTATGTGGTGTCGTATGAAATTTATTAGGAGGTATAACTTTGGTAAGGTTAATGTATGATGAGAAGCCTAAACATGGGCATGACTTTCTCATTATATGGTGAAAAGTTGATATAGTGGCATGACTTTCTCACTAAGCCACCCTTTTTGGATACTCACCCAATGAACAACCTAAATTTTTGTTGCCTCAAAGTGAGCTTTCATTTTTAGAGAAAAAACTTAGATCTGATCCACATCACATTGGACAAATGTTCGAGGCTTGATCCACCTTTTTTTATTTGTGTTTTTACCTATTTTTGTTTTTCTTTCTTTTAGTCATTGACATTGTATGTTTGTGTATCTTGATGATGCATATCATACACCTTGTGCATTTAATTTTTATTCATATGTCGATTTGACATAGGATCTTAGATCTTGGGTGCTTGACCACCTCCTTTGATAATTTTTATCCTAGACCATCCACATCGGTACACTTGTACCCCTCTTGAATGTCTACTTTAGTGTGATTTTGAGGCAAGTTCCTCCTCTCACTAAAGTGGGGGCTAAATTTAGTGTAGGAAAATATCATCATTTACATTTTCACAATTAATTTTGGAATGATTAACATTAAAATTGGCCTAATGTTTCCCCGATCTAGTGTTGCAATGTGTTTTCCACATTCACATTGGATTTAGGACCCTTTTAAGCTAATTTGACCTAATTTTACCTTAATTTAATGTTGTAAATTATATTTATTTACACTTCACATTGCATTTTGGGCTCTCTTGCATTTATGACCTTCATATCATCAATAATAGGCCCTTAATACCCTATATTATGCATCTCGAGGCTTATTTAAACTGAAATCATAACATAGACATCAAATATAATTAATTTATCAACTCTGCGACATTTCATCCACCTGAAAAAGCTTGATGGGACTTGTATGCCACCTTGGGTATATGAGTCCCATCCATATGGGACCTATATGCCACAAGTGGCCTATGATTCCTATTAGGCCCCTTTTTAGGATTTTGAGTGAGATAATCAGGGTTTTAAGCTCAAATTTGATGAATTTCATCTTCTAGGATATAATATATGGTACATTGGATGGATTTCCTATATAAAAAAGGTCTAAGATCATTATTTCATTAAGCCTTCATGATATCAAGCCTAAAATTCAAGAGTTAAGTATTCCAAGACTTCACAAGAGCATTAGGAGAGTTTACAAGAGAATTTCTAAGGCATTCAAGGGTAGAATTCTTCATCATTTTTTGCAACAATTCAAGATCCATCATCATGTCAAAGATCCTCAAGCATCAAGCATATTATTGTGCTAGTGTTGTGATGTAGCATCCAAGATCCAAGATTAAGCATTGTTCTACCTCTATTCAAGATCAAGATCTACATTATATATGGCCACTTCATGTTAGATTATTGATTTATATCTCAAGAAATTATTCAAGGTACCATTATTCATGTTTCATATTTCATGTTTCATGTTCATATTTTATTGTTTCATCACAAGGTCTAATTACCTAAATGGGGTTCGACCAAGGAAAACCCCTATTTCCTAACAATCAACCATTTTTCTCTCTCTACATGTATGATTGTAGATATAGGTGTCTTGGAGCTTGAAGATCCTTTAAGGAGTAGGTTACAAAGCTGAGAGAAGTTTTCAAATTTTCATAAGGTTATCTTCACAAAAATTCACCTATAGGTTGAAAATTAGGGTTTCAAATTAAAAAATAAAGTGTGGAAGGAAGAGCACAGGTAGGAGTAGAGTTCAGGCCTTAACCCTCTAAAAAAGTAGAGTGGGACTAATACACCACTTGTGGTGTATGAGTCCCAATATAGTATATTTTTCAAATTTTAGGAGATTCAAGCTCACCACTGTCAGA
Organism: Sequoiadendron giganteum; assembly: GCA_007115665.2. Classification (NCBI taxonomy): domain Eukaryota; kingdom Viridiplantae; phylum Streptophyta; class Pinopsida; order Cupressales; family Cupressaceae; genus Sequoiadendron; species Sequoiadendron giganteum. The sequence continues at coordinate 55,816,586 of CM021107.1, read as the reverse complement.
TTCCTATTTCCACCCAAAAACCCTAGTGTGGGACTAAATCACCCACACTACCTTAGGAGTCTCGATGAGAATTAAACAAAAATATTTCAAGGTTTTGGATCTTTTTCTAACATCATACTTCTTCTAGGTGTGCCCTTATTCATTCCTAGTTTGTTATTTTGCATTTTAGTTTCATTTCCTAGGTCATTTAGTTAGCTTTTGCATAGTACTTTGCATTTCATTCACATCTCTAGTCTTTCCAAGCCCTAGCTTGGTGGTGAAGCCCTCTTTAGTCATTAATCATACCCTAGGACACCCTATTGCAAAATCTCTTTCCACTACTTCATCTTTGGATTGAGATCTCTAGGGTTTCCTTGAATGATATTTGGAGAAAACTTGTTGTTCTATGTCCTAAACCATAGAATGTTTTTTTCCAAAAATTAGGAAGGTTTAGATAGTGAGAAAAAGACAACAAAAAATACCTAGAAATTAGTGAAAAAGACCTATACAAGGACTAAATCACGCAGGTGGGCGAATGAGTCCCAAATTAGGGTTTTTAAGCATGATTTAATAAATTTTTGAGGTGATCTTAATGTGTCAAGGTTGTATGGTCAATGACTATTTGCAATTAGAAATTTCGAATTGAATGATGCTAAATGAAAAAATGCAACCTATATGCACTTTTCACTAATGCAATATTTAGAATCCCTAAATGCAATTCAATTAATGAAATATAATGCAAAGTTAATGCAACCTAGATCTAGGACTACAATGTTCTCCAAATGAGAAATTAAAGGGTCCAAAGTTCAAGTTCACCAAAATGAACACAAGGGAAATGAGGTGTCCACCTTTTAGGAGATGGAACTTGGACCTATTTCACGCTTTAGTTCATTAGGAATCTAGATTCCTCAACCAAGTGACTTGATTGAGGAATGGACTAGGGGTTCTTATTGTAATTGGATGGGGTTTCACCATTAAATGAAGCTTCAAAGGAGAAATTAAAATACTTATACACAAAACCCTAGAAACTTGAAAGCATGAAATCATATTGACAAACAAAATGAAACAGAGAAGTACCTAGAGAAGTGGAGAGGCTAAAAAAAGGTTTGTAAAACCTATAAATCTTCTTGTTGAAGTACACTGGGAATAATATGCCAGGTAGGGTGATTTAGCCCTGCTATAGGGTTTCTATGTAGAATATCAAATCTTCTGGTGACTGATAAGGATCTACAAAAAGATAGAAAAATGGTTATACTAGGACTCATATGCCCACTTGGGTGATTTAGTCCTATTATTAAGGTTTGACTAATATTTATATAGCCTCTAGTGATCCTCTATAGCTTATTTCTTATCTAATCTTTAAGTTTAAAATTCTGAATTCTATCCTATAGGTGGTTTTTTGAGAGTAGGAAAAATTCTTAACAACTTTGACAACTTCTTGCAACTTTGTCTTCAAAGGATCTTCAAGCTTCAATTCAGATAGATCTGCAAACACACATCAAGAGATAAAAATGTTATTTTATTAGGGAATAGGGGTTCACCTTGGTCAAACCTGATTTTGGTAATCAAACCTTGAAATGAAATAGAAAATCATGAAGGAATGATGAATGAACAAACTGAATTTTGAAACTCACCAAACCCTTAAAATGAAGGTTGCAAACTTGTGTGAAATGGCTAGCATGAGTGTGGATATTTACTCTTGATTGAATACTTGAAACTTTATCTTGAGTTCTTGCTTGAATCATGAAACCTACATCACAAATTTTAGCTCACAAACACACATGATGCATGGAGACTTTGACATGATGCTTGAATCTTGAATGTATCTCCAAATGCTTAATGATTTTCTCTTAAATGCTCTTGTAAAATCTATAGTGATCTTTTAGAATGCTTGACTCAAAATTTCTAGCTTGTTCTTGTTAGGATAAATTTAATGAAATAACCTTTTATTTATACTTGTTTATGCCTAATTTCCCAAAAATACAACACTAAAACCTAACATTCAGAATTTGAATCTAAGGATAATAAATTCCGACCAAGGAATTGATTTAAAATAGGTCCTATGTTAAAGTAGGACTCATATGCCAAGTTGAGTAGATGAGTCCTAGAGGCTTAAACCTAAGACACAAAATTTGAGAAGTGTTATGTTCAATGTAACATTTGAAATCAGGCCCCAAGACCTAGGTAGGATCCATATGCCCAAAGGGGTGTATGATATCTAGATCAATAGATCTAGAAAACAACCAAAAACATTAAATTATGATTTTCCATTTGTTAAATGTCAAGATTATCCTTCGAAAAAACATTTAATTAGGCTTGTGGATGCAAAATAGGACCAATTAAGACATAAATGAGCCAAAATTTACTAGGGAGGACCCAAAAAAGTGTGAAAATGTAAAGGGATACATTTTTTTATAGTACAATATGAATTTGAAATCAATAAAATAGTATCAAAAACATAGTTTAAATTTTCTTCCTAGTCCTAAGTGAGGACCCATTCGCCCTATGGAAAATGGGTCCTAGGTCACTTATCTAGGACACACATTCTTCAAGGATAAGTGTTATGTTTTTGAAAAGTTAAACAACATTTACGGGGTGTTGTACCCCTCACAATGAGCCACTAGGGTCAAAAAGGAACAAAACAACAACATAAAACATTAACAGAAAAAAACCAAAGACAGCCCAGGGACGACACACAAATAACTGATAAATAGCCAACAGACCACCAACAGGAACAGCTAACTGGCATCATCCTAGTCCTTGATCAGGAGGTCCACCGCCTCATCACCAACCCATTCTTTTTTTTCTTAGTGGGGTAGAGATTCACTTTACCCACATGGGTACATATGGTATAGCCCACTGGCGGCGGGTTTTGGACGAGATGACAATGTTCATATAGAGGGCATGAATGGGTATAGGTCTGTGGTATGATGATGCACAACAACTTTTATTTGCTCGTCAGGATAGATTTATGCAGGGCTAAGAGCACACTATGGTAGAGAGGTACCTTCCTGATAGGGTAGCCACGCAGTTTGGTGAGGTGCAGGATATACCCGATGATTAGTACATGGCCCTCTTTTCCCATACAGTAAAGCAGATAGCATGGGGGCAGCCAACTCCAACAGAGGAGCGAGTGTCCTCATTTAGATAGTTAGTGGCTCGACCGTGGCCATATGATCATGGGCCAACAGACTCAGGGGTGACTCTAGCGTACAGAGCATGGTTTTGACCTCCTTCAAGATTGACAGTTCCTAGGACAGTGCTTCCATGTCAGAGGCCCAAAGGCAGGGCAATAGGTAGGGGTTGGGGAGGTGTATCACCTCCTCAGCAGTCACCTCTGAGAGACCAGGTACAACATCTAGTGGGGTAGGATGGGCAGCCCTAGGTGGTACCATAGCATCAACTAGTAGCACAGCCAGTGGGACAACTAGATCCTCAGGATGTCCTGATTCAGTAGCTGCAGGGCTAGGTACAGGTGTTGACAACAGAGCGGGATGAATCCTGGCAACAGGTTATTATAGTTATAGCCAAGAGAGATTAGGCATGATCCAAGAGGGATCAAGATATTGGCCGACAGAGACAGTTAGAGAGTGTAGCCTCCACATCCCAAGGCTGATCAATTGACATTTGGGAGTACAGAGAGGCTATCAAAGAGGCCGAGTACTATTGGTAGTACTACCGATAGGCAGTGCCATCAGTGGGTAGAGTGCTAGATTTAACTAGTAGACAGGGAGGCAGCCAACAAAAGATCATGGTGACCGACAGGTGGGGGAGGGCAACAGCCAGCAGGGCTAGCCCTTTTGATCATGGACAATTTTGCATCTTTTATTTATGAGCTGTACTATTTTGGCCTTATTGTACCATGTATTCGATGTACACTTGATCCGATTTGTATCATGCCAGTGTATTTTTTGATGATATATATATGAGATGATTTTCCTTTTATGATATGTATGGATACATTCTAATTTGATGTGATGCTATGAGATGTTTCTATTCTTATGCTTATATGATGTAATGTATGTAATGGATGTATTTATTTTTGTATGTTTTTCATGCTTTTTTAATGATGATCCCATGGATGTAATGTATGTTAATGATAGTGTAGTGATATGCAAATGGCTATGTATGCATAATTATTATGTATGATGTAATTCTTTCTTAAGATGCTTAGGATAAAAAATTTATATTATTCCTCATAGCTTAAGATAATGATATGATGCAATGTGCTAATGATTATGTAGATGCAGAGTGTATGCATTGGGGATGTGTTGATTAATGTTATGATACCATGTTAGTGTGGAAGGAAGATAGAATAATTTAGAATCAATGAGTTAGTTCGAATGATGGTGACTTGCACTGCTAGGAGTTGGGACTTTCAAAGGGCCAATTACTTTATGTTTGATAGCACACATAGGTATGATATATTAAGGTATAGAGGATCAAGATGGCGTGGTTCCTAGTGTGATGGACTTTGAATTGAAAAATAGATAGGGGTATTCTTGTTCACACTTAGCATATGTTGTTCATTCGGGATATAGTTCAGACATTCTAAACATCTCGGGCCAAAACATAGGAAAGCAAGCCTTCCTATGTGGTCAACAAGATATCTAAAACATCATCCCCACATACTAAAAAAAGTGCATATAACTACGTTATTTTACTAGTGTATCCCACAAGCATAGAAAATAAAAGAGACAATGATCTGTTCCCCATTCCTTTATGTCTAAACCTATTTTGTTTAGGCATCATCGAGAGGTCTTTGGAATTAGTGTAAAATAAGATAAGTCCATAAAAGACCAAATAAAGCAAACCAAACAAGCTAATGTTCTTCATACCGCTAGCCAAGACTATACTACTGTGAGGTACCTAACGCTTATGTCCATTGCAGGAAAGCTTCATCCTAGGACATGTTGTGATCAGGGTTTTGATGGGACTGATTTGGGTGATAAGCTATTGATATTCTAAGTTGACCAACCTACTTGCTTACTGACTTAGACTTTCGAGACTCTGATGATTAGAGTGTTCACTTTTGAACCTGCTAAACTTGCTTTTGACTGACTCACCAAAGGGTGAAGGCAAATATTTATTTTATTATGAGTGATAAAATTCACGAGTGAAAGCGAGATGAAGTGGATGCACCATTTTGGATTTTTTAGATATTTTGAGGCGGTTTTTGGTATTTTTACATTTTCCAATATTTTTGGTATTTTCCAGATTTAAGATGAAGAGACTAACTTAAAAAACCTATCCTAGGGGTCTCGAGAGCTGATCCATAGATTAGCCTTGCCTACGTTATTCACGTAGTTTGATTGAAGACAGATTGACTTGATGATAAGATGGACACCAAATTGCCATTTTATTGCTTAAAGGATTGATCTAAGATGTAGACCAAGTGGGAAAATGGATTGCCAATGCGACGGATGCCTAAGGACTGACTCTAACTATCTCGGGGGATGATCAAAGATCAACCTTACCTATGTTCAAGTTCAGAGATGACATAGTTCGACAAGGTGAAATAAGACTTAATGATAAATTTTTGAAGACTTTTTTATATTTCAACATGTTTTTGGATTTTTGATGAATTTTGAGTGTTTTTGGTTTTTTCTGATGTTTTGAGAAGATTTCAAGAATATACATGAATTTGATCTAATGTTGATACAAGAACATGTCCCCAGCGTGGTGCGATAGACTACTTCAATAAATGTGGGACAAATTGACCTTAGGAATATTCCAAGTAGTACTATGGTGGGATATGATATCGACACAAACTCAGGCTATGGTATGGGTGCGAGCGGATGGTTGTATAGATAATTAATGAAATGTGATGGAATGGATGAGTGAGTCATGTAGATCTTGGTGGATAGAGAGTGCTTTATTTATGCTTGGTGCTTGTTTACCAGGTTTTCACCAAGGTACTTGTCCAAAGTGCCACCGAAGTGGTTTTCACTAGAGGACGATTTTTTTCTTTGCTTTTTCAATCCTTTTTCTGATTTTTTATTTTTTTTAGTTGTTGTCACCAAGACACTTGTTTGCCAGGTTTTCATCAAGGTGGCCATTTTTTCAGGACTTTTTTTGATTTTTTTTGTATTTTTTGTTTCTATACCTTACAAGTTATTAGGCATACAACTTTTTGAGATGACAATTGTTCATAGATTCATGTAGAGGCTCAGCCTCTAGTGTCGACAACTGATATGCCCCTGATTTATAGCTTGCAATGATGATAAAAGGTCCCAACCAGTTGGGTTCAAATTTTCCTTTGCTATTCGAGTTTGGTACATTCTTTTGGTTCTCTTTTAGCACAAGGTCACCGACTTGGAAGGTGTGTTGCCTGATCTTCTTGTTGTAGCTCCATTTCAGGCGATTCTGGTAGACCTGTAGATGATTTAGGCTTGTGACCCTATATTCCTCATCTGTGATGAGGTTTTGCAAGGATATCCTCAGTGACAGAAGCTCGATCTCAATAGGGAGGATGGATTCTGATTCATAGACCAAGGAGAATGGAGTGGTGCCTATTGCCATGTGGATGCTGGTGCGGTAGGCCCATAAGGTGGGGTTTAACTACAGATGCCAGTCATGAACAGAGTCATTGACTATTTTCTTAAGGATCTTTAGGATAGTTTTGTTGGTAGCTTCTACTTGGCCATTGCCTTGTGGGTAATATGTTGTGGAAAAATGGTGTTGGATTTTGAATTTTTCACACTAGTCACGAACATCCTGATTCTTGAAGGGTATCCCATTATCCAAGATGATGGATTGGGGAACATCGTATTGACAAATGAGGTAGTTTAGGATGAACTTGGATATCTACTTTCCAGTGATGTAGGTCATGGGGATTGCCTCGACCCACTTTGTGAAATATTCGGTAGTGATAATAATGAACTTACAGCCGTTAGATAAGGTGGGTGAGATTTTACCTATGAGATCGAGCCCCCATTGGGAAAAGGGCCATGGTGTTATGATAGGATACAACTCTTGAGTGGGTGCATGAATAAGGTCCCCATGTTGCTAACACTATAGACACTTTTTGACAAAGTCGTGTGCCTCTCCCTCCATTGTCACCAATAGTACCCGGTTCTCAACAAGTTCTTAGCCAAGGTCATACCACTCAAATGTGAGCCACAAGTTCCATTGTGTACCTCAGCAAAGCACTCAGGGCTTCCTCAGGTTTTAATCAATGTAACAAGGTTCCATCGATTCTTCTACGAAAGAGGGTTTCTCCTAGAATGAAAAATCATAAGGACCTTTTGACAAAGGTTTGCTTGAGGTTCAGGGTAATGTTGGCTAGGAGGACTCCTAATCTTAGATAGGTGTAGATTTCATGATACCAAAGATCACCAAAACCAACAAGTACATGCATATTCTGACACTGGTACCTCAAATGTGGGTACAAGTATCTTCTCTACTAGGCATTCATGTTTTGAGATGTTGCAAGGGATATCTAGCAAGGATCCGATTTTTTCCATTGCATCAGCTACTCTGTTGTTTTCCCTCGTTATTTTCTCAAAGGTGATGTCGATGAATGATTCTTTGAGGCTTTCTACTACCTTTTTGTATGGTGTGATCTTATCATCTTTAGTTTGGTATTCACCATTGACTTGGTTAATGATAAGCTACGAGTCTCCATAGACCTTTAATGCCATGATTCACCACTATGTCACGATTTTGAGACCTATGGTTAAATCCTTGTATTCTGCAATGTTGTTTGTACTGGGGAATGCCAACTTGTAAGATCTTAGTATAAAGTCCCCCTGGGGGTGATGAAGAACATGCCAACTCCTGATCCATGTTGCATGTGGGAGCCATCAAAGTATAGTTTCCAGTGGTCAACTGCACTGTGATTGAAAAGGGACTCATCTAGAAATTCTAATACGAGCTAGTTGTTTGTGTAGAGGGGAGCTTCTACTAGCTGGTCTGCAATAACTTGTCCTTTGATCTCCTTTCTCTTGACATACTCAATATCATGTTTAGATAGTATCATCACCCATTTATCCATTCTGCCTATAAGCATTTCTTTTGACAATAAATATGTGAGGGGGTCTATTTCATAATTAGCTTAATTTGATGAGCTAGCATGTAGTGTCTTAATTTCTAGGTTGCAAACACCACTGCTAGGCAATATTTTTCTATTGATGTGTAATTGAGCTCATGCCCCACCATTTTTCTACTGATATAGTAAATGGCCTGCTCGGTTCCCTTTTCATCATGTTGGGCTAAAAGGGCACCAATGGCGGTTGTCGTTGCTGAGATGTACATAATCAATGGTATCCCAATGATTGGTGGCATCAATATAGGTGGTGTAAGTAGGTATTCCTTGATATTTTTGAATGCTTGTTCACACTTGTCATCCCACCTGAATGCTACTCCCTTGTGGAGTAGGTGTGAATAGGCAATCTTCTTATCTGTTAGTTGTGCTATGAATCTTCAGATGGATTGGAGTCTACCTTGTAATCCTCTGAGTTTCTTTAGTGTTCTTGGTGCTCCCATATCAAGGATTGCTTTTAATTTTGTGGGATCCACCTCTATCCCTCTCATTGAAACTATGTATCCCAATAGCTTTTCTGATTGTACCCCAAAGACGCATTTCTTTGGGTTGAGTTTGACCTTGTATTTTTCCAGCCTATCAAAAATTGCACTTAAGGTCACTATGTGATCTTGGCTTTTCTTTGATTTAGCCAAATATGTCATCCACATAATCCTCATCAGTTTTATGAATCATGTCATGAAATATCGGTGTCATAGCTCTCTGGTATGTAGCTCCTACATTCTTTAGCCCAAATGGCATCACATTCTAGTAGCAAGTTTCCCAAGGACATGTAAAGGTTTTCTTATGCTGGTCTTCCTTTTCTATCATTATCTAATTGTATCCTGAGAAGCCATTCATTAGTGATAGCATCTCATGTCTGGCTGTCATATCCACTAGCATGTCAATGTTGGGTAGTGGAAAATCATCCTTAGAACATACTTTATTGAGGTCCCTAAAGTTTGTGCAAATCTAGATGCCCCCATTCGGTTTTGAGATTGGCACAAGATTAGATACCCATTTTGGATAGTCAATTGGTTGTATGAAGACAACGTCTAAGATTTTATGTAATTCTATCTTCACGAGTAGAGATATCTGTGGGTGCATTTTTCTTAACTTTTGTCTGACTGGCTTCACTCTAGGGTAAACAACCAAATGATAAACTACTACTTCAGGATCCAAACCTAGCATGTCAGTGTAGGTCCATGCAATTTTTTTCTTTCTTTCTCTTAAGAATGCAGCTAGCAATTCTTGTTCCTCTATCTGAAGTGTTTGAGCATAGAATGTGATTTGTGGTTCTGTCTCCATTCCCAAGTTGACAAGATTGCACTGCTCTGCTAGGACCACTAATTTCTCCTAATGTAGAGCAGTAGGGGGGAGATTAAATCATTCATCCTCTGGTGCCTCAGAGATATTTTCACCATTGGATGTGTCCTTTATTTTTACTATTTTGTGATTAGAAAGCACCACAATGTGGTTTTCGCTCAATAACCCCGAGCTTATTCTCGATATTTTCCTTTTGCGATTGAAGGATTCAATCATCTCCCCATAATATGCTTGGGTGTCCAATGTGATGTTGAAGCCTACTTTTTGATCCCTACACAGGATCGTATCCCTTAGTCCCACGAATTTTGAGAGCGCCTCATCATTTTTGAATGAGTCTAGAATTGGTGGTCCTCATTGGTCGTGATCAATGAGTTGTGGGTGTACTAAGGTGATTCAATGGGTGAAGCACTAATCATTAGTAGGGTGGAATCCTCAAAGAGCCTGGGAAGGTTAGCTATGGTGTCATCATCATCACTACTAGTGCAAACATCAGTGATGTCAATGGTAAAATTGTGCAAAGGGATGCCTAGGAAAACTAGTGGTCTAAGGGTAATTATTGATACTTGAGGAGAGTTCCTGATTGCCCTACTAGAAGTACCTCTACTACATATGGTTATACTCAAAGGGGTATACCCAAGGCCAAGGTTCCACATTCTTCTTTCTACAATGATGGGCTCCAGCTATCTATCACTGTTTCTTCCAAGGATTTCGTTCCTGTCATAGCCCATACCAAACATGATTTGCAACCCTTTGTTAGTTTCATCCATGGGTAGGGTGGGGGTGGGCCTTTCATCTTGGTAGAATATGTTTGATATTTCTCCCTCATCCACATTTTCTCAATTGAGATCCCCCCAATGGCGAAATCTAGAAGGATTTGTCCTAACAGTGTGGATAGGTGTTTCAGCTAGTTGAGGTTATCCATGAGACCTAGGAGATTGTGGTAACTCTCCTACAAAAAATGCATTCCTCTTCATTCTATAGTCATCGCATCCATTTTCCTGGATCATGTTCTTGATGTCGGATATGTCAGGGATGGCGGGTGTCTCTATCATAGAAGTGGAAGCAAGATTGGCTAGGTCAATGGATGAAGTGGACAGGCCTTCATCATTTTTTGGTACTTGGGGGATTTTATAAAACTTGACTTCCAAGTTTTTGTAGTAAGAAAATGGTTTAGGATCCATGTGTATAGTCACCTCCTCATTTTGGTGCATGAATTTGATACACTGGTGATATTTTGAGGCTACCACTTTCATTCTGTGGATCCATGGATGTCCAAGGAGGATGTTATATGGTAGGTCTAGGTCGAGGACCTGACATGTGGTCTATATATTTTTTGGTCCCACCTAGATGGGGATTTTGATAGTGCCTTGAGACACTCTTTCTTAATCAGCATACGCCCTTATTGTGATGCTCTTATTCTTGTTAATGGAATCCTCAGTGAATCCCAATTTCTTTACAAGTTTAAGAGAGCAGATGTTAAGGCCTGCACCTCCATCTACCAGAGCTCTTTTGAATTTATTTTTATGGATGAGCACTTGAAGGTGCAGTGTGCGGTTGTGAGACGACTGCGGTGGGAAGTCTTGGTCAGAGAATGTAAGGAGATTTGGGATAATGATGTTACCCACCATAGCTTAAAATTGCTCTATATCAAGGGTGGTAGAGATGGCGGACGTAGCTAATGCTTCATCAAGGATCTTCCTATGGGTGGCAGAAATTTTCAATAGTTCCATGATGGAAATTTGGGTAGGGGTTCTCTTTAGCTGGTCAATGACATTGTAGTCATAGGGGATGGCTTTATAAGTGGGGGTCTTAGCTAGTGCCCCAACAATAGTAATCTTTCCACCATTTGTGGTGACTCCACAGTCATTATTGGATCCTTTGACATTTATGACTATGACCATTTCATCAACACATCCGACTATCTCCTCATACACTAGATTAGTGCTAGCATATTTTTGCTTGCCTCTATTGTTCCCCTGATTATTTCCTTGATTTTTTCCTTGGTTGTGGTTCATCATTGGATTCATGTATACTTTCAAGTCTTGGTTTTCGGTTGGCTGCTCGATATTGAGAATCTTATCATCAATGAGGTCTTGGATGATGTTCTTTAGCCTCATGCAATCGGCGGTGGTATGTCCTTTGACCTTATGAAAGTCACAAAGGAGATTCTCATTATACCATGGTGGCTTGGTCATGGGCTCCACATATTGCTCAGAGTTAGAGACTTTGATTAGGTTCTCTTTGACCAACTTCTTCATTATGGACTCGATAGATTCCCCAAGAGCCGTGAACTTCCTCTTGGGAGGATACTAGCCTCTAGGAGGTGGTCCTCCTTGATTGTTGATATTTTTGATTTGGTTGGTGAGAGGTGGTTGTTGTGCTATGACCGTATTAGTCTATACATTGTTGTGATTATGATTTTGTGATTGATGATGGGTTGGGATGCTCTTCTTAGGGGCAGTGATGACCACTTTAGCATTGACCATGTCATTGTTCATGATATTTTTATTCCTTGACCATGTTCAAGTCTTATCAACATAGTTGTTAGATAGGCAGTTATCCTATGGTGGAGTGAATTTTGATGCGCCTCCTCATGCAGTAAGGGCTCTTTCGATATTGAGCGCCTTTGGGATCAGTTGATCGTATGAAGTGATGCATTGTATTTTCAAGTAGAATTCCAAGTTTTCACCTAGATTGGATATGATGGTGCAAACTTGTTGTTCTTATGGCATGGTCCACTTTCTCTAATTGGCCTTGGATTACCATCTTTGCAAGAAGGATGTGAACAACTCTCCTTTTTTGTTTTTGAGTGTTGATATTTCTTCCAAACTAACATCAAAACCCATATTGAAAGCATAATTCTTAAGGAAAGATTCCACAATTTCCTCGAATGTTTTAATGCCTATGGGTAGGCAAGAAAACCATTCCATAGCTGGACCAGTCAGAATTTGAGGGAATAGTCACATTAGATATGTGTCATCATATGCAACCTCCATGCAATGCACCTAAAATTCCCTGACGTGGTTTTCAGGGTTGCCCATTCCATTATACTTGTCAAATTTGGAGATCTTGAATCCCTTTGGGAATGGTAACATGGTGAGACTTCTATCAAAAGGATAAGGGCACAAGTTTCCTAGCGTTCTTGTTGTTTTTCCTACTTGTAAATCCAACATTTTTTGTGAGAGTAGTTTGATTTGTGTTGCGACATCTTTGTTTGGATCAGATGGTGGAATGAACATGTTTTGAGGTGTTTGACATGTTTGATGGGTAGGAAGAGTACTGGTGGGAATTTGCTACAAGCTCTTCTATGTGTTCAAGGCTTGTTGGTATGCTTGCATTTCTATCAACAACGCTTGTTGTTGGTCCATCTATTGTTGTTCCCATGAAGCCTATTTCTGGTCAAGCTGTTGTTGCACGAAAAAATCATGTTGTTGGTCTAGCTGGTGTTGTGTCAACAAATCTTATTGTTGGTCGAGCTATTGTTGTGGCAACAAAGCTTATTGTTTGGCTTGTTGTTGTGCTTGAAAATCTTGCAAGGCTTGTTGGTATGCTTGCAAATAGATTTCTTGTAGTTGTGCTTGGTATTGTGCTTGTGCCTGTTGCTGAGCTTTTGCTTGCACTTGTGCTTGGGATTGAGCTTGCACTTGTGCTTGAGCTTGAGCTTGTGCTTGTGCTTGAGCTTGCTTATTTTGCTTGATTACTCTTTTCTAGTTGGCTTTTTGAATGGTTTGGATTAGAGTGGTGAACGAACTTGCCATGTTGGATTTTGGTGGGATTGGTGGTGGAACGAGAATGACACTAACCATTGTGACAAGCGAGAGGGTTATGGTGGTGATTGGGATGTGGGTTGTTGGAGGGGTGGTTGAGATGGTTGGTCCTTGAGAGGGTATGCTTTGGTATATTTGAGGACTGATTGATGTAGTGGCTTGAATGGTTTCCACTTGTTGCTGTGATGTTGTGGGAAAAAAGAGGGAATTTGATGTGATGTTCATATTGCCTGGTTCTAAGAAACTATCAATTTTTAGGGGAGTAAAAACCAATCCAAGAGGTGATGTGGTTGTGATTGGAAATGGGGGAAGAGATGGTATGCTTCCCTAGAAAGAAAAAGGATCAACAACATCGATTGTTCCAAACAAACCACCTTCTCCTTGTGGTAGAGAATTTTGCATGTTTGGTTGAAAGGTTGGTGAGGCATGGAATGAAGATGAACCAATGAGATTATGGAATTTGAGTGGGATGTATGGGTGTAATGTATTTACTAGGACAAAATTATCTGGTGTGGTGGTGGTAGCCACCTCTTCTTTGGTCACGAGGTGATGTTGTTGTAACTCTCGAAACATAGCACTTCCTTTGTTCACAATTGGTGAGGTTGGTGTGATGGCCAAGGTGGTGTGAGGCATTTATTGAATGACATTTGACATGGGGGATGCATTTGTAAGAGGCATGTCCATACTAGTACTTGCATCAAGGCTATAAGGGAATTGGAACCCTCCTTCCGCTAATGTGTTTAAGTATTTGAACATGGCATTGACAATTTTGTGGTTCTCTAGATTTTGAACCATTTTTATCATTTCAAATTGTGTCATCCCCATATCCTCATTTGCAATGTCCTCTTTGTAACTCTCCTCTTGAGGATTTTGCAATGTAAAAGAAGAGTTACTTGGGGGATTGCTTGATCCCACAAGGTTTATTTCAGAGTTTACTTGACCCATGTTAATGGAAGTTGGTATCTCGCTGATATTTTCCATGTCCTTCTTGTATTGTGATCTTGTTTGAACCATAAAAAAATAGGAATTGTTTGATCCTAACCTTTTGGGCCCAAAAGAGAAGAACTAGGGAAGTCAAAGATCAAAGAGGGTGGTAATGATGATGGGATAAATGGATGAAGCGAGCGAGTGAAACCTTTTGGAGAAATTTTGAAGGGTTATGCTAAAATTTTTAGGACTTAGATTGATTGTGATGGTTTGACTATCTGTATTGAGTCAAACAATATTGTAGTGAAGTTGTAGCCCCTAAGAAGTTGTGTTATCCTAGGGGAACTTGCACAAGTGAGTGAATTGGCTAAGTGTGTTAAGCCAATGTGATTGTGAACTAGTAGATCTTAGGAAGTTGTGTTATCTTAGAGGTGAATTAGGCCAAGATATTTGACTATTTTGGCTAGTTGTGTTAAGCCAAGATAGGGTGATGTTGGTTTAGCCCTTTAAGTTTAGCATGAGTGATTTTTCCAAAGTTCACAAAAGGTTTTCTGATGGAATGAGATTTGGTTTTATAAAGAGATAGATGAGGATGAAAAATTTGATCTTGAACCCTAACCTAGACATGACTCCCTTTTACAAAACCTCGGTGTTGAAGAACACGCTAGAATTCCTATGGGAGGAAAGAAAACCTTTCAAAAAGTTCAGGATTTTGTTGATAGTAGAATGCATACAAAGTGGGATTATTCCTTGAAGCCTTTTTATAGAAGTTGTAGACTATTCTTTCTTTGAATTGAAAAAGTCTCTCAAGGTGCTCCTCATGAGAATTTAGACTAAGCTTCTTGAACTTTGGTTTTGGGATTTTGATCTTGCGGGAAATCATTGGGAACAACACATATGAGGTTCAATTTTGTCCTTTTATCTTGGCTTAATGAATTATTTTTATCAAAGACACTTGCTTGCTTAAGTTTCAAACTATATGTCTAATGTCCCACTTTCTTTTTCATCTCACAAGGTCCATTATGTGGAAATTAAGGAAAATAGAGAAAAATTATCCTATGTTTAACCTTATGGAAAACAAATGATGATAGAATCCAAGCACTTAGAAACCTCTAAGGATACGATCCCTAGGGAAAGAAAGAGTGCTTAAACTCATCAAATGTATTTGTTTCCTAAAAGGGGTTTGAAATTTTGAGGTCTTGTGAATGTTCATTTTGCAAATTTTTTTAGAACCAAGCAATGTATTCTTCACTTCCAAGCACTTTTTACAACCCTAAGATGATGAGACAATATTTTGTTGGGTTCCCACTTGGACGAATCCAACTGCACATATTTTGTGTGGATGGCTAAATGCTTGACCACACTGGCTCCCCTCCATGGCACACACTTCTTGGGTTAGCCAAGGATTAGTACCCATGAATCTCCCATGGCATGCTTTCCTTCTCCACAACAAAACCACATGTATAATTTGGGGCTGCTTCAAAGGACATGACCTTTTGCACCAACAAAATAGATAAGGTTTTGGCCTTTTTCTAAACAAAGGGTTTTAATTAAGGCATTCCATTCATGGGGGATTATCCAACATTGGTGAGAGTCCATTTATTTCCATCTCGTCAGAATAATCCTTGTGATTCTTGAACTTTCCTCAAGAATCCACACTTATATACCGGTTGGAAGTCGCTTGGCTTTAGTGTGCTCCCAATTGGGTCATTCCCTTGGGTGATTAATTTTTCCCACAAGGCTAACCCACTAAGATAAACAAAAGTGACTAAACATATTCATAGTTCGATCAACCTTCGTTTAGAAACAAAGGGAGAACACTCGCAATAATTTTACTCACACACATGTTTTGTTCAATTGTTAGGTACCCAAATTGAAATGTGGAGACAATATTTTATGCAAGTTAGTGTCGCCAAAAAGGCTTTTGATTCTCAAGATCGTCGTGAGGCATGAGAGAAGCACATATGTCTTTTCAAATGACACTATTTTGCAAAAAGGATTACAAGACACAAAGAACACATGTTCGTTTCTAAATCCCTCAAAGCAATAATGAATTCTTTTTAAGCACCAAAGGAAATGTGAGATTGCTTTTTTCAATTGTTTATCCTTTAGAAAAAATATAGTATGTTTTTCTAAGGTTCTTTTTAGCCCCTTGGCAACTTCGAAAAGAAATTTGATTGTTTATTTTAGAACCCAAGAGAATTTTAGTGTTCCTAAGGCCAATGAAATTAACAAATTCCTTTTCAACAAAAATCTAAAAATCCTTTAAGAGTGTTGAAGAACACTTTAGTGTTTAAGAACACTTTGTACAAAATGAGCATGATGTCATAATGACTCTCCTACCTTTCTTGAAAAAAGGGAATTTGCTTGTTCTTTTTAAACCCAAAGTAAATCTAGTGTTTCTAAGGCCAAAGATATTAACAAATCTCTCTTAACAAGCAAAATTTAAAAATCCCTCTAAAGTGTTGAAGAACACCCTTTTGCATGATGAGTATGAGGTCATGATGAACTTCCGACCTGTAAAATGATAGAAAACCAGAGAGAAAAAAGATAGCAAACAAGGTAAAATATTAGAAAAATCCAAATTTAAAAAGTACATGTCAATTTTAGACCTCACTATTTTTCCGCAGCGCAATTTGAAAAAGTGGCATAGTTTGGGTGAAAGTGGTTCTATATAGCGCCGCGTGGCTGAATGTGGCTGGTGCTCTGCAAAACAAAGAGTGAATAAGCGGTGTGATATGGGCATGCGGTGCAATTTTGAAGCAGCCCTGTTTATAAGTTCAAATTTTCCAAGTGGGAAAGCGGGAGCAGTGGAGTTTGGAGGAAACACGATGTGATATGGTGCCATGGTGATGAACACGGTACAGTATAGTGCCACAAAGATGGACGTGGTAGAATTAGGAAATTTCAAAAATGATAGGCAAGAAGAGGAAAGCGGCGAGGTTTAGAAACTATGTGTGGTTCAGTATGGCACCGCTTCCCTGAAAGTGGTGAAGTATTGTGCCATGCCTATCAAGTGGCTCAATATGACACCGCGCGGCTATTTTCCTATGACCTGTAGGAAAATGTTAGAAAAAATATGGAAATTTTAAAAACGTGATTTATTTCTTGAGTTAGCCCTCCTTCTAGCGCCAAAATGTGAACCCCAAAACCTGAAAATGCACAAGAGAAACAAACATGTTAGGTTGTTAGATCAAATTCATGCAAACAAGTATGAGGAATTCCCCATGAAATCCATCTATTCAAACTAAAATTAGGAAATGAAGAACACAATACAAGAAATGAAGTTAAATCCTAATCAAGCCAATAAATTAGTGATCCCATGGGGGAATTTGTGCCAATGAAGTGTTGCAATTGGCCCTTTCCCAATTCTTAACTTGCAATGTTTGAGTGATTGAGAAATGGTCAAATCTCCAAAGAGATTTGAGCATAACCTTGTTACAAATTATGAAAATGGTGATAGGATGAATGAAATAGGAAAAATTAGCTCTCAATGTGAAGAGAGTAACTTTACATGAAGAGTGTGGATGAGAAATAAGGAGAGAAGCCTCCAATTTATAACTTTCAATTTGGAAGAGAAAGTGAGATTTGAGCAATGTGGGACTAACTTTCAATCCAATGGTTGAATGCCACATGTGGTTGTGCACATTTTGGCCAAAGTGCCAATAAATGCATTTATTTTGAATTTGAATTTGTGAGATGACTTGTTGAAGAGGGAAGAGAAATGAAGTTAATGTCACTTGGCTCAAGGCTAAGGACATGTAAGAGGCCTTAAATGCCTTGTTGGAAGGACCAAGTCCACTTGGTCTTTTTGAATTCAAATAAGGGAATATTCTGTTTTGATGCCATGTGAGGGAAAATAGAGAATTAAATAAATCAAAGTAATTGATTTATTGTGCAACTTGCATTCTCTAGAGGATTTTAATGAGAGGGAATATCTTAATCATGGTTTGATTAACTTAATGAAGAATTAAATGATGTGACAATTTAGACTTAAATTTATGAATTGATTTAAGTCAAGAATTGAGAGGAAAAGATTAATTAAATAAATGATTTGATTTATTTAACTAAGAAGTAATATGTTAGATTAAATCAAATAAGGTTTAATTTATTTAATTTAATAAGAAGAATTTAGGGATTTAATCAAATAAAATGAATTATTTAATTAAAAAGTAAGGTAAGGTTAATTAAATTAAATTGATTAATTTAATCAAAGGAGGTGATAGAATTAATCAAATGAATAATGATTAAGAGATAGAATGTATGATTCAGAAAGAAATGATGTTAGTAATCAGGATCAAGTGTGTTGAACAACATTTGTACATTTTCCATTTCTACAATATTATATACTATATATAGTATATATATAATATATTATACACTATATATAGTATATATATATATTTAATTGCACTATAATATAAATAAAGCATGAGAGGGAGAGACAAATATTTATCTAGGTATTATAGGAAGGAGAGACCTGAGAGAGAGGGTGGGAGGGAGATACCTGAGAGAGAGGGAGGGAGGGAGTGAGTGAGAGAGAGATAGTTATCTACCTAGGGTCTCTTTTATGTCTCTGCCCCCCTCTATCCCTCCCAACCCCCTCTCTTTCTCTCTTAGTTCTCTCTCTCCCTTTATCCATTGCACCCCCTCTCTCACCCCCTCTCTCTCCCTCCCTTTATCCCTCTCTCTCTCTCTCTCACTCTCTCTTTCCCTCTATCCCTCTATCCCCCCTCCCTCTCTCCAGATCTCTCCCTCTCTCTATCCATCCTACTCCCTCTCTCTTAGATCTCTTCCTCCCTTCCTCCCTCCCTTTGCCCCCCCTCCCTCTCTCTTTATATTTATCCATCCCTCCCTCCCTCTTTCTCTCTATCCCTCCTTCCCTCCCTATCTCTCTCAATATTCTCCCTCCCTCTCCAAATATGTAAAAGTGTTACTGAAAAAGTTTGGCATGGAAGATTCAAAACCAGTTGGTACACCCATGGTAACCACATGCAAGTTAACATAGAATGATGATTCTCCTAAGGCTAATCAAACAAGGTATAGGTCAATGATCGGTGTATTTCTATATTTGACTCAGACTAGACCACACATTACGAATGTTGTGTGTATGGTTGCTAGATATCAAGTTGATCCAAAGGAATCACATGTGATTGCAGTAAAGAGAATTTTTAGATACTTGGAAGGAACAATTAATTTTGGTCTTTGGTATCGTAAGGATGATGATCTTACTCTGAAAGCCTTTACAAATGAAGATTGGGCAAGAGGTGTAGATGATAGGAAAAGTACAAGTGGTGGTGCATTATTTTTAGGGAATAAGTTTGTTTTTTGGCTAAGAAAAAAGAAGAATTCCATTTCCTTATCTACTGTGGAAGTAGAATATATTGCTACTGCAAACAATTTCACTCAAGTATTATGGATGAAAAATATGTTGAGAGACATCAAAATTAAGTATAATGAGCCTATTGCTAATAACTCAAGTGCCATAAACATTTCCAAGAATCCAGTGTTACATTCAAAGACAAAACATATATCTATCAAGTACCACTTTTTGAGAGAAAAATTGAGTGATAAAGAAGTCAGATTGAAATATATGCCCACTAAGGAATAAATTATAGATATATTTACTAAAAATTTTCCTAAGGATAATTTTGAGTACCTTAGAGGCAAGTTAGGGGTGATTTCCCCTCCTAATATGAACTAAGATGAAATTCTTTGCATCAATCCATGCACTTATAGTCAGATCTTATTTCAAATTGATGTTGTGGTGGCTGCTACTTAGGGGGAGTAGTCAAATGTTTCAAATATGTTGTTTAGATCATGTTTACCTTTTCCATTAATGTCAAAGGGGAGAAGTTTAATAAGAAAAACCCTGTAAAATATAAAGGGAGAAGTGCAAAACAAAGGGGGAGAAGAATATTGTGTGAATATTTAGTTGTGTTGATGGTATTTTTTGCATCATGTTTTGCCATCAATGCCAAAGGGGGAGATTTTTTGATGTTGATATGTTTTTGTCATTGATGTCAGCATTATTAGCATTGATGATTTTGAAGGCTCTATATGTTGAGGATATTGATAAAATTAGAATAAATATGTTGTAGGAAGTCTATGAAGCTATAAAGATCTAAATGATGGAAAGTTGTGTACAATGATAATTAGAAGTCACACATTAATGGGTTTTTTTCTGAGCCTATCTAGTATGTTTTCTGAAAGTTTCAATGGTATGCATCAAGATTGGAGAAAGTAATCAATTTTTGAGTTCCTAAAACTATTATGTTACTATAGAAGGTTTTTCTAGAATAAAAGAATGTAATTCTGGTAAATTGAGTTGTTGTGTATGCTTCTATAATATTTAGTGGTGTTACTAGATCATGCTCTATCATTTTGGTATGCCCATGTTGATCAATGTGCTCATGATCAAAGATTTTCCTTTATGTGTTTGAGGTTTTCATGTTCTTGGCCGACATGATGGTGGTAGTATGTTGTGGATTCTTATGGATTAATCTTTTATTGTTTGCCATGTTTAAGGATTTTGATTTAGGTCTTCATTATGATGTGACCGACTTAGGTTGGTGCACATTAAGATTTTTTCATGAATTGGGATGATAGTTGTAGTTTATTCTTTATTTGTGGTCGATAGAGTTGTTAATGTAAATTCATGTAGCATATATATAAAATCGATTGTTTCTTCATTTTGGAGTGTGCATGTGTGGTGTGTGCTTCATGAATGCATGTGAAATGTGAAAATAAAGATTACATCATTTGATTTTAGAGAAGAGTGTGAAGAAGTGTTTTTGTGCCTAATCGGAATTTCCATCAAGCTTTTGTAGAAGCTAATTTCTTAGTTTACCCTCATTAGATGGATTTAATCTGATTATTTTAGGTAAGGTAGTGAGCCTTCCCTTTGAGCAGTGAGCTCTACGTAGCATGTATGAATGCATGTGCATTCCTTATCCAATTTTCATTATACTTCTAATAGGGTATAATCTTGTGGACTAACATCCACCATGGTTTTTCCCCTAATAGGGTTTCCACGTATAAAATCTTGGTGTTCATGTGTTTCTGATGTGTTGTTGATTTATTCTTCCACTGCTAATTATCAAATATGAGATTAAAGGTTGAATAAGTTTAAATTATATAAAAACTTATTCACCGCCCTCTTATTTGTCTATTCTTTTTTTGCCAACAGGATTAGGGTTTAAGGATTTATGGTTTAAGGTTTTATGGTGGAGGGTTTAGGGTTGAGGGTATAGGGTTTAGGGTATAGGTTTGAGGGATAAGGATTGAGGGTCTAATGTATAGGGTTAATGGTATAGGGTTAATGGTATAAGGGATATAGATAAAGGGAGAGAGAGAGAGGGTAGAGAAATATAGGTTAGAGGATTAAGGGTAGAGGGGAGAGGGGAGAAATATAGGAGTAAGTGAGTGAGAGAGATACTTGAGAGAGGGAGAGGGGGTATTAGGGAGAGACTTGAGAGAGAGAGATGGAGGGTGTTGGATAAAGATAAAGTTTAGATGGTAGAGGTTTAAGGGTTTAATGGTTAAGGGTAGAGGGTAGAGGGGAGAGAGATAGAAGGAGTGAGTGAGTGAGAGAGAGATAATTGATAAAGGGAAAGGAGGTAGGAGGGAGACACTTGAGAGAGAGAGGGAGGGAGTGGGAGAGAGATAGAGGGTAGAGGGTAGAGGGTTTATGGTAGAGGGGATAGAGACTTTGGAGAGGGAGAGGGGTTAATAGGGAGAGACTTGAGAGAGAGGGAGAGGGAGGGAGTGGGAGAGAGATAGGAGTGAGTGAGTGAGAGAGGGAGAGACTTGAAAGAGATGGAGAGGGAGGGAGTGGGAGAGAGATAAAGGGTAGAGGGTATAGAGTTTAAAGGTTTAAGGGTAGAGGGTAGAGGATGGAGAGAAAGAAAGAGAAAATAAACCTATAAAAAATAAAATTTCTCATTATGTGAGCGCATTTTGAATTAGTAGAGATATGGCCATTATTTTTGGAAGACATAACATGCTCACATTATACCACAAGCATGTTATAATGTGAGTGCATTTTGTCCTACTCTAAAAATGGTAAAAAACTCAATATACCCATGATCTCAAGACCCATATTCTGCATATTATTTTGGTTATGTGTGTGTTTTGACAAAAAATGTTTTTTGATGATTTTGTGAAGTGTGTATGCAAGTTTTTCATATTCCACCATTTTTTTCATGATCTTTCCACCACCTTTGCATGAAATAGAAGAGATTTCCTATTGAAAGGCATTTAGTATCAATTCAAGTCTGAGTTCCATTGAAGAGTGATATATAATTGAATTTTGGAGGGGAATAATATTTTGAAAAAGTCAAATTGTTGAGGAGTTTGAAGAAAGAAGAAGCAAAATCTACATAATTGGGTAGAACTCCTCCATTTGGAACTCCATTTTCTTAGGTATGTGAAGTATTTACACTTTTTGTTTCATTATATTTTGGATTGCTTTTATTTTGTATTTTTTCATATTCCATGTTGATCATTGTTTGTTTGTCATTATAAACCTAGCTTGTCAATGCACATTTTAAATTACACAATTCTTTACACTTGCCAATTAAATTTTTAAACCACATCTCTTTGAGGCATTTTGTTAAAAAATTGACTTACCTTGTGTATGCTTCCATATTTTATATACACATATATATATGATAGAAGTTATAAGTAAAATAATACATCATTTCTCAATCCTTTACCATGTATGTGCATACCACTCTCCAAAGCTTTCATATTGGTATACACATGGGGGATGTTGGAAAATGTAGTTGAATTTGGTTTTACACCTTTAAATTTCATATGCTTGAAATTTTCTAAATCCTTTTCAATAAATCTATTTTGTGTGTATCCTATAATCACTCTAGTCCAAGAGGAAATAGCTCATTGAGGTATTTTGTCAAACAGTTATACCAAGTAGTTGATTGCCTTGTCTATACTACCAAATTTTCCATACATACCTACCAAAGAATTTTATCAAATAGCATAGAAAAGGAAATTAATTGTTTGAAGAAATTTCTCAAAGAAATGAGGTCTCATGGTGATGTGAATTTTATCAAACAACTGATTGCATTGTCTATGCTACCAAATTTTCCATACATTTCTCTACAAGGTTGGAATATACACCTCCTACATTGATAGATCTTTGAACCTATATTTTTTATTTTCTATTTGTAAATTTAACTCATCACTAATGTTTCCTTGATTAGTCTACCTATTATTCCTTAATGGGTCCCCCTTTTGTTTTTATCTTTTTTTGTTTTTCAAACAAAGTTTGGAGTCCTTTGTTTCCAATACTTTTTTTTATCTTGGTTTAGTCTACCGAAATCGGAGCCGAAACCAAATCAGGTTATGAAACTTCTTTCAAAACTCATTCCAATTCCCATCCTGACATTCTCTCTCTTATCTTTATTGAAGCTAGAATCAGAGTGGGTGTTAAGTTGGTGTTTATTGAAAATTGCAAAATCAAAATCCATTTAAGTTCTGCCCCCGCTTTTTTTTTGAGATTTTTGTTTTAGACTGAGTCCTTATCTTAAGTTTTAGTATGTCGGTCTTTTATTTTACATTTTGTGTTTGGTTTCATTTTTTCC
This sequence comes from Sequoiadendron giganteum, assembly GCA_007115665.2. Taxonomy (NCBI): domain Eukaryota; kingdom Viridiplantae; phylum Streptophyta; class Pinopsida; order Cupressales; family Cupressaceae; genus Sequoiadendron; species Sequoiadendron giganteum. Next base: position 55,792,959 of record CM021107.1, on the reverse strand, counting down.
TTTGTTATTGGGATTGAAACCGGAATGGGAATGAAGTTGGGAAATTCCTTAAGTTTCTGAATCAGTTCTCACTCAGATTCTGCTCCCGTCGTTTCTTGGTCATTGAATTTTGACTAAAGTCACACTATAGTAAAGTGTTTGTTCTTCTCCAGTTTTGACTCCACCTAACTACATTTAATGCATTAATAACAGTTACCATGCATAGGTAGAAACTCTAGTTTTTACCTTCATTAACGATTAAACACATTATTATTATCATTGTTAAATAATCAAAGAGTGGAATAGAGAAGCTGCAGAGTCCATCTGAGTGAATCGATTGAAGGAGGAGACAATTTCTTGTGAATCAATTCACAAGGTTAGCTAGGTTTTGCATTCGAGGTAGGGTTCATGTTCTCATTGTTATTTATTAATTTTCTTTCGTATTTTTTATTTTGGGTTTGTTTGATTTAGATCTTTGGGCGAGTTCATTGTTTTGGTTGGTTTGTGTGTTTGTTTCCTTTCTTTCTTTATTTGTTGTTCTTGATTTTTTTTTGTGTTGGTGTTTCTAGTTTTATAGTGAGTGAGGGCGTGGTCGCTTTCGCATTTTTTCGTGATCACATCGTGCTACATTAGGTTTTAAATGCGTAGGTTTAATTAGAGTTTTTCACAGTGAGATATATTAAATCTAGGTTTTAAGAGTGAGTTAGGGTTGGTAGAATCTAGTTTTTACTTAGGATTTCATTGCGCATTCATTTGGAGAAATTAGGAAGGGTTGAATCCATGCCTAGTTTTATATCTTGTTTTCTAGGTTAGGGTTTTATGCGTTTCTATTATCACATTTAAAATGATTAAACATGAAGCCCTAAAATATAGTCATCATCACAGTCACATGGTTATAGTCTTTTCATGATATATTTTAAGCCTCATTTCATTTAATATGACCTTAGTCTTTGATCATGGATTTAAGTGTTAAATTGATAAAAAATTGTTGATGACATCATGATCAACATAGTTGGAAGTGGGATCAGAATTGATTTAGGTTTTGTTGGATGTGTTTTAAGTTTATTGTCAATTCCATTTTCCATCCCGTCTCTGAATCCGCTTATAGTGAGAATTTTTTACTTCATAAAGAGTTAACCTTTGCGAAAGCAGAAGCGGAAGCGGAACTGAAACAGAATATGAAAATATAAAATCTGAAGGAAAGCAAATCAGTTTCCATTCCAAATCTGGTTTCGGTCACAATTTTTCTTCTGACTCCGAGCTTGCTTCTTGTTAGTAGAGTTACCATTCCAGTTCTGACTCTGATGCCGATAGTGTTTCAAAAGAAGATTATTTAAGATGTTTATTGCCTGGTTCCACCTCCGATGTATGTTTGAAAGGTATGATTTTAAAGACACATTTTGAGATGTTTATTCAAGAATCTAATTAGAGGTTTTGTTGCAAGAAAGCTAAGAGGATGTTGGGAACATCAGGAGAAGCCTCCCAAAGGAACCAACCTATAGGAACATCAAAGGTAGTACCTAAACCAAAGAAGATCAAGCCAGAATAGTTGCCTTATACCTTGAGGTATAATCACAGGATTCCTTTTGTGAAAGTGAGAAAAGTAGAATCAGATTGGTGAGACATCACCAATACCAATTTGGGTCAATATAATTTTGAGGAGCTATATGCAAAAACCTTTGTGGAACGGGAAGATGTAATAGGAAGAACACAAATAATTGTTGATTCCAGCTTGGCCCATATCACTATATTTCCTTTATCAATCCAGTGCCCAAAGTTAATCTTGACAACAACCAATGCCTACAATCCTGCTACCAGACAATGCATGGATTCACAAAACAATGTAATTATTGATCTCACTCCTCAAGCATTTCAAATTATATTTAATGTCCCAGATCCTAAGAACTTGGTGCCGTTGGATGAGGTAGAGGTCTTGGAGAAATATAGTAAGTATAAAGAATCCAATAAATCTTATTTGAACAAAAAGTGGTTGAAGAGAAAGAAGAAGTCTCTAACCAAGCTTGTAGACCAGCCAAAGAGGGAAAATTTCTACAAAGAGTTATCAGATTTAATAATGATGTTGTCTAGGGCTTTTGGGAAGAGATACATTTCATTTCAAGGAGTGGATGTTTCCTTTCATCCAGACAATTTTACATGGCACCCACCAGTTTGATTGGCCGATGATTGTATCAAATTTTATTCATGATCAACTGACCATCATCAGGGAGACTAGATGCTTCTTTATGACTTCTTACATTGTGTATGTAGTAAAAAGGTTGGGTATCTTCCTAGGTTTCAACAGAGTAGGGATAATGGGAGTATTGGATGAATAGAAGAAGGTGTGGAAGCATTATAACCAACTATCTCTATAGGTTGTTGAAACTCAATTTAGGAGGGTTAATGATGCATTCATATATGTAGTCATTAACCAACTTAATGGAGATGCAGGGTACAGGTTGAGTCAAGAAGACATGGAATTCATTACTGAATGGGGATGTTAGTACAGTCAATACCCCAAGTTTACATATTTTAGGACAGCTGGTTTTGAAGGCCATCCACATTTTCTTCCAAGGTGTTGCAATAATAGGATAGTGTTGGTGGAGTTTGTATATCAGGCTCTTGGAGTTAATGCTCAGTTTGGTTTAAAACATAAGACAAGATGTCACAAGTTTCCCATGAAGTTGGGTGAGTATAGCTGTCAGCATTTGGTAGGAGCAAAGGTGATCTATAGTGAGTTGATATAATTAAAGCTAGGCTTATACACAGCTGGTAAGTATTTGACCCAAAGGGTAAGATGAATGCCTTGTCGCCTTCTATGTTTGACAAGCATTTCAGTTTATTAGAAGATTTATGAAGTGACTAACAAGATGAGTATTATTTGAGGAAAAAGAATTATGAAAGACTGCCTATTGCACTCATGTCAGAATTTGGAGTTAAAAATGACATTCCTAACACAATGGTGGATGATGGAGTTGTACTGGATCCATCTTATGAGGCTTTAAACATTGGAACTAAAAGTCTAGATCTGATTGACTGGGATAGTGAGGAAACTATTGATATTAAGCAGATAGGAAGAGCAGTCTTGGATAGAAGTGTTCAATGGTTGGTGCTAAGAACCAAATCTCCTCAAGGACTAGTTCCTAAAAAGGGGAAAGGGTATAAAAGACTCAAAAGAAAGAAACCTCCCAAAGAGCCTTTGGAGTTCTTTCCCCTAGACATTGAAGAGATGGAACTTGAAGCAGCAGGTGATGAAGTAGAAACACAGGAAGGAGATGTTCAAATAGGATCAGTTATTTCAACACATGCATTAGGTGAATCTTCCACACAAGTCCCACTTGCAAAGTGGCAGAGTGAAGAAGTTCAAAAGGAGGCTCTTCATAGTATGGCTGAAACTACAAAGGGAAAATAAGTGGAGATGGAAATTCATGATGTTGGAATAGATTCAGATGAGACTATGTCAGAGAAGGATGTGCAAGAGAATATGCCTCTAGAGGAGGATGTTAAATAGGTAATGACACAAGAGGAGCAATGGGTATTGTTTGAAAAAGTTAGAAAGGATGCTGAGGCAAAAGCTGAAGAAATAGAAAAGCAAAAGTTAATGGATGCTAAGACACAAACTGATTCCATACTACAACAACAACAAATTGAAGCTAAGTCAAGAGCTGATGAAGTAGAGAGGTAGAAAAGGAAACAAGAATATGAACTCAAGGTTAAAGAATAAAATGATAAGTTGAAATTTCTACAAAAGATTCATGACCTTGAAGAATAGAAGGCAAGACATCGAAGAGAGAAAGAAGTCTTGGAGGCCAAGTTAAAACTTGCAGAGGAAGCTCACCAAAAGAAAGAAGAAGCAGAACGATTGAGAAAGGAAAAGGACACCGAAGCGCTAGTTAGGAAGCAACAAGAAGAAGAAGCAAAGGAAGAAAAGCTTAAGGCTTTAGAGGAAAAAAGACTAAAGAAAGAAATACTAGAGAGAAGGAAAAACTGGAAAAAGAAGCTCTAGAGAAGGAAAATTTGGATAAGGAAAAATAGGAAAAGGAAATATTGGAGAAAGAAAAGTTGGAGAGAGAACGATTGGAGGAAGAGAGGTTGAAGAAGGAAGAAGAAGATAACAAGATATAGGAACAAAAAGATAGGGAAGAGGCTGAAAATCTTGTACAGATGCATGTGGTGCAAAAGCAGCAAGAGGAAGCAAGGGTTGATTCTCAATCCCAGGTAAACGTGCAACCCCCTTCTACTACTACTATTGCTTCTTCTTCCACTGTGATGAAAACTGCTCCATGTGATCCCACTTGGCTAAAATTGGACCTATAGAAAAGAACAGTAACACCTTCACAACCTCTCAATTGAGAGGATATGATGAAGGAGATTGAACAAGAGAGGCCTAAAAAGAAGGCCAAGATCCTACACTCTACTAGACTCATGAACAAGGGAGAGATTTTTGTTGAGTGTGCCATACCAATGATAGAGAAGGAGGCATGAGACATGTAGTTAATGTATTATCAATTGAGTACTGTCAACTTGGGAAGGCCTATCAGGAATCAATAGATGAATCTAATTGATGTGGTAGCTTCAACAACCAAGTCAAGGATGTTAAAGGATAATCAGAAGAAAGATGAGCTTAAGGCTCAGTTGGATCAATTGCATTCCTTTTTGAAAAGTGTCTCTTCTTCGAGATCACAACAGGTAGTGGCTATTGAGACTCCAATTTTGTTAATCAAAAAGGAGGTAGATGATTTAGTACAGGTAGGAGGCAAAGTAGAGATGTTAGACAGGTGGGTCGACAAGATTAATCAAGAAGTAGGTGAAGTTCTGCTCGAGGGTTTTGAGGTTTACAAATGGACATAAGACTTGATAAGAGAAATGCATCAATATATTGAATCATCGGAGAAACAGGAGGAGGAATATAAAGAGTATAGTCAAAAATTGGAGAAGGTTAGTACATTGCCTTTGACTACTCTCCTTGAATAGTCAACACTCAAGGAGGATAATAAATATTTTGTGGGAAAGACCTCTCATATACTTCGTTTCAGAACAAATTTCTTGTGTAAACATAGGAATGAGGTCCAAGATGCTATTAATAATCTAACTGAACAGTTTGAGGAGTTGGAGGCGCTCATTGCTATCATAGTAGATGTTAATATACTAACAAAGGAAGGCCTACCTTTGAGCCAAGTAAAAGAGAAATGGGGTGAAAGGTTTAAAGGACTCATGAATAAAGGAGATGATGGTGAAGATTTGATGATAGATCAACTGATGGATGTAAAAGAAGAGATAAAAATTATTAAAAGAGAGTTTACAAAGATAAAGGATATGAGAGGGTTTGCTACAACAGAATTAGAGCAAATTAAGTTTGAAGATAGTTGGGTTCATGGGACAGGATTAGATATATTACAACAAGTCTTCACCAGTTATGATGAGTTTATTGCAGACCCAGCTTCACATGCATGAATCTCTTGCATGCATGACTTTCTTCTTCTTTGCATGTTGCATGCAACACTGACAATTTTGAAGAGCATGACATTTTTTCTTGTCTATTTTCTATTCTCCAGTTCAACTAAATGTCTAATGTAAGAACTCAAGATCAAATTGATTTGAGTTTCCAAGAGAGTTTTTGCTCCTAAAAGGGTGGATGACTTAAAATAAAGCTAAAGTTAGAATTTTGTATATCTATAAATACCCTTTGGGTATCATAGTGTAAGGGTCGGCTAATAGAGAATAGAATTGGCCTACCTGATATCAGGAGATAGAATTTTGTAGTGATTACAGAGATACATTGTTACTTGATACTTTACAGTTAAATAAAACTACAGGTTTACGCAATATGGTGTTAGAATTGAATTTGACTTGATAAGGGTGATAAGTTATAATCTATCTATATGCCAGTGATTGTGTTGAAGCATGATTTTTTCTTATGTGATGAAAGGCATTAGAAGAAACTGGATTTAAGGATTATCTTGTTAGATTATCTTTGGATTAAATTTGCCGAAGTTTGTTGATCTATGATCTTGGCAATGAATGAATGTGTGTTCTTTTAAAAATATTTGAAGCAGTTGTGATAGGCGAATTAAAATAAGCACCTTAGATGCATACAATGGTATAGATTATTATGTGGATTGTATCATGCTTTGGTTTTCTTGATCTGATTGGAAAAAAATGCATTGTTAAAGATATATGTCTAGATGTTAGATGAGTTTTGTTCATGTTTACTGGTTTACCCTTTGATCTATCTTTTTATTTTGTTTGAAACCCCTTTGATTTACTAAAAATAGTTTGGTAAAATGAGTTATTGCTTGCATTCTTTGTTACCAGCACAAGCCCTTTGAACATTACAGTTGCATGAACCAATTGAGTGACACCAGACAGTTGAGAACCAATTACTAGGACCTTAGGAGTTAGGCTACTATATGTTTTCTTTTTTAGGAGAAATAGAGTAGAACTGTTCTATTTTAATTTTGCTTGTGTCATTTTCACCATCAACAGAAATTGGCGCTAGAAGGAGGCTTAAAAAAAACAAGCTAGCTCACATTGTGTCTTTCTCACTGAAGAAATATGGGAGGATCCTCAGATCCTCCACTAATCCTGAACCATTTGAAGAACTTCAAAGCCTGGCTAGACCTAGACCCTGTAGGATATTTATACCTACCTTACCACCACTGCTTACTCCACCTAGATTCCCACAAAATTCACCTACACCACCACCAGTTCCACCTACCTCACCACCGCCAAGTAGGCCTAAGTCTCCACCAATTCAACCTATATCACCACCTACTCAACCAATCCCACCCATGGCTTACTTTGTGAATAACCCCTATCCATTAGGGATTATTTCAGGAGGAATCCATGATTTACCAAAGAACCCAATTTTTTTTTGTCTTAAATATATACATGGTGAATCAAGAAGTGCTGAGGAGCACATACAAGCATTCAAAGATGCTTGCAAAAGATCTAAAGTTTCTCATTAGGATGTGGTATGTAGACTGTTTCCTTATTGTTTAGGAGATATGGCATATAACTGGTATTTAAATTTGCCCCGAGGATCTATCCTAGGTTGGACAGATTTAGAAAATGGATTTATTAATCAATTTCGGGTTTATGTAGAACCTACCATTTTATATCACCAGTTTTCCACAATAAGAAAGAAACATCATGATCCACTACCGTTGTTCAATACTAGATTCCAAAGAATGTTTCGTAGGTTGTAAGACCCTTATCTAGTAGCTGAGAATATTGCTATACAGGCATATTTAAGAGTTGCTGATCCTTTAATTGGCCTATTCTTGCAGAGAACTTATCAACCTAGTGAGATAGACTCTTTGTCTAAATTTTATCATCTGGCCATCAAGTTGCAACAATAGATAAGTCTGCAACCAAGAGGTTTAGGAGTAGCTCCTCCTCACATGAATTATCTGATGCCTAATCCACCATTATACAACACTATCCCAGGGATGTCCTACTCCTAATATGGACCTGTGTCTAAGCTACAAGCTCCACCTACCATGCCCTTCTTCGGTAATGACATGCAAGATTCTTCCCAACAACCTCAAAATCCACAACAACAAGCGGGATGATCAACCCATGTTCATTCCCCAGTCATAGTAGAAAATGTACAGAATGAGAAAACTGTCCAACTAACTAGTGAGTTAGAGACTCTTAAGAAGACTGTATCTCAAATGTCTAATGACATGGCATAACTAAGGAAAAACCCTCCCCACAACCAAAATCAAAATTATAACAACTAGGGAGGTTATATCAATTAGGGTAATTATTATAATTAGAATGGGAACCAGAACACCAATCAGAACTTTCAAGGTCAAAATCCCTCTAACTAGAATTACCAAAATCAGAACATAGGGTATAACCAGAGGTACAACAACAACAACAACAATAGGCAGTGGAATACTGGGCCTAACAATGGGGGAGTTCCCCATAACTATCAGTCAGGTGAGGAGAGATCACATACTGCTAATGTTGTTGACCTCAACTTTATGACTAATTGGTGTAGGCTACATGATATTGCAACACATTCTGAAGTTAACTACCTTGAAATGGAAAAGACTGTAAAGATTGCACAAGTTGATGCCCATCCTCCAGCAAGAAATTCCAATTAGGATAATGGGCCAGTCAGCATTGCCATGACTTATGAAACCATTGAAGAAAAATATCAGTTCCCTATGCAAGGAGATAATGAGCCAAAGGAATATGTATATGATGCTCAAGCTTTTCAATCCAAAGGAGGTCACTTTCTAAGAAATCAGAATAAGGGCCCATTTACTACATCTGCACCCCCTAATAACATGGTCCCACCTAACCAGAATGTAGATAACAATCCACCACCACCAAAGGGACCTTCTGATTCTTAGAATAGAGCTAATCCACCTCCTTTTCCTAAATATCAAGTTAGGAATGATTCAGACTTTGATTTCATTACAAAAGTATAGAGGTAGAAGACATCATTGTCATTCTTTGATATCATGAAGTGGTGACCAACTCAACGGGAGGTAGTATTAAAATCTTTGGAGGAGGTAGATCACCTAAAAGGGAAAGGTGAAGTGACTCTAGAAAAGGAGACAAATGCAACCATTTATAAAGGTAAGACTAGTACCCCACCTTTTCTGTTAATTTTAAGAATTTTTGGAAAGAACCTGCCCAATTGTTTATTAGATTATGGAGCATTGAGAAATGTCATGCCTTTTTCAATTTGTAAGAATTTAGGATTGAGTCCTATCCCAACCAATAAAAAGGTGATTCAGTTGGATAAAACCGAATTCAATGTTGTAGGTGAATTAAAGAACATACATGTGTAGGTTGGATCAGACCCAAGGATTTAGACCTATATAGATATCCAAGTAGCGGATATCCCAGAAACATATGGTATGCTCCTAAGTCGGGAGCTAATGAAAAGCCTAGAGGGATATCTTTCCTTGGATTTCTCTCACATGTGGTTAAAGGAGTTGCAACACAGATAAGAATTGAAAGTGAACCTAGGCTCAAACACATGATCACAAAATATGATGCTTCAAATGAAATAACATACTTTCAGACTGAGATAGGTGTTTACAAACAAGAGGGAGTTCTTACTTTCTTTATAGTTTTTTTTTGATGATACATTACCCTTAGAACATAATGACCCAATGATCTGCATCAACCAACAGGTTTTGATAAGAAAATTGCAACAAGATAAGCTGGTTTTAGGAGCAAAAACTGATTTGAGTAGTTTGTTGCTTCCTAATTGGTGTAGGATACATTATCATAACCATTCAAAATTAACATGTCAATCATGCTTATATATTCTAAGTCATGTAGATCAACATCAACAAATATTTCAAGAGAAACAAGCCTAGACCCCCATCAATGAGTTTTCTTTCCAAGTTAAGGATGCAACTATTCTTACATGGGCTAGTCTTTCTCAACAGGAAGGTCCTTCACCAGAAGAATAGACTTAGGTTGTTTGTTCTGAAGTTCAATTAGAAGTTGAGGTGTCCCACTTCCTATTTGATACACCTACCCCACATAATTTTTCAATACCCAAGGCATTGATGAGAAGTGAGTTGGATTGTAATTTGACCCAAGGGGGTGTTCAGGAAGTAATTCCTGGACGGGCTAAAAACATAGAAAAATATTCAATTGAACTTTGCCCCAAGTCAAATTCTGATAAACAGCAAAATTTTGAGCCACCACACGACTCAAGTAAGTCATCCCCTATTATTTCTAAAAAGAAGGAGCTCCCAACCAAGTATCAATTATGGACTCTTAAATTTGATGGTTCTAAGTCTAAAGCAGGAAGTGGAGCAAGGATTGAGATAACGAACCCAAAAGGGAAGACTTACTTTGCTTCTTATAGATTGCAGTTCGGTTGCACAAACAATGTGGCTGAGTATCAAGCACTTGCACGGGGTCTTATGTTTGCTCATAAGAAGAAGGTTACTACTCTCACAGTTATGGGAAATTCTTAGGTGATTGTAAAGAAGGTACGTAGCCAATATACATGTCACAACAAAATATTGGCTGCATACAAAAATAGGGTTTGGAATTTAATCAAAGATTTTGATGCTTTTGGGATTAGTTTGATCCCTAAGGAGGCTAATCAAATTGTAGATTCTTTGGTTGTGGCTTCTAGCACATTAGAGCCTATGCAAGATTCTGATCTGAAGAGGTTTTCAATTGAGTTGATTTCAGTCCCAGCTATTCCTGATAATGTTAGACACTTTCAGGTATTTGATGATGATCAACACATTTTAGTCTTTTTGGAAAGTTCTGATGTATTTCAAGGACAAATAATTGATGAATTTAAATGAGATTAGGGAGATTGGGACCCTGAGAAAGATAGTCCAGAAAGGATATTGGATTTAAAGAGTAATAGCATTCTAAAGGGAATGGTTGCTTTAGAGAGGATATTTGATTTAGATCCAAGGGCTCGTCAAAGGATTCCTATAGAGAGTGAGGGAGGTAAGTATGAATCTATTAATTTGACTCACTCAGGTCCGAAAAAGAATGTTCTTATAGGAAAAACTTGTCATCAGGAAATTAAGAACAAGATAATCAAGGTTTTGGAGCAGAACATTGAAGCTATAGCTTGGAGTTATGATTATTTAAAAACTTTTAGCACATCATTCATTACTCATACCATCCCTCTCAAGCCAGATGCCAAGCCTTTTCACCAAAAGCAATGCCCGGTCAATGCTTTAATTAGCCCTTAATTCAGAAGGAGGTGTAGAAAATTTTATCTGCTAGATTAATCTTTCCAGTTAGAAATTCTACCTGGGTGGCTAATTTAGTTCCTGTCCACAAGAAGAATTGTGAGATCAGGTTATCTGTGGATTTTAGGAATCTAAACAAGGCCTCTGAGAAATACAATTATCCATTACCTTCTCTTGATGAAGTATTACAAAAGGTAAATGGATCCTAGATGATGTCATTCTTGGATGGTTATTCTGGATACAATAAGGTTTTGGTAAGTCATGAGGATAGGATGAAAATTGCTTTCACCACTAAATGGAGAAAATTTTCTTATAGGAGGATGCCATTTGGACTCATCAATGCTGGAGCTACTTTTCAAAGGGTTATGGATGTAGCTTTTAAAGATCTAATAGGAAAATGTATAATCATTTATGTAGATTATTTAACCATCTTCTCTAGGAATAGAGAAGATCATGCTGCAGACCTAGAAAAGGTTCTAAAGAAATGTATAAGTTATGGTGTCTCTCTTAACCCAAAGAAATGTGTATTTGGATTTTCTGAAGGAAAGATCTTAGGTCACATTATATCAGAGGATGGGATTTCCATAGATCCTGACTGAGTGGAGGCCATCTTGAAATTGACAAATCTAGGAAGCAAGAAGAAAATGAGGTCCTTTTTTGGAAGGACCAATTTTGTTAGGAAATTTATAACAGGGTTTGCAGAGATTGTCAAACCCCTCAATGAAATGATGAAGAAGGATGCAAAATTTGAGTGGAGTGAAGAGGCTAAGTCTGCTTTCATCCAAATTAAACAATCTATAACTGAGGCACCTATTTTGACAAGTCCAGATTATCTAAAACCCTTCTACATTTATTCTTTTGCTTCTGAAAATTCATGTGCAACAGTTTTAACATAGAGAAGAGAAGAGAGTGAGGAGAGACCGATTTCTTTTATGAGCTCTCCATTTAAGAATGCAAAATTAAGGTATTCACCATTAGAAAAACAATCCGTTGCATTGGTATGAGCAGTGAAGAAGTTTAGGCATTACATAATTCAAAGTCAAGTTATGGCCATAGTTCGAGATCCAGTTGTGAAGTCTCTTCTGATGCAAAGTTAATTAGGGGAACGAAGAGGGAAATGGATGGAAATCCTATAGGAGTTTGAATTATAAATTCACCCGATGAAACTAGTTTGAGGACAAGTATTTTCTAAAGCAATGGCTGAAGTAGATTGAAGTATTACTTGCCAACAGTACACTATCCAATCATTGACAAAGGATCCCTGGTATACATATTGAGTATTGTTCGTCCTCAATAAAAATGTCCAGAAGGAATGAATGCTACTCAGAGGAGAGTATTGAGGATGAAGAGTTCTCATTATATGCTCAAAGGGGGATCCATTTATAGAAAGAATTTTCAATGAATTTACCTGTGATGTTTGGATCAGCAAGAAGCAAAGCATGTTATTTATGAGTTTCATGGAAGGCATGGATCTATTGATGCTTTGGCTCATCAAATTTTAAGATCATGATATTATTCGCCTTATGTGTTTACAAATGCACATTAGCACTACAAGACTTGTCATGTGTGCCAAAACATTGCACCTAGAGAAAAAAATCCTACAATGCCCCTGCAACCAGTATATGAGGTAAGGCCATTTTCCCAATGGGCATTTGATTTTGTAGGTGTAATTAATCCAAATTCTTCTGCAGGTCATAAATTTATCTTGACGACAACTGACTACTGCACACATTGGACTGAGGAACAACCTTTCAAGAATAGTACCATAGAGGTGGTCATCAAGTTTCTGACTGAAAACATCACAACCAGGTTTGGAGTTCCATTTGCTCTAGTATGTGATAATGACCCTGCTTTTTCTTCTGTTGAGTTCATTTCATGGGCCTATGAACATAAAATTATTTTGAAGTATTCTTCCAATTACTATCCTCAGGGAAATGGAGTGGCTAAGTCCACTAATAAAAATTTATTGGAAGTTATAAGAAAGTTGTTAGAGAATAATCCTAGGGACTGACACACCTAGTTGAGATTTGCCTTATGGGTAGATCGAACCAGAATTAAAGCAGCTCTAGGAAACTCACCTTTTAAGTTAGTTTATGGACAAGATTCAATCTTCCCAATTCATTTACAAATACCAGTTCTTAAGTTCATGCAAGAATTTTATAACAAGGATGACAGGATTGAGGTTAGACTACTTAATTTATTAAACATGGAAGAGCAAAGAGATGCTGCTTTGCAGCAATTCTCTAAACATTAGGCTGTTGTCAAATGCTGGTTTGAAAAAAGAGCTAAAATAAAAGATTTTAGAATATCAAATCTTGTTTTATTATGGGATAAGGCCAGGGAAAAGAAAGGAGATCATCGGAAGTTTGATAGACTTTGGTTAGGTCTTTATCAAGTGGCTAAAATATTAGGTGAGAATGCATTTCATTTGAGTACTTTAACAGGAGTGCTTGTTCCATTTCTAGTTAATGGTCAATTTCTCAAGCACTATTTTGGTGCATAGAAGGTCTGATTTTTTAAAAGGAAATTGTATTATATTGTATCATATGTAATTAAGTTCTATTTTTTTTTTTTGTTTGTTTTCTTTCTTTATTTTTGTTTGTTCGTTTTGTTTGGTTTGGTTTTGTTCTATTGGGGATCTTCATTTTTTTCATTTCAAATTAAGGTGTTGTTATTCAAAGTATTCTACTGGTACTGGGAGAGAAATTGGTTTAAGTATTTTCATTATTATCATTGAAAAGGATTTTGTTCTAAAGCTTATGTTTTATGATCATTCTAGTTTGGGTTAAAAGGTTATTAAGGAAAGAAGATATACTGTGAATATCTCATGAATTGTGATAAAATATCTGTCACCAAATTAGGAAAACATCTGCATGAGTAGGTACCTTTTTTCTTTAGAATGGCTCTACCCTTTGATTCAAGTGAAAAATCTAATTCCAAAACTATCATGAAATCCATAGTAGTTCTCAACCCATGTTTCAGATTCATTATGTCTGAAGTATTGAGGAAGTACACAAAAGATTTCCACAAGAAAGGTTCTAAAAGAGGAAAAAATGAATGAAGAAAAAGAAAGAAAGAAGAGGTGAAATCAATATCTAATGGGTAATCAAGTATCTCTATCAGGGCTATGGATGCTTAGCTGGTAGTAGAGCAATTCTTTGAGAGAACTAGAGGTATCTTTGTCGGGGCTATTGACGCCTGTCTAGCAGCAGAGCAATTCCTAGGATTTTACTGCATGCTAGTTAAAGGAATCAACTTTTGTAGCTTGACTCTTAAGGTATAGTTGTTCACAAACAAAGAAAGTACCTACAAAGAATGATGCACAATGTATTGCACACACTCAAATTCAGAAATAACTCATGAGCACATACATTTCAGATTCTAGCTCACACTTATCTTACATATATCTAATCTTATTCAAGTTAGTGTGAACCCCTAAACCTACAAATGCACAAGACCAAAAAAACACATTAGTTGTTAGATCCAATGCATACAAACAAGTATGAGAGATTCCCCATAAAATCCATCTATTTAAACTAAAATTAGGAACAAAGATGAAGAATACAATACAAGAAATAAAATTAAATCTTAATCAAGTTAATAGAATGATGATCCCATGGGGGAATTGGTGCCAATGAAGTGTTGCAATTGGCCCTTTCCCAATTCCTAAGTTGAAATGTGGTTGATTGAACAATGGTCAAATCTCCAAAGAGATTTGAGCATAACCTTGTTATAATTTATGAAAATGGTGGATGATTGAGTGCAAAGGGAAAAATTAGCTCTCAATGTGAAGAGAGTAAATTTGCATGAAGATTGTGGATGAGAAATGAGGAGAAGAGTCTCCAATTTGGAAGAGGTGAGCAAGATTGAGCAATATGGGACAAAGGATAATCCAATGGCACTGTGCCACTTGTCCACATGTGGTTGGAGTAGGAATGAACACATTTTGGCCAATGTGCATGATAAATGAATAAATTTGAATTTGAAATTGTGAGATGACTTGTTGAAGAGGGAAGGGAAATGAAGTTAATGTCACTTGGCTCAAGGTCAAGGAAATTTAAGAGGCATTGAATGCCTTGTTGGAAGGACCAAGCCCACTTGACCTTTTTGAATTCAAATGAGGGAATATTCCCTTTTGATGCTTTGTGAGGGAAAATACATGAATTAATAAATCAAAGTATTTGATTTATTGTGCAAGTTGCATTCTCTAGAGAATTTTAATGAGGGGTTAACTTAATCATGGTTTTGATTAATTTAATGAAGAATTAGGTGATGTGACAATTTAGACTTAGATTTATGAATTGATTTAAGTCAAGAATTGAGAGGAAATGATTTATCAAATAAATGATTTGATTTATTTAATTAAGAAGGAACATGCTAGATTAAATTAAATAAGGTTTAATTTATTTAATTTAATAAGAGGAATTTAGAGAATTTAATCAAATGAAATGATTTACTTAATTAAATAGATATGTAAGGTTAATTAAATTAAATTGATTAATTTAATCACTGAAAGAAGACTTAATCCAATAAATAATGATTTATTAAATTAAGAGATAGAATGTTGATGAAATGCTAAGAAAATGATTTAAGAGGAAATGTTGTCAGTAATTCGGGATCAGGTGTGCCAAAACAAACTTGTACATTTTCCATGTCTACAGTTAGTATGTTTTATAAACCAAGTGTTTTTAGGGTGACTGAAATTTTCTTTGGGTATCTTGAAAATAGGTAAACCATTTTCCGAGCCGAGTTGCCATTTGTTATGCCTTGCATAACCACCCCATATTTTTCCTTGGTTAAAATGGGTCCCCCTTTTTGTTTTTTTTCAAACAAAGTTTGGAGTCCTTTGTTTCCAATACTTTGTTTTATTTTAGTTTAGTCTGTCGAAATTGGAGCCAAAACCAAATCGGGTTTTGAAACTTCTTTCAAAACTCATTCTGATTCCCATCCCGACAGTCTCTCTTTTATCTTTTGTTTTGTCTTTATCAGAGACGGAACAAGAGTGGGCATTAAGTTGGTGTTTATTGAAAATTGCAAAATCAAAATCCATCCTAGTTTCGCCTCCGCTTTATTTTTTGAGCTTTTTCTTTCAAATTGAGTCCTTATCTTAAGTTTTAGTATGTCGGTCTTTTATTTTACTTTTTGTGTTTCGTTTCATTTTGTCCTTTATTGCTGGGACTAGAACTAAAATGGGAAGGAAGTTGGGAAATTCCTTAAGTTTTCGAATCAGTTCTCACTCCTATTCTACTCCCGTCATTTCTTGGTCATTGAATTTTGATTGAAGTCGCACTGTAGTAAAGTGTTTGTTCTTCTCCATTTCCAACTCTACCTAACTACATTTAATGCATTAATGACATTTGCCATGGGTAGGTAGAAACTCTGATTTTTACCTTCATTAAGGATTAAACACATTATTATTATCATTGTTAAATAATCAAAGAGTGGAATAGAGTAGTTGTAGAGTCCATCTGAGTGAATCAATTGAAGAAGGAGGAGATAATTTCTTGCGAATCAATTTAGAAGGTTAGCCAGGTTTTACGTTTCGCATGTTTAGGGATTTTGATTTAGGTCTTCATTATGATGTGACCAACTTAGGTTGGTGCGCATTAAGATTTTTTCATGAATTGGGCCGATAGTTGTAGTTTATTCTTTATTTGTGGTCAACAAAGTTGTTGATGCAAATTCATGTAGTAGATATATAAACTCGATTGTTTCTTCATTTTGGAGTGTGTATGTGTGGTTTGTGATTGATGAATGCATGTGAAATGTGCAAATAAAGATTAGATCATTTGATTTTAGAGAGGAGTGTGAAGAAGTGTTTCTGTGCCTAATCGGAATTTCCATCAAGCTTTTGTAGAAGCTAATTTCTTAGTTTACCCTCATGAGATGGATTTAATCTAATTATTTTATGTAAGGCAATGAGCCTTCCCTTTGAGCAGTGAGCTCTAGGTAGCATGTCTGAATGCATGTGCATTGCTTATCCATTTTTCATTATACTTCTAACATTTTATAATCTTGTGGACTAACATCCACCATGGTTTTTCCCCTAATAGGGTTTCCACGTATAAAATCTTGGTGTTCATGTGTTTTTGATGTCTTGTTGATTTATTCTTCCACTACTAATTATCAAATATGAGATTAAAGGTTGAATAAGTTTAAATTATATAACAACTTATTCACCACCCTCTTAGTTGTCTATCCTTTTTTTTCCAACAGGATTAGGGTTTAAGAGTTGAGGGTAGAGGGTAGAAGGTTTAAGGGTTTAGGGTTTAAGGTTTTATGGTTGAGGGTTGAGGGTCTAATGTATAGGGTTAATGGTATAAGGGAGATAGATAGAGGGAGAGAGAGAGGGTAGAGAAATATAGGTTAGAGGATTAAGGGTAGAGGGTAGAGGGGAGAAATATAGGAGTAAGTGAGTGAGAGAGATACTTGAGAGAGGGAGAGGGGGTATTAGGGAGAGACTTGAGAGAGAGAGAGGGAGGGATTTGGATAAAGATAAAGTTTATATGGGAGAAGGTTTAAGGCTTTAAGGGTTAAGGGTAGAGGGTAGAGGGAGAGAGATAGAAGGAGTGAGTGAGTGAGAGAGAGAGATAATTGATAAAGGGAAAGGAGGTAGGAGGGAGACACTTGAGAGAGAGAGGGAGGGAGTGGGAGAGAGATAGAGGGTAGAGGGTAGAGGGTAGAGGGTTTAATGGTTTAAGGATTTAAGGGTAGAGGGTAGAGGGTTTATGGTAGAGGGGATAGAGACTTGGGAGAGGGAGAGGGGGTAATAGGGAGAGGGAGGGAGTGGGAGAGAGATACGAGTGAGTGAGTGAGTGAGAGAGAGAGAATTGAGAGAGGGAGAGGAGGTAGGAGGGAGATAATTGAGAGAGGGAGAGATGAAGGGAGTGGGAGAGAGATAGAGGGTAGAGGGGAGAGGGTTTAAGGGTTGAGGGTATATGGCAGAGTGTTAAGGTTAGAGGGTTAAGAGATAGAGTGAGGGTTTACGGGTTAATGGTAGAGGGTAGAGGGGATAGAGATAGGAGTGAGTGAGTGAGAGAGAGGCTTGAGAGAGGGAGAGGGGGTAGGAGGGAGAGACTTGAAAGAGATGGATAGGGAGGGAGTGGGATAGAGATAAACGGTAGAAGGGATAGAGTTTAAAGGTTTAAGGGTAGAGGGTAGAGGATGGAGAAAAAAAGAGAAAATAAACCTATAAAAAATGGATGAGGGTAGAGGGTCCATGGATGGATGATGCTAAGCAGCTTTTCTTTACCCACTAGGATAGATTCATGCAGGGTTGGGAGCATAATTTGATAGAGAGGTACCTTCCTGACAGGGTAGCCAGGTAGTCCGATGAGGTACAAGATATACCGGATGGTTAGTACATGGCACTCTTTGCCCGCATGGCAAAGGAGACAGCCTAGGGACTGACTATTCCAGTAGACGAGGCAGTCTCCTCATTCAAAAAGTTAGTGGCTTGACTGTGGCCATATGATCAGGGGCCAACAGACGTAGGGGTGACTCTAGCGTATAGGGCATGGTTTAGTTTGCCAGTGAGATTGATAGTTCCTAGGACAATACTTCCATGTCGGAGACCTAGAGATAGGTCAATAGGAAAAGGTTGGGGAGGTGTACCACCTCCTCAGTAGTCACCACTGAGGGATTAGGCACATCAGGCAGCGGGATAGGATGGGTAGCCCTAGGTGCCACCATAACAACAACTAGTAGTACAACAAGTCGTATAGCTAGCAAGTCAGCCATTGGGTCAGGCAGTAGGTTAGGCAGTAGGTCAAGTAGTAGGTCAGCCAGATCCTTGTGACATATTGATTCAACGGCTATAGGGCCAGGTACAAGTTCTAAAAGTTGAGCGTGATGAGGCCCGACAATAGGTTGCTGTAGCTGCAGTAGAGAGAGACTTGGCATGATCCGAGAGGGATCCAGAGATTGGTCGTCAAAGGTAGTTAGAGAGTGTCACTTTGACATCTTGAGGTCATTCAGTTGACATTCAGGAGTACAGAGAGGCCATTAGAGAGGCTAAATACTGCCGGTAGCATTACCAATAGGCAATGCCATTAGACAGCAAAGTGCTAGACTTCTCCCAGCAGAAAGGGAGGTGGCCAGTAGAGGATCATAGTGAGAGGCAGGCAGGGGAGGGTGAGGGTCACAGCCAGCAGGGCTAGGCCCTTTTTTATCATAGGATAGTTTGTTCCATTTTTGATATACGGGCCGTAGCATTTTGGCCTTATTGTACCATGTATTCGATGTACACTTGATCCCATTTGTATCACAACAGTATTTTTTGATGATATACATGAGATGATTCATCCTTTATGATATGTATGGTGCACATGTATGATATGCAGATGTACAATATGCAAATGTATGATTCTATGAGATGTTTCTATTCTTATGCTTATGCAATGTGATGTATGGATGCATTTCTTTTTGCATATTTTTCATGATTTATGGATGTAATGATATGGAAATGGTAATGGATGCAAATGATTATGTATGATGCAACACTTTTCTTAAGATGTTTTTAGAATAACAAATTTATATTATTCTTCATAACTTAAGATAATGATATAATGCAATGTGTTCTTATGCTAATGATCATGTGGATGTAGGGTGTATGCATTGGCGATTTTTTTTTATTACTATTATAATATCATGTTAGCGTTGGAAGAAGATAAAAGAATTGCAGAATGAATGAGTTAGGTGATAATGATGGTTATTTGTATTGTTAGGAATTGGGAATTTTAAAGGGTCAATTGCATTATTTTTGATAACACACATAGGTATGATGCATCAAGGTATAATGGACCAGGATGGCATGGTACCTAGTGTGATGGACTTGGACTCGACAATCATATAGGAATATTCTTGTTCACACTTAATATACATACTTTATTTAGGATGTAGTTTAGACATTCTAAACATCTCAGACCAAAACACAGAAAAGCAAGCTTTCCTATGTGGTCAACAAGATACCTAAAATATCCTCCCTACAAACCAAAAAAAAATGCACAACTAATTTATTTTACAAGTGTATCCCACAAGCATAGCAGATAAAAAGATAATGATCCTTGCCCCATTCCTTTCTCTCTAAACCTATTTTGTTTAGGCATCATCGAGAGGTTCTTGAAATGAGTGCAAAATAATACAAGCCAATAAAAGACCAAATAAAGAAAACAAACAAGTTTATGTTCTTCATACATTAGCCAAGGATACACTACTACAAGGCACCTAATTCTTATGTCCATCGTGGGAAGGATTCATCCTAGGACATGTTGTGATCAGGGTTTTGATAGGACTGATTTGGGTGATAAGCTATTGATACTCTGAGTTGACCAACTTGCTTGCTTACTGACTTAGACTTTCAAGACTCTGGTGATTTAGAGTGTTCACTTTGGAACCTACTAAAACTGCTTCTAATTGAATCACCAAAGCGTGATAGTGACGATTGACTTTATTATGAGTGAGATGATCATGGGTGAAAGCGAGATTAAATGGATGCACCATTTTGGATTTTTAGATATTTTGAGGTTGGTATTTTCACATTTTTCAATGTTTTTGTCATTTTCGAGGTTTATGATGAAGAGACTAACTTAAAGACCTATCCTAGGGGTCTCAAGAGTTGATCCGTAGATGAGCCTTGCGTACATTATATACGCAAAGACCACGTAGTTCGATAGACAATAGACTTGATGATGATAAGATGGAAAAATGGATTGCCACTTTATTTTTTGAAGGACTGATGTAAGATACAGACTAGATGGGTAAATGGATTTCCAATGCAATAGATGCTTAAAGGACTAACCTAAATGTAGAGTAGATGGGCAAACAAATTGCCAATGTGACGGACACCTAAGGACTGACCCTAACTGTAAAATAGATGGGCAAACGGATTGCCAATGCGATGAACGCCTAAAGACTAACCCTAACTATCTTGGGGGATGATCAAAGATCATCCTTTCCTACGTTCAAGCTCAGAGATGACATAGTTCGACAAGGTGAAAGACTGACAAGACTCGATGATGAATTTTTGAAGATTTTTTGATATTTTGAGATGTTTTGGATTTTTTGAGTGACCTTTGAGAAGATTATGAGAATATACATGAATCCGATCTGATGCATGTGAGAACATGTCCTCAATGTGATGCGATAGACTATTTCAATAAAGGTAGGATAAGCTGACCTTAAGAATATGCCAAGTAGTACCATGGTGGAATATGATATGGATACCAACTCAAGCTATGGTATGGTTGCGGGTGAATGGGTGGGTGGACGAGTTGCGTAGATCTTGGTGGATGGAGAGTGCTTTATTTACACTTGATGCCTGTTTACTAGGTTTTCACCAAGGTACTTGTCCAAAGCACCACTGAAGTGGTTTTCACTAGAGGATGATTTTTCTCTTTACTGTTTTCAATCCCTTTTCTATTTTTTTTGGATTTTTGATTTTTTGATTTTTTTGTTGTCACCAAGATGCCTGTTTGCCAGGTTTTCATCAAGGTAACCATTTTTTCAGGACTTTTTCTGATTATTTTTGTATTTTTTGGTTTTATACCTTGCAAGATTTAGGCATAAAAGTTTTTGAGATGAGAGTTGTTCAGAGGCTCTTGCAGAGGCTCACCTTCTGGTGTTGCTAAGTGATATGCCCCTGACGTGTAACTTGTGGTGATGATGAAAGGTCCTAGCCAGTTAGGTTTGGATTTTCCTTTTGTATCCGGATTGGGCACATTCTTTTGATTTCTTTTAGCACAAGGTCACCAACTTGGAAGGTGTGTTGCCTAATCTTCTTGTTGTAGCTCCATTTCAAGTGATTTTGGTAGACTTGTAGATGATTTAGGGTGTCCATACACCGTTCATCTAGTAACTCCAACTCACTCATTCTTGTAACCCTGTATTCCTCATATGTGATGAGGTTTTTCAAAGATATTCTCAAGGATGGGAGCTCAATCTCGATTGGGAGGATGGCTTCTAATCCGTAGACCAGGGAGAATGGGGTGGCACCTGTTGGCATGCAAATGCTGGTGCGGTAGGCCCATAAGGTAGGATTTAACTATAGATGGTAGTCACAACCAGAGTCATTGACTATTTTCTTGAGGATTTTCATAATGGTTTTATTTGTAGCTTCTTCTTGGCTATTGCCTTGTGGATAGTATGGGGTGGAAAAGCGATGTTTGATTTTGAATTTTTCACACAAGTCACAGACATCCTGATTCTTGAAGGGTGACTCGTTATCCAAGATAATGGATTGGGGTACACCATATTAGCAAATGAGGTAGTTTAGTATGAACTTGGATATTTTCTTTCTAGTGACGTAGGTCATGGGAATTTCTTCGACCCACTTTGTGAAATTTTCGGTGGTAGTGATGATGAACTTATGGCCATTTGATGAGGTGGGCGAGATTTTGCTAATAAGATTGAGCCCCCACTAGGAAAATGGCCAAGGTATAGCAATGGGATGCAGTTCTTGAGCCGATGTGTGAATGAGATCTCCATGTTGTTGGCACTGTAGACACTTTTTGACAAAGTTATGTGCCTCTCTTTCCATTGTCGACCAATAGTATCTAGTTCTTAGCAACTTCTTAGCCAAGGTCATACCACTTGAATGCAAACTGCAAGTGCCATTGTGTACCTCAGCGAGAGCAGTCAAGGATTCCTCAGGTTTTAAACAACGTAACAAGGTTCCATCAACACTTCTACAGAAGAGAGTTTCTCCTAGGACGACAAATCATAAGGACCTTTTGACAAAGGTTCGATTTAGGTTTGGGGTAATGTCGGCTGGGAGGATTCCTAATCTAAGATAGGTGTATATTTCATGGTACCAAAGATCACCGAGACCAACGAGTTCATATGCATATTCCAATTCTGGTACCTTGCAAGTGGGTACGAGAAGCTACTCTACTAGGAATTCATGTTTTGAGACATTGTGAGGGATATCTAGCAAGGATCCGATTGTTTCCATTGCATCTACTGCTTTGTTGTTTTCCCTCAGTATTTGCTCAAAAGTGATGTTGATGAATGATTCCTTGATGTTTTCTACCACCTTTTTGTAGGGTGTGAGCTTATCATCTTTAGTTTGGTATTCCCCATTGACTTGGTTAATGATAAGCTGCAGGTCTCCATAAACCTTTAATGCCATGATTCACCACTATGTTGCAATTTTGAGACCTATGGTTAAAGCCTCGTACTCTACAATGTTGATCGTACAGGGGAATTCCAATTTATAAGACCTTAGTATGCAATCCCCTTGTGGGGTGATGAAGAATACACCAGGCTCCTGATCCATGTTGTGTGTGGGAGCCATCAAAGTACAGTTTCCAGTGGTCGGCTACATTGAGATTGAAAAGAGACTCATCTGGAAATTCTGATATGAATGGGTTGTCTGTGTGGAGGGGAGCTTCTGCTAGCTATTCTGCAATAACTTGTCCTTTGATCGCCTTTCACTCAACATACTCAATATCATGTTTAGATAATATCATTACCCATTTAGCCATTTTTCCTATAAGCATTGCTTTTGACAATAGATATTTCAGAGGGTCTATCTTGGAAATTAGCTTAATTTGATGAGCTAGCATGTAGTGCCTAAACTTCTGGGCTGCAAATACCAATGCTAGGCAAGACTTTTCTATTGATGTGTAATTAAGCTCATGTCCTACCATTGTTCTACTGATATAGTAAATCGCCCGCTCGGTTCCCTTTTCATCATGTTGGGCTAAAAGGGCACCAAGGGCAACTGCGTTGCTAAGATGTATAGAATCAATGGTTTCCCTACAATTGGTGGCATCAACATAGGTGGTGTAAGTAGATATTCTTTTATTTTTCTAAATGATTGATCACACTTGTCGTCCCATCTGAATGCTACTCCCTTGTGGAGCAGGTGTGAATAGGCAATTTGCTTATCTGCCAGTTATGTTGTGAATCTTCAGATGGACTGGAGTCTACCTTGTAATCCTCTGAGTTGTTTTAATGTTTTGGGTGCTTCCATATCAAGGATTTCTTTTACTTTTGTATAATACACCTCTATCCCTCTCATTGAAACTATGTACCCCAACAACTTTCCTGATTGTACCCGAAATACACACTTCTTTGGATTGAGTCTAACCTTGTATTGTTCTATTCTATCAAAGATTGCCCTTAGAGTTGCTATATGGTCCCATCTCTTCTTTGGTTTGGCTAGTATGTCATCCACATAGTCTTCAATAGTTTTGTGAATCATGCCATGGAAGATCAGTGTCATGGCTCTTTGGTATGTAGCTCCTGCATTCTTTAGCCCAAATGGCATCACATTCTAGTAGTAGGTGCCCCAAGGACATGTAAAGGTTGTTTTATGTTGGTCTTCCTTTGCTATCATTATCTAATTATATCTCGAGAAGCCATCCATTAGGGATAGCATCTCATGTCTAGCTATCATGTCCACTATCATGTCAATGTTGGGTAGTGGAAAATCATCCTTAGGACATGCTTTTTTTAGATTTCTAAAGTTCATGCAGATGCGGATGCCCCCATTCGGTTTTCAGACTAGCACAAGATTAGATACCCATTCTGGATAGTTGATTGGTCATATGAATCCAATGTCTAAGAGTTTTTGTAATTCAATCTTCACGAGCAGAGCTATCTGTGGGTGCATTTTTCTTAAATTTTGTTTGATTAGTTTCTCTTTGGGATGAACATTCAAATGATGAACTACTACTTCTGGATCTAGACCTGGAATGTCAGCATAAGTCCATGCAAAGTTTACCTTTCTTTCTTTTAGGAATTTTTCCAAAATTTCTTGTTCTTTTGTTTGAAGTGTTTGAGCATATAATGTGATTTGCGGCTCTATTTCTATTCCCAAGTTGACAGGGTCGCACTATTCTGCTAGGACTGCTGACTTTTCTTGATGTAGAGCAGTAGGGGGGAGATTGAATCCTTCATCCTTTGGCACCTTAGAGAGGTTTTCACCATTGGATGCATCCTTTATTTTTACTGTTTTGTGGTTAGAGAGTGCCACAATGTGGTTTTCACTCAATAACCCCGAGCTTATTCTCAATATTTTCCTTTTGCGACTGAAGGACTCAATTGTCTTCCCATAGTATGCTTGTGTGTCCAATGTAATGTTAAAGCATGCCTTACGATCCCCACATGGAACTGTATCCCTTAGTCCCATGAATTCTAAGAGTGCATCATCGTTTCTGAATTTGTCGAGAATTGGTGGTCCTCGTTGATCGTGATCGATGAGTTGTCGATGTACTAAGGTGATTTGGTGGGTTCATTGGTTTGAATCAGTTGTGGAAGCACTAATCATTAATAGGGTGGAATCCTCAAAGATCCTAGGGAGACCTGATATGGTATCATCATCGTCACTACTAGCACAAACATTAGTGATGTCAAAAGTGAAGTTGTCAAGTGGGATACCTAGGCATACAGGTGGTCTAGGAGTGGTTGTTGTTACCTAAGGAGAGGACCTAACTACCCTTTTGGGATTACCTCTACCACATATGGTTATACTCGGAGGATTATACCCAAGGACAAGGTTCCACATTTGTCTTTCTACAATGATGGGCTCCAACTGTCCATCACTATTTCTTCCAAGGCTTTCATTCCTGTTATAGCCCATACCAAACATCATTTTTAACCCTTTGTTAGTTTCCTCCATGGGCAGGGTGGGAGTGGGTCTTTCATCTTGGTATAGTGTGTTTGAGATGTCCTCCTCATCCACATTCTCTTGACTGAGATCCCCCCAATGGCAGAATCTAGAAAGTTTTGCCCTAACAGTGTGGACATGTGTTTCAACTGGCTGGGGTTGTCCATGTGACTGAAGAGATTATGGTAACTCTCCTACAACAAATGCATTTATTTTCATTCTGTAATCACCGCATCCATTTCCTTGGATCAATTTTTTTAATCTCGGATATGTCGGGGATGGCGGGTGTCTCTGTCGTAGAAGTGGAAGCGAGATTGGCTGGGTCAACATATAACGTAGATGGGCCTTCATCATTTTTTGGTACTTGAGGGATTTTATAAAACTTGGCTTCCAAGTTTTTTCACTAGGCGAAAGGTTTAGGATCCCCATATATAATAACCTCCTCATTTTGGTGTGATAACTTGATGCATTGGTGATACATCGAGGCCACTGCCTTCATTCTATGGATCTAGGGGCATCCAAGGAGGATATTATATGGTAGGTCTAGGTCAAGGACCTGACAGGTAGTCTCCATAGTTGTTGGTCCTACTTGGATGGGGATTTTGATAGTGCCTTGAGACACTCTTTCTTTGTCATCATATGCCCTTATTGTAATGCTTTTGTTCTTATTGATGAAATCCTCGGCAAATCCCAATTTCTTTATGAGCTTTAGAGAACAAATGTTAAGGCATGCACCTCCATCCACCAATACTCGTTTGACTTTCTATTTATGGAATAGTACTTGAAGGTGGAGTGCACGGCTATGAGATGGTTGCAGAGGGAAATCTTGGTTAGAGAATGTAATGAGATTTGGGGTAACGATGTTACCCACCATAGCCTAGAATTTCTCTGTGTCAAGGGTGGTGGAGATGGTGGATGCAACTAATGCTTCATCAAGGATCTTCCTATGGGTGGCAGAGATTTTCAATAGTTCCATGATGGAGATTTGGGCGGGAGTTATCTTTAGCTATTCAATGACATTGTAGTCATAGGGGATGGCCTTTGTATTAGAAATGGGCATCTTAGCTAGTGCCCTGACAATGGTAACCTTTCCGCCACGTGTGGTGACTCCATAGTCGTTGTTGGCTCCCTTGACATTTATGACCATGACCATTTCATCAACACACCTGACTATCTCCTCATACACTAGTTTGGCACTAGCATACTTTTTCTTTCCCTTATTGTTCCCTTGATTATTTCCTTGATTGTTCCCTTGTTTGTGGTTTAGCATCGGATTTGTGTATATTTTCAAGTCTTGGTTTCTTGGTGGCTGCTCAATATTGATGATTTTATCCTCGAGGAGGTCTTGTATGATGTTTTTGAGTCTCATGCAATTGGCCGTGGTATGTCCTTTGACTTTATGAAAGTCACGAAGGATATTTTTGTTATACCATGGTGGTTTGGTTATGGGTTTTGTGTATTTTCTGAGTTAGAGGCTTTGATTAGATTCTCTTTGACCATTTTCTTCATTATGGACTCAATTGATTCACCAAGAGCCATGAAATTTCTTTTGGGGGGATAGTTGCCTCGGGGAGGTTGTCCTCCTTGATTACCCAAGTTATTGATTTGATTGGTGGGAGTTGGTTGTTGTTGTGCTACTACCACATTAGTCTGCACATTATTGCGGTTATGATTTTGTGGTTGATGATGGGTTTGGGTATTCTGATTAGGGGCACTAATGACCACTTTAGCATTGACCACGCCATCATTCATGGTATTTTTATTCCTCGACCAAGCTTGAGGTTTAACATTGTAGTTGTTAGATGGGAAATTATCTTGTGGTGCAGTGAATGTTGGTGTGCCTCCTTGCGCAGTAAGGGCTCTTTCGATGTTGAGTGCCTTTGGGATCAGTTGGTCATATGATGTGATGCACTGCATTTTCAAGTAGAACACCAAGTTTTCATCTAGGTTGGCTATGTTGGTGCAAACTTGTTGTTCTTCTTGCATGGTCCACTTGCTCTGATTGGCCTTAGATCGCCATCTTTGTAAGAAGGATGAGAATAGCTCCCCTTTTCTTTGTTTTAGTGCAGATAGTTCTTCTAAACTAACATCCGCACCCATATTGAAAGCATAATTCTTAAGGAAGGCTTCCAGAATTTCCTCAAATATTTTAATGCCCGTGGGTAGGTGAGAAAACCATTCCATGGTTGGGCCAGTCAAACTATGAGGGAAGAGTCGCATTAGATACGTGTCATGGTATGCGACCTCCATGCAATGCACCTGAAATTCACTGACATGGTTTTTAGGGTTACCCATTCCATTGTACTTGTCAAATTTGGGGATCTCAAATCCCTTTGGGAACGGTATCATGGTGAGACTTTTGTCGAAAGGGTAAGGGCACAAGTTGCCTGGTGTTCTTGTGGTTTTCCTTGCTTGTAAGTCCAACACTTGCTGCAAAAATAGTTTGATTTGTGTTGTGACATCCTTGCTTGGGTTAGGAGGTGGAATGAAGGAGTTGTGAGGTGTTTGATGGGTGGGAAGAGTACTAGTGGGTGTTTTCTGCAAGCTCTGCTATGCGTTCAAAGCCTATTGGTATGCCTGCATTTGCGTCAACAATGCTTGTTGTTGATCTTGTTGTTGTTGTTCCAACAATGCTTGTTGTTGGTCCATCTATTGTTGTTCCTATGAAGCCTATTGTTGGTCAAACTGTTGTTGCACTAACAAAGCTTGTTGTTGGTCTAGCTGCTATTGTGCCAACAAAGCTTGTTGTTGGTCTAGCTGTTGTTGTGCCAATAAAGTTTGTTGTTTGGCTTGTTGTTGTGCTCGAAAGTCTTGTAGGGCTTGTTGGTAAGATTTTAGATGGATTGCTTGTAGTTGTGCTTGAAAGTCTTGCAGGGCTTGTTGGTAATCTTTTAGATGGATTGCTTGTAGTTGTGCTTGGTATTGGGCTTGTGCCTGTTGTTGGGCTTGTGCTTGTGCTTGTGCTTGAGCTTGAGCTTGGGCTTGCACTTGGGCTTGTGATTGGGCTTGAGCTTGTGCTTAAGCTTATTCTTGCGCTTGTGCTTGAGCTTGTGCTTGCTGCTTTTTTTGGAGTACTCTCTATTGGTTGTCCTTTTCAAGGGTTTGGAGTAGAGTGGTGAATTAATTTGTCATGTTGGCTTTTGGTGGGATTGGGGGTGGAATAGGAATCATGCCAACCATTGTGATGGGTGAAGGGATCATGGTAATGATTGGGACTTGGGTTGTTGGGGGGGTGGTTGAGATGTTTGGTCCTTGAGATGGTATGCTTTGGGATATTTGAGTACCAATTGATGTAGTGGCTTGAATGGTCACCACTTGCTATTGTGATGTTGTGGGCAAGAAGAGGGAACCTGATGTGATTTTCACATTTCTTGGTTCCGAGAAACTATCGATGTTGAGAGGAGGAAAACCCAATTCGAGAGGTGACGTGTTCGTGAATGGAAATGGGGGAAGATATGGGATATTACCTTGGAAAAAAGGATTAGCAACATCAGTTGTTCCAAACAAGCCCCCTTCTCCAAGTGGTAGAGAATTTTGTATGTCTGATTGATAGGTTGGTGTTGCATGAAACGAAGATGAGCCAACATGGTTATGGAAGGTGAGCGGGACATATGGGTGGGATGGATTTTCTGTGACAGAAGTACCTAGTGTGGTAGTAACGACCACCTCTTTTTTAGCCACAAGGTGATGCTTTTGCAATTCTTGAAACATGGTGCTCCCCTTGTTTACATTCGGTGAGGTTGGTGTGATGGTGGATGTGGTGTGAGGTATTTATTATTTGACATTTGACATCGAGGATGCATTTGTAAGAGGCACATCTGTACTAGTGCTTGCATCAAGGTTGGAAGGGAACTGGACCCCTCCTTTTTGCTAGCGTATTCAAGTACTTGAACATGGCACTGACAATTTTGTGGTTCTCTGGATTTTAAACCATTTTTATCATTTCAGATTGTGTCATCCCCATGTCTTCATTCGTGATGTCCTCTTGATGACTCTCCTCTTGAGGATTTTGTGATGATAAAGGAGAGTTACTTAGGGGATTGTTTGATCTCGTTAGATTTATTTTTGAGGTTAATTGACTAATTTCCACATAAGTTGGTATTTCTCTAATATTCTCCATGTTCTTCTTCTATTGAGATCTTGTTTGGACCATAAATAATAGGGATTGTTTGATCCTAACCTTTTAGGCCCAAAAGAGAAGAACTAGGGAAGTTAAATGATCAAAGATGGTGGTAATGGTGATGGGATAAATGGATGGAACAAGTGAATGAAACCTTTTTGGATAAATTTTGAAGGTTTATGCTAAACTTGTAATGGCTTAGATCGATTGTGATAATTTGACTAGATGCGTTAAGTCAAACAGGATTGTAGTGAAGTTGTATTCCCTAGGAAGTTGTATTATCTTAGGGGAACTTGCACAAGTGGATGAATTGGCTAACTGTGTTAAGTTAATGTAATTGTGAACTAATAGACCTTAGGAAGTTGTATTATCCTAAAGGTAAATTCATCCAAAGGTTCGATTATTTTGGCTAGGTGTGTTAAGCCAAGATAGGGTGATGTTGGTTTAGCCCTTTAAGTTTAGCATGAGAATTTTTTCTAGATTTCACAAAAGGTTTGTTGATGAAATGAGATTTGGTTGATGGAGGAATGAATGAGGATGTTGACTTTGATTTTGAACCTTAACCTAGACACGAATCTCTCTACAAAACCTTGGTATTGAAGAACATGCTAGAGTTCCTATGGGAGAAAAGCAAACCTTTCAAAAAGTTCAGGATTTTGTTGACAATAAAATGCATACAACGTTGGATTATTCTTTGAGGATTTTTTGTAGAAGTTGTATACAAGTCTCTCTCTTACTTCAAGGAGCATCTCAAGGCATTGCTCATAGGCTTTTAGGCTAATCTTCTTGAACTTTGGTTTTGGGATTTTGATCTTGTAGGAAATCATTGGGAACAACACATATGAAGTCTAGTTTGTCCTTTTATCTTGGTTTTAATGAATTCCCTTTTTATCAAAGACACTTGCTTGCTTATGTTTCAAACTATATGTCTAATGTCCCACTTTCGTTTTCATCCCACAAGGTCCATTGTGTGGAAATCGAGGAAAATAGGGCAAAAGTTCCTTATGTTTAACCTTGTTGAAAACAAATGACGGTAGAATTTGTGCACTTAGAAACCTCTAGGAATATGATCCCTAGGGAAAGAAATAGTGTCTAAATTTGTCAAGAGTATTTGTTTCTCACCAGGGGTTTGAAATTTGAAGGTCTTGTGAATGTTTTTTTTCAAGCATTTCTTGAGAACCAAGCAATTTGTTCTTTTCTTTCAAGCACTTTTATAATCCTAGGATGATGAGGCAATATCTTGTTGGGTTCCCACTTGGAAGAATCCAGCTGCGCATATCGTATGCAAATGGCTAAATGCATAACCACACTGGATCCCCTCCATGACACACACTTCTCGGGTCAGCCAAGCATTAGTATCCATGAATCTCCCATGGCATACCTTCCATTTCCACAACAAGACTGCATGTATAACATGGGGCGGCTTCAAAGGACATGACCTTTTGCACCAACAAGATAGATAAGGTTTTGGCCTTTTTCTAAACAAAGGGTTCTAATGCACGCATTCCGTTCATGGGGGATTATCCAACATCAGCGAGAGTCCATTCTTGTCCATCTCATTGGAATAATCCTCATGATTCTTGAGATATCCTCAAGAATCCACACTTATATATCGGTTGGAAGTCACTTGGCTTTAGTGTGTTCCCAGTTGGGTCATTCCCTTGGGTGAGTACTTTTTCCCACAAGGTAGGCCCTCTAAGATAAACAATAGTGAATAAACATATTCATAGTTCGATCAACCTTTGTTTAAAAACAAAAGGAGAACACTCGCAATAAGTTTATTCACACTCGCATGTTTTGTTCATTTGTTAAGTGCCCAAATTGAAATGTGGAGGCAATCTTTTTAACAACCTAATATCACCAAAATGTTTTTGATTCTCAAGATCACAATGAAGTGCGAGAGAAGCGCATACACATTTTAAGTGATATTAACTTGTGAAAAGGATTGAAAAACACTGAAAACACTTTTTCATTTTAGACCTCAAAGCAATGATGAATTATTTTTAAGCACCAAATGAAATGTGAGATTGCCTTGTTCAATTTTTAACCCTTTAAACAAAATCTAGTATGTTTGTTTAAAGTTCTTTTTAGCCCCTTGGCAACTTTTGAAAAGAAATTTGATTTTGTTTATTTTAGAACCCAATGGAAATTTAGTGTCCTAAGATCAATGAACTTATCAAATTATTTAAAGAGTGTTGGAAAACACTTTGTACAACATAAAACAACACGGTGTCATAAAAAAATAAAATTGCTTGTTCTTTTTAACCCAAACTGAATTTAGTATTCCTAAGGTCAAAGATGTTTAAATTTATTTTTTTAAGAGTGCTAAAGAACACTTTAGTATTTAAAAAAACTTTGGGTTTAGTGAATATGGTGTCATGATAAACTTCTTCCTTTGCTCCAACCTACAAAATGACAAAAAACTAGAGAGCCAAAAAAGACAGAAAACTAGGTTAAAGATTAAAAAATCCTAAATTTAATAAGCACCTATCAATTTTAAATCTTACTGGTTTTCCATGGCATAGTTTACAAAAGTGGCGGAGTTTGGAGTGAAAGTGGTGCTATATAGTGTCATGCAGTTGACTTTTTGTGGCGCTCTATAGAAACAGAGAGTGCAAAAGCAGCACGATAGAGGCAAGCGACGAAGTTTGGAAGTGGCCCGATTTGCAATTTTGAAGTTTCTAAGCGGGAAAGATGAAGCGGTGGAGTTTGGAGGACACGCGGTGTGATACAGGGCCGTGGCACTAAAAGCGGCGCAATATAGACCTGCGTGGTGGATTTTGGACTTTTAAAAAGGAGATAAGCGGGGAAAATCCATGGTGATGTTTGAGAAATTAAACGCACGTAAGTATAGTGTTGCACCTCTAGGAGCGGTGAAGTATTGTGTCGCAGTGCTGAAAGTGGTGAAATATTGCGCTGTGGTGCTAAAAGCGGTGCAATATAGCACCACGCGGCTAAGTTTTCTATGTCTAAACAAAAAATGTTAAAAACTATGGAATTTTTTGAGAAAAACATGATTTAAAATTCTTGAACTTCCCTCCTTCTAGCGCCAAAATGTGAACCCCTAAATCTACAAATGCACAAGAGAAACAAAACACATTAGTTTTTAGATCCAATGCATACAAAAAAGTATGAGATATTCCCCATAAAATCCATCTATTTAAACTAAAATTAGGAACAAAGATGAAGAATACAATACAAGAAATAAAATTAAATCCTAATCAAGTTAATAGAATAATGATCCCATGGGGGAATTGGTGCCAATGAAGTTTTGCAATTGGCCCTTTCCCAATTCCTAAGTTTCAATGTGGTTGATTGAACAATGGTCAAATCTCCAAACATATTTGAGCATAACCTTGTTATATTTCATGAAAATGGTGGATGATTGAGTGCAATGGGAAAAATTAGCTCTCAATGTGAAGAGAGTAACTCTACATGAAGATTGTGGATGAGAAATGAGGAGAGGAGTCTCCAATTTATAGACTTCAATTTGGAAGAGGTGAGCAAGATTAAACAATGTGGGACAAAGGATAATCCAATGCCATTGTGCCACTTGTCCACATGTGGTTAGAGGAGGAATGAGCACATTTTGGCCAATGTGCATGATAAATGCATAAATTTGAATTTGAAATTGTGAGATGATTTGTTGAAGAGGGAAGGGAAATGAATTTAATGTCACTTGGCTCAAGGTCAAGGACATTTAAGAGGCATTGAATGCCTTGTTGGAAGGACCAAGCCCACTTGACCTTTTTGAATTCAAATGAGGGAATATTCCCTTTTGATGCTTTGTGAGGGAAAATACATGAATTAATAAATCAAAGTATTTGATTTATTGTGCAAGTTGCATTCTCTAGAGAATTTTAATGAGGGGTTAACTTAATCACGGTTTTGATTAATTTAATGAAGAATTAGGTGATGTGACAATTTAGACTTAGATTTATGAATTGATTTAAGTCAAGAATTGAGAGGAAATGATTTATCAAATAAATGATTTGATTTATTTAATCAAGAAGGAACATGTTAGATTTAATTAAATAAGGTTTAATTTATTTAATTTAATAAGAGGAATTTAGAGAATTTAATCAAATAAAATGATTTACTTAATTAAATAGATATGTAAGGTTAACTAAATTAAATTGATTAATTTAATCACTGAAAGAAGACTTAATCCAATAAATAATGATTTATTAAATTAAGAGATAGAATGTTGATGAAATACTCAAAAAATAATTTAAGAGAAAATGTTGTCAATAATTCGAGATCAGGTGTGCCAAAATGAACTTGTCCATTTTCCATGTCTATAGTTAGTATGTTGCATAAACTAGGTATTTTTAGGGTGACTGAAATTTTCTTTGGGTATCTTGAAAATAGGTAAACCATTTTCCCAGCCGAATCACCATTTGTTATGCCTTGCATAACCACCCCATATTTTTCCTTGGTCAAAATGGGTCCCCCTTTTTGTTTTTATCTTCTGCAGTTTTTCAAATAAACTTTAGAGTCCTTTGTTTCCAATACTATATTTTATTTTGGTTTAGTCTGTCGAAATTGGAGCC
Source organism: Sequoiadendron giganteum (assembly GCA_007115665.2). Taxonomy (NCBI): domain Eukaryota; kingdom Viridiplantae; phylum Streptophyta; class Pinopsida; order Cupressales; family Cupressaceae; genus Sequoiadendron; species Sequoiadendron giganteum. Next base: position 55,758,996 of record CM021107.1, on the reverse strand, counting down.
GGAACCAAATCGGGTTTTGAGACTTCTTTCAAAACTCATTCTAATTCCCATCCTGATAGTCTCTCTTTTATCTTTTGTTTTGTCTTTATCGGAGCCGGAATGAGAGTGGGCATTAAGTTGGTGTTAATTGAAAATTGCAAAATCAAAATCCATCCCAGTTTCGCCTCCGCTTTTTTTTCGAGCTTTTTCTTTTAGACTGAGTCCTTATCTTAATTTTTAGTATGTCGGTCTTTTATTTTACTTTTTGTGTTTGGTTTCATTTTTTCCTTTGTTGTCGGGACCGGAACCAGAATGGGAATGAAGTTGGGAAATTCTTTAAGTTTCTAAATCAATTCTCACTTTGATTTCGCTCCCGTCATTTCTTGGTCGTTGACTTTTGACTGAAGTCGCACTGTAGTAAAGTGTTTGTTCTTCTCCAGTTTGAACTTTGCCTAACTGCATTTAATGCATTAATGAAAGCTACCATGCATAGGTAGAAACTCTGATTTTTACCTTCATTAAGGATTAAATGCATTATTAATATTATTATTGTTAAATAATCGAAGAGTGGAATAGAGCAGTTGTGGAGTCCATCTGAGTGAATCGATTGAAGAAGGAGGTAATAATTGCTTGAGAATCAATTCAGAAGGTTAGCCAGGTTTTGCGTTTGGCATGTTTAAGGTTTTTGATTTAGGTCATTATTATTATGTGACCGACTTAGGTTGGTGCGCATTAAGATTTTTACATGAATTGGGCCGATAGTTGTAGTTTATTCTTTATTTGTGGTCAACAGAGTGTTTGATGTAAATTCATGTAGTAGATATATAAAATCGATTGTTTCTTCATTTTGGAGTGTGTATGTGTGGTGTGTGCTTGATGAATGCATGTGAAATGCGCAAATAAAGATTAGATCATTTGATTTTAGAGAAGAGTGTGAAGAAGTGTTTTTGTGCCTAATCGGAATTTCCATCAAGCCTTTGTAGAAGCTAATTTCTTAGTTTACCCTCATCAAATGGATTTAATCTGATTATTTTGTGTAAGGCAGTGAGCTCTAGGTAGCATGTCTGAATGCATGTGCATTCCTTATCCATATTTCATAATACTTCTAACAAGGTATAATCTTGTGGACTAACATCCACCGTGGTTTTTCCCCTAATAGGGTTTCAACATATAAAATCTTGGTGTTCATGTGTTTTTGATGTGTTGTTGACTTATTCTTCCACTGCTAATTATCAGAGATGAGATTAAAGGTTGATTAAAGGTTGAATAAGTTTAAATTATATAACAAATTATTCACTGTCCTCTTAGTTGTCTATCCTTTTTTTTCCAACAGGATTAGGGTTTAAGAGTTGAGGGTAGAGGGTAGAAGGTTTAAGGGTTTAGGGTTTAAGGTTTTATGGTTGAGGGTTTAGGATTGAGGGTATAGGGTTTAGGGTATAGGTTTGAGGGATGTGGGTTGAGGGTCTAATGTATAGGGTTAATGGTATAAGGGAGATAGATAGAGGGAGAGAGAGAGTGGGTAGAGAAATATAGGTTAGAGGATTAAGGGTAGAGGGTAGAGGGGAGAAATATAGGATTAATTGAGTGAAAGAGATACTTGAGAGAGGGAGAGGGGCTATTAGGGAGAGAATTGAGAGAGAGAGAGGGAGGGAGCTGGATAAAGATAAGTTTAGATGGTAGAAGGTGTAAGGGTAGAGGGTAGAGGGGAGAGAGATAGAAGGAGTGAGTGAGTGAGAGAGAGATAATTGATAAAGGGGAAGGAGGTAGGAGGGACACACTTGAGAGAGAGAGGGAGGGAGTGGGAGAGAGATAGAGGGTAGAGGGTAGAGGGTTTAATGGTTTAAGGATTTAAGGGTTAAGGGTAGAGGGTAGAGGATTTATGGTAGAGGGGATAGAGACTTGGGAGAGGGAGAGGGGGTAATAGGGAGAGACTTGAGAGAGAGGGAGAGGGAGGGAGTGGGAGAGAGATAGGAGTGAGTGAGTGAGAGAGAGACTTAAGAGAGGGAGAGGAGGTAGGAGGGAGAGAATTGAGAGAGGGAGAGAGGGAGAGAGGGAGGGAGTGGGAGAGAGATAGAGGGTAGAGGGTAGAGGGTTTAAGGGTTGAAGGTAGATGGTAGAGTGTTAAGGTTAGAGAGAAAAGAGATAGAGTGAGTTAGTTAGTGAGAGAGAGAGAGAGGGTTCATGAGCTAAGGGTAGAGGATAGAGGGGATAGAGATAGGAGTGAGTGAGTGAGAGAGAAACTTGATAGAGGGAGAGGGGGTTAGGAGGGAGAGACTTGAAAGAGATGGAGAGGGTAGAGGATGGAGAGAAAGAGAGAAAATAAACCTATAAAAAATAAATTTTCTCATTATGTGAGTGCATTTTGAATTAGTAGAGATATGGCCATTATTTTTGGAAGACATAGCATGCTCACATTATACCACAAGCATGTTAGAATGTGAGTGCATTTTTTCCTACTCTAAAAATGGTAAAAAACTCAATATACCCATGATCTCAAGGCCCATATTCTGCATATTATTTTGGTTATGTGTGTGTTTTGACAAAAACTGTTTTTCGATGATTTTGTGAAGTGTGCATGCAAGTTTTTCACATTCCACCATCTTTTTCATGATCTTTCCACCACCTTTGCGTGAAATAGAGGAGTTTTCTTATTGAAAGGCATATAGTATCAATTCAAGTCTGAGTTCCATTGAAGAGTGATATATAATTGAAGTTTGGAGGGGAATAATCTTTTGAAAAAGTCAAATTGTTGAGGAGTTTGAAGAAAGAAGAATTAAAATCTACATAATTGGGTAGAACTCCTCCATTTGGAACTCCAGATTTTTTAGGTATGTGAAGTATTTACACTTTTTCTTTCATTATATTTTGGATTTCTTTTATTTTTTATTTTTGCATATTCCATGTTGATCATTGTTTGTTTGTCATTATAAACCTAGCTTGTCAATGCACATTTTAAATTACACAATTCTTTACACTTGCCAATTACATTTTTAAACCACATCTCTTTGAGGCATTTTGTTAAAAAATTGACTTACCTTGTGTATGCTTCCATATTTTATATACACATATATATATGATAAAATTTATAAGTAAAATAATACATCATTTCTCAATCCTTTACTATGTATGTGCATACCACTCTCCAAAGCTTTCATTTTGGTATAGGCATGGGGGATGTTGAAAAATGTAGCTAAATTTGGTTTTACACCTTTAAATTTCATATGCTTGAAATTTTCTAAATCCTTTTCAATAAATCTATTTTGTGTATATCCTATAATCATTCTTGTCCATGAGGACATAGCTCATTGAGGTATTTTGTCAAATAGTTATACCAAGTAGTTGATTGCCTTGTCTATACTACCAAATTTTCTATACATACCTACCAAAGAATTTTATCAAATAGCATAGACAAGGAAATTAATTATTTAAAGAAATTTCTCAAAGAAATGAGGTCTCATGGTGATGTGAATTTTATCAAACAACTGATTGCATTTCCTATGCTACCAAATTTTCCATACATGTCTCTGCAAAGTTAGAATATACACCTCCCACATTGATAGATATTTGAGCCTATATTTTTTTTCTTCTCTATTTGTTAATTTAACTCATCACTAATGTTTCCTTGATTAGTCTACCTGTTATGAGTTGCATAACCACCCCATCTTTTTCCTTGGTCAAAATGGGTCCCCCTTTTTGTTTTTATCTTTTATTGTTTTTCAAACAAATTTTGGAGTCCTTTGTTTCCAATACTTTGTTTTATTTTGGTTTAGTCTGTCGGAATCAAAGCTGGAACCAAATTGGGTCTCGAAAGTTCTTTCAAAACTCATTTCGATTCCCATCTTGATAGTCTCTCTTTTATATTTTTTTTTGTCTTTATCAGAGCCGAAACTGGAGTGGGCATTAAATTCGTGTTTATTGAAAATTTAAAAATCAAAATCCATCCCAGTTCCGCCTCCGATTTTTTTTTGAGCTTTTTCTTTTAGACTGGGTCCTTATCTTAATTTTTAGTATGTCAGTCTTTTATTTTACTTTTTTTGTTTGGTTTCATTTTTTCCTTTGTTGTCGGGATCAGAACCAGAACGGGAATGAAGTTGGGAAATTCCTTAAGTTTCCGAATCAGTTCTCACTTTGATTCTGCTCCCGCCATTTCTTGGTCGTTGACTTTTGACTGAAGTCGCACTGTAGTAAAGTGTTTGTTCTTCTCTAGTTCTAACTTTTCCTAACTGGGTTTAATGCATTAATGATAGCTACCATGCGTAGGTAGAAACTCTGATTTTTACCTTCATTAAGGATTAAAAACATTATTATTGTCATTGTTAAATAATCAAAGAGTGGAATAGAGCAGTTGTAGAGTCCATCTAAGTGAATTGATTGAAGAAGGTGGAGATAATTTCTTGTGAATCAATTCAGAAGGTTAGGCAGGTTTTGCGTTCGAGGTAGGGTTCTTGTTCTCGTTGTTATTTATTTATTTTCTTTTGTATTTTTGGTTTTGGGTTTGTTTGATTTAGATCTTTGGGCGAGTTCACTGTTTCGGTTGGTTTGTGTGTTTGTTTTCTTTCTTTCTTTATTTGTTATTCTTGATTTTGTTTTATGCTGGCATTTCTGGTTTTATAGTGAGCGAGGGCATGGTCACTTTCACATTTTTTCATGATCGCATCGTGTTGTGTTAGGTTTTAAATGCGTAGGTTTAATTAGAGTTTTTCAAAGTGAGGTAGATTAAATCTAGGTTTTTAGAGTGAGTTAGGGTTGGTAGAATCTAATTTTTACTTAGGATTTCATTACACATTCGTTTGGATAAATTAGGAAGGGTTGAATCCGTGCCCTAGTTTTATATCACGTTTTCTAGGTTAGGGTTTTATGTGTTTCTATGATCACATTTAAAATGATTAAACATGATGCCCGAAAATACAGTCATCCCCACGGTCACATGATTATAGTCTTTTCATGATATATTTTAAGCCTCCTTTCATTTAATATGGCTTTAGTCTTTAATCATCGAGTTAAGTGTTAAATTGATAAAAAATTGTTGATGATGTCATGATCAACATAGCCGGAAGCAAGATCAGAATTGATTTAGGTTTTGTTGGATGTGTTTTATGTTTAGTGTCAATTCCATTTTCCATCCCATCTCTAACTCCACTTATAGTGAGAATTTTTTACTTCATAAAAAGTTAACCTTGGTGGAAGTGGAAGCAAAACAGAAACAAAATATGAAAATAGAAAATTTGAAGGAAAGTGAATCAGTTTCCATTCTGATTCCGGTTTCGATCACAATTTCACTTCCGACTCTGAGCTTGCTTCTTGTTAGTAGAGTTACCATTCCAGTTACGACTCCAATCCCGACAGTGTTTCAAAAGAAGATCATTTAGGATGTTTACTGCCTGGTTCCACCTCCGATGTATGTTTGAAAGGTATGATTTTAAAGACACATTTTGAGATGTTTATTCAAGAATCAAATTAGAATTTTTGTTGCAGGAAAGCTAAGAGGATGTCGGGAACATTAGGAGAAGCCTCCCAAAGGAATCGGGTTACAGGAACATCAAAGGCAGTACCTAAACCAAAGAAGATCAAGCCAAAATAGTTGCCTTATACCTTGAGGTATAATCACAGGAGTCCTGTTGTGAAAGTGAGAAAAGTAGAATCAGATTGGTCAGACATCACCGATACCAATTTGGGTCAATATAATTTTGAGGAGCTATATGCAAAAACCTTTGGCGAACGGGAAGATGTAATAGGGAGAACACAAATAATTGTTGATTTCGGCTTGGCCCATATCACTGTATTTCCTTTATCAATCTAGTGACCAGAGTTAATCTTGACAACAACCAATGCCTACAATCCTGCTACTAGACAATGCATGGATTCACAAAATAATGTAATTATTGATCTCACTCCTCAAGCATTTCAAATTATATTTAATGTCCCAGATCCTAAGAACTTGGTACCGTTGGATGAGGCAGAGGTCTTGGAGAAATATAGTAAGTATAAAGAATCCAATAAATCTTATTTGAACAAAAAGTGGTTGAAGACAAAGAAGAAGTCTCTAACCAATCTTGTAGACCAGCCAAAGAGGGAAAATTTCTACAAAGAGTTATCCGATTTAATAATGATGTTGTCTAGGGATTTTGGGAAGAGATACATTTCATTTCAAGGAGTGGATGTTTCCTTTCATCCAGACAATTTTACATGGCACCCACCAGTTTGATTGGTCGATGATTGTATCAAATTTTATTCATGATCAACTGACCATCATCAAGGAGACTAGATGCTTCTTTATGACAGCTTACATTGTGTATGCAGCAGCAAGGTTGGGTATCTTCCTAGGTTTCAACAGAGTAGGGATAATGGGAGTATTGGATGAACAGAAAAAGGTGTGGAAGCATTATAACCAACTATCTCTATAGGTTGTTGAAACTCAATTTAGGAGGGTTAATGATGCATTCATATATGTAGTCATTAACCAACTTAATGGAGATGCAGGGTATAGGTTGAGTCAAGAAGACATGGAATTCATTACTGAATGGGGATGTTGGTACATTCAATACCCGAAGTTTACATATTTCAGGATAGTTGATTATGAACACCATCCACATTTTCTTCCAAGGTGTTGCAATAACAGGATAGTGTTGATGGAGTTTGTATATCAGGCTCTTGGAGTTAATGCTCGTTTTGGTTTAAAACATAAGATAGGATGTCACAAGTTTCCCATGAAGTTGGGTGAGTATAGCTATCAGCATTTGGTAGGAGCAAAGTGATTTGCAGTGAGTTGATACAATTAAAGCTAGGCTTATGCACAGCTCATAAGTATTTTGACCCAAAGGGTAAGATGAATGCCTTGTTGCCTTTTGTGTTTGACAAGCATTTCAGTTTATTAGAAGATTTCTGGAGTGACCGAAAAGATGAGTATGATTTGAGGAAAAATAATTATGAAAGACTACCTATTGCACTCATGTCAAAATTTGGAGTTAAAAATGACATTCCTGACACATTGGTGGATGATGGAGTTGTACTGGATCCATCTTATGAGGCTTTGAACATTGGAACTAAAAGTCTAGATCCAATTGACTAGGATAGTGAGAAAACTATTGATATTAAGCAGATAGGAAGAGCAGTCTTGGATAGAAGTGTTCAATGGTTGGTGCTAAGAACCAAAGCTCCTCAAGGACTAGTTCCTAAAAAGGGGAAAGGGTATAAAAGACTCAAAAGAAAGACACCTCCCAAAGAGCCTTTGGATTTCTTTCCCCTAGACATTGAAGAGATAGAACTTGAAGTAGCATGTGATGAAGTAGAAACATAGGAAGGAGATGTTCAAATAGGATCGGTTGTTTCAACACCTAAATTAGGTGAATCTTCCACACAAGTCCCACTTGCAAAGCGACAGAGTGAAGAAGTTCAAAAGGGGGCTCTTCATAGTATGGCTGAAACTACAAATGGGAAAGAAGTGGAGAGGGAGATTCATGATGTTGGAATAGGTTCAAATGAGACTGTGTTAGAGAAGGATGTGCAAGAGAATATGCCTCTAGAGGAGGATGCTGAATAGGTAATGACACAAGAGGAGCAATGGGAATTGTTTGAAGAAGTTAGAATGGATGTTGAGGGAAATGCTAAAGAAATAGAAAAGAAAAAGTTAATGGATGCCAAGACACAAACTGATTCCATACTACAACAGAAACAAATTGAAGCTAAGTCAAGAGTTGATGAAGTAGAGAGGTAGAAAAGGCAACAAGAATATGAAATCAAGGTTAAAGAAGAAAATGATAAGTTGAAATTGATACAAAAGATTCATGACCTTGAGGAAGAGAAAGTAAGACACCAGAGATAGAAAGAATTCTTGGAGGCCAAGTTAAAACTTGCAGATGAAGCTCACCAAAAGAAAGAAGATGCAAAATGATTGATAAAGGAAAAGGAAATTGAGGAGCTGGTTAGGATGCAACAAGAAGAAGAAGAAAAGGAAAAAAATCTTAAGGTTGTAGAGGTAGAAAGACTAGAGAAGGAAAGACTAGAGGCTTTAGAGAAGGAAAAATTGGTAAAAGAAGCTCTAGAGAAGGAAAAATTGGATCAGGAAAAATAGGAAAAGAAAAGATTGGAGAAAGAAAAGCTGGAGAGAGTACAATTGGAGGAAGAGAGGTTGAAGAAGGAAGAAGAAGATAAGAAGATATAGGGACAGAAAGATAGGGAAGAGGCTGAAAAGCTTGTATAGATGCATGTGGTACAAAAGAAGCAAGAGGAACCAAGGGTTGATTCTCAATCCCAGGTAAATGTGCAGCCACCTTCTACTACTACTATTGCTTCTTCTTCCACTGTGATGACTACTGCTCGAAGTGCTCCCACTTGGCTAAAATTGGACCTACAGAAAAGAACAGTAACACCTTCACAACCTCTCAATTAGCAGGATATGATGAAGGAGATTGAACAAGAGAGGCCTAAAAAGAAGGCCAAGATCCTACACTCTACCAGACTCATGAACAAGGGAGAGATTGTTGCTGAGTGTGCCATACCAATGACATAAATGGAGGTAGGAAACATGCAGTTAACAAATTATCAATTGAGTACTATCAACTTGGGAAGGCCTACCAGGTTTCAGTAGATGAATCTAATTGATGTGGTAGCTTCAACAACCAAGTCAAGGATGTTAAAGGATAAGCACAAGAAACATGAGCTTAAGGCTCAGTTGGATCAATTGAATTCCTTTTTAAAAAGTGTCTCTTCTCTGAGATCACAATAGGTAGCGGCTATTGAGACTCCAATTTTGTTAAGCAAAAAGGAGGTAGATGATTTAGTATAGGTAAGAGGCAAAGCAAATATGTTAGATAGGTGGGTTGACAAGATTAATCAAGAAGTAGGTGAAGTTTTGGTTGAGTGTTTTGAAGTTTACAAAGGGACAAAAGAGTTGATAAGATAAATGCATCAATATATTGAAGCATCGGAGAAATAGGAGGTGGAATATAAAGAGTATAGTCAAAAATTGGAGAAGGTTAGTACATTGCCTTTGACTACTCTGCTTGAACAATCAATAATTGAGGAGGATAATAAATATTTTGTGGAAAAGACCTCTCGTATACTCCATTTCAGACCAGATTTCTTGTGTAAATATACGAATGAGGTCCAAGATGCTGTTAATAATCTAACTGAATAGTTTGAGTAGTTGGAGAAGGTCATTACTATCATAGTAGATGTTAATATACTAACAAAGGAAGGCCTACCTTTGAGTGAGATAAAATAGAAATGGGACGAAAGGTTTAAAGGACTCATGTAGAAAGGAGATGATGGTGAAGATTTGATGATAGATCGACTGATGGATGTCAAAGAAGAGATAAAAGCTACTAAAAGAGAGTTGACAAAGATAAAGGATATGAGAGGGTTTGCTACAGCAGAATTAGAGTGAATTAAGTTTGAAGACAGTTGGGTTCATGGACCAGAATTAGATGTATTACAAAAATTCTTTGCCAGTTATGACGAGTTTATTACAGACCTAGCTTCACATGCATGAATCTCTTGCATGCATGACTTTCTTCTTCTTTGCATGTTGCATGCAACACTGACAGTTTTGAAGTGCATGACATTTTTTATCTTCTATTTTCTATTCTACAGTTCAACTGAATGTCTAATGTAAGAATTCAAGATCAAATTGATCTGAGTTTCCAAGAAATTTTTTGTTCCTAAAAGGGTGGATGACTTAAAATAGAGGTGAAGTTTGAATTTTGTATATCTATAAATACCCTTTGGGTATCATATTGTAAGGGTTGACTAATAGAGAATAGAATTGGCCTACCTGATATTAGAAGATAGAATTGTTTAGTGATTACAGAGATACATTGTTACTTGATACTTTACAGTTAAATAAAATTACAGGTTTACACAATATGGTGTTAGAATTGAATTTTACTTGATAAGGCTGATAAGTTATAATCTATTTGTATGCCAGTGATTGTGCTGAAGCATGATTATTTCTTATGTGATGAAAGTCATTAGAAGAAACTGGATTTAAGGATTATGTTGTTAGATTATCATTGGATTAAATTTTTTGAAGTCTATTGATCTATGATCTTGGCAATGAATGAATGTGTGTTCTTTTAAAAATCTTTGAAGTAGTTGTGATAGGCAAATTAAAATAAGCACCTTAGACACATATAATGGTATAGATTATTCTATAGATTGTATCATGCTTTGTTTTTCTTGATCTGATTGGAGAAACACTCATTGTTGAAGATATATGTCTAGATGTTAGATGATTTTTGTTCATGTTTACTATTTTACCCTTTGATTTACTAAAAATAGTTTGGTAAAATGAGTTATTGCTTGCATTATTTGTTACCAACACAGGCCCCTTGAACATTACAGTTGCATGAACCAATTGAGTGACACTAGACAGTTGAGAACCAACTACTAGGACCTTAGGAGTTAGGCTACTATATGTTGTCTTTCTTTTTCAGGAGAAATAGAGTAGAAATAAAAAATTTTAACGACGTTTGTGTCATTTTCACCATCAACACTACCTACAAGGGATTCTAACCATTCTCTCCACTATTTCAAGACTCTTTATTCAAGGCTAAGTTAGCAACATGGGGAAAGGTGTAGCCTGTCTTGCCATCATGGCATGTCACAAGACAATGTGGTAGGGTTGACAAGGTAGGGGCAAGGTGAAAAAATAACTCATATCAATGGGGACTCATGGTGATTAAATCACCATGAGTCCCCATTGATATGAGTTATTTTTTCACCTTGCCCCTACCTTGTCAACCCTACATAACCATGAGTCCCCATTTCTATGAGGCATTTTTTCATGCTGCCCCTACCTTGTCAAACCTACCGAATTGGCAAGCTAGTGAGCTCACTAGCTTGCCAGTGCTACCAAATTTTGCAAACCTTGTTAACACTTTTGGGAACTTGATGATGTACATCGCACTACCCCTACCTTTTCAACCCTACCGAATTGGCAAGCTAGTGATCTCACTAGCTCACCAGTGCTGACATGAATTTTTTGGATGGAATGCCTTAAAGAAAAGTGGTAATGTGGCATGCCATTGTTGCAAGATAGGCTCAAAATGGAAGCATGGACATGGCATGTGAATTTTTTGACAATAATTTTTTCATAGATGTGTATGCAAAATGTGGTAGCATTGGCAAGCTAGTGAGCTCACTAGCTTTCCAATTTGGTAGGGTTGACAAGGTAGGGGCAGAATGAAAAAATGTCTCATAGAAATTGGATCTCATAGTGTCATGTGGCATGCCATGATTGCAATATATGATCAAAATGGAAACATAGACAAGGTATGTGAATTTTTTGACAATAATGTTTTCGTAGACATGTATAAGAATTTTTTGGATGGAATGTCTAAACAAAATGTGGTAATGTGACATGCCATGATTGCAAGATATGCTCAAAATGGAAGAATAGAAAAGGTATGTGAATTGTTTGACAATAATGTTTTCATATACATGTATGAAAAATGTGGTAGTATTGACAAGCTAGTGAGCTCGGTAGATTTCCTATACGGTAGGGTTGACAAGGTAGGGGTAGCGTGAAAAATGCCTCATAGAAATAGGGTCTCATGGTGATGTACATCACTATGAGACCCCATTTAAATAACCATGAGACCCCATTTCTATGAGGAATTTTTTCACTCTACCCCTACCTTGTCAACCCCATCACATTGGCAAGCTAGTGAGCTCACCAACTTTCCAATTCGGTAGGGTTGACAAGGTAGGGATAACATGAAAAATTCCTCATAGAAATGGGGTCTCACAGTGATGTAGAGGCCCCATTTCTATGAGACATTTTTCACAATGCCCCTACCTCGTCAACCCTACTGCCTTAGCAAGCTAGTAAGCTCACTAGCTTGTTAATGCTACCACATTTTGCATACATGTCTATGAAAAAACTATTGTCAAAAAATTCACATGCCTTGTCCATGCTTCCATTTTGAGCCTATCTTGAAATCATGGAATGCCACATGAACACATTTATTCAAGGCATTCCATCCAAAAAAATCATGTGACCTTTATCTATGCTAGAAAGAATCTTATACAGGATCATTGCAAGTATTTTGTATGAAGCCTTGAATGATATATATTCCATTTATTTGTATGGATTCATTTTTTAGGAACTAATATTTTTCTCATTACCATGCTATAGGTAAAATTATCCACCATACCAAGGAAAATAAGAAGGAATAAACCAACAAACAAAGAGTATGAAACTAATAAAGAATGGATGAGGGAATATCGTTAGAAGAAGAAATTGGATACAATTGATGAAAACAATCCAATTCAAGAGGAACCTCAGCCATCAAAAAGAGAAAAGGTATTGGTAAAACAAATGGAACGAATGCAAAAGCATTGTGCTAAGACAGATTCAAATACTATAGCTGGAGACACACCCTCTACTACAAGTGAATACAAAGGGACACCATTAACCACACATGAATATGGAGGGAAACCACCTACCAAAAGTGAATATGGAGTGATACCATCTACTACAAGTGAATATGGAAGGACACCATCTACCACAAGTGAATATGAAGGGACACCATCCACCGCATTTCAAGTTGAGAGTACATCATCACTCAAATTTGATGAAGAAGGTACACCATCATCCCAATGCCAACCTCAAGATATGTCATCTATTCCACCCTTGATCGAAGGTATGTGATCTAACCCACCTCACTTAAATATTAATGAAATTCCTAATGTTGAGATGTATGTACCTAGAAGAACACCACCTAGAATATTGTGTAGAAAGCCAAAGTATTTGATTAATATTGATGAGGATATTTTGCAGCACATGGAAGGTAAGATTCCAACAAGATGTCAACTATTTGTTGAAATGATGCAAGGTATAAATTATAGAAACACCATGAATATTCTTAGGTTGACATCATCGAATGCTTCAAGTGAAAACACTATTGTGAAGAATCTAATGAATACTTATGAGAGTGTGGGTAAGACCTCATGCTCAAAGGATAGTAATGCCACCTGACGTGTCATTACATAGACTTTGGTAAGTAGTCAAACAAGGAGATCTCATTTCATTAGAAATACAAGTGAACAATTGATAATTAAAAGAAAACATTTATCAATATTCATTCAAAGGCAACAAAGAATTGAGGGCATCGATTCAAATGAATTATGGGTATTCCTGGGGAGACTACCACAAAAAGATAAACCAGTTGTTGAAGCATTGAGAACACTAATTGAAGACTACTGGAAGAATAACACAAGGCCATCTTCAAATCAAAGGGATGTGGTAAGAAGGAGAATCAATAGTCGAAACCATGAGCCACATCCAAAGAACTTTTTGGTTACAACTCAAACCCAATTTTTTGGTAAATTTCAATAGGATTATCCTCAAATTCAAAAATTTCAAAGATATTTTAAAATTCTTAAACCTTTTTATGTCAAGATAAATAACACACACACACTAATGTTTTTTGTAGACTGCATATTTAATTCTATAAACATTATGATGTTTATCGTTCTATATATTTAGATTTGCACACCGATGATTTTTTGTAGGATTGTGGAATACAAGCCCCACCAACATCTTCAAGATAGTTCATATAAAAAAAAATATGTGAAATAGAGGATGGTCAAAGATTCTACAAGAAAATGTGCTTGGATGGCTCATGTCAGCATTGTGGTGGCTTGCAATGGATTCCAATATGTCAACATGTGGAAAGAACACATGAGGTGGGAAAGAAACTAGTAGAGTTTAGGAAGTATAAAACAGTGGCATACATTACAAACAATGGTAATCAAGAAAAAAAGTGTGATTTGGTTATTTAGAAGATTCCAGTGTATCAATTTATGTCTTTATTTCGTGACAATATAGTGTATGAGTATGCAAGGCATACCCATAGAGATTGATGGTTGGAATTTAAATTCAAGTTATGCAAAGACACCTTTCCAGTTGGCAGCATAGTTTTAGTGGTCGACTTCACAAAGAACTACACTCTACAGCCACAACGTGAGGTGCAGTCACAATATTGCAAATCTACACAAGTTTTGATATTTTTGCACATAGCATTCATTCATGCAGCTAATAGTACAAAGGAGAAAAGGAAGGTATTAATGGAGTAACACTTTTATATTAGAGATGATAGAATACATTCTCTAGAGTTTGTGCAAGTTTGCTTCAAGTTGTTCTACAGTGATTTGGCTCAGAGGGACATAGCATACAAATGACATATAATATGGTTGGATAGCCATGTAGCACAATTCAAGAAATCACACATGTTCTATTGGTTGACCATGATGCATGTCATTACAGGTGTTCAACATATGTAATGTCTAATGTGGCCATTCCAATTGTAAGAGGGATAGTGAGCACATTGAGCGGTTTCTCATTAACATTGTTGAATCCTCTGATAGAGAGGGAATCAGGTTTGATGTGGGATCTATCTATGAAAAGCCTATCCAAAAGGCTTACACTACACACATTAAGATTAGATCCTATATCTATAAGAGTTCTATTTATCCCTTTGGTTTTGTATTGAGAGATTGTCATGAAAGCATCATTTTGTTTTTGTACATCCAAAGGAGGGAGCTCACTTTGGTGAAAAACAATATCAACATTTATTCCATGAATAATAGCTGCTATGTCATTTGATGGATCATTAGAAGGGATAGGAAATTTTCATAAGGCTACTTGCATCATGTTGTGATAGTGAGGGGAGACTTGAATAAGGTCCTATAAGGAGATCTTAGCAGGAGTACTCCTTATTTGGTCAACAAGGTCATACTCCCTAAGGAGGGAATTGAGGCGAGGGGCAATAGGTAAGATGGTCTTAGGTAAAGGTAAATAAGTGGGGTGTGATGCTTGGGAATGTAGTTTGTTGCGAGTGTAATGTGTATGAGCTATGATATTATGACTCGGTTGCTGTAACACATTAGGGGTAGGTGGGTAGAGGATGAAGTCAGGTTTAGGTTTACCTGAGGGGGGGTAAAGGAAGAGTTGAGGTTGAATAATATTAACATCCTTGAGCAAGGGAGAGGCCAAGGGTGTCTCTTTATTTGCATCTAAGGATGGAATATTATTATTGTTATGGTTATCCTTATCAGGAATCATGATATCTTCCCTTGGAGGAATGGTTTTAGGAGACCTACAAACCAATTGTGCTTGATAATCAAAGGTTGGTTCTTCTAAAATGGCTTCATCACTAAGAGGGGAATGATCAATAAAGGAATGGATATTCTCAATAAGGATGTGTTGAGGTGAAGCAGGACAACTAAAATTTTCATGACCTTCACTAATTGGTTTTCTAATAGCAAAGTATTTTCATCACAACTAGGAGAAATACTAGGAGAAAAATAAAAATGTTTTTGTCATGATTATATATGTTTGTGTTGTCTTCATTGGTAAGGTCTTATCCACTAAGAGAGGTAGGCAGATAGAAACAACTAGATTCTCATAGCTCTCATTAATTGGTTCTTCTAACAAAATATCTTCATCACTAAGAGGATAGATATTAGGAGAAGAACTAACAATATCATTAGGAATGTACAAGGTTGTTTCTTCATCCACTACAACACCCTCATAGGGAGAGGGGAGTGAAGTGTGTGTAGCATGTATAGTTATGTAATATACTAACATTCGTTGAATAAAAATGAAATTGACATGTAACCATTGTATGCAATGTTTCAACAATATAAACAATGTATATGCAATAATACAAAATACTTATATCCAATGTATGCTAAGCTTTAAGAATGTATATAATGTGCATGCTAAAAGGAAAAATAATTTTAACAAACTAATGCTAAGGTTTATGAATATAAACATTGTATAAGTAAAATAAAAAATTACTTTTATGAATGTTATGTACATTTTTCAAAAATGTAAACATTTTCCATATCTAATGATGAAGGTATATAAAAAATGACAACCCTAAATTGATGATTTTGAGTTAGAATCAGAAAACTTATATTCAAAAAACTTTCTAGACTTATAGTATATGGTACTAGGAGGTCTAGGAAGCACAAAAATAAGGTTTTTGACTCTGTAATAGATAGTGAAAAATCTAGATAGGGACTAGGTCACCCAAAATGGCGAATTAGTGCCAGTTAGGGTTTTTTTTTCAAAATTTCTAGAATTTTGCAACTATTTTGAATGGGTATGAGGTTGGATGACCAAAGCAATATAATTAGGTGCAGATTTTGGATGAACGACACTAATTTTTGATGCAAGAATGCACAATATATACACTTTTATGCATGCAAAAATATGAAACCCTAGAATGCAAAAGAACAAATCAAAATGCAATGCAATGAAAACCTAGGATGACGAAGGACTCTAAATGGAGGGTGAAAGAGAGTCATGTACACAAAAATGGACCACCAAAAAAAAACACAAATAGGGAAAGAGGATTCCCCAATGAGCTTCTAAGGTTTTTCACCTAGAAGCTAACTTTGGAAGAATGGCTCTCTTTCACACTAATGGCTTGGTTTTTAGTGATTAAATTCAGAGGGTTAGGGGCTTCAAGTGATGTGTGTGATTGTGCCCTAAATTATATGAGCTAAATGCAATGAACTAAAAGTTAAAGCTAACTAGTAATGCAAAATCTAGGAAATAAAACTATGCTAGAAAACACATGAACACATGTAGATATGTACAAGATAGCCTAATAAATATACATTAAACTAAAATAGAAAGTTAGAGATGAAAGGGGTGTGCACATGGAACCTTGTAGAGGCTGAAAATTTTGCTGAATTTGATGTTGAAGTTGAAAGGGACACTTGTGCCAAGTGGGGTGACTTAGTCCTTCTTTGGGAAAATTTTGGGAAATTTCTTTGGAGCCCATTTCAGCCAAAAGGGTATCCAGATCTACCATGATTTCTAGAAAATAGCTTCAATGGGACTAGGTCACCCAAAGTGGAGACCTAGTCCTCTTCAAAAACATTGTGAACCAAAAGATTGGTTCTAAGGCTTTTAGTCTATCTTTCCTACTCCTTTAGGTATCTGGTCGTGAAAGTGAAGATTATGGTCTATGGAAGTCTTCCAAGCTTCAACTAGGGTTTCTTCAACCCTAGAGAGCCTAGAAAACTTATTGAATAATCTTCAAGCTCCCAATGCACCTAAATCTACAAACACACACAAAGAAAAAGAAGAAATGTTGATTGTTAGAGCAAGTCAAACCCCTTTGTAGATAATTAAATAAAATGATGAAACAAAGTAAGAAAGCATGGAATGTGAAGTAATGTACTTAGTTACCTAGCCATGATGGTAATTCTTGAGTTGCAACAATGGAGGTTCAACCCTTGAATGCTTCAACAAGATGTCTAGTTGACCTAGAATCTAAAACCCTAGCTTGCTTGAGAAGGAGTAGATGAGAGGTGAGAATAATGTGTGTTGAGAAGAATGAGGGTAACTAATGAGGAATTAGGATTTTGAGGCTTATTTATACAAGTTATGCCCTAAATTTTCTCAAAATAACACCATGCAAGCCGACCTTACGGTTTTAGAGACCAAAATCTTGAAAGAAATTAAGTTTAATTCAAATTTTATGCCACATGGGACTAGGTCGCCCAAGGTGGTGACCTAGTCCACCTAGGAAAATTACATTGTTTTTCGGGGATTAAAGTAATATTATTTATGTTTGTTGGGATTGTCTCAAAAATCACACTAAAGTTGGACATGTATGTGTATTAAGGGGTCATTTTGGCAGAATAAAGGGTTAATTAAGTGATGAAAATCCTAGGAGAGTGTGAAAATGTTTTAAAAAACTTCAACACAAGGCTTGGAAAGGTGTAAAAATAGATTGAAAAGGGTCCAAATGAGTGAAAAGTGTCAAAGTCCACACTTTTCGGCGACAAAAATGGAGAAAACATCAAATACCCTATAGGCTTAGTTGTTGTTACTAGAATGTGGCTTAGAAGGTACCCACATAAGAGTGTTAAATTTTGGTTGTTTCAGGACTTTGACACACATTGAAATATTCTTCATTACTCAAGCCTTGTTGTGGAATCCAATGTTTGTTTGACCAAATATGGACATAGACCTTTGAACAAGACCTTGTGGAAGGTGCATGAGTTTGACCATGAGGCAATACTTGATACAATAAAGAGTAGAGAAAACCCAGATGGTTTGTTGGATTAATTTGTAAGTATGCACATTGGTTCTTATTAATTTGTAATTATGCACATTAATTTCTATGATTCCAAGGCTATGATGCCAATGCTATCATCTAATGTTTATATCATGTATGTAGGTGATTGATGAAGATATTAGACTTACAAATGTAGCACACTTAATGTTTAGAACTATGGAAAAGGATACAAAGTTCAATGGTATATTTTTTTTTCTCAAAAATATGCAAAAGAAGATGTAGGATATTCTTTGTAGATTAGTAAACTAAGTGCAAGATTAAATTGTGTTATTTTTGTAACAAGTTATAAGTTTCCAAAAGGTTGGAAAGTAATATCTTGGTTACATTCTATTCATGTTCTATTCATGAGAGGTCGTTATGTGCAATAGGTATCTTGGAACTCCCAATGAAGATGTATGGCTAGGAGTGACTAAGTTGAGAGGTTGGCATGCCTATCCTCAATGGAAGCATCGAGATTTAATCCTTGTTGTTCCCAAATTGGAACCAAATGGTCTGGATTTATTATCTGTAAGTGCCTTTCATATATTTTCATTTCATTTCCATTTTGGATGCTCTTTCTTTTTCTTCTTTCACTTTTCCTAGATTTGTAAGTAAACTACTAAAAATTGATTGGTGTCTCCTTGCAAAAAATACTGATTTATGAGCTATCCAAGAGAATCTCAGCCAAAAAAACAATGCAACATCCTTATTTTGATGATTTTGATAAATCTCAATTCTGATTTTAAGCCATTATAAAAGTACATGTGAATCTTAGCAAGGTAATTTCAAGTTATTCATTTGAAATTAACCTCATCATGAGCACCTGTGATGTATACATTATAAGAGCATCTTGAATTTCAAGTTATTTTATTCATGAGAGGTTATTGTGTGCAATAGGTATCTTAGAAATCCCAATGAAGATGTATGGCCTGGAGTGACTAATTTGAGAGACTAGAATTCCTATCCTCAATGGAAGCAACAAGATTTAAGTCTTGATGTTCCTGACTTGGAACCAAATGGTGTGGATTTGTTGTTTGTAAGTGCCTTCCATCTATTTTCATTTTATTTCCATTTTGGATGCTCTTTCTTTTTCTTCTTTCACTTTTCCTAGATTTGTAAGTAAACTACTAAAAATTTATTGGTGTCTCCTTGCAAAAAATTCTAATTTATGAGCCATCCAAGAGAATCTCAGCCAAAAAATCAATGCAACATCCTTATTTTGATGATCTTGACAAATCTCAATTCTGATTTTAAGCCATTATAAAAGTGTGTGTGAACATTAGCTAGGGAATTTCAAGTTATTCATTTGAATTTAACCTCATCATGAGCACATATGATGTAGACATTATAAGATCATCTCGAGTTTCAATTTATTCTATTCATGAGAGGTTGTTGTGTGCAATAGGTATCTTGGAACTCCTAATGAAGACGTATGGCTAGGAGTGACTAAGTTGAGAGACCAAAATTCCTATCCTCAATGGAAGTATCAAGATCTAAGCCTTTCTATTCCCAAATTGGAACCAAATGGTGTGGATTTGTTGTCTGTAAGTGCCTTCCATCTATTTTCATTTCATTTCCATTTAGGATGATCTTTTTTTTTCTTCTTTTTCTTTGTGTATTTGTAACTAAACTGCTAAAAACTGATTGGTGTCTCCTTGCATAAAATGTCGATTTATGAGCCATCCAAGAGAATCTTGGCCAAAAAAGCAATGTGACATCCTTATTTTAATGATCTTGATAAATCTCAATTTTGATTTTAAGCCATTATAAAAGTGTGTGTGAAGCTTAGAGAAGGAATTTCAAGTTATTCATTTGAAGTTAACCTCATCATGATCACCTATGATGTAGACATTATAGGAGAATCTCAAATGTATGAGTGAGATTGTGAAAGATTTGTGAGAATGGGATACCTAAGGAATCTTTGAATCATATTTTTGGATATTACGAGAGAATCTTATTAGTTGAGTTTGTGTGCATGAAAATGGGGCACATTGATTCAATATTTTATTTAAGTGGGGTGTTGAAATTGATATAGTTTTATTTTTTCTCATTTTTTTTTATTACCACTTGATAGTTTTGAGAAAGCATTGTGCCTACAAGCACAAGAAATTGGGTTTCAAAATGGTGTATGAAGCATATTAGATAATTGTAGCACAAACATAAGAATTCAAACTACTAAATAAATCTTATGTTATTGTAAACATCATATTATTAATATAGTGAGTGTAATAACCATTGATGGTACCAATCATTCATTTAATTCTTTTATTCTCTCCCTATTATAACTAGTACCAATTGACTAAATTATTATAAAAACTTCATTTATTAAAACAAATCAACCTAATGATTACATATGAATATCAATATAGCATACCATCTATTCACATAAACATTTGTAATGATATTTACTCAAAATTTTAAATTTATTGCTAGCCTCAAATATTTGTAATTCATGCAAAAGGGAAGCAATCTTTGATGGCTTGTTACTCAAAAATCATTTTAGTTACAAGAATTTAATTTTGAGGCATCGAGATCACATATGGAACCTCTACAATAAACTCTCTCGATTTTTATTATCTCAGAGTCATTTTCCCATGGTGTCCAATTTTCACTTGATGGAAAAAATGTCAATTGCAAGCAATGTACAATTGCAAAGTGGTGCAAATTTTGTTCTGCAACTCATGTGACCAAATGGACAATTCCAACACATCTGGATGACTACTTTTACATTAGGAATTTTCCTATTTCACACCCAAACATGCCGAATCATTCCAAGCTACATTCAACCAGCTCGATCCCTTAAGGCTCAAAAGTGCAAAATGGTTGCAATCTTTGACGAGCTATTACTCAGAAACCGTGATGCTTAAAAACTCTCCATATGAGCCTAATATATTGTGTTGGGCCCCTATATAATAATCTCTATTGGTTTTTGTTATCTTAGAGTTATTTTCCTATGGTTTCCATTTTTCACTTGATGGAAAAAGTGTCAAATGCAAGCAGTGTAAAGTTGCAAAGTGCTGAAACATTTGATTTGAAACTCGTGTGACCAAATAGAATATTCCAATCATCTATATGGGTAATTTTACACTAGGAATGGTCCTATTTCACACCCAAACATGCTGAATCACTCTAAGCTACATTCAATCAACTCAATCCATTAAGGGTCCAAAGTGCAAAATGGATACAATACTTGACAAACTATTAATTGAAAATTGTGATGCTTACAAACTCTTTGTTTGACCCTATAGGATCATGTTGGGCACCTCTACAATAAATTATCTTTGTTTTTCTTATCTCTTAGTCATTTTCCTATGATGTATAGTTTTCACTTGATGGAAAAAGTGTCAATTGCAATCAGTATAAAATTGCAAAGTGATCTAACTTCCTTTCTATAACTCATGTGACCAAATAGACTATTCCAACATGTCCATATGGGTATTTGTATGCTAGGAATGGTCCTCTTTCACACCTAAACACATTGAATCACTTTGAGCTATGTTCAACTGACTCAATCTCTTAAGGGTCTAAAGTGCAAAATGACTGCAATCTTTGACGGACTATTACTCAGAAACCATGAAGCTTACGAATTCTTCATCTAAGCCTAAAAGATCACATTGGGACCCTCTATAATAACCTCTCTCATTTTTTGTTATCTTGGAGTCATTTTCCTATGGTGTCTAGTTTTCACTTGATGAAAAAGGTGTCAAATGTAAGCAGTGTAAAGTTGCAAAGTGGTGCAACTTTCATTTTGCAACTTGTATGACCAAATAGACTATTCCAACACATCCAAATGGGTATTTTTACATTAGGAATGGTCCTATTTTTCACCTAATCATGTTGAATCACTTTGAGGTATGTTCAATCGACTTGATTCCTTAAGGGTCCAAAGTGAAATATAGTTGAAATCTTTGATCAACTATTACTCGGATATCATGATGCTTAGAAAATCACTATCTGAGCCTATAGGATTATGTTGTGCCCCTCTACAATAACCTCTATCAGTTCTTGTTATCTCAAAGTTTTTTTTTCGTGGTGTCAAGTTTTCACTTGATGAAAAAAGTTTCAAATGCAAGTAGTGTAAAGTTACAAAGTGGTACAACTTTCATTTTATAACTCATGTAACAAAAAAAAATATTCCAACACATCCAGATGGGTACATTTATGCTAGGAATGGTCATCTTTTGTACCCGAACACATGAATCACTCAGAGCTATGTTTAACCAACTTGATCCCTTAAGGGTCCAAAGTGCAAAATGGCTGCAATATTTGATGGGCTATTACTCAGAAAGTGTGATGCTTAAAAAATCTTTGTCTGAGCCTATAGGATTGTGTTGGTCCCACCTACAATAACCTCTCTCAATTTTTGTTATCTCAGAGTCTTTTTCCCGTGGTGTCCAATTTTTGCTTGATGGAAAAAGTATCAATTACATGCAGTGTAAAGTTGAAAAGTGGTGCAACTTTCATTTTGTAACTCGTGTGACTAAACAAACTGGTCTAACGCATCTAGATGGGTATATTTACGCTATGTATGGTCCTATTTTTCACCCAAACATGTTGAATCACTCTAAGCTACGTTCATCTAGCTTGATCCTTTAAGGGTCCAAAGTGCAAGATGTCCGCAATCTTTGATGGGCTATTACTTAGAAACTGTGATGCTTACAAACTCTTCATCTAAGCCTACAATATCGAGTTGGGAACCTCTACAATAAAATCTCTCAGTTTTTGTTATCTCAGAGTCCATTTTCTGTAGTGTCCAATTGTCACTTGATGGAAAGTGTCAATTACAATTAGTGTAAATTTGCAAAGTGGTGCAACTTTCATTTTACAACTTGTGTGACCAAACAAATTGTTCCAACACATCCCAATTGGTATCTTTACACTAGGCATGGTCCTCTTTCACAACCAAACCTTCTGAATCACTTTTAGATACATTCAACCAGCTCAATCCCTTATGATGACATGCAAAATAATCAAAAAGAGAAACATTCACATGATAATTAAGAAGTCTGAGTTTTCTACACCAAAAGCATATGATCATCCTCAATTCTAGCAAGTCTAAGATATTTTTAATTATCCTCCTTTCCCTTGCAACAATATACAACCAATTGTAAATGTGCACAATGGTGGAACTTGGAAACATTTTATTTTTTCCTCAATTAACAACTTTGGTTGTGAATAATTTTTTCATTTGCATTTGAAATGATTTTCTATGCTTGAAAATTGGATTCTAAGAGAAATAAGTGATGCTCTCATGTACATTTATTATTTGGTGTGATAAATAAAGTTTTCATCCAAGTCCATTTCTTATTTTTATTATAAATTATAAAGCTTTCTCCCAATTCCATTTCCTATACAAGAAATAATATTGCGAAAATTTGACATATACATCTTTCAACGTGTTTATATAGTGATAGATCAAAAACATAACAATTCATTATGTACTATGAGGATTATGCTATGAAAATGTTTAAAGACTATTCAAGATAAATTTTTGTATGATAATGTGTCAAGAGGTTAACTACTCATCATCTACTATAAATATTATGTTTTGCAAGTGTTGTGATGATTATTTATCCTTTTCTTAATTGAGTTTTTCCAATCAAAATATTAAATATATTGGAATTTTTTTATGAAACATCTCATGGAGTACCAATTGAAAACGTGTTTTTTAATTTTAAATAAAGCATTTGATCAAACTCTTTGAATTAAAATGAATTGAGATATGTAAAAACAAGGGAGCATTAGGAAATAAATTGTTCAAGGATCTTAAATAAACCTTCTTACCAAATTTTAAAAGCATGATAAGCTCATGGTTGAAAATTTTGTAGTCATCCAACTGGGTACTAATTCTATATTATATAGATCATAATTCTTCTTTATCTTTAATATCTTCTAAGTTTGGAAATGGATTCACCAAGCCGTGAAGGGTGAACTATTATTTATTCATTTATTCCTATGTGGGTTCATTTTCCTTATCTATTGTTGCAATCTTGGGTGGATTATTGCTTTCAAAGTATTACAAATGCTTTGCCTATTTTCTAGTTGTCAGTTTTCATTCTAGAAGGCTCAACTCTTGATATATTTATTATAATCATTATTAATCAATTATCAAGTTAATAATCAGTTAATTTATTTATAGTTAATATTTTCTTTTCAATTTGTGCAATTTTGTAATTTGTAACTCTACTAGTATTCCTAGAAATATTGAAGTTGTTTAGCATCAACTAATAAAGTTGTTTAACATCAATCAATAAATTTTCAAGTAGAACCATGAAGGACATCAATGATCAATGCTAGGGATAACCAGTTAATAAGTATACATGTGAATAAGTCAAGCATACATTTGAATAAGGGAAACACAAGTACTCAAATACATGCAAGCCTTGAAGTATACACACACATACATAGTATACACAAATTAATACAAAGTATATGCATGAATACAAGGTATACACATGAAAACACGTAAGTCACAAAGTATACATTGGAATACATGTAAGTTACAAAGTATACATGTAATTTGTAAAGTATACACTTGAATACACCTAACTCATATCTATTGAACTATGGATTTATAATGCAAATATGGACACCATTTGATAAAAAAATATTTGTATTAAACAAATAGCCATGTAGGCATACATCAATATATGTCGATATAAGTATGAAATATATACAAAATATCCATATAGGCTTCCATGAATGCCATAGTGGAATATAATTTCAATATATCCAGTACAAAATATGCACAAAAATGACATATAGGCATACAAAAAAGGGCTCTGGAATCAAAATTCATTGCTCTCCATGCTCTCAAAATAAATTCTTGCCATTTTCTTGTTGGTCAGATGGTGATAAGTTTCTCACTCATTTTTTTTTGAGTTCGAGGAGTTCTCTTGGTGCTCCTCCTAGGGTTTAGTTCTTGGTCAAGTTGTATCTATTACAATAACAAGTAAAGATATTAATATATAGAAATTACACTATACAAAATGATATATTTAACAAAATAATAACTTACCACCACTAGACGATCACTCTCCTCAAGGTAAATATTTGCATGCCCATACTGAGGTATGTAGAAGCCCTATAGAAACCATCCAAATGGAAATTAAACTACAAATCAATAATGGTTCTATTTTTCACTAACTAACAACTATAACAATGAATGTAAATTGAAATTTAGTAATTTTCCTCATACCTCTATGAGAGGCATCGAGGAGTCTATAGAAAATGAAACACCAAGATCCATTTCCCTATGAACATGTGGAGGTGTATCTACTTCCAACATATGAAAATAAAACAACAAATTATGCAATCACGAAAACTACAATAGTGATGCACGCCATGGCTTATAGTGTATGAGATAATGAAAAAAAAATAGTACTTATTAAACTATATATTTCTATCATGATTACTATTTTCCCTATCCATAGTTTGTTTGAAAGCACCTATTTTTAGGCTTTTATCCATAGTAGCAAGGTAGTGAACAATTTTATAAAATGCTTTGGTAGACATGTACAATAATTGTGGTAGCATAGAGAAGGAAGTAAATTGTTTGAAAATATGACTCAAAGAAATGGGGTCTCATGGTGATGGAATGCCACTACAAATAAATGTGTCATGGAATTCCTTCACCATGAGACCACATTTCTTTGAGGTATTTTTTCAAATCGTTCATTGCCTTCTCTATGGTATTATGTTGGGATGGGGTGGATGGTATAGTGTGGTCTTGGTTATGAGATAGAGGGTGATCATGACATGAAGAGGGAGGGGTGGGGACATGAAAAAGTGGAATAAAAGGTGGAAAGTTCCATGGATTTGGAAATTGAGGATGAGGATGAGGACCTTGACAATAATTTGAAGGGAAATTTTGGCTAAAGGGTTGGTTTCTATTCTTTAGGCAATGAGTTGTTAGAAAAAATGCCTCAAAGAAATGTGGTCTCATGGTGATGGAATGGCATTACATCACCATGAGACCACATTTCTTCAAGGAATTTTTTCAAACTACTCACTACCTTGACTATGATATTGCTTACTATTATGATTTGATAGATTTTTTCCAAGCATCCATAGTTTTTTGGAAAGCACCTATTTTAGGCTTTTATCCATAGTCGAAAGGAAGTGAGTAGTTTGATAATATTATTTGGTAGACATGTATGCAAAATGTAATAGCATAGAAAAGGTGATGAGTTGTTTGAAAAAATGCCTAAAATAAATGTGGTCTCATGGTGATGGAATGGCATTCCATCACCATGAGACCACATTTCTTTGAGGAATTTTTCCAAACTACTCATTGCCTTGTCTATCCTATTGCTTACTATTATGCTTTGATAGATTTTTTCCTAGCATCTATAGTTTGTTGGAAAACACCTTTTTTAGGATTTTAGCCATAGAAACAAGGAAGTTCAAGTAGTTTGATAAAATTATTTGGTAGAAATCTATGGAAAATGTGGTAGCATAGAGAATACAATTAGTTGTTTGAAAAAATACCTCAAATAAATGTGGCCTGATGGTGATGAAATGAAATTTCATCACCATGTGACCACATTTCTTCGAGGAATTTTTTCAAAATACTCACTTCCTTGTCTATGTTATTTCTTACTATTGTGATTTGATATATTTTTTCAAAGAATCCATAGTTTGTTGGAAAGCACCTAATTTAGGATTTTAGCCATAGCAGAAAGGAAGTGAGTAGATTGATTAAATTCTTTGGTAGACGTGTATGGAAAATGTGGTAGCATACAAAAGATGATGAGTTGTTTGAAAAAATGCCTCAAGAAAATGTGGTCTCATGGTGATGGAATGGAATTCCATCAACATGAGACAACATTTATTCAAGGATTTTTTTCAAACTACTCACTACCTTTTCTATGCTATTGCTTACTATTATGATTTGTTAGATTTTTTACAGGCATCCATGGCTTGTTGGAAAGCACCCTTTTTAGGCTTTTAGCCATATCAGCAAGGAAGTTAAAGTATTTTGATAAAATTAATTGGTAGACATGTATGGAAAATGTGGTAGCATAGAAAAGGTGATGAGCTATTTGAAAAAATACCTCTAATAAATGTGGTCTCATGGTGATGGAATGGCATTCCATCACCAAGAGACCATATTTGTTTGAGGATTTTTTTCAAAATACTCACTACCATGTCTATGCTATTTCTTACTATTATTCTTTGATAGATTTTTTCAAGAATCTATAGTTTTTTGGAAAGAACCTTTTCTTATTCTTTTAGCCATCACAACAAGGAAGTGAACTGTTTGATAAAATTCTTTGGTAGACATGTATGGAAAATGTGGTAGCATAGAAAATGCAGTGAGCTATTTGAAAAAC
This sequence comes from Sequoiadendron giganteum, assembly GCA_007115665.2. NCBI lineage: Eukaryota > Viridiplantae > Streptophyta > Pinopsida > Cupressales > Cupressaceae > Sequoiadendron > Sequoiadendron giganteum. Next base: position 55,731,599 of record CM021107.1, on the reverse strand, counting down.
TGCCTCAAAGAAATTGGGTCTCATGGTGATGGACATCACCATGAGACCACATTTCCTTGAGGAATTTTTTCAAACAACTCATTGTCTTGTCTATGCTATTGCTTACTATTATTCTTTCATATATTTCTTCCAAGCATCCATAGCATAGACAAGGTAGTGAATTGTTTGAAAATATGCCTTAGTAAACATTAGTCTCATGGAATTCCATGACAAGAAAATGCAATTGGCAACTGCTCCTAGTTATTAATTATGCTATGTGAAGTAATTGCATCACTGCTTATGTTTACTTTCTAAGCAACTATATTGTAGTTGAAATTTTTTCATCTATCAACATCTAGTTATTAGTTATGGAATGTGAAGTAATTATTTGAGTTTGAAAGATGTGAAATGCAATGTAATAAATGATATGAATATAAAATACACAAATATATTAAGTACAATTCATTAGTTAAACTATTTATTCTATTACCTGTGTGTAGGTTTTTCTAGCTCCACTGGCATTGAGAGGTGTTCCCATGAAACCTCTAATATTAGCCTATTCAACATCCAAAATTAGATATTATAGTACCATTCATATAACAATGTTATTAACATGCACTAAATTTATAATTGTTTACTAGTTACATACCTTAGCAGTAGATGCAGTTGATTAATAAGTAGGTGTAGGGATGGTGTATCCAATATCAACACTATGACCCTAAAATTTTATTACAATCATAAAACTAAATTAGTTAATCTTGCATTTCAAAAATGAAATTTAATAAATTAAATTCAATTAACATGCTAACATTTACCTAAGTATCGATGTCATAAGACTCATTCAAAATGTCATCTACCCTCACCATATCTATAGTTGTAGATGTATCCTACTTAGAAGCCTCTTGAGTGTCGATAGGGTCATATGTACAATTCACCCTGAAAACTTGACATGAATGTGGTGGAATCCTACCACTCAAAGACTCCCTTGGATGGAATTTTACTATAGAGATGGCATGCTAGATGACACTTTGGGTCAAAGAGCTGATATCTTACAAAGTATCTACCTCGACACTCTCCTTCACGATGGAAGGGATAATGGTGTTCTCATGATTCAGCCTAGTGAGAGCTTGTATCGCTTGCCCCCTAGGATCATGTCATGCATTAGGTATATTTTGAATTGACCCCTCACCTCTCCCCTAGAATTCTCTCATATCAAAATAATTGGGCGATTTTTTCAGGATGAACTCAGAGTAGAGTTTCCTTGAAAATATTATGGGACTTCACAATTTTTGCATGGGGTAGTCAAAAACCATGTACCACCTATCCCAAAAATAGTTCATAATCCCTTGGTGGTGGCATCAATGGATAGGAAACCTCTTCACATCAAGGTCAAGATTTTGATTTGTGTGTGGGTTGGTGAACAATAAGCACAAATGTAATTTTATAATATTTTCATCTTTTACTTCTTTATATGATAATTTATCTACGTAAAAGTTCCTAGCTACCTACCTCCTATCTTTCCAACCACTTAATTTTTTTTTGATTGCATCTACATGTTTTAACATTTATTTAAGTTAACTAGCATTTTTTTTTCTTTCCATGGTTGAACTTACTAGATCGTTCAACCTCGTGATTAACTCCTCAATCTATTTTTTAATTGTTTTCAATTACCCCCATTAAATTGTGTTGAGTGCTAGGAGGATTTCGAGGAATTGGTGGAGGAGACTATTGTTGTGGTTGATGATTTTGTTCATTTTATTATTGCTATGGTTGTTGAGGATTTTTAGGAGGGTTTTCAAGAGGGTTTTCAGGATCATTATCATTTCCTACAAATTAAACAAATGAATATAAAAAACAACCTAAAACTAAAAATATTCACAACAAAAAGAAAACAATCCTTACTTATTTGACCTCCTTGTCTATGTGGAGACATCCTAGCAAAGAAATTGCAACAAATTAATGACAAAAATTCAAAAAAAATCTCCTCCCAAAATGTGAGTGTGCAAGAAAAAAGGGTTTTTTCCATAGGCAGCAAAAACAATAGTCACAATAAAATGAATTTGATTTTTTTTTTAATAAATTATAACCTGAGCATGTTATAACACGAGCACCTTATAGGATTGATGTGTCCAAGCCTAAGGATCATTCACACCAAGTGATAATGGCAATGCATTATAGCCTGTCAAAGCACTTGGAGAGAGATAATGGAAAGACAAGATTATATATGTAAGGGGAGACAAGTCTTGAATCTTATTGTTGAATTGTTTTTTGATATGCATGTTTCCATCAATGAAAAAGGGGGAGATTTTTGGAATTTTGGAATTTTGGAATTGATTATGTAGCTTGGCAACATAAATACATTGGTTGATCCAATGTTTTCATTGATGTCAACATTGTGATGATCATCCTAGCTTAACAGGGAAGTACTTTTGGTGACCTTTGTATAGTACTAGTTGATCTAGAAAGATTGGTTTACCAATAGTTTGGCTAAGTATTATGGTTTAGTGTGTCAATTTTTGGGTCCACACTTCACTGCAAGTTGGTGTAATCTTCTAAAATCATAGCTATAATTTTTGAATCAATTAGCTGAAGAAAAAATCAAGTTTTTGGGATATTTTAAACAATTTATAGAAAGATATGAATAAGAGTGTGTGGCTCTGTACATCACAATTATCTTCTAAATAGTGTACTAGTGTGGGAGATTCCACGCTTCTTTGCAACTAACTATTTTTTCTTGAAATAATGAAGATAAGATAATGAATGTCTCTTGAATGAGAATTTGATGCAAGATTGAGTTTTGAGGTAGTACGATTGATGAAATTACATAATCTTTTGAAGACTTTGTGTTTAGGTCTATTTTGGGCCGACCTAACATGGTTTATGTTTTGAAGAAAATAACTGAGAAACTCTATCTTATGTTGGATTTATATTTAGGTCCAAGCCAACCTATTTTTATGTAAATTGAGTGTTGAATTTAGGCATGAAGCATGGATGAAAAACTTTGAGGATGACATACTTAGTTTTAATGTGTCACTTCTAATTAGGCCAACCTAATTGAGGTTTCACCTAATGTGGTTATATATATGAGATCATTACTGATTCTTTTAAGAATCAACATGGGATGAGAAGAAAAGAGAGTGGTGAATGATAAGAATGGTGCAGAAAAGTGAAAAATTGGAACATGATATGTGAATGTGATAGAGCAGACAAGACTTATGACATGTATGGTGAGTCACCTACATGTGTGTAATACACTGATAAGTATACTACATGAAGATAATTTTGTAACTCAATGGAGTTGAAATTTGGCATATGATAGATATTATTGTAGCAGTTTGAATAGGCAGTGTTGTCAACCCTTATTTATACTTTTTTAGTGATTTGTGAGCTCTTTTCTAGATAGTGCATTCTAGAAGTGAGCCTTTGTAATATCTTATATCTAGATATAATATATTGTGAGCTAACCCTCACTATGGGTTTTCCCTTTCTAGATTTTCCATGTAAAAAATATTGGTGTTCATGTGTCATGTGATTCTATGGTTGTATTCATTCTTTCATTCTTCATTGTAGTTTTTTCTATCAAGTTAATTAGATGGGTTGTTTTTAATTAGTTTAGAGGAATACTGACTCACCCCCCTCTTAATATTTTAGGTGTTCAAAAACTCCATCAATATGTGAAGATGAAATGGGTCTTTCATCCTGCAAAGCTAGCTATGAACTCACCACAAACATGTTAGGTTGTAGACAAACATGCTAGGTGAAAAATAAAATCATAAGAAATAATAAGACACAGTCAGATTAGATAAGACACAAGACACAATTTGATCATATGATAAGCATGTGGCTTCTACAAATTGCATTGTAAGACAATCATAGGAAAGATGAGTCTAGTCAAGCTTCCCTCAAGATAGATTTCAAGATATAAGGCATCAAATACCAAGAAAAATGATTCCAAATATCAGATAGAAGACATAAATTTTGAGACACCAGAGAATTATTTTGAGAAGAAGTTTTTCAAAAATGGGTTATTTTAATAGGGAACCCTTTAATACATCAAGACACCAAGGGGCCTTTTTGAAGGAACATGCCTTTTGAAAGACATTGGGTTTTCTGCAAGTGATTATGTCACCAAGAAATCCTTTTGAAAGATCTTTCATCAAGGATCCATTGGAAAGAGTGGTCATTTTTTGAAAGGAAAATTTTCGAACTCTTTATTTTTGGAAAAAATACTCCTTTTTCGAAAGGAAATTTTTTAGATTCTTTGGCTACAAAATCCTTTTTGAAATAATTTTTTTCCAAGGAGTCCCTTTTTGAGAAAATACATCATTTTGGAAGATTCGATATTTTCAAAAAAATATTCTTTTGTCAAGGAATTCATTGTAAAGAAATTTGATACCAAGGAATTATTTTTAAAGAATTCTCCTTGTTGAAAATTAGATAAGTATGATAGCCCCCCTTAGGATGATGTGTGCTACACAAAGGAGTGCATTACATCCTAAGGAGAAAGAAAGACATGATTTTTTGTTGTATGAGATACATGGCCAGATGTATTCATGGTATATTATCACACACATGAGGGACAACACATTGAAACCACAATATCATGAAGTAGAAAAGTAGAGGTGAAGAAATCACAAGATAGGGGGATCTTAGAATTCAGGGTGAGAACCATCCAAAGATATAAATAGATAGATATAATATAGTATATTTATGAACTACCATCAATCCCCAAATTTCTTAGAACATGAAGGACACATGAAGACAAACTAAAAATAAAAATCGGGTCAACATGGAAGAAGGCCTAAATACCCCAAATGCTTTGCATCATCCCCAATATCGAAAAGAAAGATTATGACACATAGAATAATGATGACACAAATAGAAGAAATGTATGGTAATATTTCATGCATATATCCAATTACCTACAAGGGTCCTCAAGGAAAGATCACAAACATAAAAAGAGAAGCATAGGGGAACATGAAAACATAGCTAAATCTAATCTATAGATGTAGAAGAGGAATGACCCTAGTCCTCATCAATTAACATTTCATCCTTCTCCCAATCTATATCATTATAAGGGGAGGGAGGATGATCCTATAAAGGTAGGATAGCAAGGGAAATACCCTTCGACTCACCTGCAACAAGAGCCAAGGAGGAAGGCCTCTTGAGGTATTCTTCATTGAGTTCATATGAAAGAAAGGTCATGGGTATGTGCAGGATTATGGGGGTCCAAACTAGGCTTCTAAGTGGCAATGAAAATTTAGAAAATTGGAGTTAGGAAACTTGACATAAAAATTTGAATAGGTTATTAACATAATTTTAAAAATATGTAAGAGAAAAAGTTGTAGCAAATTGAATGTAGTTTCTAGGCTATTAGTCCTTTTTTGGAAAAAAGTAAATTTATTTTGAGAAAATTTAAAATTTCAATGCAGTGGTACTAAATTTTTAGGAAAAAGATAAGAAGCGGGTGTATGTCTGACCACCCTAAGTACAAAAAAAAAAAAAAAAAAAAAAATTCTAAATCTTTCAATATAAGTAGAGGACACATGCCTAGATGTGCCAAAAAAAATTGTATTTTTTTTCATGTAAACAATTAGTTATGATTTTTTTATTATAAATTTTCATAATTATTAAAATGTATGTGTCTGACCACCACAAATTGGTCAAAAATTTATGAAATTCATTTTTTTTTTTTTATCCTATAGTATGCAAAACATAGACTATGGTGCATCTTGTATGTTTGAAAAATGTTAAGTAGTTTGAAGGTTATAGAAGTTTTTCAATTACCCTATCAATTAGGACTTTAGACGTAATTTAGATAGAAAATCAAGAATAATTATTTATTAAATTCAAAATAAGGCAAAACTTATATTGGTGGAAAGTTGAAATTTTTTCTATAAACCCTTTTTGTTTGATGAAAATTGGATAAAAATAGTCGTCGGCCATAAGGGAGAACTTCATAAAACTAAGAAATTTTTCAAAACATGTTTTTTGGGTTGACTTTCTAGGTTAGGCAATCCCAAGCCAAAAACTGAGGCAAACTCAAGGGAAATCTCAAGGCTGCAAGTTTTGTCAGACAAAACAGATATCCATTTTTTTTCAAAATTGGATATTCATTTTGGAAAGTGGGAAACCATTTGTTTGGAAAACAATACAGATAAAACGGATATCCATTTTGTAGACCTAAAAACCCTCTTTACTGAAATGGGCATAACTGTTACATTTCTTATTAAAATTTCAATTTTTTATAGGCATTGGGAAGGTGAGAGAGAGATCTGCGCAATGGACCAGGTGGTGTTTCTATATTGTACACACAAAAAATAATTATAATAATTTGAACTTCATATCTCATTTTTGAAACACCAAATTCTCACTACTTTCACATGTAAAGTCTTTTTTTCACGATTATTTTGTAACACTCATCTCAAAATACTTGAAAATTTTAAAAAAGTAATGAAAATAAAATATTTATAATTTTTTGTAGTAAAGAGATGAAAAGTATTCATAAATCATCATATCTCTCTGTCCATTTCTCTACCTCTCTATATTTCACTATCTCTCCCCTTAAGCTCTGGACCAATCCCTCCCTTCTTTCTTCTCTTTTTGTACCTCTTTTTACCTATATTTCTCACTCTTTATCCCCTTGAGATCTAGACCTATCTTTCCACCTCTATCACCATCCATCCTTCCTTCTCTCTCTCTCTCCCTCTCCCTCTCTCTCTCTCTCTCAAGTCATTCCCACTCCCTCTCCCCCTCTCTCTCTCAATTCATTCCCACGCCCTCTCCTCCCCTCTCTCTCCCTCTCCCTCTCCCTCTCTATCTCCCCTCGCCCTTCTCTCTCTCCTTCCCTTTGAAGTATCTCTTCCACTTAATTCTCTCTCCCTCTTAGGTCTCTCTCTCATATCTCTCAAATCCCTCTCTCCCTCCTAGGTCTCTCCCACTCCCTCTCTCTCTTTTTTATCTCCCACTCCCTCTCTCTCAATATCTCACTCACACTCGCACTCTCTCCCTCTTAGGTCTTTCTCTCCCAATCTATCTCCCTCTCTCTCTCTCAAGTCTCTCTCCCTCTCCCTCCCTCTATCTCCATCTCTCCCTCTCTCCCTCTCAAGTCTCTCTCTCCATCCCTCCATCCCTCTATCCCTCTCTCCCTCTCAATTCTCTCTCTCCCTCTCTCACTCACTCTCCATCTCCATATCATATCTCTCTCTCACTCTCAATCTCCCTCTTAGGTCTCTCTCTCTCTCTCTTAGGTCCCTACCACTCCCTCTCCCTCTCTCTCATCTCCATATCCATCTCACTCTCCATCTCCCTCTCTCCCTCTCTTTCCATCCCTCCATATTAGGTCTCTCTCTCTCTCTTAGGTCCCTACCACTCCCCCTCCCTCTCTCTTTCTATCCATCCCTTTGAAGTCTCTCCCTCTTAGGTATCTCTCTCACACACACACACACTCCATCTCCATCGCAGGTCTCTCTCCCACTCTCTCTCTCCTCTCTCCCTCCCACTCTCCCTCTCAATTCCCTCTCCCTCCCTCCCTCTATTTCTCTCTCCCTCTCAAGTGTCCCTCTCTCTCTCTCTTCCTCTCTCTCTCTTAGGTCTCTCTCACTCCCTCTCTCTTATCTCATATCTCTCTCACTCTCTCTCTTACTCACACTTTCCATCTCCCTCTTAGATCTCTCTCTCTCTTCATATCCCTCTCAGGTCTCTCTCTCTGCCTCTCTCATTCCCTCTCTCCATCTCAACTCTCTCTCTCTCTCTCCCTCTCCATATCCCTCTATCCCTCTCTCTCTCTCCCTCTCTTTGAAGTATCTATCTCTCTCTTAGGTCTCTCCCACTCCCTCTCAATTATCTCTCTCTCAAGTCTCTCCCACTCTCTCTCTCCTCTCCCTCTTACAAAAACTCACACTCTCAAGTCTCTTTATCTCCCTCTCAATTTTATCTCTCCCCCTCTCTCTCTCACTCTCCATCTCCCTTGCAGCTCTCTCTCTCTCTCACACTCACTCACTCACTCAATACTAGGTCCCTCCCACTCCCTCTCCCTCTCTCTCCATGTCCATATCCCTCTCTCTATCTCTCTCTCTCTTTTAAGTATTTATCTATCTCTTAGGTCTCTCCCACTCCCTCTTAGGTATCTCTCTCTTACTCTCTCTCAGGTATCTCTCTCTTAGGTCTCTCCCACTCTCACTCACACTCTCATGTCTATTTATCTCCCTCTCTCCCTCTCAAGTCTATCACTCCCCCTCTCTCTATCTCTCTCCCACTCTTTCCTTATCTCTCTCTCGGGTCTCTCTCTCCCACTCCCTCTCTCTCTCTCTCAATTTTATCCTTCCTTCCACAACTATATATCTCTCTCTCCCTCTCTCTCCCCCTCTCTCCATCCCTCTCTATCTCTCTCTCTCGCCCTCTTTTTGGATTCTCTTTCCCTCCTAATTTTCTCTCTCTCTCTTAGGTCTCTCTCTCTTAGGTCTCTCCCACTCACTCTCTCTACCACTCCCTCTCTCCCTCCCTCCCTCTCTTTCTCTCTCATAGGTCTCTCCCACTCCCTCTCTCCTCTCATGTCTCTCTCTCACTCTCTCTCTTACTCACACTCACATTCTCCATCTCCTTCTTAGGTATCTCTCTCTATTCCACTTTGTCTCTCTCACATGGACACACTCTCTCTCTGTCCATCTCCATCTAAGGTATCTCTCTCCTACTCTCTCTCATCTCTCCCTTGAGTCTCTCTCCCTCTCTCTCTCTCTCCCTCCCTCCCACTCCCTCTCTAACTCTCAGGTCCCTCCCACTCCTTCTCCCTCTCCATCTCCATCTCTCCCCCTCTCTCTCCCCCTCCCTTTCAAGTCTCTATCCTTCTTAAATCTCTCTCTCTCACACACACACTCTCTTCCACTCTCTCTCTCCTCTCTCCCTCCAAGATATATCCCTCTCAAGTCCCTCTCCCTCTCTCTCCCTCCCTCCCTCTCCCTCCCTCCCTCCCTCTCTCTCTCCATCTCAACTCTCTTTCTCTCTCCCTCTCTCTTAGGTCCCTCCCACCCCCTCTCCCTCTCCATTTCCCTCTCTCCCTCTCTCTCTTCCCCTCTATTTTAAGCCTCTCTCCTTCTTATGTCTCTCTCTCGTAGGTCTCTTCCACTCCCTCTCTCCCTCTTAGGTCTCTCACTAAAGTCTCTTCCACTCCCTCCTTCTCTATCTTCCTGTTCCTCTCCATCTCTCTTTCTCTCTCTCCCTCTCAAGTCTCTTCCACTTCCTCTCTATCTTCTCTCATGTCTCTCTCTCACTCTCTCTCTCTTAGTCACACTCTTCATCTACTATATGGTCTCTCTCTCCCACTCTCTCTCATGCACACACACTCTTTCTCTCTCTATCTCTTCATATCCCTCTAAGGTCTCTCTATCCCCTCTCTCTCTCCATCTCAAGTCACTCCCTCTCTCTATCTCTCCTATCTCAAGTTACTTCTGACGGAGAGAGAGAGAGGGAGAGAGAGATAGAGGGAGGGAGGGAGAGAGATACTTGAAAGGGATAAAGGGAGAGATAGATAGAGGGAGGGAGGGAGAGAGGGGAGAGAGAGGGAAAGAGAGGGGGAGAGAGAGTTATCTAGTTAGGGTGGGAAGGAGACACCTGAGAGAGTTATATAGCTAAGTTGGGAAGGAGATACCTAAGAGAGAGAGGGAGTGGGAAAGAGAGAGACCTGAGAGGGAGGTGGAAAGTGAGGGAGTGAGTTAGTGAGTGAGAGAGATTGATGAGTAGTGGGAGACCTAAGAGGGAGAGAGGGATATGGAGAGTGGGAGTGAGAGGGAGAGGGAGAGAAAGAGGGAGTGGGAGGGACCAGAGTGATAGGGGGGGAGGGAGGGAGGGAGAGAGAGAGAGAGGGGGGAGAGGGAGAGAAACTTGAGATGGAGAGAGCTTGGAGGGAGAGAGGATAGAGAGTGGGAGAGAGATACCTAAGATGGATATGGAGAGAGAGAGTGTGTGTGTGAGAGAGAGAGAGAGGGAGTGGAAGAGACAAGAGAGAGAGACTTAAGAAGGAGAGAGACTTCAAAGGGAGGGGGAGAGTGAGAGGGATAGGGAGAGGGATAGGGAGAGGGAGGGACCTAGAGAGAGAGAGAGTTACTTAAGAGGGAGAGAGCCTAGAGGGAGATATAAGAGAGAGATAGACTATGAGAGAGAGACCTGAGATGGAGATGGAGATTGAGAGAGATAGTGTGTGTGTGTTTTTTTGCATGAAAGAGAGACTTTAGAGGGATGGAGAGAGAGGGAGAGAGAGGGAGATGTAGAGGGAGTGGTATGGACCAGAGAGAGACTTGAGTGAGAGGGATATGTAGAGGGAGTGGTATGGACCAGAGAGAGACTTGGGAGGGATATGGAGAGTGAGAGAGATATGGAGAGAGAATTGAGAGGGACATAGAGGGAGAGAGAGGGAGAGAGTGTGAGTGTGAGTGTGAGTGATACATTGAGAGAGAGGGAGTGGGAGAGAACAAAGAGAGAGATGGAGTGGGGGATACCTTAGAGAGAGATACCTAAGAGGGAGAGAGGGAGTGGGAGAGACTTGAGAGAGAGAACTAAGAGGGAGATAGACTTAAGTGGAAGAGAGAATTCAAAGGGAGGGAGAGAGAGAGGGAGAGGGGATATGGAGAGTGAGAGGGAGATGGAGAGGGAGAGAGGGAGAGGGAGTGTGAGGGATATGAGTGAGAGAGAGAGAGAAGGAAGGAAATATGGAGAGAGAGGTAGGGAGATATGTCTAGAGCTAAAGGAGAGAGAGTTAGAAAGATAGGTATAAAGAGGGAAAGATAGAGAAGAAAGGAGGGAGGGATAGGTCTAGAGCTTAAGGGGAGACATGGTGATATAGAGATATGTAGAGAAAGGGATAGAGAGATATGATGATTTATGAAGATTTTTTCATCTCCTTGCTATAAAAAATATGAATATTTCATTATTCATTAATTTTTCTAATGTTTCAATTATTTTGAGTTGAGTGTTACAAAAAAATCATGAAAAAAAAGACTTTGCATGTGAAAGTAGTGAGCATTGATGTTTCAAAAATGAAATATGATGTTAAAATTATTAAAATTATTTTTGTGTACAATATAGAAACACCACCTATTCCATTGCGTAGATCTCTCAATCAACTTTCCAACGCCTATAAAAATTTGAAATTTTGATTATAAATGCAAAAGGTATGCCCATTTTACTAAAGAGGGGTTTTTAGGTCTTCAAAATGGATATTCGTTTTGTTTTTGTTTTTAAAAAATTTGGGTTCCCACTTTCGAAAATAAATATCCATTTGAAGAAAAAAATAGATATCCATTATAAACATATATCCATTTCAGTTTGGTATTATGAAACCAAAACAGATATTGTACCCAAGCCTGCAAAAAAGTCAAAGTGGGAATTTCGTGTTTTTGGGTGTGTTCAAAACACATTTTTCTCACATCACCACTTTTTGGACCCCCATGATATTGCACAAACCTTGATCGATCTTGCAAAGATCAAAGATAGAGTTGGGATATCATCCACTGAGTTGAACATTCACTTCTTCAAAGTGTCTTGTTTCAACTTAATGGTGGAAGGACGAAGCACCCAAGAGTCACTGCCGACCTTGGGAAGAGGGACAGTGACCAATTCTAGGGAAGTAGGGGCTTCTTCCTTCACAAGGATGATGCATAAAAAAATAGAACTAGCTTCTGAAGAAGGTGAACCCTTCTTTTGACAATCACTCATAGTGAGGTCATCCTCCAAATTACACTTCAGTGGAATATGTTGAAACCCCATAGAAGATGTGAAAGTGGAGGAGGAAGAAGAAAGAGCTATAGAGGACACCACCACTGTATTAGGCATGTCCAGGAGCTATCAAAAATGAGGAATTTTTGGAAGGAACATCAAAAGAGGAGGTTATATTGAGGAAGTGATGAATACTTGCACCCTTTTTGGGTGAGCAACATTAGCACCCACAAGAGGAGACGAAAGGAGGATACAATTGATGGGAAAAAAAGTAGAAACAATAGAAATAGGTTGAGCAATAGAATAAGATCAAACAAGGACAACAGGATCCTCCTCTGTCTTCTTCAAGGTGGAAAGCTCCATGACTAAAGACTTTTTTAATTCGATTACATTAGATATGAGCACTAGATGATGTTGCTTGAGAAGAGGATAGAGGATATTGCTCAACTATAAGGGCTTCCTTCACAAAAATCATTGGTGGAAGAGTGGTCCATCGAGGAGGAGCAAGAGGAGGAGGTGTAGGGGTATAAATGAGAAGAGAAGAAACTGACATAAGAGCCTTGACAATAGTCCTCTTCCCATTATTTTCTTAAGGAATAGGTGGAAGAAATATCAAAGGTTGTGGAGGCCGAGACGTAGGAAAAATCCCACAAAAATTCTTTCCCTTTCCATATATAATGGGCTAGGGAACCGTGTGTAGAACAAGCAATTGAAAAGCCTAGAACTTCACCTTCCACCATGTGGCCACCATTCCACTTCCCATGTGGGGCACAAGAGAACTTTTTTAGGATGCCACCATAGGTTCGGAAGTAGAAGGATATGGAATAGAAGATGCAGAAAGGGAAGGCTCTAGAGTGAGATCAAGCTTCTCCTTCCCTTTTGATGGGGCCAAAGAGACAAATTTTTGCACTATCATAAAGGCCTTCATATAAAAAAAATAAGGAGACACACGAAAAATATATTTTGACACCAATCCCCTATTCTTATACCTAACATAAGTTCAATGTAACAAATATCCTCTTGGAGGGAGAGGTCCAACTAGGGCTAGAAAAAGTGATCTAGAGAAAATCCCCCATGCGACACCAACAGTTTATAGACAATGTCATGAACCATGTGTACTTCATCTTCATGGGGGAACTTCAAACACTTTTGGACTAAGATGTGGCCCTATTCATATAGGCTAGCCTTGGAATTCCTTGTTGAACAAGATAACTAAGAGGTGGGGTGAATAAGTTGTAGCAAGTTTTAACCTTTAAAACTTCCACCAGAAGCTAGATCAATAATAATTCACAAAAATTTTACTCTATTAATGTGTTTAATCACTGAATTCATAAATAGAATCTAAAAGTAATTAAACCATGCACACAATAACACCAAATTTATGTAGAAAACCCAATGAGGGAAAAACCATGGTGAGGATTAGCTCACAATATAAATAATTCCAAAATCAAATACAAAGGCTTACTGTCAAGATAGGACACACTGTCCAATAAGGGCTCACTACCACATAATTAAAATGAACATAGAAGAAGACTATCATAGAGAGAAAACTATCTCAAAGAAACAAGAAATCCACCATAATTTTCTTACACTCTTGCAGTCTCACATGAAAGATGTAATATGCTTTCAACTCATTGCCTTTGGAACCCTAACATGAAATTCACACTTCTCTTCTCAAATTCACATCTCACATACATATCTTGCATCTATCATTCATCTATCTTATCTTTCATGAACATCTCAACTTGTACTTGTACCATCTTCAATCTTGAAACCTATCCAAGGTCGTCCATACACCATTTGTATTTATAAATTCAAATTAGGTTGGCACCAAAACATTCTATGGTGTAATTAGAATGAAGGCAACCCAAAAATATACTTAATGAGGACCTAAATGAATCCCAACACACCTCAACACAATTCCATGAGCTTTGTATGTAGTTTTTAACACAAGGTTGACCGACACATGTGCAAAAAACATTTAAAACAATTAAGCACACGCATCCTTAACTTGATCCAATATTTTCAAACAAAAAATTTCACTTGAACACAACCTCATCAACTTACTCTCATAACTGCAAGTCATGAAACCAAAATACGAAGAAATCTGGAGCAACTACATTTCTCCTAGACCACAGCTAGACACACCAAAATGCATAGTTCACATACTTGTAAAGATATATCGTACTGTATAACAATCCAGAAGCCCAAATTCTAGATACAACAATTAATAATAACCATGAATAATACCTCAAATTTGCACAAGCATACTAGTAATACAAAGCACATCTCAGAGCATATACTAAATACCTACATACCTTCTTTATTATAATTTTCTCAATATCCTCAACATATACAACCAATAACCAACTTCCATGACATAGTTGACATTAATGAAAACACCTTCATAATTTTAACAATCTCCCCCTTCATCATTGATGGCAACACATAATGTAAAAAACCATCAAAGACAACACAATAGATCTGAACACATTTTCTCATGATTTATTTCTTTTACTTTCTCTCCCCCTATGTAGATAGAATTTTTCACATGATTTTTCCCCCCCTTTGACATCAATGGCATAGGAAAAATATATTTTAAATTATTCTCCCCCTTTGGCATTATTAACATTACCAATATTGAATATTCCCAACTCCCCTTAGGAGTACATCCAATGAAATCCAAAATGAAAAAAAAATATACTACCTACTCCCCCTGAGAGGTAGCCACCAAAATCAGTCCAGAAAGAAGATAGATCCATATATCCACCAAACTAATTCCTCTCTATATGCATCTAGCTCAAGAAAGGAGGGGCAATAACCCCTAACTTCTCCTAGAGATACTAAAAAAGATCTTTAGTAAGTGCCTTAGTAAATATGTTAGCAATATAATCCTTTGTAGGTACATACTCAATCTTTACCTCATTCTCCATGACATTTTCTCTCAAAAAGTGATACCTTATTGATATATGCTTTGTCCTTAAGTGCATCACTGGATTCTTTGAAATGTTAATTACACTTGTATTATCATAGAAAATAGAGATGGGATCATCATACATTAATCTAATATCATTGAATGTTTGTCTCATCCACAAAACTTGTGTCAAGTAAGATGTTTTGACAATATACTCAGCCTCTATAGTTGATAAGGAATCTAAATCTTTCTTTTTCTTAACCATGACAACAATCTATAACCAAGAAAGAATGCACCACCACTTGTACTTTTTATGCCATCAAAACAACCTGCCTAATCTACATCTATATAAACACTTAGTATAAAATCAATATTCCTAGGATACCATAAGCCATAATAAAGAGTTCCATTTAGATATCTAAATATCCTCTTAATAGTTGTAACATGCGTTTCTTTAGGATTCTCTTGAAATCTAGCCACAAGACAAAATACATGCATGATATATAGTCTGCTAGAAGTTAAATACAACAGTCCTCCAATAATTGATTTGTATTTGCTCTGATTAGCCTTAGATGAATCATATTTACTTAATTTGTAACCAGTCACCATAAGAGTGCATACATGTTTGGAACCACCCATCCCAAAATATTTCAACATTTATTTTACTTGTGAAATAAAAATTATTTTTTCCTATTTAATTGATTTGCATCCCAAGAAATATATTCATCTCACCAAACATAGACATCTCAAACACTTTTTGCATTTCCTCAACAAACATTTTTCACATTTTTTCATTTCCTCCAAAGATAATATCATCAACATATACAAATACTATCAATATTTTTTCATTTTCAATTTTGAAATAAAGATTGCTATCTACAATACCTTTACTAAACCTTGCTAAATCAAATATTTGTCCAACCTTGCATACCAAGATCTAGTATCTTGCTTCAATCCATACAAATACTTGTTTAATTTGTAGACCATATCTGGTTGATCTAACAATTGAAGTCCTTTTGGTTTTCCCATGTAGACTTCTTCTACCAACTCACCATTCATAAATGTTGAATTCACATTCATCTGGTAAAATTTAAAGTCCTTATGAACAAAAAATGTCAAAAACATTATGATAGCTTCCATCCTAGCCACCAGAGAAAAATTATCTAGAAAATCAACACCTTCTACTTGTGAGTAACCCTTACACACAAGCCTTGATCTATTTCTAACCACTTCTCCATTCTCATCCAATTTATTTTTTAATACCCATTTTGATCCAATTATGTTTTTATCTATCAGTCTAGGAACCAATTCCTAGGTTTGACTTTTCTTAATCTGCATAAGTTTTTCCATTTCTCTCATCCAATTCTCATCTTTACATGCTTCACTTACTGTCTTAGGTTCAACTATAGAAAGTTAAAACATATTTATTTCAGTAGCAACCATAGCTTTTCTTCTTGTCAATAATCCTTTTCTCGTCTCAAATGATTTATTCTTTAGAATGATTCTTTTGCGCATATTTAGGTGTCTTTAGGGACACCACCAAAGCTTCTTCTTCTTCATTCTACTTTTCTTGTTCTTCAACAACTTATTCTACTTCTTTGCAATCATTTTCATCTGATACATATCCATCAACTTCAATTGAATTCTTCAATGCTTCATCAACCTTGAAATTCTTTCTTTCTACAACCTTTCTCAGCCTTTTATTGAAATATCTATAAGCTTTTCTTCTAGTAGAGTACCCAAGGAAAATACCCTAATCTCATCTTGCATCAAACTTTCCTAGATTATCTTCATCACTTCTGATATAACATTTTCTTCCAAATACCTTGAAATACTTTACAGTAGGAAGCTTTCCATACCACAACTCATAGGGAGTCTTAGTTCTATTATATTTTTCTTGAACTCAATTAAACACAAACAACTGCATAAATTGTTTTCTCTCCAGTAAACTTCTGATAGACCTACCTCGGTGATCATCATTCTAGCAGCTTCTTGAATCATTATATTCTTTCTTTCAACAACTCCATTCTACTAAGGAGTTATAGGAGAAAATAAATGCCTTTTTATTCCATGAACTTCACAAAACATGTTAAACTCATTGGAGGTGAATTGTCCACCTCTGTCAGACCTTAAGAATTTTATTTTCATGTCCATTTCATTTTTAACCATAGCTTTGAATGATTTTAATTTGTCTAATGCATCATATTTCTCTCTAAGAAAAGTAACCCATGTCATTCTAGAGTAATCATCAATAAAAAGCATAAAATACCTGCCACCTTGTAGAACTCTCACACTTGTAGGACCACAAAGATTTGTATGAATCAAATCTAGTAGTTAGTAGTCCATTTGTAGATTGTTCCTTTGACCTGAATTTGTTTCTAGCTTGCTTTCCAAACTAACAATCCTTGCAAATAGAATTAACAGGTTTTGTGTTTTTTGGTAAATCTCTTATAGCTTCTATTGCATTGATTCTCACCATATTGTCAAAATTCATATGACACATCCTCTAGTGTCATAACCAACTATCATTAATCTGACACATAAAGCAATGTCCATCTACACCCTTAAGTTGATAAATATTTCCTTCAAGCTTCTTTCCAGTAGCAATCATGGTTTCAGATCCTTTCCTTATTTCACATTTCTCATCCTTGAAGACAAGATTCACTAGTACAAAAACAATAATATATGACTAAAAAAAGTACTAAAAAGTGCATATAAATGACTGAACTTGGTCGTATAACCATTAGTAGTTTATTTCTAATCATTTATAATGTGACCAAATTTATGACTAAACGAATTTTAATCATTCATGTGTTGTTTTGATTGATTGATTTGGTAGCATATTTAGTCATTAATTTAGTCATATATTTAATCATATCATTCACTGAGTTTGGGCACGTGACCATTAGTAGTTTATTGCTAGACATTTATTTGGTTGTTTTGATTGATCAATTTGGTAGTATATTTTTATTCATTGAATTTCATCAATTGGTGGTATATTTATTCACTGATTTTTGTCAAATGGTAGTATATTTAGTCATATTTATTCACCAATTGGTAGTATATTTAGTCAATTGATAGTTTATTTAATTATTTTTGTTCATTGATTTCTTCCTAAAAGTGCTAGAAATGAGATGATGCTTTTGAGGTTTAAACATAAAACACAAAAAAACATAATCAATCATTCATTTTCACTAATGAAATGGCTATTAAGAAAGAAAAATATTGAGAAAAGTTATTCTTAGAGAAGATACAAGATAGTCTAAATATGTGTCTTTGCTTTGAAAAGTGTTACAAAGTGTGTTTCTCAGTGTTGTGACTGAGAAAACTGAGTTACAATGCTCCTATTTTTTCTTATACAACTCCAAAACATGAAAGAACTACTTGAAAAATGCAGCCTAAGGGTCCTATGAAAGACTCATTTGTAGACGTCACACCATGAATACTTAGTATGGACTAAGAACTTTTTTTTGCATATACTTTGACTGATAAGCTTTTTTGAACATGATAGTGGACAAATCCAAACCAATTACGAACATTTATCAATGGAAGAGAATCTAGAATATTTTCTTCCATAAGAAAGTTCTTTTTATTTTCAACATTATAGAGGTTTGACTCTCTGGTTACACATTCCACCTCCTTGATTTGTCCAGTTTTGGCTGCTACTTCAATCCATTTGAAGTGAATGGCGAGATCCTCACTACCAATTACATTGAAAATATAGTTTATCATATAATTACAAGGTTCCCAAGCTACTAAAAAATTACCTCCTCAAATAGATCAATGAATATCAGTGATAAAATGATATAAGTGACAATCCAAAGTCAAATCACCTGGGGCTTAAATATGCACCCAAGAAGAAATATAGCCCTTCATAAGACTTGAACTATTCAAACAACTTGATGCATGAATCTACACCTCAGAGAGGCACTATAAGAAATAATCATATAACAAAAAAAATACATTAAGAGTAATAGTTTAATAGTCACCTCAACTTCAAAGTTCCATATCAAAAACCATAAGCTATTTATCAATAGGAAGAAGATATATGAAATTACAAATAGAAAGAAATTACCTAAAGAAAGAGATCTGTGATGAGATTGTAATCAATTAGACAACCACCCTCCATTTGAGACATCATCAGTGCAAATTTTATAGTACCCTGCAAAATTTACTCAACAAATAAGACCTCTCTTCAAAACATCTTCGGATTCAATATCAAAAATATATTTCTATCAAATGATAGTACTTGGGGATTAGAGTGCAAATTTTTTTGGAGGAGCAACACGTAATCAGAAGTGTACTAAGGACCTGGTCCATGTGATATACTGTCAATAGCCACCCATCCAAAAGGGAAAATAGTTGCTCAAATCAGTATAATACACAAAAACCATAAAAAATGCATGAGAACAATCACTAAAATTTGAAATAAAATGCACATCATGTTTGTTTGACATTCTTGGGTAGGATCTTTCATGAGACAATGTATTTTCAAGTCTATTACAAAATGTAACCAAAAAAAAAAAAAAATTCCCTACAATAAGGCAACCAATCTTCATAACACTCTTAACCAACAACCTCTATAATGTTACTCATGTTTGGAATCTAGAAAACTGGTTAAATAATGAGGAATTTTTCCATTTTCTTACCCTATGTGAAGAAAAACAAACAAAATAAAATCATCGGTTGTGTTTCTTCTTGTATGTATTTGATTCACCTGTGCTTATAGGCATAGAAAGGTCTACAGATACAACTTCTTGAAATTCTTGAGATCACGTCCAATAAAAAAATTGAACATTAATTAGAACTAGATGCAAAAAAACAAGGAAAAAAAATGAGACTACATAAAGGAGTTTAAGTAAATCACATACTTGACGAACCATGGAGTCTACTTCTTCAAGAAGCCAATCTGAAAAATTCAAAATACAAATACATTACCATACAAACTAGGTTCAAAATTTATTTTGTCTGAAAATTCCTTAGAATTTTTTAAGAAAATGCAACCAATGGGTGTAAAACCCAACTCCTCAACCTTTGAAAGCATCCTTTGTACTTGTGTGTGAATTGGAGCTTTGGATGAGGATATGAACATCCATCAAAAGAATATTTGGAAGTGGATTTTTATCAAATATTGTATGTGTGTCAAGTTCATTATGGCTTCATATTTTAAAAATAAAATAAAATCATTATACACTCTAACAGCACCTGTGTACAACTACAAAAATATGTGCAATAGAATCTTCTTTTCAATAATAGAGTTCAAATATTACATTGTAAAATCCACTAGGAGTTGGGGTCTGCAATCTCTAAGTAACTATTTGAAATATTTCAATATAAAAAATTTTAATTATTTTTTAGTTTGATATATTTTTCAAGTAAATATGTTAAAAAAATTCTTCATATATTATTTTGAATTGTACTTTATGATCTATCATTAGAATGAAACAATAATTTTTTATTTATTTTTAAATCTTAAGCAAATCTAGATATCACAAGAACTACTTAAAAATGTAGAGCATTTCAAACTGTAATCTTCATTAATATGATAGCAAAATCGAAATTACATATGAATAATTCAATGACCTAACATAGTTAATATATGATCCATGTTTATAAATCTTGTGATTGGTTCAAATCATCATAGCACAGTCTACATACTATCTATGTTCAGAGATGTTAATAATATAGTTTAAATCATTATAGGCCACAACCAAAATTCCTCACAAGTTTGATAAGGTCATGTTGAGCCCCCTAGGTGAAATTGCTAACAAACATCCAATAAGGGATGAGAATTTTTAATTTTTAATTTTACCTCAACACTGCATGGTTTGTTGTTGGGCCTTGCGGTGATGGGGGTGACTCAACTTGCTTTTCCCACATCACCGCAAGGCGCAACAACAAACCATGCAGTGTTGCGGTGGAGGCTTTGTGCATCATTCAAAAGAGAATTTGTGCATAAATTCTTCATTATTGAATTTTTTGCAAAAGTTTTTATGAAGGCTTTGGTGACTCGAAGTGAAACTTCTATGAATCATTTTTATTAGTACTGTCACTTCTCCAATTTAGTCAAAATCATAGTTACTAGGAAATTATAGTTTACAAACAAGGACCATGTCCCTATCTCAGTTACCCACAATTGTTTGTGACTATATATATATATGTTATAGTCATATCCTTATTTATTTACTTATGTCTGGTAATTTTAATAGCAAACAAATCTAATATTAGTACACATACCCCGATGTCTATAGGTATCTATGTTTAGAATGCATTAAAGGCTCCAAAATGGATTCAAAACCCTGAATCTACTAAGTCCGGCCCATTGCTTGTGCCCAGGACTTGCTAGAAGCATATGAATTCAACATACAGTTTGTTGGTCACAGAATTGTAAGCATCAAAGGTGTCAACTTCCATCAACAACATAAGAAATTATGAACAGATAGCAATGTTTTTTGGCATCCCAAAAACTTCTGCACAAAATTCAATAATGAAGAATTTATGCACAAATCCTCATTTGAATGATCCACCGCAACACTGCACGGTTTGTTGCTGGGCCTTATCACTACAAGGCCTAGAAAAAAATTGTGCGATGTTGCGGTGGCCTCAAAATTCTATAACAAAATCGATAAGGCCTAAAAATTTTGGATGTGTTTTTAGGGTACTAGTTCTATAGGAGATAAGTTTATATTGCTAAGTATTGTATATTCTTTTGAAGTGCCTGTTTGTGCTTGGCAATATGCTTGATGGATGGCTTATTAAATTATCATAGAATGTGACGTCAATATAATGATGGTGGATTGTACTAAAATACTACATTAGTTGCCAAACATTCTAACATTGACACCACCATATACATTCAGGGTTTTCCATGATCAATAAATTGGAAGCCTTTTTTAGCATTCTCTATTTCTTTGCATGACTGTTGTTTAGTGTAATTTTATTGACATTTGTGCTCTTATGCCCAATAATATTTTAGGATTGTATTATATTGTAGTTGTTGCTACCTTTATTCTAATCAACAAACGGTATTTCGCTTTAATCATATACATTTCACGATGCAGGATTGAAGATATGGGATTGCCAAGAGAGCCCTATGAATGGCACCTTGATCTACGTAGATTTGGAATTGTGAAACATTGTGGATTTGGCCTAGGGTTTGAACGTATGGTTTTGTTTGCAACTGGTTTGGAAAATATAAGAGATTCTATTCCATTCCCTCGATACCCAGGGAAGGCCGACCTGTGAACATGGTAAATTTGATTACACTTGTCATGTTACAGAATATTGGATACATCATAGATAAGTCCAAAGTTGAATAGGTTACAAAATATTATCTACTTGAAAAATGCTTGTAGCCAAAGATAGTTGATTCCAATATTCCCTATTCTGGGAAAGCAATTCTTACATCATGCATTCTCTCAATTTATGCTATTATACTTTTATACATGGTGGAATTTTGGACCTCAATTGGCTTGCTTTTTATACAATATTGATGTAAATCCTCTAGTTTGAGGGAAGTACTTTTCTTGATTAAATGGAATGGCTATTTCATTTTTGAATGGATTTTTGAGCTTGTAGACATTAATCAATGTTTTATATGCAGCTTGTTTTTTCCTTCAGATTTGTTACATATTTGTCTACTACCTGTGTGAGGCAATCAATTAAATGTTTAGGAGGTTTCATTATATTTCTTTTTATCTTTATTTTACAAGAGTACCAAAATTCAGTTATAGTCATTGAATTGTTAAGCAAGATAAATCTAAAATATGTTTGTCGTTTTAATTATGCATTGTTATAGTTTAATTCTTATCAAAAGGTTGCAAGTATTGTATGACAATAGAAGCTGGATCCATTTTCAATGGTCCTACTCTTAACTTCTTATTTGTCCTCTATAGTTCCTTCAAGACATCTTTTTGTTTTTCAGCTACACATATACAAACCAAAATGTGAGAATTAAACTATATATATATTAAAAATAATCCAACTATATATGCATGACAAGAATGATGCGAAGATACTTTTTGTAAGCAAAAAAAGAAATTTGAAGAAAATTTTCTAGTACTATGAAAATAATATAATGTTTGGTTTAATAGCAATCTTGCTTGTCTCTTTAGTTTCCTTGTATCTTAACCATCCTTAATATTCCTCGACTATAAGGTTAATATTTCAGGAATGCCAATTTTAATATGTAATGCATGAAGTCTAGTTCACATTGCAGATTTTGAAGTCCAAATTTATAGGAAAATATAGATAAGTAGGGGAATGTTCCCAATAATTGAGAAGCGTCCAATAGTTGTGAGTGCATCAAGACATTCAAAGACCATATATTTTAATAATATAACACTATTAGTAGGTCTTGGTGTTGACCACCACTACTAATAAGTAATTGAAATGAATAGATTAGAACAAGTCACATCTTAAAAGCAACAAGTTGTGTGATGTCACATGGGCACACAAAAAGGCACTTGATCTAATGCATGACTATTGAACAATTTTTTTTTGTGTATTTACTATTTTATGACCCCTCAATAAATTCTTGTTGATATGGTATTATATTTGATGACATGGATTTGACCCTTAAGTTTATACCATGAACTTGTGAAATAAACCGCTATAATAATTTGTCATTGATAATCAGGCTGACCCAGGGAGAGGAATGCAAACTTCCACTATTCCAAGAAAAATAAGATTGTACAACACTTTAGATAACAAGAAAGAAATATATTAAAGATGGGTGAAATGAAAGCAAGACTTGTATGAGACAACAATATCTAAAAATTCAAAATGTCAAATCCTACCTTAGCAAATTCATCATCAAAAACCTGCAAGTTCTTCTGGATTTGTCATTTAACCTCTATTAGAGTCTCACCTTCGTGGATAAGCAAAAAGAAAGGCTCTCTAAAATTTTGAACCTGCTATATCCAATCATCAAATATCATACAAATATATAATTTATTGGACAACAAAAGATTTAGTTAACCCACAATACCAATTCTTACAAACTATGCTAAATGTGGTATACCATATGATTCTGGGATACATCTTTCATGAAATGGTAAACATGGATTAAACAGTTATTAGAACCCAAATTCTTCTCCTCTTCTAGAATTTGTTAAGTAAATATTACAATTTGCTCATATTTGTGAAAATGCTACCTCAAAACAATTATTAAAAAAGTATTCAAAAATCAGGTATAACTTCATGCATGAAGTGCAACACAAGAATTGACAAGGGAATACCTCCTTTGCTCATAAATTTTAATACTTAATACTACCTTTTGATAGTTTGGTCTCCATCCATGAAATGAAAACCACTATCATAGTGTGTTAATCTCTTGACCTATGGACTATCATGCATGAACTACTTTCCATATAGTGTTTTGTCTCATGTCCACATGATAGTGCATATCCTAGCCTTATGAACTGCTTGGTGGAAAAATCTAGGCCAATAAGTAGACCGCTTCAACTCCTCAACACAAAGCTTCAAGAGAGATTTGAGCTAAGAACGAATAGTGTAAGTTTTCCTGATGTGGATAGAGACTCCTTTGAACTAGTCTTTTGATAGTCTTCTTGCACAAAATGACTAAAAATAGTGTATATTTCCCCATTGCACCCAAGAGAATCTAAATATGAGACATTACCTTTATATTTATGTTGCTATTACAACTGTCAATATCCCCTAGATAAATCTTTGACACTAAAGTACCATTGTATTGGCTTTAAGTCATAACAATTTCATTTGCTTCTTCAATATACCTTGGAAAATATAATGCAATATCCAATTATTATCTATGATTTCCAGTCTTAGTCCTATTTAGACTCTATGATTGACACTTACCTTAGCCCAACTATGTTTTTACCTTACCATGATAGCTTGTTCTAGTAGCTTCTTCATGTTGCTTCATAGATTGTTTAGTTTTCTTGGATCCTAATGATGAACCCTGATAAAGACTACCATAGGGATCTTTATGCTACCCTAAATGTTGTATAACTACTCAAAGAGGCATGAACAACATATGCATGACATGATCTTTTTAGGGAAAATCCCCCTCGCAACTTCATAGTGTTAAAGAGATTAAATCCACTGATTTGGCATACATTTTTAGAAAAAAGATACCATAATAAAATCCCCATATCATTGGTTATTGAATCCACTACAAAAAGATCTATTATTTAAAGTATAAAAAATAAACACTTAACATTAAGAAATTCCTATCATCTAGAAATGTGTTTGCACAACTTTGAAAAGACTACACCAAATCCATCTTGTAAACACTCATGCGAGATATTATATGGTTAAAAGATCAAAACCTAGATTATATAAGTATCCATGCTATATACTTAAAAATTATATTTGGTACAGTGCAACATAGTGTTGTCCTAAAATATAATAACATTTGCTAGATAGTGTCTATATGAAAAATGCGCTCAATTATGCGTAGGGTTGCATTTTCTTAACATAATATTAGAAGGTTTTCTAGGGATTATAGAATAAGCCTATTGAAACCCTAATTATTGGAACTCAAATGCTGACCCAAGGATTGTATTTTATACCATTTTGGAACTTTTACATGACATTTTAAACAAAAAACCTTACATTTGGAAGCTTTATAGGGCTTCTCAATATAAGCTCAAAAACTACCAAAATACGAGAAGAAGTCTGCACTGAGTCATACTTCATTACCGATATCCTTGTGTCCTAAATTTATACATGGAAAAGAATTCATCTATTCTCCATCAAATGTCTACAAAAAGGTTGAAGCTTCAAACCCTAATCCTCTTCATAAATGGAAAACTCATCCATTAATGAGCATATGACGAGAACAAGATGAAGGATTTTTTGTACTAAAGATATTAGTTTGAGCTTACATTCCTTTGTGAGTCTCTCGGCTCTCAAACTAATGAAAGGATAGGAGAGGAAATATTTTCATCCCACCAATAGTTTCTCAATTGTAGCAATGGAGAGGAAATGATTAGCATCCCGCCAATAATTTTTCAATTCAAAATATGTTTTTAAATTACCCACTTTTATTTGTGTGACTAACTATTTAGTCATTTTTTATTTGTATGACTAAATAGTATTTTAATCGATGACCAAGTTAGTCATTTATTTACTCATTTATAGCCGAGCTGCAAAAAATTAGTAGACTTAGACATTTTTAGTTTTTGTGACAAATTTTTATTCATGTATTCATTTATTTGCCAAATTTCTACTAGTGATCATTATATCCTTTACTACAAAATTTTCCAACACTCAAAAGATTATGCCTTAAACCCTAAACATAGTAGACATCATCAGTATTATACTTGCCATAAAAAATGACTGCACCTATCCCACAAATCTTAGCACCAGTATCATCTCCAAAGTTAACTAAGCCTCCATCATATTTTCAAGTTTAACAAACTTACTTTTTTCACTGGTCATGTGATGTGAAAAACCACTATCAACAACCGAGTAGTTCTTTTCTTGTTTAGCATGAAGAGCAAAAACCATAGTACCTTTAACTTTTTTTTGGAGCGCTTTCCTTCACATATCTTTTAGTGTAGTCACCCTAAATCTCACATTATTTCCCCTTAATTAATTAAATATCTTTATTTAATTAATTTACCTATTCTTCCCCTTTTAGTTAATCAAATACATTTATTTAATTAATTAATCCATTTTCCTCTTATAATTAATTAAATATTTTAATTAATTATATCACTTTCCTATAGTTCTTCTAATCAATTAGATAATTCTTATTATTTAATTGGTCCTATCAAAATCCCCTATGCTTCTAATCCCAATTGTGTTAATTAATCTTTGATTAATTAACCCACTAACCCTCATTATATGATTCTTCAAATTTTAACTCCACCTATGTTAATAAACTCATGGTTTATTAACTCCACCCACCTCATTAAGCTAATTAATCACCAATTAACTATCTTAACCCCCATCATTACCATTATCTCCTAATTTAAAATTCATCCTCAACCCCCTAATCTTGTCTCATTAATGCAACAAATCCCACCTACCTCCACTTTCTTACACATATCCTCCAAAATTAAATGAGATGTCATCCAAAGGTGTGCTCACACATGTTTGAGAACACCTCATCTCCTCTCTCACACTCAATTGTGACACTTATCACAAGTCTAATAAACCACATCTCTTGATCCATGCATCATATTCTCAAGCAATCCTAGCCCTCCATCAACTTTCAATATTAGCATCCATTTTACCCTCAATTTTTCTATAAATTGAGCCTTCATCTCTCATTTCACCATCTTAAATTTGGCTAATATTATGTTGGTGCAATTGTGAGAAATCCACATCAACAGTTAGAGAAAATCCAACAAGAGTAGGGTGCATCTTGGAGCTCAATCAAGGAGGTCATCAAAGGTATATAATAGTTGTGTTTTTCGTTTATGATTATTTATTTTGTGATTTATGCTTTTGGTGCTAAGTTCCAACCCCTCCACATTTGGCACGCCCAGTGGGACCCACATCCCTAACTAAGATTTTGTCAAATTTGTGTGATTTTAAGGTTTGCAAGTTCAAACACTATTGAATTGCACTCTCATAATGACTTTTGGTTCTTTCGTTGTGACTTGTAGTGCCTCTGATTCAATTTGACACACCCATGATCAATCCTATGGTGCCTACATAGAAAATTTTCATGCCCACATTTATGATTTCAGTGCCCGCATTCTTTAGGATTTGGCTTGGTTTTTTTGCTAATAGGTTTTGGGTTTCGTAGGATTTCTTTAGCATCATAAGCTTATGTTCAGATCTCTAATAGTGTTTTAAGCCTTTATTGTAGTCATTACTAACTATTATAGTTATTTTTCTTTTTATTTTTGCTACAACTACAACTATTACACTAAAAAAGAAAGATAAAGAGAACCCCAATCTAAAATCAATCTAAAAAATTACCTAGGCTAAACAATATCACTAGACATCACATAACATTTGATTTTGGGCTTCTAAAATTTACCTAGAGGTCAAAGAATTCAAAATTTTCATTATTTTTTTTTAGTGGGCCATTGTTGGTTTTTTCGCTTGCACAAAAAAAAATTGTACCTGCATCGTGACCTACGGTGCCTGCGTTATTGCGCTTGTGTAGTGACTTCCTATGTTTCCATCCCAAAAAACAACACCTCTGTTTTTAACTAGGATTAGATGGTTTAGTTAGCATTAAATCCATTTTCACATCATTCTTCATTTAGAAAAGTCTAGGTAATTTATATCTTTTGGTTAGAATTAGGTACTATCTTCACTATTTTGCATAATTTAACCTAAAATTGCATCATCCAGACTCTTGAATGTAGGTACAATTTTGTTCTATTTTGGCACTTCCATTTAAGATAGATAGTTTAAATCATTTTTCTAATATCTCTATGTTTTTCATTGTTTATGTTAATCAATCATTCAAGAATTTATCAGTTTCTATCATAATTACATCACATATAGTTAGTATCATCAATAGTTAATTTTAGAGTGATGTATTTTACCTAGCCTAATGCAAGCACAATTTATGTATAATGCTATGCTTATATTTTCTATATTAAATCTTGTGATTTTAGTTTCTGGCACTTCATTTCTACTCTCTACAAAACTGCACATCTATAAAGTTTTGGTTTTTTGAGCTAACATTTGGACTAATGAGTTGTGTAGCTATTCAATAATTAAATAAAAATACAAATCAACTACTAATTTATGGTTTTGTAAGATGTTTGACCAAGACTTTGTTTTTCCTTTAATCTAGGAACTAAATTAGAGTAGTGGGTTAATTGACTTGTTTTTCATGCTTGGAAGGGTGCAATAGATATATGCTCTCCCCTCACACTTAGTGTGATCTTGGGGATAAAAAATATTTGCATCTCTTCATTTCTTTTAGATCAATGCTTTAGGTAAACATAAGGTTCTCAGCTTGTGTGTATTCTCTCCCCTTGTGCTTCATGCGATCTTGGTGATCAAAAAAACCTAACATACCTTTCCCCTTTAGGAGACCTACCTAGGGATGGTCTCAACCACATGTATCAAAGCGGTATATTAAGGGGGCAAAACTAAATGTGTACCCCAATCTAGCTGCATCATAATTGGTGGAGCTTTGATTGCTTAGGGTGATTCCAAGCTAGGAGTGAAGGGTTTATCCAAGCTTTTAGTACATCGCTGAATTTCTTAGCCCATGCTTGTGAAAAACTAGTGTTCACGGTTTCAACCTCATGTACCTTACACATATCGAGGACTCCCTAGAAAAATATTGTAAACCAAGAAAGCCATTGAACGTAGGTTGGTGTGGTGCAAGGTATGCAGATCGTACCTTAAGTTACTCACTATGTACTCCCTTAGGTTGAGACATAAATCCTTGTGGTGAATTACAATATTTCCCAAGGAGAGAGAAAAGGTGAGCCTGTGGCATCCGTTGATGACCCTGTGCCACTAGAACTCTACTTATCCGCTTTCGTGAGAAAGGGTGTGTCACCCAAGTATCAAGGAGTATTAACCAAAGCTTTCTTGGGTGGTGGGCCCACATTAATCTATAAACTTACTTGAGCTTAGGGCTTGTAATAAAGTGCTTGAAGTGCCTTTTTGTATGAAACCCATGAAGATGAATTAGCCAAAGAGTTGAGGATTTGGCTATACCCTTTTGAAAACAACAAAAAATTCCAAATTTAGCCAATGTGTTTTATTGTTTGTCAAATATCTTACCAAAATATTTGAGACTATAGAACTGCACCTAAGATCAAACTTGTTGTGCCTCTGTCAAAACCTACTGCACATGTGATTCTGCACCTTTGTCAAAACCTTCTATTGGACTATGTTTTCCTAAAATTGTGCCTGCATCCTATTGGTATGTGGTGACTTATCAAGAAATAATGTACACTTTTTATATATCCTTTTTGGGGTCAGGGCTAGACCGAGCCTCGAAAATGGGGTTTGGGGGCATTGCCCTTGAATTTTTTTTTCTTGTAAACACGTCAAGGTTTTCCTATCAAAATGCAAAGGGGTCGGTAGTTAAATTTTTAACCGAAAAAAGAAAAAAAACTTTCTAAAACCCTAATTCTAGAAGCTTCCAAAAAACTTTTTATAAGTGGTTGGGATGCATGTTGTGGCATGGTGTTCATGAGATTGTAATATATTTTGGATTGGGTAATAAAATCATTGAATGGATGTTTTTTTATGGATGTAGCCCATATTTCTGGGTGAACCATGCTAAATTATGTGTTGATCTATTTTGTGTTATTCTTCATTGTTATTTCTAGGTTATTTATCTACATATAATTGTTAATGTTTATTGCTCCAATGTGCCTGAATCCTAACAACTAGTATTAGAGTCACATATATTTTGGTCAATTGGCAGGAAACTTCTAGATTTGAGTAGGAGCAATGGAAGAAGGAAAATTCAAGGTTGAGAAGTTCAATGATCATAATAATCAATTAGAGAAGATGCAGATGGAAGATTATTTATTTCAAAAAGGATTTATGGTGTTCATTGCAAGGAAAAGTAAAGAGAGATGCTACAATGTCCAATGAAGAATGGGAGATTCTAGATAGAAAGACACTAGGAGCCATTTGGTTCTTCCTGGCACCATTTGTGGTGTTCAATATAATAGAAGCAAAGACAACAAAGGATCTGGTAGAAGCTTTGGATAAATTTTATGAAAAACCCTCAGCCTCAAATAAGGTATTTTTGATGAAGTCTTTGTTTAATCTGAAAAATGATTGAAGGGGGGTCTGTGATAAATGGTTTAAATGAGTTTAATATGATTACCAGTCACTTAAATTCTATAAAAGTGAATTTTGATGAAGAGATGAGGGCTCTCTTAGTTTTATTTTCCTTTCCAAGAAGTTAGAATATCTTGGTAATTGTTGTAAGTAACTTTGTCTGTAGTTCAAATACATTGAAATTTGATGATGTTGGTGTTATCCTTAGCATGGAAATATGATGAAAAAGCACAAGTGAGAGTTCAACATTGGGTAAAGCTTTGACTGTAGAGAACAAGGGAAGAACAAAGGAGAGAGGAAAAATCCCAAAAATTCATGGAAAGTCACAAGGGAAGGTGAATAAAGAAAAATTTAAATCTAGAGGAAGAATGGATTGTTGGCACTATGGAAAGATAGTACACTTGAAGAAGGATTGTTGGTCTCAAAAGGGAAAATAAGGAGATGGACAACATGATGATAGTAAGGAAGTTAATGTTGCAAGTAAAAAATTGTAGGATTCTTTAATTTTGTGTTTAGATAATGTTAATGATTCCTAAGTAATAGATTTAGGTGCTTCATTTCATGCCACACCCCTTAGGAATTAATATTTTGTAGATTATGTTCAAGATGATTTTAGATAGGTATATTTGGGTGATGATGAACCTTGTCAGATTTTTGGAAAAGGAAAGATAAAAATCAAGTTGGAGAATGGAAATGAATGGTTGCTATAGGAGGTAAGGCATTCTCCAAATTCGAGAAGGAATATAATCTATGTAGGACAATTGGGTAGTGAGGGTTACATAATTACCTTTTTCAAGAAAAGTTTGGAAGACCACTAAAGGTGAATTAGTAGTATCTAAAGGTGAAAGGTAGGCACATTGTATTTTTCAATTGGTAATAATTATTCTAGCTTAGTTGTTATAGAAACAATTGCTATTGAGATTGTTATAACACTTGCTAAAATAACATAAATAGAATTGTGGCACCATAGACTTGGGCACTTGAGTGAGAAAGGGATTAATATCCTTCACTCCAAAAAGTTGCTACCAAATCTAAAGCAGATTGACTTGGAGTTCTTTGAAAATTGTATTTATGGAAAATAGAAAAGAGTCTGATTTCTAAAAGTTGGGAAAGAGAGAAGAGTGAGAAATTAGAGCTTGTGCATTCAGATGTATGGGGACTAGATCAGGTATCTTCTCTTGGTGACTCTCGCTATTATCTTACTTTTATTAATGATGCAACTAGGAAAACATGGGTGTATATCCTAAAACAAAAAATAAAAGTATTTGAAACTTTTAAAAATGGGAAAGCTTTGGTTGAGAATGAGATAGGAAAAAATTTGAAGTGTTTCAAATCTAATAATGGAGGTGAGTATTCTAGTAGAGAATTTGAAAATTACTATTTATACAATGGAATTTGTAGGAAGAAAATGGTTCGTGGAACCCCACAAGAAAATGGCATGTCTAAGAGGATGAATAGGACCATTATGGGGCATTCAAGGAGCATGAAATTTCATGTTGGACTACCCTTAAACTTTTGGGTAGATGTTGTACATACCACTATTTATTTAATAAGTAGGGGACCTTCAAATCGTTTGGATGGTGGCATTCCAGAGGAGACATGGCTGGGTAAAAAGGTAATCTTTTAATTTCTGAGAACCTTTGGTTGTGAAGCTTTTGTCCATGTTGATATTGAAAATAGAACTAACCTTGAGGCTAAGTCTAAAAATTTACCTTCATTGGATAATGAGTAAACGAATTTGGTTATCAACTATGGGATTATGAAAATCATAAAATCATTAGGAGAAAAGCTGTTATATTCAATGAGGAGGTCATGTATAAGGATCATCTAGAGTAAAAGAAGCATGAATAGGCCAAGAAGGAACATGTGGCATTGGATGAGATTCCAGAAAATAAAATGCTAGTGGTACTTGTTGCTCAACAATAACAAGTTATCCCACATACTCCTACAAGTTTTATATGTTCTACAAAGATAACTAGACCTCTAGAAATATTTCTTCCATCATTATATTCTAT
Organism: Sequoiadendron giganteum; assembly: GCA_007115665.2. Lineage (NCBI taxonomy): Eukaryota > Viridiplantae > Streptophyta > Pinopsida > Cupressales > Cupressaceae > Sequoiadendron > Sequoiadendron giganteum. Next base: position 55,699,268 of record CM021107.1, on the reverse strand, counting down.
ATTATTAACTGATTTTGGTTAACATGAAGGTTATGAAGAAGAAATGCAAGTAGATACCAAAAATTAGTGGGAGCTATGCATGAAAGAGGAAATGGATTCCTTTCTATAGAATCATACTTGAGACTTGGTCCAATTACTTACAGGTAAGAGATAATTTCCAAATAAATGGGTTTACAAGTTGAAGGAAGAAGATGGAGGCAAGAAAATATATAAGGCCAAACTCATGGTAAAAGGTTTTGCACAAAAAAAAGTTATAGATTTCGATGAAATAGTTTATCCGGTTGTAAAGATGACTTATATTAGAACTATTCTAAGTTGTGTGGTTGTAGAAGACTTGCATCTTGAAAAGCTAGATGTGAAAACAACATTTCTCCATGGGGATTTGGAAGATGAAATATACATGCAACCATAGGGATATGAGGTTAAGGGTAAGGATGAATTTGTGTGCAGATTAAAGAAGAGTTTGTATGGCTTGAATCAAGCACCTCAACAATGGTATTTGAAATTTGATAGTTGTATGGATGAACAAGGTTACAAAAGATGTCATTCTAATTATTGTGTTTATTTTAAGAAATTGGATAATGGAAGCTATATTATCTTATTACTTTATGTTGATGACATACTTGTTGTCAGGTCTAACATGCAACATATTAATGAGCTTAAGGAGAAACTATAAAATTCATTTACTATGAAGGATTTGGGTGCATAAAAAAAAATCCTTGGTATGAGGATCACACGTGACATTAAAAACAAAAAAATATTTTTATCTCAAAGTGAGTATGTAGAGAAGGTTCTGAAAAGGTTTAACATGTATAATGCAAAAGCAATTAGTACACCTTTGCCTAGTCATTTTAAGTTGACTAAGGAGATGTGTCCAAAGACACAAGAGGAGGAAGATAGAATTCCTAAGATACAATATGCATTAGCAGTCGGTAGATTAATGTATGCAATGGGATTTGTGAGAAGGTATATGAGAAATCTGGGAATGGAACATTGGAATGTGGTAAAATGGATTCTTCGATATTTGAGAGGTACTACTTCAAAGAAACTATGTTTTAGAGTAACAATTTTTTCTCTAAAATGATATATTGACTCTGATCTAGCAGGTGGTATTGATAGTAGGAGGAGTATACATGGTATGTTTTTACTGTAGGAAGTACTGTAGTTAGTTGGATTTCAAGGCTACAAAAGGTTGTTGTGCTTTCAACTACTGAAGTTGAGTATGTTGCTGCTAGGAAAGCTAGTAAGGAGATGATTTGGCTACAAAAATTTATGGAGGAATTGGGACAATGACAAGAAGATAGCTCATTGTACATTGATAGCTAGAGTGCCATTCATCTTTTTAAGAATTTAGATTTGCATTAAAAAACTAAGCACATGCAGTTCAAATACCACTTTATCTGATCAATTTTGGAGGATGGACAATTGAAGTTGGAGAAAATTCACACAAGTGAGAATCCTACAGATATGTTCACAAAAGCATTTACATGGGAGAAATTGATTTCCTCATCAATTTTTGTTGGCCTTTGTGATTGATAATGGTGGACATAAGAAACCAACCAAACTTGTAATCCAATGGGAGCTACAAGTGGAGCAGTGTCATCCAGGATTAGTCTCCAAATGGGAGATTGTTTGGTGTGGAGCCTAATCAGTCTCCAAGAGGGAGACTGTTAGTATGTGGTGACTGATCATGCAAATATTATACACTCTTTATGCAACCCTTGAATTTTTTTTCTTGTTAACATGCCAAGGTTTTTGTTAACACATTAAGGGGTTGGTAGTTAACTTTTTAACTGAAAAATGAAAAATTGCTTTGTAAAACCCTAATTCTAGAAGCTTCCAAAAATATTGTTGTAATAATTTAGGATGTATTTTGTGACATGGTGTTCATGATATTGTAATCAGTTTTACACTAGATAATAACATCATTGGATGGTTGAGTTTCTGTGGATGTAACCAATATTAAGTGAACCAGGTTAAATTCTATGTTGATCTATTTTTTGTTATTCTTCATTGTTATTTCTAGGTTATTTATCTACACATGATTGTTAATGTTTATTTCTCTAATCCTCCTGAATCCTAACACATCTTGTCACAAAATTTAGGTCTTTAATTTTGACCTCCTAGGGATCCCTAGTTTAGTTTGACATAACTTGCAACTCTCCCACCTTCTGATCATCAAACACTCCATCCTTATACCTAAAAAATTTCCATTATCAATCCCCCACCCTACCCATCATTTAAATCTACCCCTTTGGACTTAGGAAAAACCTCATAATCACTCATCATTTTTGGATTTAGTATCATCCCTTATTTTTATTCACATCATCATCTTCCTGATCTCATTAATCATTATCATCAAAATCCAACCTTAGGATACATCCTCAAAATCTTCAAAAATCATCATCTACCATCAAACCAAATGTTTCATTAGGATTTAATCTAGATCCTAAATCATCCTTGTTAAGGGTAGATTAAGAAATTGCCTATCTTAAGTTACATCCTTGGTTAGACCATCATTTTTTTGGGATAATTTAGCTTAAGGGGTGGCTCCCTTTTGCTATGTTTTTCAAAATCATCTCCATCTACCATTTCCTAAGAAATTTCCTATCCTAAGTAAGAAAACCCTAAATCATCCATCCTAAGGATCTAAGTTACAACTTTTGACCACAACCTTTAGTTGACCACAATCAATTTAATCCAGACATCCTAATCCTATCATACTAATCCAAATAAACAATCCTTAATCATCTCATCAAATTAATCACCCCAAAACCAATCCTTCAAAATAAATCCTAAGGATATCCTAATAACCACTTTACCACTAAATCTCTCATATAAAAATTTATCACCACCTCATCATAAATATAAGTTCAAATCTAGTCCAAAGTCCACATCCTTAATCTCTTAAAGAATCCTTTCTTTACATGCCAATCACTAGATACCAAGAAAATAAATTTCTCAAGGAGAGGCCTTTTCAACACCACTTCATCTCAACGACCTACCCCTCATGAAGACATGGTAGATGCTCTAGAAGAGTCCCGTAGACTAAGGGAATTCATCAATGGTCCCTAAAACCAATAAATGATGGAGAAAATTTCTTTCATTGATAAAGACCAACTTATCCTTAGCCTCATAGCACAAGGGACTAAAATACCCTCCACCATTGATATTATGCAAGGGGTACTGACCCTTCAAACAATCCCTCATCTTCCAATAATTTATTTGATCATCTTGTTGGACCAAATATTAATATCAATATCCCCTCTACCACAAACATAAATCAATCTAATATACCTCCATTAAAAAAAACAACTTCTTCCATAAATACAATCTCATCTAACACCAACCAACCAACTTCCTCAAATACCATAAATCCTCTCATCATAAAAACAATGTTCCTCTCTCCACAAACATAACATAACCCATGAATAATATACCCCCACTTTCATCACATCTAAGGTTCACTATCCCCCTAATGCTAATATCACTTACACCACTTCCAACCCCAATATACCTACACAACATCTTACTTCATCCATTCATTCCAATTACATAACGTCACAAAATATATCCCAACCCCTTAACAAAAACATACCTCCCCCAACCCATAATAATCCATTAAACCCTAATCCTCAACAACAAATCATTCATAACCAACCTCCACATAACACATTCACTTATAATCCCTAAATCAATACCACCAACATTCATATACAAACCCAACATGACAATCCTCCACCCCCACCTCCTCAAAATCCCCCACATATCAATAGTCAAGTCCCAAACCCTAATCATCAACAGTAAAACCTCAATATCAATAATACCCCATCAAAAAACTCCCATCAATACACATATAACCAACCACCCCAAAATCCTCCACAAGATCACTACATTTCCCAAGAGTTGCAGAAAATGAAATACATGATCCAAGGAATCCAAAGTGGTCAAACCAAGAGGACCTCTAGGTATGAAGACATATGTCCTTATCCATTTGACCAATCTATATGAGAAATCCCCTTCCCTAAGGACCATGAGATAAGAAATTTTTACAAGTACAAATGGAAGAGTAACCCTATAAAACACTTAAAATAATTTAGAGTCCAATGTCAAGTAGTGTCTTACAATGACGTATACCTCTTGAGGTTATTTCCTAGGAGCCTTAGTGGTACAACCTTGGAATGGTCTACACAATTACCTCATGGATCTATTAAATCCTTTGCAGATTTAGATGAGCGATCTGTAACACACTTTTTATGCAACATTGATCAAGAAATAACTTTGGGTAAGTTATGCACAACAAAACAAAACAATGGGGAAAGTTTTGTTGCATTCCTTCAATGATGGAGACACCTTTCAAGTTTATTCCCATTACAAGTACTAGGAAAACAAATGGTTAATCATTGAAAAAGATTTAATTGAAAAAGGGGTAATCAAAATATATAAGGACCAAAAATATAATAACCAATTTTCCAATGACAAACCTAAATATTGGTCCAAAAATAAAAATGTTGTAAACAATGGTGTAGCCGATAGTAAATGTGTTTCAAACATAAGAAAAAAATTATCTCACAAAACACAACAATAACATGGTGTCTACAAGACCATAACCATTCTCCAAGGAAAAGGAAAAGGAAAGAAAAATAATAATCAATCTAAACACAAATACACTCTAGTGGAATCTCTTGATGTCATATTCCATAGATTGGCATAAGAAAACATGATCAAATTCCCTATCACCACACTGCTTGATGAAATAAAACCAATCCTAAATGATATAGGGAAGACAAATATTGTGAATATCACTACATTGAAGGAAATAAAACCATCAAATGTATGAGGCTAAATAATTACATTCAATACCTCATTGATAAGGGAGAAATTGAAATTCCCTAAATGAGCAACTAGGAATCTATACACAACCCTTCCCACAACACAATGATAGGAAGTCATATAATAATGTTTCATATACATACACCAATGATTCTAGCCCATCCGCACATGACACAATCATTGACTGAATTGAATAATGCAACATCATAACCATAAAATACTTGATTGTATTATCACCACCTACTGTGTCCAAGTGACAATACAAGGAGAAACATCCTCCTCATCCATTGCATCCAATTCTAACAAATATAATATCATTGAACACCTTGGTAAAATCCCATCCCAAATTTCCATCTTAGAACTCTTGCATACATCACCCGTCAATAAAGAACCACTTGAGAAATCCCTTCAAGAATCTCAAGTACCAAGTGACATTAATGTTAACCAATTCCAAGCCATAATTAGAAACCTCTCATCCTCACACCAACTATCATTTAATAATAAATACCTTCATACCAAGACACCTCATAATAAACCATTACACATTGAAGCCATTTTTCATAAGAATAGCACCAAAAGGGTCCTAATAGATGGTGGATGCAGTCTAAATCTATGTACATTAAATTTAATAAAGCAATTGGGTTATTCAGATGATGTCATGTAACCCCATAAAAAGATAACTATAAAATGATATGATGATGTAGAAAGGCAATCAGAAGGTATCATAAAAATGCCTATTCAAGTTGGACCAACCATTATGGATACAACAGTATATAATATTCTTCTCGTAAGACCTTGGATACATGCCATGCAACTCATCCCTTCAACCTATCACCAATGCTTAAATTTATCTCATAACAAAAAAGAAATTACCATTCCTGTCAACCGACAACCCTTCCAATATTTGCGAAGCATTAGAAGTAAAATATAAAAGCTATCACCATTTCCCTATTAATGATGAAGCCTCCTCCTCATCCACCTACATTCATCCATCCACATTACAACCATCATCCATCCCACCCTCCATTTTCGAGGACAACGTCAAGATGACCCAAAAAATATGTGGAGACTATAAAATTCAAAATGCCTTTTGCGTAGGGAAACTCTCCACATATCCACACTTATATGGCTGAACAATCAACTTGAAACCAAAAGAAACCTTCAAAAAATTCAATAAATGGGGGTTACTAGACAAAGAATACTTGGGCTTAGAAGTTGATTTTTTAGTTTGGTTGTAAAAAGAAGAAAACGAGCTTCCTATCATGGGAATATATAGGTATCTATTGTGCAATTTTTGCACACATGCCCCACCGGAGGTGGGTACCCTCTCTTTTTCTTTTACGTCTCTGCACCTTGGCTTTGTCAATTTTTCAGTTTTTCTCTTCTTGGGAGGTTAGTTTGGGATTAATTCAAGACTTGGTTTGATGAATAAAATATTTTGAGGCTCTAGGGGCTCTTCGCTTGTCTTGGAAATTGGAAATGGGGATTTTTGAAGTGAATTTTCAATGTTATGTGTAAATCTTTATGCACCAATGGATAGAGGACGAAAAATTAGGCCAAGTTGCTTTTTGAATGTTTCGAAAATTCCTTCTAGAAAAAAAGTTATGAGGTTTAGGGGATTTTGACCTTGCTTGGAATTTCAAGATTTTCCTCCGTGGGTGGAAATCCTCGAAATTCCTTCAGGCCCTCAAAATCCTAAAATTTCCTTTTTTGCAAATTTCCAGAACCCCCTCAAAAACCTGAAATTTTCCAAAATGGAAATTTCCTTTTTAGAAATTTCAAGACCCCTCAAAACTCGAATTTTCAAAATGGAAATTTTCTGAAATTTCTAGACCCCTCAAAACCAAACTTTTCCAAAATGGAAACTTTTTTAAATGGATTTTTTTAAATGAAATTTTTCTCGAAATGCATTTTTTCGAAAATGGAAAGTTTTTATAAAAAAATGTAAGTTTTTTTTAAGGGCCAAAATTTTATTTAAGTATAATTTGGATTGGATTTTTTAACATGTGAGCTACTAATGATGGTATCTATTTTTTCAGGATTAAAGAAATCAAAAGGAGGACTTGCATAGGGATTCGTGCCAAGAGGGAAAATCTGGAAAAGTTCAACTCAAATATTGAAGTGGGGCCTACATAAGAATTTGTGCCACCAGTTGTATACCAATTGGAGAGGTGCATTTAACAAGGAAAAAAATGTGAAGCTGTATTTATTCTCCAATGAGGATTTTCTCAAAATTGATGTCATTGGGTCATAATGCAACATAATGCAATTGATTGGATGATGATGTACCATGAGCTCCCAAATTAAATGTAATAGTTGGATGCTTCTAGAAGTGTATTTTATGCCATTAGATGAATTAAATCCTGGCCATTGATTCAAAATGTAATTTTCTATAAAAGATCAGTGTCTTCTCATTTGTAAGAGGTTAGACTGGGTTAGAAGAGCTGATTAGAAGTTGTAGAAGGCCATAATTGGCTAAGTTAGAAGTCAGATTCTACAAGTTAGTAGCTATAGGAGAGGTGAGAACTAGAAATTGTTATGTAAATGCTAGAGAAGATAATGCAAATGGGTTGTTGATCTAGAAAACTTTGTGTTACACTTTGGCAATCTTATGGTTTCTTGTTCTTGATTCGCAGTATTAGATGTTAGATGTAAGTTTTCGGTTCTTTCATGATAATGGTGGAATATTAATGATGTTGATCAATCTTTGGTCCAAACTTTTAGCAATTTTTTGATTGTAATTTGTTGTTTAAAGTTAGTTTGGGCCTTATTTTGTGCTAAGTTTAGCTATGGATGCTTGTTTACATTGTGCCATTTATTGGATATGTGGATGAATGTTCATAGTCTGAAATTTTTTAGTTTCCTTAGAAGATTGCACCATTTATGTGGATTTGTAGGCTTGTCCTTGATTAAGCAAAGATTGGTTTCATTGGGGATCTGTCCATTTGCAACATTCATCATTGGTGTGATTGATCTTAGGGGTTAGTTTAGAATCTCTCTTAGGCCCTTATCTTTTTCTATTTCTTTTATTATCTGGGTTAGTTTTAGGATTGAAAGCATCACTGCATTGCTACATCTGATGAAAATATACTTCCAGCATTGTTCATTTGTAAGGCCCCTTGTGATTACTAACATTTTCACATATTATCTGAGTTGTTCATGTATTGTCAAGACTTGATATTAGAGACCTTGGTGTTATCTCTTTGCTGATAGAGATTTACCTTTCAAGAGAGATAGGATATCATATTCTGTCTGAGTTGTTGTTGTGTCGAAAACACCATCAATAGTATCCTTAAGGACAAGAATTAGATGTAAAAACTAAGGCTACTAAGGCCAAGGATTGGGGGAACAAGAACAAGGAATCTTGAGGCCCATTCAGCTTCAAGAATATAAGGACCATCAAGGACTTGGCTTCCTGGCCATAGATTTGGTAACCATAAAACCTCAATGTCCTCATAATAAAGGTGGAAAGACTTCTACTCATAAGAAATATCAGGAGGAGGCCATTGAGGAATCCTTTCACACCATCACTAAATTTTTTGACACCGATCACATATTCACCATTTCATCCTCCCTTGATCTTCAGTTCGTATATCCCAAATTAATTGATTGGGACTGACAAAGACCTCCATCCTTAGACACATTTCAAAATGATGAAGCAATTGCAAAAATTATGGGATTCCATGAACACTTCCCATTAGGAGATCACAAGAAAGATAACCAAATCATACTACACAAATATGCCTACTTTGGAGAGCAAATAATGTGCCTCAATCACAAAAATCATAAAGATAAAAATAAGAAAGAAAGATCCCTTAGTGAAAATATTGATGAGGCACTTTTGGATCATGAAAAAGTAAAAATAAAAGACCATCCTCCAATGAAAACCTTTTTGAGGAATTGGAGGATGAGGCACATGATTCAATCCCCAACAATGATGAGACATCTACTATAGTGATTGAAGACATCAAAGACATCAATTTGGGAAGAAATGGGGGGAACCTAAAATTACTTACATTGCCAAAGAGCTAGAAGAGTCATTTAATGAAAAGTTAGAAGAGTTCCTCAAAAGATGATCCATTAACTTTTCTTGGACCTACAAGGATATTCCAGAATTGGATCCATCTCTCGTAGTACATCATTTGGTATTTTATCTAGAAGTAAAACCTATCAAGAAAAAGTTACGTAAAATGCATCTTCAAATAACTCTCTTGGTAAAAGAAAAATTATAGAAACTCTTGGAAGCTCGATTATCAAACCTATTGATTATCCTACATGGGTGTCCAACATTATACTAGTTGCAAAACCTATTGGGGGCATTTTCATATGTACAAATTTTAGAGTTCTCAATAAATCATGTCCAAAAGATGACTTTCCATTGCCCAACATTGATATGATTGTAGATCTTACCATTGGACATGAAATGCTATCCCTCATGGATGGATTTTAAAGCTATAACCAGATTTACATTGCTGAAGAGGATCAACATTAAACAACATTCATAAATCCATGAGGAACCTTTTGTTATCAAGTCATGCCCTTTGGACTTAAAAGTGCAGGAGTAACATATCAAAGATCAATGGTTGTCATATTTCATGATATGCTGCATGATATTATGGATGATATGTAGATGGTCTCCTAGGAAAATAAAAAATAAAATATGGACACATTGAAGTACTCAAAGACATATTTGATCGGATGGAAAAGTATCAACTACACCTTAATCCCAAGAAATGTGTATTCAGAGTCTCATCTGGAAAACTATTGGGCTTTATTATTTCCCGCCAAGGAATTGAAGCAGATCCAACAAAAATAAAAGAAATAAGAGAAATTCCTCCATTAAATAACATCAAACAACTTGGAAGTTTATAGGGATAGCTATAGGCACTTCAAAGGTTCATTGCATAGTTGGCTAATAAATGTTGACCTTTTTCCCACCTACTTCGCAAAAAATCACATTCAAATGGGATGAAAATTTTCAACAAGCATTCCAGCTACTGAAAGACTATCTTGCAACACCACCAGTCTTAGTACCTCCATAAGCTGACAAACCACTCCTCTTAAATATATTAGCTACTCAAGTGACAAGGGTAAAGAAAGAGTCATTTACTACATATCCCACACATTAGTTGGCAGTGAGTTAAGCTGCACACCAATAGAAATATCATGTTTGGCTATGGTTTTATACACTAAGAAACTATGAAATTATATTCTTGATTATAAGACTCAACTCATCTCAAAGGTCGATCAATTAAAGTACCTACTTTTAAAAGAAACACTCCAAGGACGAGTAGCTAAATGGATCATGGTTCTTAGGGAACTTGACATTGAGCATGTAAAAATAAAAGATATTAAAGGATAAGTGTTTTTTGACCAGCTCGTTGAAGCCCCTTACAAGATAGTCACCCATTATTGTTATAATTCCTAGATGAACACATATTAACTATAGAAGAAGGAACATGGTGGAATCTATACTTTTATGGATCTTTCACACAACATGGCTTGAGGGAAAGAATACTTGTTGTCACACCTTAAGGAGACTATATCCTAATTCATACCGAATCACATTTCCTTGCATAAACAACATAGTAGAATATGAGGTATTGATAACATGACTTAAGCTTTCCATCTAATGGAAGATTGCAAAATTACAAGTATATGGTGACTCTCAACTAGTCATCAAACAAGTAAATGATGAATATTAGACAAAGGATGAAATGTTTTTTCCCTAAAAATGCATGGTGGATAGCTTCAAGGAGTTCTTCACACAAATCTAGTTTTATTGATGTCCCACAAAATAGCTAACAATATGAGTTCCTCATAGAACAAATTTTTGGTCCCTGCTTATGATATCCCCGAATCTAAAATGGTTGGTGACATTGTAGGTCTTGACTCACCATGGTACTAGGATATATATGAGTACCTATCCAAAAACACCATACCTCCCAACCTCACAATGTCAATATTTTATTCTAAAAAAATCATGTTTCACCATTCTTGGAGATGTTCTTTATCATCGCTCCTTTGATGGAACCCTCTTGAGATGTTTAGACTTATAAGAATCTCAAACCACCCTAAATGAGGTAAATCAAGGTGTTTATGGGGTACATTCCAATGGAATAGTGTTAGCTAAGAATTTTTTGCACACTAGATATTAATGGCCTGCAATGGAGCAAGATGCTATCAATTTGGTAAAAGTGTGAAAACCTTGTCAACAACACAATGAAATGATTCATGCACCATCACAAGAATTACAACCTATTGTTACTATACGGCCTTTCTCAAAATGGGGGTTAGACCTTGTTGGAAAGATATATTCCACATCCTCAAATGATCATAATTTCATAATCATATCTACTAAATATTTCAGTAAGTGTGTGGAAGCCATACCCGTGACCTATGTTATAGGGATTTTTTTTCTGAATTCATACTCTATTACATATTTTTTCATTTTGGCATTCCCACTTCCATAATCATAGATAATGGACATCCATTCAAAAACTAGGAAGTCTATAATCTGTGTCAACAATTTCACATCTTGAATCACTTTTCCACCCCATATTACCCACAATGAAATGAACAAGCTAAGGCCACAAATAAAACCATCTTAAGAATACCAAATAGAATAGTTAATGAAGTTGGTCATGATTGGCACTTACAACTCAATAATTTCCTATTGGAATAGTGCACTAGCATCCACACACCTCTTGGAGTCACTCCTTATTCCCTGATATAGGGTATTGAAGCTATCTTTCCAATAGAGGTCAATCTCCCATCATTGAGAATCTCTTTACAACATCTCATTGATGATGAATAATACTGCATGGTATGTATTCATTAGCTAGTTCTCCTAGATGAGAAATTATTAAATTCCCTAAATCATCTCAGAGCATATCAGGATAGGCTTCACAAATCAGACAACAAGAATATCAAGCCTAGAGAAGTTTTTCATTGGAGATTTAGTCCTTAAGGAAAATCAGTGAAGCCTGCATGAATGAGAAAAGAAGGGGATGTTTGAATCCAATTAGCCAGTCCCTTACATTGTTACAAAAAAATATGGATCAGGGTCATATTAGTTAGCTTCCATGGAAGGAGAACCCCTGGAAGATACCATGAATATCATCCATCTCAAAAGAATCTTCACATGAGAAAAACAAAAAAAAATAAAAAACATCACAAAAATATAAAAAACATAAAAAAAAATAGTAAAGAAAAAGAATTCATCCAATGGTGAAAACCACTTTGTGGTGCCTTGGGAAAGTACCATGGTGAAAACCTTGAAAACAAGCACCATGTGTAGAGAAATTTCCACCATCTATTAGGTCCACCCACCTCGTCAATTATGGCTTGAAATACATCATGTGATTCTGAAGAGTTTTTCCCCAATACAAGTGCATACCATTCACTCAGCCCACCTAACCATAATAAATCTCACATGGTTATTTTACTATTGGCTGAAAACCAACCATTCTAGTACCATGCAATCAACCTTTCTTTATAGTTGGTATGAAGGATTTGTAGTGTCAAGCCTACCTGTAGACACATAAAATATACATGCACCTGATTTTGATCATATTAACATTGTTTCATCTTGAATCATACTCTCGGCTTATCAACACCTTTCATCCCTTTAGTAAATAAATCAATATTTATTTAATTAGGTCTTTCTCCTCTGTTGATTAAATTAATCAATTTAATTTAATTAATCCTCAAACTCCTTTTAATTAAATAATTCATTTTATTTGATTAAATCCCTAAAATCTTCTTATTAAATTGAATAAATTAAACCTTATTTAATTTAATCTAACATATATTCATTCTTAGTTAAATAAATCAAATCATTTATTTAATTAAACATTTCCTCTCAATTCTTGACTTAAATCAATTCATAAGTTTAAGTCTAAATTGTCACATCTCCTAATTCTTCATTAAATTAATTAAGCTTTGATTAATTTAATCTTAATCTATGTCACATCCTCTAGAGAATGCAACTTGCACAATAAATCAATTACTTTGATTTATTTAATTCTCTATTTTCCCTCACAAAGCATCAAAAGGGAATATTCCCTCAATTTGAATTCAAAATTCCAATGGGCTTGGTCCTTCCAACAAGGCATTGAATGCCTCTTACATGTCCTTGTGCATTGAGCCAAGTGACATTAACTCCACTCTTCTCTCCCCCCAACTTTCAAATTCGAATTTCAAATCTCCCCCTCTTTGGCACATTGACCAAAATGTGCTCATTCCTCAACCATTCACATCTTGACAAGTAGCACTTGGCCATTGGATGTTGAATGATCCCACAATGCTCAATTTCACTCTCTCTTCCATTTTGGAAATCTATAAATGAGAGACTCTTCATCTCATTCAATAATCCACAATTTGGATAAACTTATTATACTCAAATCCACAATCTTCATGCAAAGTTACTCTCCCCAATTGAGAACTAATTTTGCTCATCACATCCAAGTATTCACCATTTTTTCACATTTGATACCAAGGTTATGCTCAAATATCCAAAGAGATTTGACCATTTCTATATCATATTCATTGAAACCTAGGAATTGGGAAAGGGCCAATTGCAACACTCCATTGGCACCAATTCTCCCATGGGATCATCAATCTATAGGCTAGATTAGGATTTACTTTCATATTATTTGAGTTTGTTCTTCATTTCCTAATAGTAGTTTAAATAGGTAGATTTCATGGGGAATCTCTCACTCTTGTATGCATTTTGATCTAACATCTAACCATGTTTATCATCTTTGTGCATTTGCAGGTTTAGGGGTTCACACTACCATATGAATAAATTGTCATACACCCATTCAACCTCCTCTTTTTCACTCAGCTACACACTTCCATAATAAGCAGATAGCTTACATAAATATGACCATCACACACCACCCATGCCTACTGTAAATCTCAAATGATTATTTTATTGTTGGATTACTTTTGGCTGAAAATTGACCACCCTAACACCACACAATCAACACAAGACATGAATTTATGGTTGAAATGAAGTGATTTTCACTCCTAGGCCTACCATACACATAACCCACCACACCCATGAATTTTATATGATGATGTTTGTATAAGGTGTGAATTGGCCAGAAATACTTCCATCTCATTCCTCCCCTAGTTCACTCCATCACCCCACCCTATCATATGTAGTGGGAGGAGGTCTTCAATAAGCCTATTTTCTCATTTATCCATCTCACAATAACACTCCATCCCATAATAAAAGATCACTCATAATAAAATCCTCCCATCCCAAAATTACCTGTTAGAACTGAAAAAATCTTATATTTTTTCAGCGGTCTCCATCCACTCACCTTCCACATATCATAGAAACCCGCCCTATATTAATTTTACAAATCAATGAGATTTGTGTGACCAGATCTATATTCTAACACATATATGTGGCCTCTTGCATACAACTACCTACTTGGTCACAATCGAGCCAAATTAGAGGGCAACCGATCCCTATTTGTTTTGGAATTTTCTTTGAAATCCCCCTTTTTCTCTTCATTTCCATTTGTCATTTCATCATCCAGCTCCATTTTCACTTCCTACCAAGACAAATATAGAAGATTTTCTTCTCATGTCATCAATGTTTAATGTATATTTGGAATAATATCATAGAATCATTCATTTGAATGTTTCCTGCAATATTGGGGAGACATGAGCCAGGTCACAACAATCAAAAGACCCAGAGATGAAAATACTACATAATCAGGAGGAAAATGCCTATTGTCTCATCGATGAGGGTTGATCGACATGAGAAAAGTAGTCAGAGAATTTATTTTAAGTCATATCGACCTCAAGAGTCACACCGACGAAGACTTAAATGACAAGAAATACACATGCTCTCGCCAATAGAATTGAAGGACTATTGTATTAGAGATATATACATGATCGAATTGAACCCCTTAGGTCTCTCTGATGATGAAGGTCACACTGATGGATGATTTTAGGGAAAGTCTCATTGAATTTTCCCAATAAATGAAGTGGTAAAGAAAGTACATCGAGAAGACTAAAAAATTTGAAAGGGCATTCTATTTTCTTGGCGATGGTTCATGTCAGCCCGGTGGTGATATGGAATGGATTTTACTCATCAAGGAGACACTGGGTGATGGCCTAAGGGAATTCTGATAATCAAGACCATTTTTGACATTGGGGAAAGTTTACAATTTCCCCCCCGAAGTAATATAAGTTGAAGAACAAGAGATAGGGACATTGCACAACATTGGTGAAAGTATTGAATGATCTTGTCGATTCGATAAAAGAATGAAAGGGACATTTTCAATTGAAGAGACATTCAGTTATGTCTTAGCGATTGATCATGAGTGTATAAACAAAGATGGCACCAAACGAAGAACACAAATTAGTCTGAGTTTAGGAGAGTTTCACCGATGTAATCTTTTGTGTTGCTTTGACATTTCAAATTTTGAGAAGACCATTGCATTCAATTCCAGTGGCAGACATTAATGGCTACACAAATGAGCTCCATATGAACATTCATGACCAACAGAGACTAAAACAAAAAAAAAAATTAGAAGTTGTAGCAAGAAAGGACAAGAGGTCAAGAAAAATTCAAGGAGTACAGTGTGACCAACAAGTCACAAGTAAGCCCACAAAATCCTTTGCAATTGATAAATTGTAATTCAATTCTATTCCTTAGAGAATTAAAAATGCACGGTTTGAGTTCTATGAAATCCAAAAGAAGGAAGCAACAGGGTCAGGGTGGTCAAAACAAGTGTCAAAAAAACAACGAACTGAAATAGGGGAAGACTCAAAATCAAAGGAAAGGAAGTTCAACCAAGACCTTATCGACCAATTACCCGATTCAGGGATGAAGGCTAGGAGGGCTGCACAACTTAGAGCTGATGTAAAAAAAATTGAAGACAAATGTAGGCATATAGGAGATACATGGAACTTTATTAGAGGATACAAGTTATTAATGTTCCACTACTATAGGAGAAATATATTTGAACCAGTGTAAAATCCTTGGAACTTTGATTTGGGAAAAATTGATGTCCCAAATGTATTTGTAAATGTGGAACTAGTAAAACTCTTGGCTAAATATTACAACCCTGACCTAAAGGCTATCTGTGATTTGCAAGGAAATCCATTCATATATGTGTCCAAGACTGCAATTTCAGAAGATTTTAACCTAAGTGGCACATGTGATGAGCCAACTGTACCTAAAGATTTGGAAAGGGAATACTAGAGAATGGACACAACCTACAAAGGGTGGATATTTCCATTGCATAGACCTAGAAAGGATGGAAACCTAGTCCCACTTGAAGATAATGGTGGGCCTCCTTTTCTTGTCAATTTATTTCAGCTCTACCTGAAACACACATATCTATCAGTGTGTCAAGTATTAGGGATTGAAGCTTCTAAATTCATGTTGATAGGACCAATGGTGGTTGCAGCAAATGTCTAGTGCCACAATGCTAGACCATTTGATTATGCCTCTGACATTTCCAAATAAATTGACTCAAGATTCATGGCGATAAAAAATGGATCCCCACACTACACTTCAAACACTATTCTCTCCCCATGCATTTGATATTATATTATGGTCAGGAGATAGCGATGTGGCCAAAAGAATTGGAAATTACATAATCTGTTAAGGAAGGTTAGCCATTACCAATACAAATGTGGACTGCTATTTGGGATAGTAGATTCGTAAATTCTAGCTATGTTCTTTCTAAGGAGTAATTTGTTAAGATATTGTATAGATTTTTTAATCACCCCTATGATTATTCCTTGACTGATGAGATCAAAATATTTCCGAGCCACAAATATTTTGATGGACTCAGAGTTGTTGGACATAATTGGGGCAACTGATACTGTTATATTGATGCCACTATGATTAGAGTATATGGTTATGAGGATACACCTTTTCTTCTACCAAAGATAGTTCCAAATTGAATTGCATAATTAAAAATTTTTAGGCATATGGACTACTCAAGTGTTATGAATCTAAGTGCCTATGAGAAGCAATCATTCATGCCATGTATGTTGTTCTTTGGGGATTTTACTACATTCTTGAGAGAAGGATATGATCTAATTCTAAATAAATTATCACATTTCAATTTGAAAAGGGCTCTACCAAGAAAGGGATTTGACCCTGAAGGATACATTGATGCTGCTAGAAAGAAAGTGAATTTGGGTGGGTATGTCCATGTACTCTACCCAAAGGATGATATAATCAGAAATTTGGAAGAAAGGGAAGCTGAATTGGCTATTGATGAATATAGTAGGAAGGTGGAGAAAAAAATGAAAGAAACAGAAGAGGTAGAAATGTTGTCTTCTAGAAGTGAAGAATCTGTTGGTGAATTAGAACACAAATGTAAAATTGAAAAGCTCTCTAGGTCAAGAATTGAAGAGTATCAACCTCCTAGTAGAGAACAAGAATTTGATGAGGGTTTTGATACAAATACCAAGAAGCTGGCCTATAAATCCTTTGTTTCTAATAATTAATTTATAAAATTTCCTGAATTTAGATCATTCTTGTACAAACGAAAAGGGAAAGCAATAAAATAATTTGTCTTGGGTATTACACCTAGCACTGAGGCCCAATTGTTGAACACCTTGAAGCTACAAGTGGAAAATGAGATGAAGAGTATGAACCTAGAAAAAGGAAGGGAATTAATGGAAGAATCTGGTGTAATGATCTTCCTTGGTTTAGATTGCAACTCAGCTCTTTTTTTGATATTTTTTTACATGATAATGCTACCACTCACATACTTAGTCCTGAGGGGGTCATAGAAGTATATATAGGATCAAAATATAATATTGACAAAATTTCTCTCATGATTTGGGCCCTATATCAACCACATAGGAAATTTACAATCATTGACATTGAGAAGGCATTTGGCCATGTTATTACTCTAAAGGTAGGAGAAACTGACATTCTAGCTATTGCTGACATCAATATTAATGTACCAAAATTAAATAAAGCACAGATCTAGATTTTGGTCAAAGAAAGAGATATGTACAAAATGAATAATGGGAAGGTGATTAAAGAAAATGATTTCTTAAAGGACATGGTTAAAGATGCACTCAAGGGATCTACTAAATTATTAACTCAAGGAGAATGCTCTCAACCAAAGGAAAATAATGAAAAATAAAATGTACATGCTCTAGTAAGTAAAACCAGACTTGATGTACTCTTTGCAATATTCCAAAAAAGGCACAACAACTTGATGGTCTGGATGAACAAGTTGTTGGGGAATCATTACAAGAGTTATGTTGTGATTCAAGAGCATAAAATGGTGAGTAATTGAATTCAAGAGAAGATCTAGGAAGAACAAAATAAATATCCCTCTAACAGTGGAGTCATCACAGTTCCTAAAGATATTCTGAGGAAACACTAGGAGTACTATAATGAGATTCAAGAAGATATGAAGGAACTCATTGATGTTGTAAAAGAGGGAGTACCTGAATTATTCAAGGATGATGGAGAGTTGAAAGACATGAATTAATGGATATAAGAGTGTAGATCAGTGTTGCATAGAGCCTTGGAAGCAACCTATAATGAGGGATCCACATTAGATGAGACATGTGTACACTTGGAGAAAATGGTGATCATTGAGATAGCTGCAAGGAACACTGTAGAAGATGTTGACACTCACGAGAGACATGATTACTTGAATCATATGATAGAAATTCATTTATGTATCACTAGAGTTTAATATTTTATGTTTAATTATTGTTAATTCCAAAAAGATTCTTGTGAAGAGGCATATCCCCTTCAGTATATTGATATATATGTTGAACTTATGATGATTGGAATGATCATCACACCATTTTAATTTAGAGTAGGAATAGTAAGAAGATAGATTTTAAAATATTTCTTATCCATTTCACTTAAAAACTCTTTTCATAATGCATATTATTCAAAGATAAATACAATGGAGAAGAGTTTTTAATCTGGTGGCTAAAATCTGGTGTCTATTGTTTGTTGAGTTGAATAATTATCTGTTTGTCTCCATAGTTTTATTTGTTTATTATTTGAATTTGAGTATCCAAGTTGATATTTCAGTTTCATTAGGACACACTTGTTGTTTTCTTGTAACCAAGTTAATTGGTTTCTATTAAATAATTAAAATCCTTTTGATTGATTAAAGTAACTTGGAGGTAGCATTTGGATCAGTAAGAAGGGTTAGGTAATTGATAAGATTGTCAAGCTGTCTCCACAATTATATTTGTCTTGTTATTCAAATTAAGGGTATAATTCATTTTTCAATACACATTTTCTATCTTTGTGTGATTCTTTTAATTGGTTCCTTCAAGGAGAGATTGAAATCCTTTTAATAAATTACACTAACTTGATAGAGTAAATTGGATCAATAAGTAGAGTTTTTAAGTCACATTCTTACATGTTTATACAAGGTATAAACAAGTATAAGTGTCAAGAAATTATAACTGTAGCCACTAAGTAAGTCACGCATCATTCACCTCTTGAATCCATTAGCCCAACAGAAGTAGCCATTGGTCTTACCCATTTCATTTTAGAATTCCACAATATCTTATTCAAACATTCATATTTCAAATTCAGTACTAGGAGTAGGAGTAGTTAACAAACCATTATCTATCTCACACCTTTTTCCATTGTGGATAGATTCTCAAACACAAATAAGTCACACAATCTACTCCAATTATCAAGGTCTACCTGCCTAGGTCTAGTAGAGCGTAAAGTGCAGGGCGTCATCAACCATATAGGTTAACTCTATTCATTAGTTCAAAAATGTTGCAAGTTTGGTCATAGAGCTTAACATCCTCTAAGGATTTATAGCCTACATTTTTGAGACCTAACTGATTGGAGACTCTATTGGGGAGCCAATTATAAACCCGAGACTTCCAATATAGATTCAATTCAAACATCAAGAACGTGATCACTCCATTGGGAAAAAAATTATTTTCCTACTTATGAAAAGTAGGTTGTGACTCTAAAGAAATTTTATGAGCGATAAAGTGAATATTAGATAAAAAAGAATAGACAATAGACATCAAAGATATTTCATATCATCCAAGATGAATGGAAGAAGATCTTTACATTAAGAGATTCCCAAAAAGAACATTGTTAGGAAGACATACAAGCATGAGTCCCCCAATGGAAAAGGAAACACAAACAAGGGTGAAACAACATCTAAGCACCAAGAAGATAATGTGAACACATGAGATTAGCCTTTCATAGATTTTAACTCTCATTTTCATACGGATGGTGAAAATCCAACAAAACCACCTGGGAGAAACAATTTAACTAATATCCTCAATTTATAGTCGGATCCTGGATAGGAGGAAGAATTCAGAGCCCGAGTTGAAGAAGAAAGAAAACAAAGACAAGAGGAATATGATAGGGGATTCACATCACAAAAAGGAGAAGAAAATCAAGAGGGGTACACTAACCATGTTGTTGTTTATTTTAATAGTATGTCTAACCAAGAAATGGAATAACACTTGGAATGGAAAAGATAACAACTTATAAGGAAACAATAGATGATACAAGAAAGCCTAGAGATAGATCAAAAAATGGCATAGTTGGACATCCAAGCACATAGACCACCAAAATATATTCATCCACATAAACAAGGTGACAATGGTAATTCACAATGAGTAGCTCAAAGCATCAGTGATCTAGGTACTTCAAGGGTGCCTCACAACACAAGTGGTAATCCAAGGAAACATAACATACCACCATAAAGACCCTAGCCTCACAACACTAGAAATGCATCCCAATACTATCCACCCCTAGGTCAGTTGTATGTACCACATTAGAATGTACATCATCAACAACACAATGATTATCATCAACCTCAACATGGATACCAATACTATCCCAATCCACCACCTCTGAATTTTCCTCCACAAAACCCTATAAGTAGAAAAATTATTTTTACATGATATCAATTGTATCCATACCCAATGGACAAAAATTGGAGAAATATGGTTCTTGAATTTAGTGGGAATAATCCAATATCAGCTAAGGAACATATCAAAAATTTCAATGCTTTCATACAAGATATTGGTATGGAATACACATATGTAAATATGAGATTGTCCATGATGTTATTAACTGAATAATCAAGGGATTGGCTCAATGGTCTAACTAATGTTTCAGTTGATTCCATAGAAATTTTTTTGAATTGATTTCTAGAGAAATATGGGAATCAATGTGATCCTGATTTTTCCTTACATGGATTGATAGGTATTCAGAAATATCAAAATGAATCAATTTATGACTTTAACTAGAGGTTCTCCAAATTGTACAATAAGAAACCATATGGGTCCAAATTGACTAAACCTATAGCCTTCAACATTTATTTGAATTCCTTTGATCCAAAAATGGGATATGAACTCAGAAATAGATGCCCTATAATTTTAATAGAGGCACAAAAAAATGCATTGACCATTGAGAATAATAGAAAAGCTATTGGAATGACTGGTAAAAGAGATAAACTTAGAACCCCCCAAAACTCTAACAATCCCTAGAGATAGGAGAATACATATAGAGATTAAAGAACAAGACTCCATGATATGCCATATAATAAAAATTGGAAGGATGGAAAACCCATAGTTGATAGGCCTAAATATAAGGAGACTTTGGATCCCTTGAAGAAGAAGGGTGCATACACGGTTAACAACAATCCTTGGTGTCAAGTTTGCAAACTACCTCATTCCCTAGATCATTGTGTTGTAGCCCAATCAATACAGGAAGAATAAATAAAAATGGACAATGAGGAAGAGGATCATACAATATATGTAAGATTCCATACCCTCCATCTGGTTGAGTAGAAATATTCATCTTCAGAAGAGGAAGGTTATGAGTATGATGTTGACAACCAATGGTACAATATTCATATGGAGGAACAAAAATTCTTCTTTGATTAGGAGAGTGAAAGCAATGATGAATCACAACCTCCTCAAATACCACCTAGGTTAAATAAGTCAGTATGGAGGATGCCAACTAAATAAGAGATCAAAGAGTTAAGCATTGTTGTAGTAGAATAAGAAACAAAATGATAAATGTAGATGAAGGAACTCCAAGGGTATTGTTTATGAAAGAGAAGGGGACAAGTCAAGATAAAATAAATAAGGTATAAAATAAAGAACTCAATAAAAGTAAGCAAAGACATTTTCCCAAAAAGGAAGACAAAGAGTTTAAAAAAAAACATAAGCATGATGAAACTAATAAAAAGGAAAAAGAAGAAAATAAAGGAGATCCATTGGAACAAAAAAAGGATAGCTAAAAATGAGAACACCTCTTCATTTGACTTCACACAGAAAAAATCTTAGGTGAAGATGTTTGTGCCACTATTGGAAATGATGAAGATAAAAGAATATAGAGATAGTGATATTCAATTAATATCCAATAGAACCAATAAAAACAAAAACTTGGAAGATAAAAAAAATAACAAGAAAGGAGATATAAAATTCCTTGAATTTTATACTGGTGATGCATTGATGAATCCTCCACAAGTGAATCCATTTTTTACCACATTACTCATAAACAAAAGAATGGTGAGAAATTGTATGATTGACTTAAGAACTGCTATCAACATCATGCTAGTGAGAGTTATGAAACAACTTGGCATGTGGGTGGATACTAATGGTGGTAAGTGTTATTCCATGGATAGTAGATTTGTCCCAATGGTGGGAATCATGAAGGATGTAAAAGTGAAATTGGCTGCTTACCCACAAGAAGTATATACTATTGACATAATTGTAATTGACATGCCTCCTCATTTTGGGATGCTCTTTTCAAGACAATGGAGTACAATATTTGGAGGAAATGTAAAATTTGACCTGCCATATGCCACAATACGAGTAAATGTTGGAGAAGTCAAACTGTATAGAAAACCAAGAGTAAATTATATTGTGGATTATGTTGCCCAAAATCAGTTGAATTGCTTTTGCAATGTGGATCTAGGAAGTTTTAGAATAGAGCCTTCATAGCTTGAATTAGTGAATACTAATCCAGTTGATAAGCATGTCTCCAAAAATGAGCGGTGTATGGTGAATGTACTTTGATGGAGCATGTAGTAAAGAAGGTAATGGAGTAGGAGTGGTTTTTATTTCACCTAAAGGCATTGCATTCAAGTATTCATTATTTTTGGCATTTGAATGCATAGATAACATAGAAGAGTATGAAGCCCTGATAATAAATATGGTTTTCAAACACAAAATTAAGCTATTGGCAGTCTTTGGAGATTCTGAGTTGATCATCTCACAAATAAGATCAAAGTATGATACAAAAAATAATTTCTAAAGTAGTATAGAAATGTTGTATGGGACACCATTGAATTGTTCAATGCTTTATCTATTGAATGGATAGATTGGTCCAAGAATTTAATTGTAGACTTCTTATAGAATGTAACTCTTTAGAAGGATGACATAAATTTAGCAAGGATCTCGCAGGTTGAGCTCAAAACAAGACTTGTAGTTCCTGATACCATCTATAGTTGGAAAGTTTTTAATGATAATATAGATATCATTAAATTATTGCATTGCATTGATCAGTATGAAACTCAGGAGATTGATTTTAATATATTTTTGGAAGAAATAGATGGTAAACCAATTGTATTTGGAAAGGAAGTTGTTCATCTCAAGACTAATAAAATTTCTAAGAGACTTGTGGCATTGGAGAGAGTGTATGATGGAAAGGATCGAGCCCTTATGAAACAAACACCAGTAAGGAGTGAAGACATTGAAGAAGCCAATTTGGGCACTGAATTGACACCAAAAAGGGTGTATATTGGTAAAAAGATAAGCCCAACAATCATAAGGATGTTGATTGTGTTATTAAGGAAATATAAGCATGTCTTTGCATGGTCTTATGATGATCTTAAGGCTTATAGGGAGGATTTTTTCCAACATAAAATCCCATTAAAACCATATGCAAATCCTTTTAGACAAAAAAAAGGCCCATAAACCCTACCTTATAACCTAAAATTCATGAAGAACTCATGAAGCTCAAGGAGGGAGCTATTATCAAACCCATCAGACATTCATCTTGGGTCTCTAATTTAGTGCCTGCTAGAAAGAAAAATGGAGATATAAGGATTTGTGTAGTTTGAATGTATCCTCTCTTAAGGAAAACTACCCTCTCCCTAACATGGAGGCTATGTTACAAAGGGTCACAAGATTTGAACTACTATCCATGATGGATATATTATTAGGTTATAACCAAGTGAAAGCTAAGGAATGAAAGAAAAACAAAATAGCATTCACTACACCATGCATAATGTATGTGTATGTTAGAATTCCATTTGGACTCACAAATTCTGGTGCAACTTTCTAGAGAGCTATGTATGTTGTATTTGTTGATCTAATTAATGAAATCATGGTGGTATACCAAGATGACTTGATTGAATATTCAAAGAAATAACAAGATCGTGTTGAGAATCTAGAAAAAAAATCATCAAAGCCATTGAGTATGGTATTTCTTTAACTCCAAAAAAGTGCCATTTTGCAGTTACAGAGGGGAAACTATTAGGGAACATAGTATCCAAAGAAGGAGTAAGGGTTGATTTGGAAAGGTTGGAGGCCGTTGAGAATATTCCTATTTCTAAGATGGTTAAGTCCATTCAGTCTTTCTTTCAAAAAATCAATTTTGTGAGAAGATTTGTAGCAAACTTTTCTAAGATAATAAAGCCAATATCAAAGATGTTGAAAAAAGGTACAAAGATTGATTGGAAAAATGAGGATATAGATGCATTTTTATCCATCAAAAGACAAATAAAGGAGGCCCCAATACTGAAATCCCCTAATTTCAATAATCCTTTTTAGATCTTTTCATTTGTGTTCTATCACACCATTGTAGTAGTAATGTTGCAAAAAAATGATGAGGGGTATGAACAACCTATCTCTTTTTTTCAGTAAATCCCTTCAAAATGAAGAATTAAATTAAGATATTATGAAGAAACAGGCATATGCAATGGTAAAAGTTTTCAAAGCCTTTAGACCATATCTGCTGGGAGAAAAGTGTAGAAGTTGATAAATCTCAACCTCATAGTTCCCAAGAATCACCTACATGCAATCACCTGTCACATGCAACAAATATTTAGAACAACCAAAAAGAGATGTTATGTAAACCCTCAGAGAAAATATGTGCAAGCTAAACCAGAATATGATTATTGAATAATATGATAATTACAATGTGATCAATCCTTATGAGGAGATCAAGAAAACCTAAAATTAGGAAACCCTAGTGTGCACACTTAATAATAAATAAATAATTATTAATGTGCCTAAGTTAGCTTAAACAACCTAAAGTAATAAGTGACTTAATCAATTAATCAATATGATTAGATTAATTAAGTATAATAACTTATTACTCTAACACACCTCCTTAAGATGAACTTAGGGAGTAGCTAAAACTCTAGAAAAAAGATGCATGGAAGCAAAGATGGGTCTTGGCAACAAAGGCTTGATCAGGTACCCAAGTACAAATGCAATGAAAACTAAACTAAACGAGGTAAAGGAGAAAACTCAGTGGGAACAAAAATTCTCCCCAAAATAGAATGCAAAGAGAAACTAAGTGATGAAAGATGGAGGACTCCATAAGACCCCCCAAGGACACCATCCATCACAAAGATACATGAAATAACCCCCCCAAAAGAGAGGAAGAAAGAGACCATAGATCCCCCCCAAAATGAAGTAGCCCCAAAAGAACTGAAGAAACTGCTCTCCTCATAAGGATTGATCACATTGTAATTATCATATTATTCAATAATCATATTATGGTTTTAGCTTGCACATATTTTCTCTGAGGGTTTTTAGAACATCTCTTGTTGGTTATGAATATCTGTTGCATGTAGGTGATTCTTGGGGACTGTGAGGTTGAGAATGAATTAGCCCCAAAAGAATTGAATAAACTGCATCTCCTGAAAGAAGTGAGAGGGAAGAGGTTGAATGAAATCAATCTCTCAAGGTGAAGTAGGTGTAGCCCAATATGTCTCCACAGAAGTAGGTGTGACATCAACAAATGAAGAAGTCAAAGTAGGTGAAGACTAAAGTGAAACCTCCAAAGATGAATGCTCAACTAGATCCTGCTGCACTGAAACAGAAGAAACCACATCTGGAGTCATAGAAGTATCAAAAACTACAACAGTAGGTGAAGGAGATGGAATGGATGGCTCAAGAAAAGGATATGAAGTGAGAAATCCAATGTTCAAGTATCCAAATGTCTCCTCTGAATGATGATTTACACTATAAGTGTGATGAATAGTTGTAGGAATAGAAGCATTAGCAGTAGAAAAATTTGCAAAGGAATAGAACCGAGATGAGTTATCCACCACCCTAGTAGCAATAACCACTCTACTCTCCAAGTCTCAGATGATAACTGAATTAGGTGTGAACTCCACAGACCTCCCATTGTCTCCATGTGTTATCTGATATATAGAAAGAAGGTTGTTCGTCAAATGAAGAACACACAAGACATCCTGAAAGGTGTTTTCCCCAAAACTAATAGACCCCTTCCCTATAACACTCATGTAGGTATTGTTTCCCATCAAAATAGGAGACATAGTGTGAGACTCAAAGGAATCTGAACATAGACTATGTAGAAGCCATATGATGAGATGCTCCTGAATCTAGAAGCCATCTCCCTGATCCAAGACTCGAAGAAGCACAAAGAGCATGCCCCTTCATAGTTGATGAAGTATGTAAACCAGTTGTGCCCCTATCATGTTGTATTGAAGAAAAGGAGGGGAAGGAGATGCTAGAGACATCCTAGAAGGAAAATCAATTTGATGTTTTTGAAGAAGATTCTTTAGCTCATCAATGTCCTTTTCGTAGCAATTATGTTTTGCATGTCCTTCTCTCTTTCAATATGCACATGGGCCCTTCTCCTTCCTAAATGATTTCCCCTTAGAAGAGGATGATGAATCTGAGGACTCCTTCTACTGCCCATGAGATTTGGAATCCTTTTGTTTATGTTTCTTGCCTTTTCCTGTACAAACCTTCTGATCTTTGGGATCCTATGATGCAATAAGTTTCTATGATGAAGAGGGCTTCAACTTTCCCATATTGGCCAACTTGGCCTGCTCTCAAGTGAGAGAAGATGCAAAATCATCAAAAGAAGGCATAGTAAATCTAGTACCAAGTGCATCCCTAGTAGCATAAAAGGTAGAAACAAAAACTAAATAATCTGGTCCAAGCTTAGAAAGAATGGACAATATCAACTAAAAGTCTTCCTTCTGAACACCACACTATGACAACTCCAATCTAAGAGACTTGATTTTGGTGAAAAACTCTTGGATGTTGTCAAAATCCCTAGGATTTAAGCCAATAAGCTCATTCTCTAACTGAAACCCTCTCATAGTATCTTGCTTCCCAAACAAAAACTGCAAAGTAGTCCAAACCTCATGGGGTGTAGTGCAAGACTCAATATGAAAAATAAGGTCAGAAGAAAGAGAAATACATAAAGTACCATAAGCTTTATCACATCTATTAAACCACTTTCTCTTTTCAGCAGCACCTGTAGGTTCAATTTTTGTACCCATGGTTACCCTGTACAACCCTTTGTGTTTCAAGTGAATCTCCATTTATTTTTTCCAAAACAAATATTTGAATGGAGTAAGGGGTGCAATTCTATGTGTATCCATGATAGAAAACAAAAATATAAACTCGCAAATAAAAAAATATTGCTCGTTGATCTAAAAAAAAATAGCCTGATAGCATGCTTCCCAAGAAAATAATTAAAAAACTAAAGGCTGGGATCAAAAATTAATATTAGATACCTGGTAAAAAAATCTAAAAAAATATGTTTGAGATCTATGTAGATCATTGAACCAGTTTTCCAATGCCTATTTGTTTTCACAAAATTGAGTTCAGATGCAAAAGATATGCCTCCCGAAGTGAAAACAACAACTTCTGGCTTTGACAGGTAGAAAAGGCACCAAAACAGAAAAATAAAAAAAATTTACCTCCACCACTAGAAAGAGCATCAAACCAGATTTTTGATATTATCTTGTTTTCAAAAAAAGGCCTCTGTTTGCAAAATTTGTGCGCGTTTACGTAAAACAGCTCTAATTCACCCAATAAGGCCTTCTACAGCCCTCAGGGGCTAAAAATAATAGGACCTTGGTCCTATGGCGACTAGGGGTTGGTGGCTGGGGGTTGGAGCCAGAGCTCCTGGTCACCCACGTGACCATCATTGGGGGCTTAGTACTCAGCAAGGGATGGCACTGGCACCTGGTCGCCTATGTGACCGCGACTAGTCGAGATAAGCCTGCGGGGATGGGAGGCAGAGGGGCGGCAGTGTGTGGTGGCAGTGGCCACTGGGCGGCATTGTAGTGGCTGTCGGGCAACACTACGGTGGCTGCTTGGTAGCGCTTCCCTTTGCTCTAGCCATGGTTTTGATTTTATTTTATTTTTTTCTCGATTTTAGCAAAAAATTTCCTCAAACTGTGTGTTAGGGAGGTTGTACGGCTTCCCTAGCAAAAATGTTTTGCCTTTTGTTTGAACAAGTCCAAAATCGACAAAACAAAAGGCGTTTTTAGGGTTTTTGGGTGCTCTGAACATGATGGAGATGTCTATTTGGCCCATAAATGTACAAAAAAATTTCCTACCCCTAGATTCACTAAGAATCAGCCTAGCTTGAAACCCTTGCACAAAAAAAGACGCTAAGAGAGAATATCTTCAAATCATGAATAGGAAACCATAGGTATGGAGCTTTGATACCATGTAGAAGTTGATAAATCTCAACCTCATAGTCCACAAGAATCACCTGTATGCAATCACTTGTCACATGCAACAGATATCTAGAACAACCAACAACAGATGTTCTATAAACCCTCAAAGCAAATATGTGCAAGCTAAAACTAGAATATGATTATTGAATAATATGATTAATCCTTATGAGGAGATCAAGAAAACCTAAAATTAGGAAACCCTAGTGTGCACACTTAATAATTAATAGATAATTATTAATGTGCCCAAGTTTAGCTTAAGCAACCTAAAGGAATAAGTGACTTAGTTAATTAATTAATGAATATGATTAAATTAATTAAGTATAATAACTTATTACTCTAACAAAAATGTGGTAGCTTATGTACCTAATGTTGTAGTAAAAGATGTGTTTGTACAAACTGAAGTAACAGGCCATAGATGTAGGTGTATAACCAAAATCCAAGAGTTTGACATTGAGTTTCAAATTACTAAGCTTGTAAGAGGATAGGGATTAGCCAAATTAATATCTGAAACTAATATTGAAGCTTCCCAAGTGTGCAATTTTAATGATGAAGATACCATGATTACTATTATTGAGCATACACCATGGTACACTAACATTGTGTATTATCTTAAACACATGAAATGTCCTGAAGGATTTAGTGATGACAAGAAAAGAACACTCAAATTGCAGGCTTCAAAATATGTATTCATGAATGGAGGCCTCTACTAGAAAAATAGAGATTGTGTTCTTTTGTTGTGCCTAGATGAAAGTCAAGGAAGGCATGTCCTGAAAGAAATGCATGAAGGAGTATGTGGAGGGAATTTCTTTGCAAAAACCACTGCACATAAGGTGTTAAGCATAGGTTACTACTAGCCTTAAGTTTTCAATGATACTTATAGTTATACTAGGAGGTGTGAAGCATGTCAAAAAGTTTTCTAGGAAATTAAAGTATCAAGGAGCATTGCCTCTGAGACCTTTGCAAGTTGAGGCTCCTTTTCAGCAATGGGGAATTTATTTTATAGAAGATATTGCAGAAAAATATAGTGGAGGACATAGATGGATATTGGTAGTCACAGATTACTTCACAAAATGGGTAGAGGTCATACCTACTAAACAAGCAACAAGTAGGATTGTGAAAAACTTTCTATTGGAGAATATCATTACTAGATTTGGGGTCCCAAAAAGAATCATAACTGATAATGGGATTTTCTTTAGGTTAGATGAATTTAAGGATTTTTTCCAATCCTATGGTATAGTGATTTCATATTCTTCACCATATTATCCATAGGCAAATGTGCAAGTTGAATCCAACAACAAGAGCATCCTGAAGATCATAAAAAGAATGTTGGATAATAACAAAAGAGCTTGGGATTCCAAGTTGAGACCAATCTTATGGGTAGACAAAATCACTATGAAGAAGGCCATTGGAAATTAACCCTTTGAACTTGTGTATGGGAATCAAGCTAGGCTCCCTTTGCATAATTTGTTACCAGTATGTAAGTTTATCTTGCAAGAATATTTAGAAATTCTTGAACCCATGGAAGAAAGGATGGAGGAATTGATGGAACTAGTGAAAATTTTAGTGGTGAATCTTCACCAATTGGTGAATAATTGAAATTGGGACCTTAAGAAATGGTGAATAGTACAAGCTAAAACGGATGCTGAATCGCCAAGATTTTACAAAAAATAATTTCACCTCGATTAATTCGCCTATGCATTATATTTTAAATGATGCGTCATTGGAACTGCTTCATCAATATTTTATACTATAATTACAAATATTAATTATATTCTCTAGTATTGTTATATTCCTACCATTAATTTTGGGGAAATATTGCCACAATAATAAATTATCATTTAATTTCACGGATATTTTAGCCTTGAATAGAGCTTTTATTTATTGCCATCAAATCATATATTAGCTTATTAATCAGATGGTTGCAGGTTGATTTTGTGGCCTAATCCACATGTTCCTTTCAAAAGGTTTGTTGAGGCCCAAAATTTATTTTGGGACACATGATTAAATCTAATCGTGTGGCCTAAAATAAATTTTGGGCCTCAAGAAGCCTTTTAAAAGGCACATGCGTATTAGGTCATGGAATCAACCTACAACCATCCAATTAAAATGCTAATCGATGGTAACATTTTCACTTTTCATTTATTCTTAATTTTAAAGAGATTTTTAAAAAACACTCGATCTGTTTTAGGTCACACCGATGAGGATGATTTCAGGGAAAGTCTCACTGACTTTTCCTAGTAAACGAAGCGGTAAAGAAAATACATCGGGAAGACTAAACACATGAGAAGGGAGTTCTATTTTCTTGGTGATGGTTCATGTCATCCTGATGGTGATATGGAGTGGATTTTACTCATCAGAGAGATGTTGGGAAATGTCCTAAGGGACTTTTGGCAATTCAAACCATTTTTGACATTGGGGAAACTTTACAATTTTCCCCCTAAAGTAATATAAGTTGAAGAAATAGAGATAGGGCCATTGCACAACATCAGTGAAAGTATTGAATGATCTTGCTGATATGATAAAATAACTAAAGGGATATTTACAATCAAAGATACATTCAGTTATGTCTTGGTGATCGATCATGAGTGTATAAACAAAGATGGTGCAAAATGAGGAACACAAATCATTTTGAGTTTAGGAGAGTTTCACTAATGTAATATTTTGTGTCGCTCTAAAATTTTGAATTTTGAGAAGACCATTGCATTCAATTCTAGTGGCTAACATTAATGGTTGTATAAACGAGCTCCATATGAACATTCATGACCATTAGAGATTAAAAAAAAGGAATTTTCAGAAGTTTTAGCAAGCAAGGATGGGAGGTTGAGCGAAATTCAAGGAGTACAGTGTGACAAAAAATTCACAAGTAAGCCCACGAACTCCTTTGTAATTGATAAATTATAATTCAATTATGTTCCTTGGAGAATTGAAAATGGAGGGTTCGAGTTTCATGAAAGCCAAAAGTAGGAAGCAATAGGGTGAGGGTGGTCAAAAGAAGAGAAAAAAAACAATGAACTAAAATAGGGGAAGATTCAGAATCAAAGGAAAGGAAATTCAACCAAGACATTATCGATCAATTACCGAAGGCTAGGAGGGCTCCACAACTCAGATGTGATGTAGAAAAAATTGAAGACAAATGTAGGAATATAGGAGATACATGGACCTCTGTTAGAGGATATGAGTTACTTATGTTCCACTACTATAGGAGAAATAGATTCAAACCAGTGTGCAATTCCTAAAACTTTTATTTGGGAAAACTTATCATCCCAAATGTATTTGTAAATGTGGAACTCATAAAACTCTTAGCTAAACATTACAACCCAAACTAAAGGCTATTTGCAATTTTCAAGGAAATCCATTCATATATGTGTCCAAGAATACAATTTCAAAAGATTTTAACCTAAGTGGCACATGTGATGAGCTAATTTTACATGAGGATTTGGAAAGGTAATATTGGAGAATGGACACAACCTAGAAAGGGTGGATATTTCCATTGAATAGACCTAGAAAGGATGGAAACCTAGTCCCACTTGAAGATAATGATGGGCATCCTTTCCATGTCGATATATTTGAGCCCTACCTAAAACACACATATCTCTCAGTGTGTCAAGTATTGGGAACTAAAGCCTCTGAATTCATGTTGATAGGACCAATGGTGGTTTCATTAGATGTCTAGTTCCACAATGCTAGACCATTCATTTATGCCTCTTACATTTCCAAATAAATTAACTTAGGATTGATGGCAATGAAAAATGGATCCCCCACACTGCACTTCAAACACTATTCTCTCCTCTTGCATTTGATATTATATTATGATCATGAGATAGGGATGTGGCTGAAAGAATTGAAAATTGCATAATCTAAAAAGGAAGGTCATCCATTATTGATACAACTATGGACTACTATTTGGGATAGCAGATTCATAAATTCTAGCTATGTTCTTTTTGAGGAGTAATTAGTTAAGATATTGTGTCAATTTTTTAATCATCCATCTGATTATTCCTTGACTGATGAGATCAAAATATTTCTAAAGCCAAAATATTTTTATGGACCCACAGTTGTTGGACATAATTGGGTTGACGAGTACTATTATATTGATTCCACTATGATTAGAGTATATGGTTTTGAGGATACCTTTTCTTCTACCAAAGACAATGCCAAATAGAATTGCATACTTGGAAATTGTTAGGCAGATGGACTAATCAATCATTATGAATCTAAGTGCTTATGAGAAACAATCATTCATGTCAAGTACATTATTCTGTGGGGATTTTACTATATTGTCGAGAGAAGGATATGATCTAATTCTAAATAAATTATCACATTTCAATTGTAAAAGGGCTCTACCAAGAAAGGGATTTAACCCTAAAGGATACATTGGTGCTACCAGAAATAAAGTGAATTTGGGTGGGTATGTCCATATACCCTACTCGAAGGATGATATAATTAGAAATTTAGAAGAAAGGGAAGCTGAATTGGCTATTGATGAATCTAATAGGAAGGTGGAGCAAAAAATGAAAGAAGTAGAAGAGGAAGAAATTTTGTCTTCTGAAAGTGAAGAATCTGCTGGTGAAAACGAACATCAAGGTAAAATTGACAAGATCTCTAAGTCAAGAATTGAAGAGTATCAACCTCCTAGTAGAGAACAAGTTGATGAGGGTTCTAATACAAATACCAAGAAGTTGGCCTATAAATCCTTTGTTTTTGATAATGAATTTATAAATTCGCCTGAATTTAGATAATTCTTGTACAAACTCAGGGAGAATGCTCTTAACCAAAGGAAAATAATGAAGAATCAAATGTACATGCTCTAGTAAGTAAAACTAGACTTGATGTATTCTCTGCAATATTCCAAAAAAGGCACAAAAACTTGATGGTCTAGATGAACAAGTTGTGGGGGACTCATTGCAAGATTTATGTTGTGATTCAAGAGCATAAAAGGGTGAGTAATCAAATTTAGGAGAAGATCTAGGAAGCACAGAAGAAGAATACCTCTAATAGTGGAGTCATCATAGTTGCTAAAGATATTCTGAGGAAACACCAGGAGTACTATAATGACATTCAAGTAGATATGAAGGAACTCATTGATGTTGCAAAAGATGGAGTACCTGAATTATTCAAGGATTATAGAGAGTTGAAAGACATGAATGAATTGATATAAGAGTGTAGATCAGTGTTGCATAGAGCCTTGGAAGCAGCCTAGAATGAGGGATCCACATTAGATGAGACATGTGTACACTTGGAGAAAATGGTGATCATGGAGATAGCTGCAAGGAACATTGTAGAAGATGTTGACACTCATGAGAGACATGATTACTTGAATCATATGATAGAAATTCATTTATGTATCACTAGAGTTTAATATTTTATGTTTAATTATTGTTAATTCCAAAAAGATTCTTGTGAAGAGGCATATCCCCTTCAGTATATTGATATATATGCTAAACTTATGATGATTGGAATGATCATCACACCATTTTAATTTAGAGTAGGAATAGTAAGAAGATAGATTTTAAAATATTTCTTATCCATTTCACTTAAAAACTCTTGTCATAATGCATATTATTCAAAGATAAATACAATGGAGAAGAGTTTTTAATCTGGTGGCTAAAGTCTGGTGTCTATTGTTTGTTGAGTTGAACAATTATCTGGTTGTCTCCATAGTTTTATTTGTTTATTATTTGAATTTGAGTATCCAAGTTGATATTTCAGTTTCATCATGACACACTTGTTGTTTTTGTGTAATCAAGTTAACTGGTTTCTATTAAATAATTAAAATCATTTTGATTGATTATAGTAACTTGGAGGTAGCATTTGGATCAGTAAGAAGGGTTAGGTAATTGATAAGATTGTCAGGTTGTCTCCACAATTATATTTGTCTTATTATTCAAATTGAGGGTATATTGCATTTGTCAATACACATTTTCTATCATTGTGTGATCATTTTAATTGCTTCCTTCATGGAGATATTAAAATAATTTTAAAAAATCATAGTAACTTTATAGAGTTAATTGGATCAATAATTAGAGTCTTCCAGTCACATTATTGCACATTTATACAAGGTATAAACAAGTATAAGTTCCAAGAAATTATAACCATAGCCAGTAAGTAGGTCATGTATCATTCACCTCTTGACTTCATTAGCCCAACAAAAGTAGGCACTTGTCTTACCCATTTCATTTTAGAATTCCACAAAATCTTATTCAAACATTCATATTTCAAATTCAATACTAGGAGTAGGAGTAGTTAACAAACCATTATCTATCTCACAACTTATGCCATTGTGGATTTATTCTCAAACACAAATACATCACACAATCTACTCCAATTGTCAAGGTTTATTCACCTAGGTCTAGCAGAGCCTAAAGTGTAGGGAGTCATCAACCATATAGGTTAAATCCATTCATTAGTTCAAAAAAGTTGCAAGTCTAGTTATAAAGCCTAATATCCTCTTAGGATTTGCAACTTGCATTTTTGAGACCTAATAGTACCACCCATCATCTTGAGATGAAAAACATAGAGGCATACAATATGCGTGCTTGCATAGAGCCCTAACTCTAAACTACCATCATAATCCTCAAAATCACCTTGGTACTTCACTTGCCTCCCATCATAATCCACCCCATATTAGCCCAATAGGCTGCATCCTTCCTTGGTTTGACAACCTCTATTAGTCTTATCCTTTAGCAAGAGATTTGGATATTTCTTTTAGATTTACTATTGTGATCTACAAAGTCACAAACTTGAGGCCAATTAGATATTTTGACATCTCAATGTGTCAAAAACAAGGTACGAATTAGATATGGGTCACCTTGTATGGCATTTTTATTATTAGCCTGATTTACAAATAATTTCTCACACCTTATCTTGAGGGGTTAAAAAAATATTGGATCACTATATAGTCCCCTGTATGATCCACTATGGTGCTTGGAATCATTTAGTGATTAGGTATAATGTTTTTTTTGCATATTTTTGGGAGTCTCAAATTCCATGCAATACATATGATCATGTCTTTGGCTATTTATACCATTGGGGAATAATGTTTCTTTCTATATAAAATTAATTATTTCTCACCACATTTTCCTAGAATAATCCCCTCATCCACCTTTCCTTTCCCATCACTAACCATTCCCTTATCTTCTCTATCCTACTAACCCTCCCATCCCCTCCTACACACCTGGACTAGAATACATGTTGCATCATGAGACAATAAAAAAATTCATACCCGCATTGCACATGATTTTAATAAGGGAATTTTGATTAAAAAACTAAAAAAATCCATTAACATGATGTCAGATTCATGGATGCACTGATGAATACAAGAAATAAAACTATCACAATGCATCTTTCACCATCTTGAGTCCTAATTATATTTTTGTGATATCAACCATTGCTAATTAGTTGCAGAAACCACCATAGGAGACAAAGTAAATGTAAATAGGCTAAAATCCAAGATTAAGCATTATCAAATATAGGCAATATGCATAAGAAAATTTTCTCACATCATAATCATGATGTAGATACATAAACATTATCATTAACACATTCATCCATCATATACATAAAAATCCATTTCTAAAGAAGAATTTACCATGAATTTTATAACATTTTAGGTTGCATACTCTACAAATAGAACCATCTACCTCTCATAGTGAAACAATGAAGAAAACATATGGTATTTATTAAAAAACCATCAAAGGGAAGTGTTAGTATAGGGGTCCTTGTCCTCTAACATAAAGGTGCACTTTATCCTATGGACCTTTTGTTCTCCTAGCTTCTTTTATTAATTTTCATGTTTGAAATCGCTTCAATGAAACACCATTATCAAGTCCTTGCTACTAATTTTATAATCGAGAGGTATGAAAGATGAAATATGAAATAAAATTGGACACAAGTTCTACAAGATAAAGTGCCACCTTTATGTGAACAAATAAACATCAATTGCATATAAAAATCATATCTCATGCATATCATAATAAACATCATAACATCCACATGTAATCCATCACATTATCATCATAAAGAACAAATAAATACTCATCATCTAACCATCATGCTGGAAAAAAGATACACTAAGAGGGGGGTGAATCAATGTTGTGCAAAAATTAACTTTATTAACCTTTATCTTCAAAGAACTTGTAACATTCAACCAAAATTCATGAACAAGAAGAAAAAAATCAAAACACCATAACACAATAATTTTTACATGGAAACCCTATTAGGGGAAAAACCATGATGGATGGCCAATCCACAATATGATCTATGTATACTCAAATGAAGCTTACAATATGGGGAGTGCACTTGCATTTAGTCGCATTGCCTAGAGCTCACTACTCAAAGAAGACTCACTGTCTAACAAAGAAAATAAGACTTAAACCATCTCATAATTTGAATTGAGAAAATAACATCTACATATGCTTGATTATAGTTCTAGTTATGCTCAATACTCAATCTTTTGTCCTTCAGACTGATTCTACACTTTTTGCTATGTTCTTCTCAAACTCGCAACAAAAATTATTCATGCACAAGTGAAACTATGCATTATCGCTCTTCTTCTCTACTCTTATTCACAATTCACATCAACATGCTTCATACACTTCTCAAAATGATGTGAATGATCTCATATATATATCCGCAACTAAGAATTAATCACCCATATGTCGACATCAATAGAACACAACAATATTTACAACTATTGGCTCAAGTAATGAGTAAAGCATAATGCGCATCCACAATGGTCGGCCAAAACTTAGCTAGGACCCAAAAAAAGATGCTTGAACACAAACATACTAGAAAAATTACTTCCCAAACATCTGTGACATGATACATTCACGAAGTTGGCTCTAGTACTGATAAAGAAAAGAATCAGCCAACAAGATCTTCTAACTCACACACGGATCAATACGAGGCACTGAGATTCATGGATAACACAAAACATATATCGATCAACCTTCCTTGAGATACGTAGCACAAAATATTAATAGTAAATCCACGTGTGAATCGATGAACTTAAAATTGTCAGATACTTTGTTCTTCCTTAACTGTTTGCAATTTGACTACCAGTGTGATAAAATGATGATGCATGGATCCCATCACCAACTAGGGTTGCCATCAATGAAAACACTAAAAGATATTCACAGTGTCTCTTGCCAACAATCTCCCGCTTTGGCATTGATGGCAACATAGTGAAAAATGAGTAAGTGTCAGATCAGTACCAACATCAATTACACTACCCAAAATTTCAAAAACCAAACTCTTCTCCAAAACACAATTCTCCCCCTAAGATGATTATGCATTTTAACTCTACTACTCTCCCCCTTTGAAATAAATGGAAAAGGCAAGAATCTACATGACAAAAATCAAACAAAATTCTTATGAACAAATTGCTTATTTACAAACAGGCTTCTTCAACTTACATAAACTTGAAAATATCTAAAAAATGTTACTTCAGTAGAGTCAAATTTGTGTCCCAAACTCTTTTGAGATGCTCCAAGATTTTTATGTGACCACAAACCAAGTAGCATTGTGTCTCTGCAAACTCCAATTTCAATGGATCACCAACTGCCTTATCATCTTCAACTTCTTTTAGCACACTTGACATTATTTCTATCTTTGGGCCAATTAGGCCTCTAATTTCACATGCTCTTGCAATAATTTTGTCATTTTCATGCTTCAAGCTCTTTATTTTGTCAAGAAAAGATATCACTTCACCTTCTAACTTTCCAACATCAATATTTAAAGGATCAAACACTTTAGAAATAGTGGCTAGCTATTTTTTGAGATCCTTAACCTTTTTCTCATTTACTTCAGTAATTTTTTTCAAAGAAAAACATGATTTGTAGATCTTCCCACCTTGGGATAGAGAATTTTGGATATATTAACACACATGTGGCTATCAAATTTGTATCCTTTGTTATCATTTCCTTTAGACCATTTAATCTTTTGGCATCAAATTCATTTTGAACTTTAATCATAGCTGATTTCTCAAGTGACTCAAAATGAGTACCTACAAAGTTTATAAGCTTATTTAGTTCACTAGAGGAGGAACTAGTCAGATCTTTGACATGAGTGGGAATGATCTTTTCCAGGACTCTAGATGCAAGATTTAGAAGTTCACTGTCCTCAATGTGGAACTTCAATAATTCTTCTCTAGCTTTTTCTTGGGCAAATGATGCTACCTTCATTTTTTGAATTGGAATCAGAGTAGATAGGTCGATCAGACCCTCAATCAATTTAGGATCAAACTCTTATTTTTGTTCTACCATAAATTTCTTCACCACCTTTGAAGTATCTCTTTCTTCCACTAGAATTTCCTTTACATCAAATTTCTTCTCTTCAACCATTGCTTCCTCAGTTGCAGGTTCTGACTTATCTTCAAGGATCTCCACTTTCTCAACTAATACACTTTCTGGAACTTCAATTTCCATAGGTATTTTTACATTGTGCACTTTAGAAGGAATCTGAATATCCTCAATTGTATCTTGTTTCTCTTCTTATTCTTCTCTCAGACCAGATAAAATATCATAAGTTCCTTCAAGAACAACATCAATTCTTATTCTTAACAAAAAAATTCTTAGAATTTTTTTAGTTTCTTTTGCAAGTTCTTTAGTTTGACCAATCATCAACTTATTCACTCTTTTTTTTCTTTTGAATTCCTTCTTGGATTTATTTAGTATTGAATTCATTTCTTCCATAGATACTACTAGACACAATTCAACAATAATTATTTCTCTCATCTTCTCTTCTTCTGATTTGGAATTTACTCTCCTCATCTCATATAAGCTTTTAGGTAAATTAGGCATTATTTCAATAAGAAACTTATTGAAAATATTAAATTTTTTTGTTGTTTCCTCCTCAAGAATTCTCTGATCAAATTTACCAAAATATTCATACCATTTTAAAAGTGACTTGAGATTCCCATCTTTAACCATAGCTTTTTCAACTTTTTCAACTTCTTCTACTGACATACCTGGTTGGTCAGTTTTTGCCTTCTTCTTTGCTTGGACATCTCCATTAGAGGGCTTGATTTTAGTAACTATTTTTGTCTTAGTACCTTGATGCTTGATTTATCTAACTCCTTCACCAAACTATGTTTCTTCATCTTCAAAAACTACCACATAGACCCTTTTTCTTTTATCCTTCTTCCTTTTTCCTTCCTTACTCAATCCCTTAGATTTTTTTTCACAGAGATTGGCTTTTTTGCAAGGGTGCATAGGGATGTAGAGCTTTTAGTTGACCTAGCTCGGGTAGATAGTGTTGTTGGACCAACATATTCAATTTTGACTACCTCCTTTTCTACTTCAGTTTATTCTCTTTTTATTCTAGCTTCTTTTAATTTTCTATCGGTATACCCATACTTTCTAGTAAGACTTCCACCTGTTTTATAACTCTTCTAACTATTATAGGTGTTCTGAGTTCATTGTGTACCTGTATATTCTTTTCTGCATAATTACCAAATCTCTCTTCTGATAGATCTAGAGGCTTTCTCAATAAATGTTCAGCATACATTTCTAGAATACACTCTTCAACTTCATAGCCCATCAACATGATCCAAACTATTCTGAGCTCAACGAATTCCATCATGCATTGATCAATATCTACCATGGAATAGATAGTATCCCTATATTTTTCTATAAAAGAGGTAGGAATTCTATCTCTAGCCTGCATCATATTCTGAAAACTTTTGAAACATCCCTAGATAGTGGCATTCTTTGTAATAATGTTTGCAAATCTATGAAAGAGATCTTTGATCTTAGTGGTTACCAGTTTATCTTTTTGCCAATGAACCTTTTTGAATCCTAAAAATTCATTCATGAAGTGAAATAATAAGCATAATAGCAAGTTACCATACTTAAAATATTTTTTCTTATCCTTCTTGATCTTCCCAAGATTTTCCATCAACTAACTTGTTAGCAACTCACATAGATCATAGTTTGCATTTTCCTTTATCATCTGATAGGCTGCATAAATGGTTGTACCAGATATAGATTTTTCTCAATTGGAATGATAGATTTTGTACCCAATAACCATATATGAAAATTTGACATCTATATCAACAATATCATCAATTTTCATTGATCTTCTATCATACTTAGAACCTGTTGCATCAATGACCATTTGATTCTTCACTAATTTCAGAATTAGTAATCCACCAAAATAATTTAGACCTTTTACAACACTTATAACCTCCTTTTTAATATTGAAGGGTATACTTAACCACATGAATTTATCATGAACTTGAATCAAGATGTAACGAACCCATTCAGACTCTTCAAACATAGAGAATTTAACAATCTATGTAAATTTATTTTCTTCTAGGGTTTTAAATTCTGGCTTTTCTCCTATAATGTGATTATTATACAAATTTAGCAGATGTGAGCTTCCTAGCTCTTCAATGTTAGCTTGAATATAATCCCTAATATCTTTGATGTGTAAGATGTCATACAAAAAATATGAAAAAGCACTAAACGGTTCGATCTCAATAGACTTGAAGGGATTCCATTTGAATTTGGGATGGGGTATATCCTTAACTTCTACTACCAATGGAATAGCCATATTTTCCATTCCAAAAATTTACAGGTTCTTCTAATAAATACATTTTCATCAGATTAGAGTTTGTTTTCCAAATCGCCTTCACACTTGAATTTCACCTCAATTCACCAAAGTTTTCTTTAGATCTCTCCAACCTTCTTTTCTTTAGAATGAAAAGTGAAAAATAAAAGATAGAAATGATTTTT
Organism: Sequoiadendron giganteum; assembly: GCA_007115665.2. Lineage (NCBI taxonomy): Eukaryota > Viridiplantae > Streptophyta > Pinopsida > Cupressales > Cupressaceae > Sequoiadendron > Sequoiadendron giganteum. The sequence continues at coordinate 55,657,990 of CM021107.1, read as the reverse complement.
TATCACTTTCATTCCTAACCCTTTTTGTCGCAATAAATTATTTTTACCCTAACTCATCTGAATACCCCATTTTCACACACTGTGAAAGATAAATCTTTTGTGAACCTCCAATACTATGTACTACTTTCTCCAATGACCTCAACAACATATGTAGAGCATATGTAAAATTAATGAACTTATCCACATCCAGTATTAGTTACCAGTTAGGGGGTTGGGAGATTTTCTTGACAACTCCCCCTAGGCCAAAGGCCCGAAGCTAATTCCTAGAGGAATTACCAGAAGCAAATTCTAGTGTTGGCTCATTTCCTTCAATAAAGGGATTTTTCTTCACCTATTTCTTCTACATCTGCTGCTTGATCACATATGTAGTTAATTTTTCATTTCCCTTAGTATCCTTCTCCATGTTCCTTCTTTGATTTATCGAAGATTTTCTGTTCCAACAAAATGTAGCAATGTGAACAATTTTTTTGCAGTTGTAGCACACAAAAAATTTCTGTTTAGACTTGTTGTTCCACTAATTTTCTCTTGATCTAAACTGGTCAGCAATATGTCCAAGTCTATTGCATGTATAGCATCTAACATCTCTATCAAATTTATTCATCATATTCCTGCATTCATTTGACTTATAACCAAACTTATGGCAATTAAAGCACTAACTTGAGAATGATGGACCACTTTGATTCATCATGCTTCTACATTGAGTAGCCATGTGTCCAAATTTATTGTAACTGGAATAGTATCCATTAAATATCCGAGCATTAGGTTTCCTTACTGGATACCTTCTATATTTGTTCATTTGATTTCCTTGTCTGAATCTCCTTTGTCCTGATCTAGAACTTTATCCTTCTTCATAACCAAGACTCGTGGTGGAGCTTTTATTTTCTTCCGCTCTGTGGTGGGTTTATTTTCATTACCTTTGATTGGTCTGAGCATTGGGGGTTTTTCTTTCTGATTTTTGACTTGTTATCGACGGTGATCAGTCACTTAAGTCATGTTTTATCCCTCTTTGGCCATAACTTTACTGGCCCCTTTTACCTGTCCTTTTGGTTTTTGCATTGTGACCTTTCTGTCCCTATGATTTTCGTCCGACTAATTTTACAACTTAACCATTGAATTAACTTTTCAACCCCAAGGGTTATTTCCCCATCCACCTAGTCGGTCCCCTTCTTTAAAATAACTGTTTCACATGTGCAAATTATATTGACCGATGGATGCAGTGACTTTGATCTTAAACATTCATCGCACACCTTGCAAGGTTTGTGCTTACATCACGGGAAATGCTGTAAGGCTTGCGAGATGCTGCCACCTGTTGCATAACTTGGTGGGGCCAGCTTTGATTGCTAACTGAGGATGAATGCTGGTGATGATAGTTGTGTACCTTTTGATGCATCACGATCGTTCCTCGCTAATCTCGCGTAATTAAAACGATAGTTTTAATAATGCTGCGAGGTGCATGATTTGTTGACGCGTGGATGCAAATGTTACCGAGGGAAAAATGCGATGGGACCCATTCCATGCTGATGTGGTACTTGATGGGTAGTTTTCTTGCTCGCTTGATGACTAGAAGGCGGATGTGGCATTTTCGAACCATTTTTGACTTAATCTGGGTTGTTCGCCTAGCCAATTGTGCTTTTGATCAATGACTTGATTTCAAATGAACCGGTGCTATACTATAGCCGTTCTATCTCATGCGAGCGAATAGTAATGGTCGAGTTTGACTCGGCCTACATAATTAAATACCAAATGACCAGTAAATTGCTATTTTAGTATTGCATTTTGGTTTGTAAGAAATTTTTTGGTGCGTAAGGAAGCAGCTACTATCGCAGTTCTCCAGTCTCGTGGCATTTGATGCTTTGCAAAATAAACCGTAAGTAATACATACGCCTTCTCTTATGTTTTCGGAAGGTGTTAGCATTTCCTATTGAACAATTGGTGATTGTTTTCTTTTTGGTTCCTGGTGAATTGTTGAGCAAATTGGCTTTTAGAGCTTATATAGGTAATTGCTAGTGATTTTGTGAATATAGAAGAACTTTCTGTGATGGCAGTAGAAAGCAAGGTGTAATTGTTTGTCATTTAAAAACCCTAGCTCGAATTATCATCTGTTTGATACAAATGGCACCCAAGGCATGAACTGCTAGTTCTGAGGCTACGCCTAGGGGTTATTCACAAGATATTATTGATTTTTTGAAGCTTTCTACAAGCAAGAAGCAGGATGGAAGGGTATTGTTTTATGGACCCTTGATTCAAGAAGGTTTAGTGGATAAATAATGTACAATTCATGATGCTGAATTTTCGTACATTGGTTGGCAGTTGTTTTCCAACTGGTTTGGGAATAGAAATTTGGCAGTTCCTTTGTGTAATCCATGGAGATTGGACCTGGGTAAGTTGGTGCTACCCAATGTCTACGAGGATGTAGACCTCTTGAAGGATATTGCTGCGAGGTACAACCCTATGACTTGAACTATCAGAACACATCTTGGCAAGCAAATGATCAGGGTAACCAAGGAGGAAATCATAGAGATTTTTGGTTTGCACGAATGGAGCTAGGATATGATTCCCATCAAATTGGAGGTCTTCAGAGAGGAATATAGAAACACCAAGGGTTTGATTAGGACATCCCTTTTGATACCCTATTTGGCTATGTTGGGAAGAGGAAAAAATCAGAAGAAAGTTGTTATTGGTAGGAATGAGCCTGAACCTTTCCCAGTGGACTATTTCACCCCCCATTTTAAGAAGACCATATGTGCATTATGTCAGGTTCTGGGAATTGATTTGAAGAAGAATTTTCCTATAGAGGTGATGTATATGGTTGTAAACATCCAACACCTTGGTTATAACATGGTATATGATTTTGCCACTTACCTTGCAGAGAAAATGCATTCTGGCTTAGCAGCTTTGAAGCTAGGGATGAATTGGGTAGGATTCAAATGGTTTTCTCTACTAATTCACATGTTTCTATATAGGGGTCAGAGTGTGTTTGAGAAAGATATAGAATTAAAGAAAAGAGAAGGAGACATTGAGATGCCTGTCCAGTATTGGACTAGGGTCCTAGATATGCATGATTATAAGTTTGATTATGTAACCTTTCATAATGTTTTCGGATCTAGGATAAGAATGGCCTTGGTTGTTAATTCCCCCAGGATTCCAAAGGAAATTCATGATTTTCTAAGACCTGTGGAGAGGAGGCTTGAGTTGAATTTAACACATAACTAGGGGGATATTATCCCCAACCATGGCACTATAGTTTTTAGGGTTTTTGGCACAAATGCCATCCCATTTGTTCTACCCAGGGAGGTCCCCCTTAGACTTGATTTTATAGAAATCATGAGGCAATTGGGAGCATCTCAAGATTTCCATTTGCCTGTTGAACAGAAGAAGGGATCTTTCTTCCCTGAATATACAACTTTTGCCGATTTTGTCATGATAAAGGGAGGGTGGAGAAATTTGCATTTACTGCTCAAGCCATATAGGCTAAGGACTGTATGCCCTAGGAATCATGATCCTGAGGGTTTCATCTCCCAAATGAAGGCTAAGCACTGGACTGGGACCTTTGTCCACAAGTTTTATTTTCCTGATGATATCATAAGGAACATTTTTTATTTGAACTTACAAGATGAGAGGAAGGCAAGATTCATTGCCTATTCAAAAATGGTAAGAGGTAAACAAGAAGATATGCCTAATTTTGATCCTGTACCTAGTGCCAAGGATGATCTCAACAAGAAAATCTATGCTCTTGACAATTTTGAGAGTGTAGTAGGGGTCTTAAAGGAGGAAAGGATTGTAGAAGGAAGGGGAAAGTCACAAGTTACTGAGGAGTACCCTGAGATAAGAATTGAAGAAAGGCCTACCTATCAGCGTCAAGGGAAGATATAGGTATTTTCTAGGAGAAAGAGACGTAGGACAGAGGAGGTTACAATGAGTGGCACATCATCTATCCCAAGGCAATTAGTGCCCGATATTGTTGATCTAGATTCGCCTCTGAAGATTTCAGAACAGATTCACCCATCATCCCCAAAGAGGCATAGAACTAATAGTGTGAGGGATGTTGGCCAAAAGGGTAATGATGAGGAAGACATTATTGTAACTCCAGATGAAATGAATCCGAAGTTTCCATTGGACCCAGTTGACATTGCAACAAGTACAATAACAATCACCCTAAGATTGGGGATGGATGAGGTCAAAGGGATTACAAATAATGATGATTTGAGGATGGAGACTTGTAAAGAGTTCATGATGGATGACTCTTTTATTCATACTCGTGGTTTTGAAGGTTTTGTATGGAGAGCTCATCTCTCATCATATAATGAGGAGGTAGCACATGAACGAAGTCTACATCTAGAGCTCCTAGAGCAAGTAATCCAGTCCAGGGTTAGAGTGCAAATGAAGGAGAAGTTTAAGGAAATCACACCAGAACAAGGCAGGGCATTGGTTCAAAAGTGTGGAATATTTCTACTGCCATGGTATTTGAAACAATAAGAAGGGCCAATAGGCCACTACTTGCAATAGAGGAGGAGGTTGCATTAGCACTTAAAGGATCAACCTTTAGTGAGGAATGGGATTCTCTAGCAATATGGTCACTCTCCACTGGGTCTAGAAAGCCTATTGTTCCAGAAGCATCTGACTTCAGTGGTCATTTGGTTGTGAAAAGAGTTGTTGGCACTCCTACATTGGAGGCTATTGACATGGTTGTGAATGTTGCCAAACTCACTAAGGCAACTATGGAGAAATTAACTAAAAAATGAGATACTCTGAGAAGCCAGTATAATGACATTATTATGGAGTATAACAAAAGTCAGCAAAAGGTGGCAAAATTGGAAATTGAAATGGCTTTACTAAGACAACAAATGGAAACCTTGAGGTCTCAAAGGCAGGCTAGCTCTATCCATACTGTATCTGACCCACCCTTAGAGTAGCATCAACCTTCTGCACAGGAGAAATCTCGGGCTATTGTCCCATATAATATGGGACAAGTGCCTATTGCAATTGAAAGGGCTAGTGGCTCAGGAGGAGATCCTTCTAGGGAAGAGTTAATCTAGCAAGTTGAAAAATATAAGGAGATGGTAAACCAAATCCGAGATGAAGCAGGAAGGAATAACTTAGAAATTGTTGATACTCTATTAAGGCATTTACATAAACGGGTCCAGAGTAAGTTGAATGGTGTTAATGCAAATTATCCCTTGATGTTGCAAGCACTCGAATTGTTTCCAAGGGACATAGAATTGGCTATCCCTTTGCTAAATAGATGGGGCCCTAGAATGGAGAAGTTAAAATTTATGGTAGTTGGGGAAAAACAACATGGGAAAAAATATCCTACAGTCATAACAACATATCAATTTGTTAAGAGTATTGTCGAGCAAAATTTCTAGGGGTCTGCTGCTCCTATGGAGTCCAAAATCAAAGCATTGAAGGATATTTATGATGGAAAGGACTTGACTCCACTACCTCATATTTTTCATAGTCAGGATAGGGTCAAGCCTTTGCAAGCATGGAAGGAGTAGATGAATAATATAATGATTGCCCAAACATATGAAATATGCAAAAATGCTGATATCCGTATGTTGGAAAACACTTTAGAAAATTTATCATTTGTCATTAGTTTCCTAGAAAATTTGATAAAACAGCCACATCATTGATGATAAAGTATTTACCTTATCAAAAAATGGTGGACCAGGTGGTGGATTTCAATTGGCCTTCTGAGGAGGATTTCAAGTCATGGAAAAGGGTGTTCATTGATGAACTTGAATTATGAATAATTTGGATGAGAATTGTAATTTGGTCATGTTAAGAATAGGTCTGGCCTTGGGTATTATATTTTAAAATGCATTCTCTTTTCAGATTCAGGTACAAATTTTTCAAATAAAATCAGTGCATAAAACAGTTAAAAGATGCTTTGGTGTCAAGGGAGCGACACTTGGAGCAACACCTCTTCTAATACAAACTAATGATCATTTTTGTTTTTGGCTTTTCCTCTCTTACCAACAAATGATGTAAAGATAATTGATTAGGGATTAGTGGTCCAGTAAGAAATGGACATGTGTACTCTTCGACCTGAAGCTTGTTGGCTCCCTTGTTTTTATAAAAGGGAATTCTGGGCAGAGAGAAGGGTCTATTGAAATTACTCAGGATACGTAAGATAAGAATAAACTAGCATAGAGAGAACAATATGTCTAGGTTTTGAAGTTTTGAGTCTGATTTGAGAACTTAGTAAATCATGGGGTTCTTGAGCATACTTATGTTAACCTTGTGATTGTTTTGAGTCTATTTTCTATCCTATTATGTTGGTTTACACAAATTATTAATGAAGTATTGATCCAAGATGATTTTCATTCATTTCCATTTTTTTTTTACTGTGGATTATGTTTGACTATAGCTCTGGTTCAAAGAACTAGTTAAATGCTTCAGTTATCCAATTTATGCGATTTTTCACATAGGATTTATCAAGGAGTAATAAACTCAAGTATCGATGTATGGATTGTAATGCTATGCATACAGATCATAGATACTTTAGATGAAATTTACCTTGTAGTTCAGTTCTTGGTTTGACTTTGTGCTTTAGGATATGGCACTAGAACTCTAACTGCTTCTCGTCTTTGTATTTTTTGTTATAGCTTCAGGAAATTTCAATCGAATAACTCATATCAACACACTTAGGTGTTATTTCAATTCCTTGTTAAATAGAGCTGAGTTTTTCTAAGAAGGAGCCGATTTCTTGAAGGTTTATCTCTTTTAACACTGACAGGAATTTATCTGTTGTTTATCCACGTATGAGCAAATCATTTCTATCATGAATAACAACATATTTTAGGAAAACCCTCCTGGATCTTATAGAGTCTAAAGTGTAGGAGAGATAGCAGCTTTACTATTATCTTCTTGTTAAGTTAGCACAGTTCCTTCAGGACTTTAATAATTGAGCATGGCAAGCTCATAGAAGCTCTTGTGGGTTCTACTTGGGTTGTTATAAAAAATGCCAACAACTCACTTGTCACCATTTGTCCTTTGACTACTCATTATTTCATCAAGATTGGCTAAGTTAGCTTTGAAATTTTATTTGTACTCATTTGCAGTAGCAATTTCATCTATGAGATCATCAATACATTTTTCAAGTACTTCCTCATTATTTTTAGATTGTTCCAATTCATTGTCTAATCGACTACATATTTCAATTTTTTCTTTCAAGGAAAGTGCTAGGTTCTCTTCATTCTTCTTTCTATCTTCAAGATCCTTGGTCATCCTCATCATGATGGATTCCATCTCATGCTTTAGGACAACATTATCTCTATTAAGCCTTTCACAATCTTCTATATTTTCCTTCATGGCTTGATTGAGTTGTTCATCTTCAATGATCTTACTATCATTTTTCTTAATCTAATTGCAGAGTTCCTTTATCTTCTCTCTAGACTTATTGATTTTATCTTTCGAAGACAATGAATTTCTCAACATCCATGAGGTTTTCTTGCAATTTATGAACTTCAGACTTTGACTGATCAAGATCATCTAGGGCCACGAAAATTTGTTGTTGAAGACTGCTTGAATCCTTTGAAACACTTTCCAAGATCTCCTGAAGTTGTTAGACTTCTTCTTTTGAGGAACTAGCTCTGGTACCAATTATTGGAAACAACCTGCATTAAGAGGGTGGGTTAATCAGTTTTGTGTGAAAATTAACTTTATTAACCTTTATGTTCAAAGCACTTCTAACATTCAACCAAAATGCATGAACAAGAAGAAAAAAATCACAACACCATAACACAAGAATTTTTACGGGGAAACCCTATTAGGGAAAAACCATTATGGATGGCCAATCCACAATATAATATGAGTATACTCAAAAAAAGTTTACAATATGGGGAATGCACTTTCATTTAGTCGCACTGCCTAGAGCTCACTGCTCAAAGAAGACTCGCTATCTAACAAAAAAAATAAGACTAAAACCATCTGAGAATTTGAAATGAGAAAATAGCATCTACATATGCTTGATTATAGTTTTTATTATGCTCAATACTCAATCTTTTGTCCTTCAGACTGATTCTACAATTTTTGCTCTATTATGCTCAAACTTGCAACACAAATCCTTTATGCAGAAGTGAAACTGTGCTTTATCATTCTTCTACTCTACTCTTATTTTCAATTCACATCAAAAAGCTTCAAACACTTCTCAAAATGATGTGAACAATCTCATATATATATCCACAACTAAGAATTAATTGCCCATATGTCGGCATCAATAGAGCACGACAATATTTACAACTATTAGTTCCAATCACAAGTTGAGTATAATGCACATCCACAATGGTCGGCCACAACTTTTCTAGGACCCAAAAAAGATGATCAAACACAAAAATAATTGAACAATTACTTCCTAAACATCCATGACATGATACATTCATGAATTCAACTTTAGTACTGATAAAGAAAAGAATTATCCAATCGAATTTTCTAACTCGCACATAGATCAATACGAGGCATTGAAATTCATAGATAACACAAAGCATACATCGATCAACCTTCCCTGAGATAAGCAACACAAAATGTTAACAGGAAATATTCATGTGAATCGATGAACATAAAAATGTTGGATGCTTTCTTCTTCCATAACTATTTGCAATCTAACTACTGGTGTGATCAAATGATGATGCATGGATCCAATCACCAACTGGGGTTGCCATCAATGAAAAAAGCAAAAGATATTTGTAGTGTCTCTTTCCAACACATCATAGTCATAAAATATAAACTACATCACACACATAATTAATCCACATCACATTATAAAAATCCATATATAACACATCTACATAGACCATCTAGGATCTGTGGACATGGAAAACATATAGATTGATCCTATACACCTGATCCTAACCTTACTAACACTAGTTCGGCTGGTCATTTAATTAAATAATATTTATTGGATTAAATTCATCATATTTCCTCTCTTAATTAAATAAATTAAATTTATTTGATTAAGTCATTCGCTTCTATTAATTAAATAAATCAATTTATTTAGTTAATTCTATAGTCCCTCTTTTAATTAAATAATTAACTTTACTTAATTAATTTCTAAGGTCATCTCCTTTAAATTAAATAAATTAATCTTTATTTGATTTAATCTAACACCACCCTCTTTAATTAAATCAATTAAACTTTATTTAATTAAGTCTAAACCATTACTCATTTAATTTTTATTTATTTAAATCCTAAAATCTAAATCAACTTGTCAAATCAGCTAATTCCTATCTAGATTAATCAAATCCTGATTAATCCTAATCCTAATCCATCAAATCCTCTAGATTTTGCAACTTGCACAACAAATCATTTTATTTAATTTATTAATTCTTCTATTTTCCCTCAACATGCCATCAATGAGGGAATATTCCTCAAATTCAAAAATCCCTCCAAAAGGGATGAGTACATCTAACAAGGCATTAAAGGCCTCTTATAGGTCATTTTCCTTGAGCCAAGTGGCATTTACTCCATTCCTTTCTCCCTCCAACTTGTCATTTCAACAAATTCAAATTCCACCTAACTATATTTATGTGCACACTCATCAAAATGTGTGCATTCCTCCTCCAATCACATGTGGACAAGTGGCATCTTCCTATTGGTTGGTCTTTTGTCCCACATTCATCCATTTTGCCTCTTTCTCCATCATCCTCTTCTATAAATAGAGAGTTTCTCTATTGATTTTGGATCCATCATCTAAGAGCATAATCACCATAGGCATTCAACATTTGATTTCATAGTATTTCATATTTTGCAATCAATTTAGCTAGGTTATTGGAAAATTTCATCAAGGAAGCACGATAATCACAAAATATCATCACTTTACATCAAGGAATTGGGAAATGGCCATTTTCCACATCAAAATGGCACCAATTCCCCCATGGGATGTTGGTTTGATTGTTTAGAATAATGTTTCATAGCTTTCATTTTTTATTTTATCTTGTTTTCCTATTCTTCACATTCAAATGAATTTCATGGGGAATGTTTATTTTAAATTTGTTTCTTAACTAACATTGTGTTATTTTTCCATTTTGGTAAAGGTCTAAGATAGCCATTCACATTTTGGTGCTAGAAGGAGGGTGAACCTGAAGAAAATTAACACCTTTTTCTGAAAACTCCATGGTCTTTTGTTGAATTTTGTTGTCTACAGGGAAACTGCATCGTTGGCCATCAAGTTGCGCTTCTATTAGTCTAGTGGTACTATATTGTAATGCTACTAAACTCCAAACTGTGTCGTTGAGGTCATCCCACCCAAAATTTTAATTTTGAACTGTGATGTCAATCATCCAAACTCCAAACAGTGTCGCTAGTCGAAATAGCACCGCTATCGCGCTCACTATTTTTGGACAACATTTTTCTATCAATCTTCAACACCTCTATATGGTGTCACTCACTTCCTCAAATTTCACCACAATTGTAAACTACACTACTAGAGTAGGGTGAAAACTAATTTTTAAATTAATTTCAACATGTGCTTTTTCACTTTGATGTCTTTTGACTCCTAACTGGTTTTTTGGCCTCTGTTTCTGTAGTATTAACCAGGTTTTGTAGGTTGGCTTGATAAAAAGTGAAGGAAGGAAACAAAGACAAGGATTTCTCTATGACATCATCATCCTATTGTATCAAGTGTTTTTAAACACTTTGGGGAGAAATTATAATCCCTTTTCTAAGGACTTGTCACCTTTATGCTTTTTAGGACTCACTAATTTTTGTTTGGGCTTAAAAATAATGAAGCAAAAGGGATTAAAAGTAACCATAGGGAACTTACTAGATTTTGTTTGGAATTAACAAATGAACAAAAAAATCTCACACTTCCAAGTTGGTGCTTAAAAATAATTCATATTATTTCTTTGTGGTTTAAAATGAACATGTGTATTCTTTGCTTTGTAATCTTTTACACAAAATAATATCACATAAAAGGGCGTATGCAATTCTTTCGCGCTTCATGGTGATATTGAGAATCAAAAGTCCTTTTGGTGACATTAATTTCTATAAAGGATTACTTCCACATTCCAATTTGGATTCTTAAAAATTGAACAAAATCTTGCTAGTGTGAGTGGAGTGTACCATGAGTTCTCTCTCTTTGTTTCTCAACAAAGATTGATTGAACTTCAGATGTACTCACTCACTTTTTTTTATCCTTAGAGGGCTTGCCTTGGTGGGAAAAATTACTCATCCCAAGGGAACAACTCAACCAAAAACACACTAAATCCAAGCTATTTCCATCCGGTATACAAGTGTGGGTACTTGAGGAAGTTTCAAGTATCACAAGGATTGTTCCAATAAGAAGGGAAACAATGGTCTCTTTCCAAATGGATGATCCCCCATGAATGAAATGCCTATATTAAAACCATTTGTTTAGAAGGCCCAAATCCTTAAATCTATTTGCTGGTGCAAGATCGGTCATTTTGAAGTCGTCCCACATTTTTATAGCTCTTGGTATAGATGAGAAGTATTCCATGGGATTTTCATGGGTATTGATGCTTGGCTGACCCAAGAGGTGTGTGTTGTGGAGGGGAGCCAGTTTGTTCAAGCATCTAATCATCTACTAAGAGTAAGCATAGCTATATTTATTCAAGTGGGAACCCAACAAATATTTTCTAATTTTATCCTAGGATTGTGCATTAATGTGGAATCAAAACACTTTGCTTGGGTCTAAAATGATTGGAAACAAACAATCAAAAAGTCCTTCAAAATTTCAAACCCTTTAGGAGGAGAAAATACCTTTGACAAATCGAGGTGCTCTTGCCTACCCTAGGTATTTAATCCTTAGAGGCTTCTAAGTATTTGGATTTATATCACAATTTGTTCTTACTAAAGTCAACATTAGGAAAAAATTTCCTTGTTTTCCTTGATTTCCACATAATGGACCTTGTGGGATGAAAATAAATTAGGAAATTAGACATTTAGTTTTAAACATAAGCAAGAAAGTGTTTGTGGTAAAAAGAATCAATCTAAGAAAGATAACATAAAATTTAACTTCACACATGTTTGATCCCATGATTTCCCAAAAAGTCAAAATTCCCAAACCAAGTCGTCACAAGTTCCTTAGTCCAAAAGCTCGTAAAGAACATCTTGCAAGACTTCTCAAAGTTAGAGAAAGGTTGGTCTATAATTTTTACAAGAAATATTCAAAGAACAATCTTAATTTGTATGAATTTTATTTACAAAAAAATCCAAGTCTCTTTCAAAGGTTTGAATCTCTCACATAGAAAGTACAAGCATGTTCTTCAATACCAAGGTCTTGTAGAAAGGAGTTCTATCTAGGTCTAATCTAGGATCAATGTCATCATTTTTTCACCCATCCTTCAAACATCAATCAAATCTTATATCATCAATCAACTCTTTGAATCTTAAAATCAAATCATGCTAGACTTTTGGAAAATTCTTTAAATCAAATCATAAATCATCTTGTTTAACTATGTGTAGATGAATCCTTATTCATGTGCTTAGTTAAATTATCAACCCTTGTGAAAAAAATTATCCCAAGATAAGCATCCAACCTCTTAGGGTTTATGATTCCATAATCCAAATTCAAATAAAATCAAATAAAAAAGATCAAAAAATCCAAAAGTCCCAAAGTTTAGTATCCCTTCAAATATTCTTGAGAGTTTAATCATTCACACCATCCACCCATTGTCTATCTCATCAACATCGTTTGATCCTTGAGAAAACCTAGTTTTTCTTCTCTGTACCTAAAATTTGATCCTTATTTTATGGTGCAAACACAATCTCAATACAAGAATAACATAGAAGCTAATAAGGAAACATCTAATTCAAGTGACCTAAGTCAAACCACACCCGAAATCAATCCTATGGGATCTAGAAATCCCCCACCCAATCTTCCTCTACACCCACAAGATCCTCAAGAGAAAGGTCAATTGGAAGACATCACCAATAATGTCTTGGGGATGACTCAAGAGGAGATCATAGAAATGGTCCAAAATCTCGAGAATCACAAAATTGTCAATGCTATGATGAGAGTAAATCCTTCACAATATATGCTAGAATTGGCAAAAGAAGGGGCTAAACTCCCTTTGGATTTTTACCTAAAAACTATTGTGGAACAAACTCTTGGGATTATGCCACCAGTATCATCCACACTTCCATTTCAAGGCATCACTCAAAGCATCCCAAAAATCACATCATCTATTGCTCCAACTCAACCAATTGTCAACAAGGGAAGCTCATTGCTTCATGCAATTCAAACACATCCCCTTGTGAGAAACCAAGACTTGGATGCAAATACCATGCTGGGTCAATCCATCCCATTAAATCTATTACACCTATACATTTCACTCACATTTCATGAACCTGCCAATCAATCCTCTTTTCACACAACACCAACATATCCTCTCAACACACAAACCTCCCTCCCCATGACCTCACAAGGAGAAGGTGGATTGTTTGGACCAGGAGGAATCTTCAATCCCTCATCATCATCATCATTTTCCTAAGGGAATATACCACCCATTTTTCCACCACTAACTCCACTCACATCAGCATCCACACCAATCCTTGGCTTAGGGAAACTACCTTTACTTATCCAAAATCAGCCAAATCAAATCAGTTTTTCAAATCAGATCAACACGTCAAGTCCAAAAAATCCTCTAGGATTGCCACTGACATTGCAAAATAGGTGGCAACAATACAAATACCTTAATAAACCATTACACCATCCACCATATCTCAAATATCTCAAAACATAGTCTTTGAAGGACCTAACATATCAATCATACCCGCCACCTTGCAACCCATCATCATCACTCTAAAACCCCAACAACCACCCCAACAAAGTCTCATCACATCATCACACAACATCCTGAATCCGTCACCTTTTCCACCAAATCCAAATATGGCCAATCAATATAGCATCACTATGCAATCGGCTTGACAAGCCTACCAAAAGGCTCTACAAAAATTTCAAACACAAAAAGCTATGCAAGCCACAAAATAAGCACAAATGCAACAAGCCACACAAAAAGCTCAATAGGCTACCCAAGTGCAAGCCCAAGCCCAAGCCCAAGAACAAGCTTTAGTGCAACAACAATAAGATGTCTAGGTCGCTCAAGCTACCCAAGTTGCACAAGCACAAGCACAAGCCCAACATCAACCACAACATGCCTTACAAAAATACCATGCACAACAAAAAGTAGCACAACAAAAAGTGGCTCAATAAAAAGCCCAACAACAACAACAAACCCAACAAGTTTTGTCGGCACAACAACAACAACAACAAGACCAAAAACAAGTTTTGTTCATACAACAATTACAAGCATACCAAAAAGTGTTGGGTATGCAGCAAAATCTTGCTAATGCACCACCTAGTCCATAATTTACCACACCTGTCATCAATACTCCAACCTAAAACACATTCATCCCGACACCTAACCCACAAGGTGATTTATCCACCCAAATCAAGAAGCTATCACAAGAGGTCTTGTACATCCAATCAAGGAAGACCCCTAAATCACAAGGGAATCTATTCCCTTATCCATTCGATAGGAGCATTCTGATGAAACCATTTCCACAAGGCTTTGAGATCCCCAAATTTGACAAGTATAGCAAACACAAAAACCCTAAAGATCACATTAGGGAATTCCATGTGCAATGCATGGAAGTATCCTATGGCAACTCCTATCTAATGAGGATCTTCCTATGAAGTCTAGCTGGACTAGCAATGAAATAGTTCTCTTGACTTCCTCTAGGAATCAATAAATTCCAAGAAATTGTAGACACACTCATTCAAAATTATGCATTCAACATGGGCATAGACATAAGCTTGGAGGAACTGTCCAACCTTAAGAAAAATAAGGAAGAATCATTTGCATCTTTCCTACAATGATGGTGATTGAAAGCCAATAGAGGTAAGTGGGCCATGCCAAAGGAGAAGCAAGTCAAAAATATCATTGAAAATCTTGAAGGAACTTTGGCCTTTCATTTCAAAGTCCAATGAATCACCTCCTACAACCAACTCATCCCTAAAGCTCTCAACATCGAAAGAGCTTTCATCGCACAAGGTGGAATACCTAATTATCAAGATAATTACCCATCGACAAGTTACAATGACAAACCACGAGCATGGGTGAAAAACAAGTATGCCACCAATGATGGGGTTGTAATCAGTTATCCAAAGCTAAATATGCAAAAAAAAAAAATATCAACAACCTTAGAGTAACAATCAAAATACCCCTCAATCCAACACACCTCAGCCATCAACCAATCAACAAATAGCCAACAATTGCAATGATCAAAGTGGACCATCTACAAGAAACCAATGTCCTCCAAAATGCAAGCACACACCACTTGAAGAATTAATTGAATCTATCATGAAGCAACTAGTTGACACCAACATCATCACGCTCCCTTTCATTGAGAATTACTAGGAGCCTCAAGTTAAGCCACCATGGTATAACAAGAAGCACATGTGTGACTTTCACAAGATAAAGGGACACACAACAACCAGTTGCATGAGGCTCAAAAATCTAATTTGGGACCTCATTGAAAACAAAACTATCTTTGTTGAGCAACCTGCACTAGGATCTGAAATCAAGACCTCAAGATATACACAAGCCCGATGTTGGATCACAATAAAGCAAACAATAATGGAAAGGGAAAGAAGTATGGTAGTGTTAACCATGTGTATGACCATGTTGTTGAATCCCTAGATGAATGGGTGGGTGTTGTCCATATCCCAAGATCCAAAGCTGACTATGGAGTCACTGGAATCACCATCCTTGGGCCATCCATGCAAGCCAGACCACCTCCTTCAAATTCTAAATCATTTTCCAATGACTATAATGTCTTGGAACAACTAAAGAAGACCCCCACTTAGATCTCCATCATGCAAATAGAGAAATTTTTTCCTACGTATAGGGAGATTTTGAAAAAGGCCCTCATTGAGTCTTTTGTACCCATGGAACTTGATGCAGATCAATTTCAATATATGGTCAAAAGCATCACCACGCCACATAGCCTAAAATTTTTTGAGCAAGATCTCCCAGCTCGACCATCTCATAATCGTGCACTTCATCTAGAATTCTTCATCCATAAGAATAAGGTCAAACGGGTCTTGGTGGATGGAAGTACAAGGTTGAACATTTGTTCCCTCAAGCTAATATAAAATCTAGGACTTTATGAGGACATGATTGAAAAAATAAAAGAAATCATGATTAGGGCATATGATGACAAGGAAAGGGTGTCTCAAGGCACCATTCAACTTCCTATTCAAGTAGGTCCAACCATCATGGAAACCACATGCCATGTCCTTGACCTTGATTTACCTTATAACATTCTCTTGGGATGCCCATGGATCCATGGGATGAAATTTGTTATATCCACATTTCATCAATGTGTTAAATTCCCCTATAAAAACCAAGAGGTCACAATTCATGGCGAACCCAAACCCTTTTCCTATTGCAAAAATCTAGAAGAAAATTTCTACAAAATCCCCCAAGTCCCAAAGAATGATGAAGGCCCTTCAACTCCATATGTGGACCCATCCACTTTACCATCCACATCTGCTTCTATGACAAAGACACTCGTGTTTCCCACTATTTTTGATATCAAGGTCATTATCCAAGACAATGGGTGTGGAGAATACAAAATAAAGAAGGTAGCCTTTTTGGTAGGGGAGTTACCTCAATCTCCCAGATCCCATGGGAAGCCACAACCAGCTATTACATAAGCCCAAACATTCAAAGCAGATCCTTCTCAATTTAGGAGTTGGGGAGATCTAGGCTAACAAGTGGTGGATGAAAGAGATATATCCAATCTCCTCTATCAAGATGAAATACCCATACCAACCCTTCCTATTGATGATTATAACAAAGGACTTCAATTAATTTGGGAATAGGCTATAATAAGAATGAAATCCTTAGAAAGAACAACAATCAACGATTAGAACCCATAATTGTTTAGAAGCACATAAAAAAATCTTGTCCTTGGATGTACCCCTCTGAGTATAACCGTATGTGGAAGAAGTCCCCCCATTAAAGTAGTCAAAACTCCCCTTCGTTTACCTATATCTATAGGCCTAGCCTTCGATAATTTTACCTTTGACATATCTGACCTATATGTGGGAGTGATAGTGACGAGGATACCATTGTTGGCCTACCTATGTTGTTTGAAGACTCTTCCTTATTCATGATTTCCACCATATCCTTTGAGTCAAAAAATCAAGCCCATGAGCTAAAACTAGTGTACCCCCAGTTAATAGAATATGACCAACGAGGATCAAAAATTCTAGACACATTCAAAAATAATAAGGCACTCTCAGAAATCATGGGACTATGAGATAATGTACCTGTAAACATGGAAAATGTACAATTCGATTAGACACACTGGATCCTGATTTACTAACACCATTTCATCTTGAATCATCTCCTTTTCTAGTCATTTAATTGAATAATCTATATTTGATTAAATTCATCGTTCTTCATCTCTTAATTAAATAAATCAACTTCATGTCCTTTAAGACCTTTAAGATCTATATTTGATTGATTTGAATTTAAGACCTTTATTTAATTCATCATTCTAACAAGGAATTTAAGACCTCTTACATGTCCTTTGCATTGAGCCAAGTGACATTAACTCCATTTCTTTCATCCCCCTAAACATGTCACTTCATCAAATTCAAAACAAACTTGCACATTGATAAAAATGTGCTCAACCTTCAACCATTCACATCTTGACAAGTGGCACTTTGCCATTGGATGTTGAATGATCCCACATTTCTCAATTTCACTCATTCTTCTAATTTGAAATCTATAAATGAGAGAATCTTCCTCTCATTTGATCATCCACAATTTTAGTAAACTTATTAAACTCAAATCCATCTTCAAGCGTAGTCATTTCATCTATTTTTATCAAGTTCTTAGCTAGGTTATGCAGGAATTCAACCATAAAGTGGATCAAATCATCAAATCTTACAAAGGAGTTGGGAAAGGGCTGACTTTGACATACCAATTGGCACCAACTCCCCCATGGGATCAAGATTTTTCTTTGTTTAAATTAGGATTCCATTTATGTTTCATGTTGTTCTTCATATTTTCCTATTTTGAGCATTGTAAATGGATTTCATGGGGAATCCTTGTTTCTTGCTTGCATTTGATCTAATATTTTGATTGTTTGCTTTGTTTATGCAGGTATCAAATTAGGGTTCACAGTACCTTGTGATGACCACAAAGCTAGATTAAACATTGAACTAGATACACATTCCTATTATGGGGAGACGATTGAATACCTCATTCGCAAAAGTGAAAATCTGAGAATAATATCTAGGTCTTTAAGTGAAAACCACACTATGGCACTTTCAAACCCGAAAATAGTAAAAAAAAAGGATGCATCCAATGGTGAAAAACTCTCTAAGGTATCAGAGGATGGGGGATTCAATATACCTCTCAATTCTATTCATCAGGAGAAGTCAATATTTTTAGCAAAGAAGTGCAATCTTTTCAACTTGGGGATAGAAGAAACACCAGATATAATATTTTATGTAGAGTCACTTATAACCAAAGAAAAAGAGCTCCTAGATTCCTTCCTAAGGGAAAGGAAGGTAAAATTTTTATGGACCTACACTGATATGCCTGGTCTTGATCCAAAATTTGTGCTACATCATCTAGCTATATATCTGGAGGTGAAGCCAGTAAAACAAAAGTTGGGAAAAATGCACCCATAGATCAAACTATTGGTCAAAATGGAATTGAAAAAACTCTTGCATGCTGGTTTCATATGGCCAATTGACTATCTAGAGTGGGTTTCAAATCTTGTACCTATTTCAAAACCCACTGGGGGCATTCACATCTATACTAACTTCAAATATCTAAATAAAGCATGCCTAAAGGATGATTTCCCTCTCCTAAACATATACATGATTGTGGATATGATAATGGCACAGGAAATGCTATCACTAATGGAAAAATTCTCAGGATGCAATCAGATCATAATAGCAAAGTATGACCAACACAAAATGGATTTCACGTGTCTGTGGGGGACATATTGCTGGAATATGATGTCGTTTGGGCTAAAGAACACAGGAGCTACCTATCAAAGGGCCATGACACTGATCTTCCATGACATTATTCAGAAAACTATAGAGGACTATGTATATGACATACTAGCTAGGTCAAGAAAATATCAAGATCACATATCAGCACTAGGCTCCATCTTTGATAGGCTGGAAGAATACAAGTTTAGACTAAATCCAAATAAGTGTGTCTTCGGGGTGTAATCAGACAAGCTTTTACAATACATTATGTCAATGAGAGGAATCAAGATAGACCCTGCCAAAGTCAAAGCAATCCTCGAGATGGAGGCACCAAGGACATTAAAGCAACTAAGAGTCCTACAAGGAAGACTCCATTCCATCCATTGATTCATAGAACAATTAGCAGATAAGGAAATCACATATTCTCATCTACTCCACAAGCTGGTAGTATAAAAATGGGATGAGAAATGTGACCAGGCATTCAACAAGATCAAGGAGTGCTTGCTCACACCACCAGGTCTTATGCCACTGATTCCTGAAAAACCCTTGATCCTTTATATATTAGCAACAACAGTGGCTCTTGGTGCTCTCTTAGCACAACATGATGAAAATGGTAAGGAGAGAGAAATTTATTACATGAATAGAACCATGGTGGGACACGAGCTGAATTACACATCCATTGAGAAGGATTTCTTAGCAGTCATGTTCGTCGCAAAAAATTTCAAACACTATATGTTGGCACATCAAATAAAACTCATCACCAAGATAAACCCTCTCAAATATATTCTTTCTAAAGCAACACTCATAGAGAAAACAATTAAATGAGTCATGATCCTGACACAACATGAAATTGAGTATGTGGAACAAAAGGCCATTAAAGGACAAGCAATTGTAGATCAACTAGTAGAGGCACCAATATACTAATAAAACCTACTTATATGAGAGTTCCCTGATGAATCCATCTTCAACATAAATGTAGCAGATCACTGGAAAATGTATTTTGATGGATCCTACAAACAACATGGGTCAAGAGCTAGAATCTTCTTCGTTGCACCACAAGGAGGCTTCATACCTAATTCATAGAAGTTTTTCTTTGCTTGCACAAAAAATATTGTAGAATGCAAGGCTCTTGTCATAGGGTTGAGAATTATCACATAATGGCAAATCATGGCACTCAAAGTATATGGAGATTCACAACTTATCATCAACCAAGTCAATAATGAATATCAAACAAAGGATGAAAAGTTGAATCCATACAAGAAAATTTTAGAAAGCCTCAAATATTCATTCATTGATATCACATTTGAGTAGATACCAAGAGAAAATAATAGGGTAAGGAATGTTATGGCCACAATTTGATCACTACTAGATGTCCCATGCAACATCCCAAAGCAAGAATTCCTTGTAGAGTAGCTTCTCGTACCGAAATTTGAGGTACCAGAGTCTGAATTTTTGTGTGAAATTGTTGGTCCTCATAACTTGTGGTATCATGACATATACACTTATTTTAGAATAGGAGTCCTCCTCGCTGACATCACTCCCAACCTTAAGAAATCCTTTGTTAAAAATTTGACCCTTTATGTTATCCTATGCCACACCCTATACTGTAGGAGTATTGAGGGAACCTTGTTACAATTCTTAAACATTGATGAAGCTTTGTCTACTTTAATAGATGTGCATAATGGCATCTTTGGTTCACATTTGAGTGGTATGACCTTTTCCAAGAAGCTACTAAGAATAGGGTACTATTGGTCTACAATGGAAAGCGAATCCCATGAATATGTCAATAAATTCCTACAATTCCAGGAGTATGGGGATCTCATCCATGCACCAGCTCAAGAGATCCACTTGATTGTTACACCTTTTCCCTTTTAATAGTGGGGGCTCGATCTCATTAGAAAAATCACCCCCACATCATCTAATGGACATAAGTTCATTATCACCACCATGAAATACTTCACAAAGTGGGTAGAGGCCATACCAATGACCTATATTATAGGAAAGCAGATTTCCAAGTTCATCCTGAATTACCTCATTTTTTGCTACAGTGTCCCTAAAGCCATTGTCTCAAACAATAGGACACCTTTCAAAAACTAGGATGTCTGAGACCTATGCCATAAATTCAAAATCCAACATCATTTTTCCACTCCATAATACCCCTAGGGTATCCACCAACCTGAAGCTACGAATAAAACCATCCTCAGAATCTTGAAAAAGATGGTCAATGAAGTTGTTCATGACTGGTACCTCTAGTTAAATCCTGCCTTATGGGCCTACCAAGAAATCATATGCACACCCACACGAGAAACCCTTTTCTCCTTGGTCTATGGATCAGAATCCATCCTCCCCATTAAGATCGAGCTCATGTCCCTAAGAATATCATTGCAAAATCTCATTGCAGATGAAGAATATTGGGTGTCATGACTGAATGATCTAGAACTACTGGATGAGTGGCATATGGATGCCTTAAACCATTTAAAAGTCTACCAAAACCATCTCAAGCAAAGCTACAACAAGAATATTAAGAGTTAGACCTTCCAAGTAGGAGAGTTGGTATTGAAGGAGAATCAAAAGAACTTGCCAAATCCAGATAGAAAGGGAAAATTTGAACCCAATTGGTTGGGGCCATTTGTCATCAGAACAAGCTACAAGTCAGGAGAATATCAACTATCAACACTTGAAGGGGAACCTCTGTAGGAACCCATGAAAAAATCTCATCTCAAAAAAAATTATGCCCGATCTTCTAAGGGTAAAAGAAAAAATACAAAAAAATCATCCTCTAGTGAAAACCACTTCAATGGCGTTTTAGACAAGTACCTTGGTGAAAACCTAACAAACAAGCACCGTGTGTAAATAAAGCACGCTCCATCCACTGACATCTCTATGAATTATTCTACATCATCACCCATTACCTTCCACACCATCCATCACCTTGATCCTTGCATATCCCCATACATCACTCACCCACGTCCACATCATAGCTTGATTTTGTGTGCATGTCATGATCCCCCCTGGAACTACTTGGCACATTCCTAAGTTCAGTTTGTCCTACCTATACCAAAGTATTCTATCGCATCATGCTAGAGGTATGTTCTTTTACCTACATTCGGATCAGATTCATGTATATCCTTGAAGTCTTCCACAAAATCATAAAATCCAAAAAAATCGTAAAATCCTTCAAAAAATCTAAAAACAATCATAAAATCCTTCAAAAAATCCCAAAAAAATAGAAAACCAAAAGTCCAAAAAATTCAAAAAGTAGAGTCATCTAGTCAAACTAGGTCATCTTTGAGCTTGAATGTAGGCAAGGATAATATTTGATTTGGCCCTAGAGACACATTAGGTCAACCCATTAGGTGTTTTTCATAATAATTTGGTAATCCATTTGTTCATATCCCATCAATAATTGAGTCTATGTCAATCAAAGTATGTCATCTCAGAGCTTGAATGAAGGCAAGGCTAATATTTTATTTGGCCCTTAATATGCATTAGGTCAGTCCATTAGGCATCCGTCATAATAAGCTAGCAATCCATTTTTTCATATCCCATCAATAATCGAGTATGTGTTAGTCGAACTACGTGATATCTGCATGTATAAGGTAGGCAACTCTCATCTTTGATTAGCCCTAAAAACCCCTAAGATAGGTATTTAGGTTAGGTTCTTGGTCAAAATCTAAAAAATACCAAAAAAATGGAAAAAATTAAAATTCAAAACATTTGTAAAACTTCTCAAAAATACCAAAAATAGCCTCAAAACATTCAAAAAGAATAAAAAACATCCAAATATTTGAAAAAATCCATCTGTATCATCTAGCTTTCACCTGGAATAATCTCATTCATAATAAATCAGTCGCTTTCACCCTTTGGTAAACAAGGTCGAAAGCAAGTCTAGCAGGTCCAAAAGTGAAAACCTAATTGTCAGGGTCTTAAGTATAGGTTAGTAAGTAAGCAAGTTAGTCAGCTTGGATTATCAATAGCCTATCATCTAGTTAATCCCAAATCATCTAATAACAACATTTCCTAGGATGCATCCTTCCTACAATGGACATCAACATCGGGCATCACTGTAGTTTAGTCTTGACTAGCGGTATGAAGAGCATTAGCTTGTTTGTTTACTTTATCTTTGTCTTTTTGACTTATCTTATTTTGTGTGCATTTTTATGACATCTCGATGATGTCTAAAAAAAATTATTTAGAGAGAAATAAATGGGGCAACAATCATTATCTTTTTATGTTTTTTTCTTGTTGGATATTCTTATGATATAACCTTGGAGAATACTTTCTTTATTAGGTGTATATGGAAGGTGTTTCAGGCATCTTGTTCACTATTACATTGTTAGGTTTTTCCTTTCTATGTTTTGGTCTAAGATGTTTGAAGTATTTTAAGTACATCCTAGTGAAGTTTCTATATATCAGGTGTGAACAAGAATACTCTTATTTGATTGTCGATTCAAAGTCCTCCACACTAGGTGCAATTCCATCTTGGTTCTTTATACCTTGATGCATTGTACCTATGTGTATTATCAAACATAAGGTAAATGGCCATTTTAAAATCCCAATTCTTGAAAAGAAAATCATCATCATCATTAATAATGTAGGTGTTGGATCCTCATTTCATCTTCTTCTATATTCTCTCCGTAATAACATGGTACCATGACAGTTAATCAAAAACATCACTAAATGCATCCACCTTGCATCCACAGACCATTGGCATAATGCATATCATATCATATCATATAGGAAAAATAAATGCACTGCATTTCATCATTAATCTAGATAGATTATTCATCTCATACATCATAAATTTACATTCATTTTATAAAGGTATTATCACATAGACATCTTAAATTATTGCATAGGAATATCACATCATAATAATATCATTACATATCATAATAATGTCATAATCAGTTCACGTTATCATATCATTACAAATCATTGCATGTCATAATATCATTTCATAACATTGCATTCATGAATCATTGAAAAACAAGAATCGTCACATGAGCATATCATAGCATATAAAACATAATCATCTCACATCATCATCATCTCATAATTATTTTCATTATATACCACATCATCTTAAATAAATACGTTCATATTATTGCATTTATACCATTACAAACCATTACACACCATAGGTCATATCATATCATACATCATCATAATAATTTCACATAAAAAACATTTCATATACATATCATATAGGTTTGTTAGGAAAACATATCATCTCCATCATCATATCATAATATACATCATCACATTTACATCCACATATCATACATCATCATCAATAAATATCTACTTGTCACGAGTCATCATCGCATATAGAAAATTAAATACATTCCTCCATCATGCATAAGTAAAATATGACACATCTCATAAATAAATTGAACCATATCATATATATATCATCAAAAAAATGTAATTGTCATGGTACAAAGATCAAGATCAAATGTTTGTATAAATCAAGTATACAATGCCCACAGGGCTATAAAAAGCGGAGCCCATGGATCAAAAAGAATAATGTCAATCAAAAGGGTATCATGGTGGCTTGCCCTGCTGGCTGCTCCCCTCCCCCACTTGTCTCTTAGCTTGATCCTTAGGTTGTCTCATGCCTATCTATTGTGAGTACTCTAGTACTTGAGCCTCGAGCCCTAGCTGGTGTGGCCTATCTATAGTGAAGCCTATAATACTCTACCTCTCAGACAACCTCATGGTACATCCACACCAGGACTATCTTGCCCTGAGAAGGGAAGGCCATACTCTCCAAATTCCATCTCCAACCTATCTCTTGATCTCTCTCTGACTTAGCTTGGTCTCTCTTGGCACTCAGTGCCTAAACGTATGCCTATAAACCCTGGACCTATGCTTGCAAATGCTTTATCAAGGCATATCTTTTATTTGGTTCAGTTGGCAATGGTGGTGGAGGCTATTTTTGGTGGTCTCTCTACCTATCCCTTAGCACCTGAGGCTGCATGTCCCCATATCAGGGTTGTCTATCCTCGTCTCTATTTTGATCCCTAGGAACTTGATCCATCTATCCTAGAGGTTGTCCACCTGCTCCTCTACCTCTCTGCCCCTGCTCTCACCCTCGCCCTGTTGATTTTCCTACCTCCATCGTAGGGGTGCTACTCTTGGATCTGTCAATCTGAAAGGTGGTCTAAACCATGTAGTATATGTCGTTGTAACCCCTACATCTTCTTGTCCCTAATCATAAGGCCACAACCTGGCCACCAGCTATTTGAAATATGTCACTTCCTCATCGACCAGGATTGACCTACCACATATTGTCTCCCTCGTAGTACATGAAAATATCACCACATATTGGTCATCAGGATGGTCCTGTCTATCCCCAAACTGTTTGGCAACTCTATCAAGAAAATACCTCTCTATCATGGTATGCTCCTAACCCTACATAATCCTATCCTATTTTTTGAAAACAAGTTGTTGAGCATTGTTGTACCAAGATGGAATACCAAGCCAAGGCCACCATGTAAACACTGTCATCTCATCAAGAACCCTCCTCCAGTGAGGGATGCCACCTGCCCCTGTGTGAGTAAAAGCAGTCAATGATCCTCCATACTACTAGACTATGGGATCATCTAGCTTTAGGGAAACCAGTGTAACCTCTGGGAAAAGCACTACAATGCACTCCCAGGCCCAAACATGCAAAAGTGTAACTCCATCCCCAATAGCCATGTTGTCCAGGTATGAAAACTCATGAAGGTCATGATAAAGGTAAGCCAACATCACTAGCCCCTAGGCAAGGCACTCTCTCCTTCAGATAATCTACTCCCAAGGAAGCCCCCATCTTGGACTAAAGTATCACTCACATCGATCTAGTACCAAAAGAACTAAAATGATAACAACAACAATCAATCTAAAAGTGGGCATTGTGCCCCTATACCACTCAAGATCGAACTAACCCTCAACAAAAATAATCTCATAGAGATCCATGACCTCATTGCAGGAATCTCTCCTGACATCCACATCATAGACTACTCGCTCTCTGTGGATGGGGAATTGAAGAATGTCGCATACATCCTCCAAGGTTACTATAGCCTCACCTCTAGGAAAGTGAAATAATGATGTCTCATTATGTCATTGCTCTGCTAGGGTGGTCATCATGCCCAAGTGTGTCTGGATGGGAGCTATGTAGGTGATGTACCACAGTCCTATCACCCCAAGGTGCTCCTAAAGTAGATTGTGCATACCAACTAACCGGCTCAAAATTGGGGACCTGTGCTCTTGTGAATGAAGTATCCCTAGGTCCTCATACACAAGAAAAGCCACAGCATCAGGTTTTGTAAAAAAAAAAAAGATCCTATTTTAGTTTTTCACAATTGAAACAAAAAATGCAATGCTGTTTGCGATTTTGACACTATTTGGAAGTTCCAAATTGTGCCGCTAGGGACCCCCTAGGCTCCAAAATTGTGTCATCATGTTGTAGTTTGACCGTGCTCCTAAACCTAAATTCTAAATTGCACCGCAATGATGCAATTTGAAAATGTGGCTGACTTTGACCCCTAAACTCTAATTTCTAAACTAAGTCACATTAGCATAGTTTGCAAATGTGGTGCTCTTTAAGGTCGCATGACACCTATTATGCACTTTCAGTGGCTTTATATAGTGTCTCTTGACTCTCTTTCACCGTTGACCCTATTTATTGTGCATGAAAATCCAAAAAACAAGGTGGGTAAGGGTCACATACCATTGGTCCTATGCCTGATGGCCATTGGTACACTCGCACTTGATCTAAAACATGTTGTGGAAGCACTCGTTGCACCATCTTGAATAGTGCTCAAATCTCAAAATGCAAGAAGCTCTTAAGGGCTAGGTGTGTAGATGATTTGAAAGTGACCTCTTGAGGCCTATTTAAGCTTGAAAGTTAGCATTTTTTGACCCTGTTTAGCCATCCAACTAGGGTTTTGGACTATTGATCCCGTCTTCACCCGACCAGGGGTCGTTTCGCATCATTTTTTTATGTTTTGGCATGTTTTTGGCATCCTAGACCTTTTTTGGACCCATTAGGCAACTTGTCCCCTTTTTTAACAAGATCACCCAAAAATCCAAATTTTCATCTAATCTCTCAAGGGGGCAGTATACCAACACAACCCTTCTTGCTGGGGCAACAGTAATCAAAAGATTTTGAATTTTGATCTTGGAAATTTATTCTTTGAACCAACACAATGGGTACATTGCTTCAAAGAGGGGCAAAATGTACACACATTAAATATACATATTGATCCTATACACTTGATCCTAATCTTACTAACCCCAGTTCGGCTAGTCATTTAATTGAGTAATCTTTATTCGATTGAATTCATCATATTTCCTCTCTTAATTAAATAAATCAAATTTATCGGATTAAGTCATCTAGTTCTATTAACTAAATGAATCAATTTTTTTAGTTAATCCTATAGTCCCTCTTTTAATTAAATAATTCACTTTATTTAATTAATTTCTAAGGTCATCTCCTTTAAATTAAATAAATTAATCTTTATTTGATTTAGTCTAACACCACCCTCTTTAATTAAATAAATCAAACTTTATTTAATTAAGTCTATACCATTATTCATCTCATTTTTATTTATTTAAATCCTAAAATCTAAATTAAATTGTCAAATAAACTAATTCCTATCTAGATTGATCAAATCTTGATTAATCCTAATACTAATCCATCAAATCCTCTAGATTTTGCAACTTGCACAATAAATCATTTTATTTGATTTATTAATTCTTCTATTTTCCCTCAACATGGCATCAATGAGGGAATATTCTTCAAATTTAAAAATCCCTCCAAAAGGGATGAGTACATCCAACAAGGCATTAAAATCCTCTTACATGTCCTTTGCCTTGGGCCAAGTTTTATTTAATCCATTCCTTTCTCCCTCCAACTTGTCATTTCAACAAATTCAAATTCCACCTAACCATATTTATGTGCAAATTCATCAAAATATTCTCATTCCTCCTCCAATCACATGTGGACAAGTGGCCTCTTCCTATTGGTTGGTCATTTGTCCTAGATTCATCCATTTTCCCTCTTTCCCATCATCCTCTTCTATAAATAGAGAGTTTCTCTATTGATTTTGGATCCATCATCTAAGAGAATGATCACTATAGGAATTTAGCATTTGAGTTCATTGTATTTCATATTTTGCATTAAATTTAGCTAGGTTATTGGAAAATTTCAACAAGGAAGCACAATCATCACCAAAGATCATCACTTTACATCAAGGAATTGGGAAAGGGCCATTTTCCACATCAAAATGGCACCAATCCCCCCATGGGATGTTGGTTTGATTGTTTAGAATAAGATTTCATAGCTTTCATTTGTTATTTTATCTTGTATTCTTGTTCTTCACATTCAAATGAATTTCATAGGGAATGCTTATTTCAGATTTGTTTCTTGATTAACATTGTGTTTTTTTGTCATTTTGGTGTAGGTCTAAGATATCCATTCACAAGATCAAATCCATCATATCAGATATATATCAAATATAATGTCATGATACAAAATTTATGATAATCTCTCGTGTGTATAAAAATTCAAACCCATCTTGGGGAAAAAGCCAAAGATTCATGATCAAAATGCACTAGCCTATTCTCCCTACATATGACTGTCTATTAGGGGACCTTGGTGGATCTCTCTGTGGTAGTGGTTTCCAACCCATAGTCACTGATGTCCTTGATCAAGCTAGCCCATGTGATTTGGTGTTAACTAAGACATTGGGAATCCTCTACTTTGGCCCTCCTCCATCGCTCTACCTCTCGAGTGGACCGACTAAAATCTGCAAATCCAGCCACCAACCTACCCTCACCTAGCATATCATGGGATACATATCACTCTCTTTAAATTCTATCCACCTCCCTCCATAGCTAATCTTGCTCTACTACCTACCCACCATCTCCTACTCCAATGCCAACACCTCCATCTAGAAACTCCTATAGCTTGACAACCTTTACCTTGGATGCATCCATCTCTATAGTGAGTGAAGAAACTTTCCCATCCATCTAACCCTATAAATATACCACATCGACCCATGCCATATCTCTCTTGTTGACAACTTGTAGAATCTCTTGATGAGCCTGATCATGTTCCTATCAGAGCTAGTTCCTCTCTAGTGTCATGGCATCTAACTAAGCCTATAGATCTCCACCCCTCTGGCACACAAAGTGATGCTCCTCATCTCCACCTACTCCAATATCCTCTCATCCAATATCCTCTCCACAAAGACCCTGATCTTCATCATTCCCATCATCATCACCATCATCATCATCCTCACTCCCATCCTCATTCCCATCACTGTCCTCCTCATTTTAGTTTCTACTATCCTCTGAATTGTTGTTGTTGCTCTCATCACCACTACCCTCCACCACCACTAACTGATCATGAGGCATGGTTAGTCAAAGAGTTATGTGCCTCTCCCACCAAGTTTCATACTCTACTATGGTGCCAACATCTATCAACCCTCACCTCAGATCCCAAGAAACCACTAGCATATCTCTCTAGCTCTAGTATGTTGTTTCATACTCAATAAAACCACCCCACTACTACATCTCATGGGCCACCCTGCCAAACACTACCTCTCCCTAAGGATTATCCCACCGCTGACCAAACTATCAAAGTACCTGCACTCACAAGTACCTCTCAATGATGGTTGAATTCCACCCTATCAAATAATTCTCCCTCTGAATGTATGGAATGTATAGATTATCATCCTCCTAGTCCTCAGAATCAATATATAGCCGCTAGATGAATGCATCCATCTCATTGATGACCCTACACTAGTGATCTAACTCACCTAAATGTCACTATCATCAAAATCCTGCATACATAAAAATGTAGGGAATATTTGGCTCCCATCGTCTATCACACATTTTGCATAGTACAATAATACATTCAAATTCCTATATATGTAGTAGAGTCACCCCCGTAGCCAAACTCTTCCCATCCCTATACACAACATAATGTAGCTCCCTATAAAAATCTACCAACACAATAAACATAATTTCCCCTCCTCAAACATGTACTCCATCACTCCTATCCAGCCTATCACAAATCCCTACAACCTCCTATCTGGCATCAAGGTGCTTGTAGTCAATTCCACTACAAAGAGACAGATATTCGACCCCTCACCCAACCTTGCATTCAGGTCTAGCTCCACACCTTTGAATGGTAAATCTCACCATTCAAATATACTCCACAACACATCCCTCACTCCCTATAGGAATTATACAACTAACTCCCCTTAGATTAGTATTCAAAGGATCTAGCACACATCCTCCAATGTGATTGTGGCCTCGCCAGTGGGAAAGTGAAAGCTACTCACCTCACTATGCCACTGCTCTAGTGGTGTTGTCATCAAAGATTTGTGTTCTTGGATACGAGGCATATGAGAATCAAAGTACAAACTTGTCAAGTGCAACCAATCATCATAATTCGGTGTTAGCCTCTCTCAAAGCATCCCCATAACTTCCATCTATCACTTCAACAATTGTAGGACCTTCTAGTCCTCCAACATCATTCCATAAACTAACATCAAGCTTTTCATTCAAAACAAGAAATTATATTTAACCTAACTAGCCCAACCTTGCAGTTTTTGTGAATCTTTTCTTCCATTTTGGTGCAGGTGTTGTTTCATAAAACGTAAGCACCCCAATTTTTCAACTAAGCACCACTGTATGTAGGCACAATAATTTCTCACCCGAATGAGTCAATTTTTGACGTGGTCACTGCACTATGCATGTATCATTTCCTAATCCCCCCTATATGCATTAGATGTGTGTGCATCAAATGCATGCACTCCAAACATAGGCATCGCGATTTTTAACATTGGCTCCAAAATCAATCATAAGTTCCATAAAAATGCAAGTAGTGCAATTGTGCCCTTAGGCACCATCTCATGAAATGGTGCCTTCATTTACCAAATTTCATCTCCTAATTTGACCTACCCTAGACCCCCCTAAGCTAACGTAAACCTAAGGAATAGATGGCATATTGGCTCCTCTACATCCTTCGGTCATTGATACTCCCGCACTCGCTCCACATGATGTGTATGTTGAGGAATCCCCGCCATTACTCCACTTTACCACCTAAGCTTCACCCCACCAATCAAAAATTGAAGATAAAGTTTTGGGCCCCTCAAAGAATATTTATAGGTTGTTTAACCCTAATTTACCCCTAATCACTTCCCCAACCCTAATTTATTCTATAATGGATGCATCAAATGCCCTGTTCTCCCTCCACATTCCACTTAATTTCTCTGTTTATTCTCCCACTTTTTACTAAATTTTTCTTCACCATCCCACATCATTTTAGCCCGCCTTTTTTTGGGACCCTAACCAAAAATATTTTCCCCAAATTGTTTTGGTCAATATCTCGAGGGGAATCACCTCCTAACTAACTCTATAATCTATTGGGGAAATTTTTTAAGCTTCTTTGACATAGTATCACTCTAGACACTACATCAAAGAGGGGAATAATGTAGTCACCCTAAATCTAACATCATTTTCTCTTAAATAATTAAATAACTTTATTTAATTAATTTACCTTTTCTTCCCATTTTAATTAATTAAATACATATATTTAATAAACTAATCCAATTTCCTCTTATAATTAATTAAATATTTTAATTAATTTATTACTTTCCTATAGTTCTTCTAATCAATTAAATAATTCTTATTATTTAATTGATCCTATCAAAATATCCTATACTTCTAATCCCAATTGTGTTAATTAATCCTTGATTAATTAACCCACTAACCCTCATTATCCCATTCTCCAACTTTTAACTCCACCTAGGTTAATAAACTCATGGTTTATTAACTACACCCACCTCATTAAGATAATTAATCACTAGTTAACTATATTAACCCTCATTATTACCATTATTTCCTAATTTAAAATTCATCCTCAATCCCCTAATCTTGTTTCATTAATGCAACCAATCTCACCTACCTCCACTTTCTTACACATAGCCTCCAAAATTAAATGAGGTGTCATCCCAAGGTGTGCTCACACATGTGTGAGCACACATCATCTTCTCTCTCACACTCAATTGTGACACTTGTCACAAAGATAATAAGCCACATCTCTTGATCCATGCATCACATTCTTAAGCAATCCTAGCCCCCCATCAACTTTCAATCTTAGCGCTTGATTTTACCCTCCAATTTTCTATAAATTAGGCTTTCATCTCTAATTTAACCATCTTGAATTTGGCTAATATTATGTTGGTGGAATTGTGAGAAATCCACATCAACACTTAGAGAAAATCCAACAAGAGTAGGGTGCATCTTGGAGCTCAATCAAGGAGGTCATCAAAGGTATAACAATTGTATTTTTCTTTAATGCTTCTTTTTTTTTATGGTTTTTTTAGCACTGCAACAACTCAGATAGAATATAATATCCTATCTCTATTAGCAAGCCTCAAGAGATAATCCCAAGGTCTCTAATGTCAAGTCTTGACAATGTAACAAAAAACTCAGAGATAAATGTGAAAATGTTGGTAATCACAAGGGGCCTTACAAAAACAGTGTTGAAGCTTGAATTTCATCATATGTATCAAAGGTGATGATGCTTTGTGAATCTTTCTCTATCAATGATTTAAAAGAAATCAAAAAATTCAATGGGTTTGACAAATATCTAATATAAACCTAAAATCAAGTATGCAAACAATAGAGTGTTCAAGATGGACCATTCCTCAAAAACCAATCTCTTCTTAACCAAGATTAAATCCACAATATCACAAAGATAATGCAATCTCCAAAGGTATCGAATGATTTTCAAAATTTAAATATTTAAAAATGTATTCAAACATTCACAACTGAACTTGAGTGCAAAATAGAGTAGGCCCAAGCTAACTTTACATGACAATCCACAATCAGTAGATCACTAAAATTATGGACCTGAAGATTCCTCAACACCTCAAACACTTTATCGTGAACATAGATGAAGTGTAACTAGTTCTAAGATTAATCATAAACTAACTTACTCAAAATTAAATAGATAAGATTCACAAGAACCATGCATAGATGAATAACACATAGAAGAACACTAAAGATTAATGTCTCCAATTGTATTAGCTTACCCAAAATTTGGCAACAATTCAAGTTCCTCATAATGTAACAACTCAATAACTATTAACTCTTCACTTGCCCACTATAAACTATTACCTATCAACCTCACAAATGAGGAGGAAACCTCCATTTATAGAAATTTCAAGCTAGTTCAACCCAAATTATGGTTTTACAATTAGGACGGCCATATAGGCCGGCCTTAGCATTTTAAAGTTTCCCTAATTCAAAAATATAATAAAATATTCCCAGGTTAGCCCAAAAGTCAACTTCATAATTTAATACATTTTTTGGCATGGAATCCAATGTTGGGTTGACTTGTATCATTTGCAAGCTCGATGTAGATTACACACTTCTCAAGGTGATCCAAGATAGTTGTCATATTTATCCTTTTCTCCTTCCTTTCTTCTAGAAATTTCTTTGACCTTTTCAAGCACTAGGTCAAGGTTGACCTGATTTGGGATGGATATCAAATTAATTCTTGACTTAACTGAATTTAATTTCCCCCCATACTTAATCAAAGTTTTCTCCCATTCACCATAAAGGCCCTAATATTCATCCAAACTGACAATGTAAATGGAAGCATCCTCAAGTTGTTCTTTCATAATAGGCCCACTATCACTTGGAGAGTAAACTTCATGCCACCATTTCTATTGATATTTAACATTCAAATTATTCTTACCAAACTTCCTCCTTCCAATGACAATCTCCAAGAAGGCATTGAAACAATAAAAAACCTCTTTTACCTTGCTCTAAGCCATGTAAATTTTCTTTGGTGCTTTCAACCTGAGGTCATTTATGAATTTAAAGGCCTCTATCCATTCCATCACCTTATGCATATTCTCCATCATGAGAACACCATCCTTGACCAATAAATCGGTAGGAGCTTAAAGTATTCTTTCTAATTCCTTGATAATGGCATCATCTATATTCTTACATTCAACAAGAAATTGTTCCATATCATCAAAAAGGAAGGATTCCCTTTCATAAATTGGAAGTACCTTTTCAATCATGGAATCACCTCTTTCACTTACACTTTGTAGCCACTCTTGGGTGTCTCTCACGGAAGACTTCAACCTTTCAATTTTTTATACTACTTCCTTTGACAACAATCCTTATGAGAAGGAGGATCCCTCACTACTTTATGCCTATAGTGAACTCACTAGATGTTGGACATACTTGTATACTTCTTTCAATTGCTTCTGCAATTTTTCCTTCTCTTCAATTTGCTTGTCTAATCCTCTCAGGATGGCTTGAGATGGCTCCTGAAACTCCTCCTCCCGATCCTTTGAAGTAGGACCCAAGTTAATCATTTGGACCTTATGATATGAGGTTTTAAGCTCATCTTTGAACTTATTTTCTACAAGAGTAGAATCATGGATAAAATTGTTATTAAACTCATCTCTAGAGAAATTTGAGACAGTTGTTTCTCTCTTTGTCTCCTTGGGATATCACCAAATTTCCAAGAATTTATCCAAATCTGGAGTTTCATACTCCACAATGATAGATTATTTCTTTAATATATTTTCCAACCACTCTAGGGCAACTAACTATTTTGTTTCTACATCTTTCTCTGACTGATTGTTGGGAGGACTATCTTCAATATTCGCTAGACTCACATCATACTTTCCTTGATTTTTTTTTTCCTCATCGTCATTATGTTTAGCCTCATCCTCCTCAAGGTTTTCTTCACCTTCAACCTCGGTAAATGGTATATAACTATGTTATTTGATTGAAGGTCAAGAAGGCATTTCAACTATCACTTCTGAAGTAGCTTCCTTGTTTTGTGCCTCTTTCTCTTCCAATTGCCTCTCAAAATCACTTAATTTCCATCCCTTTGGTGTAGGAGCCTTTTTATCTATCATCTCTTCTTTAAGATTATTAGGGATGTCCTCTTCCGCATTCTGTTGTCTAGGCTCACTAGAGACATTACCCTCCTCATTGAATTCTATATTATGAACTGGAGATAAAGAAGGATAATTATTGCCAATAGATTTTTTCTCCATATTTTTCATAAAATCATCAGTAGGTGCCTCTTCAGTGGCCACCCTTTTTCTCTTTATTCATCCCCTCTAAAAGAGTTTCATTTTGTTTGGGAGAAATTCTCCTTACATATACTTGTTGCTTCTCTCTAGAACTTTCAATATCGACCACTTCAGTCTGAGTGGTCACTTCCTCAGTAACGTTGGACTTTTTAGATTTGGCCATCTTCTAACTCTTAGTGGTTAGTTTCCTCTTCTTAGAGGGTTGAGCTTCTTTAACAACTTCCTCAAGAATATCCTTAGAGGGCCTCCTTTCTTTTTCTACGAATTGTCTCTTCTCCTTGCCCTTAGCTTGGCTTCTTATTCTTATTTTGATAATAAATTATGAATTATCCCTTTCCTCTTCTGAAAGTAGCCTAGAGGCAATATCCTTAGTTTCTTCTTCTCCTTGATCCTCTGAATGAGACTCAAGGCCTCCCATCAAATCATATATAAATTTTGTTTCATCTACCTCTAACTCCAAAATCTTTTGTTTTACCCATAGTTTAGAATATCTTAAAATAGGAGCATTAATCACATTGACATCAAAATCTCCTCCTCAAACTAGTTGACAAGGGGAAGTGGCTTATCCTTGTATTTCTATTAATCATGGTGTTGTAGAATATCATCATCATCATCCACTTGGTCAGGGACATTGGAAATTCTATGCAACCTAATCATTCTCAAGGATAACCTCGGTCATTTTCTTCTAATCACCTCAAAATCATCCTTGCAATTAGCCCAGTAAAATTCTATATGAATTTTATGCCTATATTCCCCATTGGTGTGTTTTTGAGCAACTCCATAGGGATCAAAGTTATCCCTATTTTTATGTGAATATAGATTCAAATGTACCGTTTCCTTTTCAAAATAATGTGCACTTTAGATAAAGGGGCAGGCCTCCAAGATTTCAATCCTTAAAGGGAATTTAACTCCAAGTCCTGGTTTGATTATATCCTTTATTACTGCATCATATTCCACTAGTTGCCTAGTCACCTCTAGAAATATGAGCTTATTTGTTGGGTATCATGGTAATCTCAATGGTACTCCTAGTGACCCTTGTATCTTGATATAAGAAAACTTTGGAAATTGAATAAACCATTGGCCATATTTTCTTATCAACTCCATGGCCTCTATTGAAATTGTGGCATGAAGTGCATCTTGAAGCAACCTTGTGATATACATGAAGAATGCATCATTTACCTTGCTATAATTTTATGTATTGAATTGGAGTTGAGGGAAACATCAAAAACTCTATTGGTGCCAAGGGCCCCTCTACAAATCAAACCTTTATACTTATTCTTTCTAGATGACATGTACACAAGGTAATGAAGTCATGGTGAATTTCTTAGTGTCCTGTACATTCCTAAGTTGCAAGTCCAAATTGTCACTTATGATGCCTGCCTAGTGGTAATGGGTTCCCTTCACAATTTGTGAAATAATGAAGAACATCCAACTCATGAGTATGAAATCATCCTCCAATCCCATTACTCTGCCTAGGAGGGTAATCATATCATTATATTCTATCTTAAAATCACTCCTATGTAATTTCTTTGGAAACTTAAAGTAGTGTGAATTTGGCTTGGCAATCCAATTGCTATTCATCATCAACAATTCCTTATCAGGATCCTTGGCATAAAATTACTCAGCCTCCTTGATGTTAATCTTCAATAGCTTGTGATGTGACCTAATTTTAAAGGTCTCTTTTATGGACTTCTTAGTCAAGTTAGCCATGATTCTACCTTAAGGCCCAACAATCACTCTTTTTTCTAAGTCAAAATGCTTAGCACATTCCAATACTAACCCTGGATACTTCAAGCTAGGTGGGAATAATATAACTTAAGCCAATCCTATATGGGTAATGATCTGTGCTAGCTAAGAATGTGCATTCCCAAACATCCTCTGGTTGAATTCATCATAATCCACATGCCCCATGTTGTTATCACTAATATTGCACCACATTGAAAGGATCTTGGTCTCAGGATAGATTCCCTTAAAATAATATTTCATCTTTTCAACTCAGATATGGGGTTCCTTAGGACCAACCTCTGATGTTTTTTCCTTAGATCCCTTTGTTGGACTAGTCTCAACTTGCATAGACTAGAGAGCAATAATCACCATGATATCAAGCATAATCAAGTATTAAATCCAATCACATTATCAAGATTACCAGTAAAATACATGAAAATTACATAATTCACCTTCAAACCATCATGGAAACCATAAAATCCCATCACCAAACCCTTAGCATAAATGATTACAAAATTTTGAAATTTTAGGGTCCTTGGGGATTTCAATCATGAATGGATTTCAAGAAATCCACCCCTAGGAAAATTCTCCAAAGGTTTGGACACTCAAGGAATCCACTAGTGAATGGATTTTTTGAAAAGAACAATCATACTCAATCCAAGTCAATGTATCTTCACTAACATCATGTATACATCAAGATCATACCCAAAAAATGTATTCAAGCATCATCCTCATCAAACAAAAGTCTACTGATTTGGGTTTTCAAAGGATTTCAAGTATCCATAGGCCAACATATTTTTTGAATGCTTAGAAGCTCGGAGAATCTGGAGCACAATTTTTTTCCAAAAATTTTTAGTTCAACCCACACTTAATTCATCACTCACTTTTCAGCTTTATGCAATCACCTTACTTGAATGGCCAAATCAAATCTATGCCTTCATCCCCATTGATTCGAAAAGTTTGGGAATTTTGAGCCTAGGATGATATCAGAGAATCCACACATAAGTGGATTTTTTAAACATTGGAACACTCGAGAAATTCATGGCCAAATGAAATCTCTGAAGGATGAGATATTGCCTAAGATCTAACTTGAAATTATTTGTCAATGCCATGAGACTATTCCTAGACCAATCTTGATGTCCTAATACATTAACTAGATTTATCACCTTCTGAGAGTTTGGAGATTTCAATGGATTCAGAGAATCCATGAGGGTGAGGATTTTTCAAAGGAATTGACTTTCAGAGATTTTTTGAAGTTTTTTATTTACCTTTGTTTCTTTAGTTTTTGAAAAATCCAACTCTTAACTCATGTTTCTCAATTCCAACTCACCATTAAGTACCTTCTTAGGCTGAAATTAAAACAAAAGTTCATAATGCAAAATGATTTCTCCTTCAAAACTCATCATAACATGCCAGCTCAATCATCAAACCATCAAGAAATTGAAGTAGGGTGAATGAATACAACTAGGGTTGTACAATGCACACACTAAATTGATAATCATGAATTAATCTAAAACTTAACACAATCACCCCTTAAAGACTCAATAGTTCAACCCTAGTTTCATAAAGAATGATGTGCCCTAGCAACAACAAACCTAAAAAGAGGAACTGTAATGGGGAAAAATGATGCCCTTTTTGGTGCAAATTTAAAATAATGCTCGAAAATATTGAGGGACACCGTGAAAATCCATCATTCAATATTGAATCTCAAGAAAACTAAGTGCAAAAAAAAAACCAATGAGAATGACACCTCCAAGATCAATTAGATGATGAGGATATAAACAATGAATGCATACATCATCGAATCATTAAAACTTTACAAAATAAAATCAAAATCACAAAGGATTCAAATCCCATACCTTTTAATCAAGGAGAATAAAAACAAGAGAGTCGAACACACTTTGATAAATCGATGAAGAAATTCCTAGATATAGACACCTGAAATCACCAATACCAAATCCTGAGGAATAATGGAGGTATCCTAATCAAAGCTCAATGTGTAATTAAAAATGAGAGCCAAAATCATAACTTAAAAAACCCCAAAATTGTATTAAACACATCCCAGGTATGACAATTGACATGCCATAAATGCCATGATGTGACTACTAAAACTCAAGAATTTGATGAGGTGATAGACTTCAAAAAATCCAGTAGGGCCTAGATTCTCTAAAAGGACTGACCTTCAGGGAATTTTGGATGGGGCGGATTCTCCAAGAAACCAATACATTTGAAAATTTAGAAAGGGATGGATTTCCTAAAACCTTGCTTGACTTGGAAAATTCAAGACCTTAATGGATTTTACATGGATTTTGGGGGATCAAGACATTACCTAAGACCAAGATGCTACAAAAAAGAAGCACCTAAAGTGCAGATAAATCATTAGTTCAACTAGGTGAAGGAAACCCAAAATGGGAGGAACTTATCTCTTAAGGGGAAAAGTTCAAACCTAAAGAAAATCAAGAAAAAAAAAGCAAGCAAAAGAGGGTCCTCACCCATGGTGGGGCATGTGCCCAAAAACTGCACAGCAAATTTCCTTTGTGATTTATGAATTTGTTGTTAAGTTTTATCCCCTCCACATTTAGTATTAGCAGAAGTAGATTCATCTTTTATAGCCAAGAACAAGCATTCATTATCATCAAAATCTCCATACTCGGAATCATAATAAAAAATACCAACTTCTTCATTAACATAATATTCTCTCTTGATCATCTTTCCTTTGTTTTCATTGCCTTCTCTATGTTTATTACTCTCAACTCTTTTAGGAAACCTTGGGAATAATGAACTATTACCCCACATCTAAATAATTTGAAAGGTAACTTACCTTGATACTTACTAGAGCCCTTTTTCATTCTTCTTACAAAGTTAGCTTCCACTTCATTGAATTTTTCTTCATCTGGATCTTCAAATTTTATAGCTCTGAAAGCAGTTTCTTTCTTTCATCCATTTCTCAAGATATGATTTCTCATTTCAAATGAGGTTAGAGTACCCAACAAATGATCCTTAGTATAGTTCTTATAATCTACAAATTCCTCAATATCAGATTCCTTTTCACTATATGTGTTAGGGAGAGTTTAGAGAATATTATTTACTATTCTAGATTCATCCACTTATGCACCAAGTCCTCACATTCCACCTACCAACTCATCCACTCTCTATATGTAGTATTTAAATTTCTCATCTTCAGTCATTCATAGGATCTCGAATTGTTCCTCTAAGCTCTACAACTTTTCTTCTTTAACATTTTTATCTCCTTCATATATCTTTTCCAATGTATCCCAAACCTATTAAGCAGTCTTCAGATTCATAAATTTAACTAATTTAGAATGTGAAAGACTATTCTTGAGAATTAATTTTTCCTTATTGTTTTCCTCATCCACCTTGATCTTATAAAAAATACTTGGACCATTAGCATGAGTAGTATATGGAGTCTTATAATCCTTCTCAACATCATATCTATAGTATTCCATATATCCTTCCATATTTGTCTTCCAAAAAAGTGTAGTCACTGTCATCAAACTTAGGGCACTCAATAACTATCTTTTTTTCCATCTGATACCTTCCTTAAGTAGTTAAGCTCTTTCTAGGAACCAAGATTTAATACCAATTGTTGAAAAAGACAACTGAGAGGGAGTGAATTAGTTGTAGCAATTTTTATCCTTTAAAACTTTCACCAGAAGTTAGATCAATAAGCATTTACAAAACCTTTAATTTATTATTGTGTTTAATCAGTAAATGTAGAAACAAAATCTAAAAGTAATAAAACCATGCACAATAACACTAGATTTATGTGGAAAAGCCAATGAGGGAAAAACCATGGTGAGGATTAGATCACAATATAAAAAATTCCAAAATTGAATACAAAGGATCACTGCCAAAAAGAATCACTAACAAGATAGGACACATTGTCCAACAATGTCTCACTATCAGAGAGCTTACTACCACAAAATTACAAAGAAGTTAGAAGAGGATTGTCACAGAGAGAAAACTATCTCAAAGAAATAGGAAATAAACCATAATTTTCTCACTCTTGCAATCTCACATGAAATACATGTCAGATGCCTTCAACTCACTTCCTTCAGAACCCTAACATGAAATTTGCACTGCTCTACTCAATTTCTCATCTCACATAAATATATCACATCTATCTTTCATATATCTTATATTTCACCAACATATCAACTTGTACTTGTACCATATTCAACCTTGAAACCCATCCAAGGTCATCCATACCCATTTTTATTTACAAATTCATATTAGGCTTGTGCAAAACATTATATGGTGGAATTAGAATGAGGGAAACCCAAACATATACTTAATGAGGACCTAAATGAGTCCCAACATGCCTCAACACGCTTCCATGAACTTCATCACTAGTGTTTAACACAAGGTCATCCAACACCAATGAAAAACACATAAAAAATCTAAGCACACAAATCCTTAACTCAATCCAATCTTTTTGGACAAAATAATTCACTTGAACACGACCTCATCAACTTACTCTCAAAAATCCAAGTTATGAAACCAAAATACAGAGAAATATAGAGCAACTACATTTCTCTGAGACTGCATCTAGACACACTAAAATGCGCAGTTCACATACTGGTGAAGATATCTCGCATTGTACAATGATCCAAAATCCAAAATTCTAGATGCGCAAATTACTAACAACCATGAATAATACCTTATATTTTCACAAGCATAGTAGCAATACAAAGAAAATATTGGAGCACACACTGAATACTTGCAAA
This sequence comes from Sequoiadendron giganteum, assembly GCA_007115665.2. Classification (NCBI taxonomy): domain Eukaryota; kingdom Viridiplantae; phylum Streptophyta; class Pinopsida; order Cupressales; family Cupressaceae; genus Sequoiadendron; species Sequoiadendron giganteum. Next base: position 55,616,405 of record CM021107.1, on the reverse strand, counting down.
CCTTCTTTATTACAGTTTTCTCAATATCCTCAAAATATATAATTAATAACCAACTTTCATGCACATAGTTGAAATGAATCACAATAGGAACTAGTTGACATCAATGACAACACCTTCATACTTGCAACATGCCTAGCCTAACTCTAAACATGTCATATTCTAGAATCATAACAAATGACACATCTACTCCCTTAGGTCCTATCGAGATCAACAAAGAAATGGTTCCCATAGCGGAAACAAAGTTCTTGTTGTGAGTACAAAGAGTAGCCTATGACTCATCACACTTCTCCTTATGTAACTATTAATGAACAAGGTTTCCTTCATTATCACATTCATGTAGATTGTTAGATCAATCATGACACCAATCACGATTTTTCCATTAATCTAGGTAGGAATGTACAATAGGGAAAGCTCCTTGTTTAGTGATAAATCATACAAGATAAAAGTTATGTTAGGAATAGTACTCACATTCTTACTAGGATGCATACACATGAATGATACCATGTTCATGTATTCAAATGGGATAAACTTAAAAGGCATAGAAGATTAAATGACTAGATTGACAGAATGAGAAGGAAATGGATCAGTGTAAATCTATAACTGGATATAAGCCTTGGGTGTAGATTTATTGGATTTTTGTTTCCTCTTGTTGAGATGAATAGTTTCATCATGAATACGATCTTGAATCTCATGATGTAGACATACATATTTCTTGTGAAATAATGAAAAAATAGGTCGCGGGATCAAAATGGGATTGAACCACTTAGGGATCTATTTATCCTTCTATTTCATTAGGAAATGAGATCCACACAATGAAATGAATATCAACCCTTAGGTGAATCAAGTTAAAGTGTGAATCTATAGGTTTCCTATTTTTGCAAGGATGGGGGTCTTAGTCAAATGACACTTTAGGGAGAAAAACAAAAAATAGTAAACTAACTCCAAAATGTAATATATAACTTGGAATAGTTAGATGAAACTCAAAATAAGTAGAACTATATATCAAATCCTAGTTGAGAGAAGGGAAAAATGATGTTTATTGGTCACCAAAAGTCAATTGTTGAAACTATTTTGGGACTCATTTGCCTAGGGGTGAATGGGTCTTGAGTTAGGGTTTGTCTACATCTTTTAGGAGCCTTTGCTACAAATTTGAATCCTTCAATTTTCCTAGGTTTTAGGTTCGAAAATCAAATAATTTATGCAAGTGAATTTTTGTGAGATGATAACTTTTGCAACTTTGAAAATTTATCCAATTTTTATCTTCAAGAGATCTTCAAGATTCCTTCGACCTAAATCTGCAAACACAAATCAAGAGGTAATTTTTTTTTGTTTTTAGTGAATGGCGGTTTTCCTTTGTCAAACCCCGTTTTGGTAATCAAACCTTTAAATGAAACAAAATACCATGAAAGGAATGGCGAATGAAAAAATCAATGTCACAACTCACCAAACCCTTGAAGAACCCTTGGAATGTAAATCTACAAATTTCATGAAATGACTTCAATGGATGTGGATCTTGAATCTTGAATCTTGATTTTAAATAATGCTTTGAATGCTTGAATGGATCATGAAACGTACATCATCATATTAGCTCCAAAAACATTCATGATGCAAGAAGAGTTTGATATGACAATTGGATCTTGATTTCTGCAATAAATCTTCAATAAATCTTCCTTTGAATGCCTTGAATTTCTCTTGAAATATTCGTTAAATTGCTCTATAATTCTAACTTGATCTCATGAAAATCTTCTACATGAAACATAGTGAAATAGTTTTATATTTATAGATATGTAACCTTAGTTTTTTGAAATTCAAATATCACAAGCTGACATTTGAATATGGATTTGAATATGATAAAATACCACCAAAAACATAATTTAAATTTAGGTCCTAGGTCTAAGGGAGGACCAATTCACGCATGGTCAAATGGGTCCTAGGTCCCTAATCCTAAGACACACATTGCTCAATGAGAAGTGTTATGCTAAGGAATTAATGAATGTTGGGTTTCCTCTTTGGAAAATTTGATAAAATAGGCTTGGATTTGAATTAAAGGGGTGAATTAAGGAAAATTAATATTAATTAATTAAAGGAGCCCTAAGTAAGCATGAAAGTGTAGAAAGGTACACTTTACAAAACCGAGATAAGGCACAATTAAGTCCAAATTAATATTAATTCCAAATTAAATGTGAAAATGTAAAAGGGATACATTTTTCTAAACTACATTTAGCCCCACTTTAGTGAGAGGATGAGAACAAGCACAAACTCACACTGAATTAGACATTCAAACCATATATGTATGTAGTAACAACAATATTACTCAATTATTGATCTGAATTAGGATCTATGATAATTTCCTAATGAATGCTTAATAATTACAATGATTAATCCATAGCTTTAAAAATGATTTAACATGGTTGAAATTCTTAAATGAACAAAACATAAGAAATGTGATGAACAAAATGAAAGAGAAAAAAGAGAAATGCTTACAAAGGCTTCAACTACTTTACAAATCCATCTCCTTCTAGTACAATGACAACATATTCCCTCCTTGCACAAAAATGGATATAAAAGTCTTCAGATCATTCCCTCCTTCCTCATTACTTGGATGCCAAAATATTTCATTGTTACCCACTTTTATACAATAAATTTACCCAATATGGTTTAAAACCATAAGATTTACAAAATATTTCTTATGTCCCCTTTATAGCAAAAATTTAAACCATTCCCCCTATTACATGGAAAAATCTTCATAAATCCCCCTATTTACAGATAAAAATCACTAATAACCCCTCTTAATATTTTTCTTAAATAATCCTTTAATATTGTTTGAGCCATTTGAATGGATTAAAATCAGGCTTCAATCATCAATTTTTAGGGGATTAAGTTTATTGTGTTTTATTTTAGAGGGATAAATTAAAATTAGGGAAAAATCAGTTTTAAAAAATACCTCAAAATAATCTAAGGCCCGATTATACCCAACACCTTTCATTACTGTAGTGGTAGGGAGTATTTTGTGCGTGGGGAGGTTGGGTGTTCTACTCCTACCCCCAAATGTTTTCTAAAATAAAATTGCAACCATCATATGTCAAAAATAAGCAACGCTCATAATTGGATAAATGCTCCGTGTGTGGCACATTGGTGGAGCGGACGGATAGAAAGTTAGAGGTGGGGGGTTCGAATATTCCCACATTATTTTGAATAAAAGTAAATAAAAACCCACTAAAGGAGTAAGAGAAGGGTGCCATGGGGCATGTTTTTATTTGCTGCAAAGTGGACACGTGTCATGATTTGATTGGTTTGTACTACCACATGTCGATTTGTGATTGGTCAATGACAACTATATATGTCATGCCTTGTGTCGCTATTGGATTGATCCACATCATCAATGATCATTGAATATGCATCCATGTCATCATGCTGAAATTAGCATGGTCAACCCATTTTGACTAAAATTTTAACCGATTGTATCTCACACATACAAACTCTATTTGATGCGAAATGAGTGGCGTCAGAATCAGTCTTTTGAGCTCTTTAGGATGACGTTGAACTCTGGAGCATATGGGACATTTCAATTTTTAGTGAAAAGTATCCCCCTAGATTAGTCCTCTCCACTAGAGAGCTTTTGGATCTTTGAAAGTTTGATTACTTGGAAACTAAGTGATGGTAAATTTCCCTCAATTTACCAATCTACATCCATTTTTCCTTGCTTGGATTCATCCCCTTCAGTCCCACTCTAAGGTACTCAACTACACCTCTTTGTGAAGTCCCGAATTTCCTATCTAAGATGACATCCTCTAGCAATTATGACATATGCCCTGGTGACAGATCATCAACTAATGGAACCTGAATGTCTATTTCTTCATCTAGTATCATTAGAGGCTCCTACAATTTCAGATTCTCAACATTGAAAACTTAATAGATGTGCATGTATGGAGGAAGATTAAGGCAAAAGGCATTGGTTCCAATCTTTTCAAAGATCTCAAAGGGACCATACCGAATTGGCTTGAGCTTCCTTCCTTCTCCTTGCATTCTTTCCTTGCTGATATGTAACCAAACTATGTCTCCAACCTAAAAATGATGATCGATGCGATGCTTATCATGTCAAGCCTTCTACTTGGCTTGGATCTTCTCCAACTATGCTGCCAATGCCTAATGAATTTCTTTCTTTATGGATGAACTTCAAATCCTTCTCTACATCATGGCATCCATCTTCAACATTGTCCTTCCCAAAATAAAATTCCATCGGTGTTTTTGGTAGATACCCAAAACAAGTCTCAAAAGGATATCTATTTTGTAGAAGAGTGTGTTGCATGGTTGTATGCATGTTGCAAATAGTGAATATTTTCATCCCACAACTTAGGATTTTTACTATAGTAACCTCGAAGAAGATGCACAATTGTCCTATTCACTATCTTTGTCTATCCATTGATCTGTGGATGGAATGTTGTACTCTTTTTTAGTTTAGTGTCCATGAGTTCCCACAATGCTGACCAAAATTCCCCCAAGAATTGAGAATCTCAATCTGATACAATAGAAGTAGGTAACTGAAAATGAACCCATATAAATTGAAAGTACATATGAGCTATTAGTTCAGAAGTGACCTATTTTTTACAAGGCATTAGGATACACATTTTGTTGAACTGATCAACTACTACAAATAGATAATCATGACCTTTCCTAGACATTGGTAGCCCCTAAAAAACATCCATTAGAACAGTTTCCCATGGACGAGATGGTACAGTAAGAGGTGTGTACAACCAAAATTTCCTATTGCTAGGCTTACTTTTGCACATACTACACATCCTTTAATGTATCTAGATACAATTTCTTGCATATGAGGCTAATAATAGTATTTTTGTAATTGAGTCATTGTTTTGCTTACCCCATAGTGTACTACAATCAATGACATGTGTGCTTCTCTAATTACCTATGCATATTCACCTTTTGGAATACATAGTTTTCCTAAATGAGACAAAAATTTATCCTACACATAGTAATCTTTCTCTTCTACATGTTTGTCTGCAATTAGAGCTAAATAGATTTCCTTAAAGTCTTCATTGTTAGCATATTGTTCCTAAAAATTTTCATGTACCATGGAACTACCTTTAAGGATAATGAAAGAATTCGTAATAAGAGGCCTAGACAACATATTTGCTACTTTGTCATGGATACCTTTCTTATAATTAATAACCAAATGAAACTATTGTAGAAAATCCATCCACCTAAAGTTCCTAATTTGTTGCAGTTTGGATTGTGAATGAAAATATTGAAGTGGTTGGTGATCAGTGTGGATTACAGTTTCTTTCCCCATTAAGTAGTGTTTCCATTTTTCAAGACTCTAAACTAATGCATAAAGATCCTTATCATAAGTAGGATAGTTAATTACTACACCTATAAAGGTTTCAAAGTGATAGTAGATGGGTTTACATCCTTGGATTAGCGTTTCTCCCATGGCAAATCAACTTGCATCTGTCTCGATATTGAACGGTTGTTGTAAATCTAGTAAAGCTAGAACTGGTGTGGTGCTCAAATTTTCCTTCAAAGTGTCGAAGGCATTTCTCTATGGACCTCCCCATTGGAAATTTATCTTTGTACTAGTAAATGTGTGCAATGGTGATGCAATGTAGGATATGTTTGCAATGGATGTCCTCCAATACTAAACTGCACCTAAGAAACTTATGACTTTTGTGACTGTAGTTGGCTTAGATAATTTTATAATAACTTTGACCTTCATAGGGTCTACTTTCAATTGACCATTTCCTATGACATAGCCTAAGTAAGGATGTCTTAGTGAATTCTCATTTAGACATATTTAGAAAGAGTTTTTCTTTTCTCAATACATCAAAAACATTTTTACATGACGTACATGATCTTCCCAAGTTCGACTGAATACAAGAATATCATTTAAATAGAATATGAAAAAATAATCAATAAAAGGATGAAATACATCATTCATGACTCTCATAAATGTATTTGGTGCATTACATAGCCTGAAGGGCATGACCAACCTCTCAAATAGTCCCTATTTTTTCTTGAATGCAGTTTTCCAAATGTCATCTTCTACAATTCTTATCCGATGATATCCACTACACGAGTCTAACTTATGGAACTAAATTATATGTTTTAATTGATCAAGTAAATCATCAATTCAAGGAAGAGGATACTTGTTATTTACTGTTATCTTGTTTAGGGCTCGATAGTCAATGCACATTCTCCAAGATTCATCCTTCTTTGGAACCAACACAATTGGAGAACCACAAGTAGATGTATTAGGACAAATAAATCCTTTTTCAACCAAATCTTGAAATTGATTTTTGATTTCCTCATTTAAAAAATGATAAATGGTACATGCCGATCTTTGGAAGAGGCACATTTGTTTTTTATTGGATTTCATGTTGTATCTCACTCTTAGGTAGCAATCCCTTAGGCTCTTGAAATAAGTCATCATAGGTAGAAACTATTTTGACCATCTCAACTTTACGCTCTAGATCACACCCTTTAAATGCCTCAAATTTCTCATCCTCTTTAGCTCTTACAAGCATTAATACAAATTTATTACTAGAATTGACCAACCTTTTCATTTGTCCAGCATTGACTAGCGCAAGATTAGTTGTAACTTTGTGTGCACATACAATGTATGCGATCCCATCCTTAAAAAGATGATACTTATTCTTCCCCTATAATTTTTTTTTCATACAAGTAAGGACTCCCTAACACAAGCCCAAAAATATCCAAAGAAACTACGTCTACCTCTACCTCATCAACAAAGTTTGTAGTGATAGAAAATCTTAATTTACATTGTTTACTTACTTGTAGTTGAGCATCATTGCAAACCCATCCAAGTGGTTATGGATTTGGATGAGGTGTTGTAGCTAGATTAAGTTTATTTACCACCTCTTTAGATATTAAGTTAACTTGATAAACCGTATCAAACAATGTTTCAATCTTGGTGTGCTTAGTTACAACTCGAATGTGAAACAACTCATTTTGTTGTTTATCATATTTAGGAGGAGAAGGTACTTTACTTGTACTTGTATTTGCATTAGAAAAATTTGCATCAAAAGAGAGAGATATACCTTTTTATTTACCTTGGATCCCGACAACAACAATTTGTGTTTCATCTATAGAGTCGGATCCAAGATCTTGTTGAACCACTGCAGTAGTATTTTTTTTTCCTTTATTGCCTCCATATGTTTTCGGCCTTAACTCTGGATGTAGCTTCCAACACTTTGAATCATCATGCCCCTGCTTCTTGCAATGGGAGAATGTCATCTTATCACCCTCTTTCTTAACTGTAGCTATCTTCTTCCATTTACATTTATCTTTGTCTAGGAATAGATGACAACTTGGATTCATACTCCTCATGAATAGGGACCTTAGAGTAGAAAAAGTTGAACCACTTCCTCTTGGGTGCCCAAATTCTTCATGCAACAATTGAGTAACATTAAGTGAGTTTTCATAACTTGCAACTCCCCAAATCCCACACCCAAGAAGGTATATTTGAAGATTTTTCCTTTTTAATGCCACCAAAATGTTTCCAAATTACAATAAGGCTACTAGATAAAATATGACCAAAAATATTTAATAAAACATTTGGATATTTATTACAAAATTATTCACCTTGGACATTTAAATCTAAACTATTGCAAAAAATTAAATAAATCATTTTTGGGTGATGCAATATTTCTCTCACAACCTAGGATGCTCCTACATCAAAATATTTCTTTTTTGTCTTGGTTGTATTTGAACATTAGAAAATAAAAATAGACAAAGGAAAAAGTAAGGAGAAGACATAAAACATGAGCTCTTATGTATCCCTTTTGTAATATCATTTATAATTTGTTAGAGTAACTTATGAAATTTACTCTAGTATAATATACTTTATCATACTTTTTCACTTAGTGTCATTAGCCTACTCAAGTGTGAGAAAAATGTATGGCCAAAATATACTTTCATAATATTTACCTTATATTTTTACATGCATTTTGGCATTCATTCCCCTTCTAAAGTTTAGGCACCATTCAACCCATTTTCTTGACTTTTTATCAATCATGGATATGTAAAAGATAGATAAAAATCCTTGTAACTTCACTACCAACTTAGCTTTAATTTATAATTGTAACCCTCAAATGCAAAAAAATCCAATGGTTCATTCACCTAGATTTATCTATGAACCTATTTTTGATCTCATTTTTTAGGATTTCTCTCACATTCTAGATCACATTTAAATTATTCCTACTAAATTTTCAGGAAGGAAACTCCATTATCTATAGTAAAGTAAGATATCCATTAGAATATTTAATTTTTAAAGCTCCCATTATGCAAAAGTTATAAATCTCCCTTGAATTATTTGTCTTCTCTCCATTTTATCTCCATTAATCCCTTTGTTTCTTATAGATCCATAGATTCATTTTCCTATCACCTTGATAAAATAGCTCAAAACCCTTCTTGAGTCCCACTATGTTGTATATTTGGGCAAATGCATGAAGATGGGTAGCCAACTTTTGGACAACTTTTTTAAAAAGTTTTGAAAACCCATAATGCACTTATGCTCACCGTCAAGATTGTACATGGTTCAATATCAAATAAATCAAACATCTGGGTAATGTTATGTTCTCTCTTAGCTATCAAACAATGTAATTTTTTTCACTTTCTAACAATGGTATGCATTTCATCCATAATTTCTTTTGTTTGAATGTCTTTCTTTTGGAAAAAAATAGTGTTTGGTTTTTTTTTCATTATAAATTAATGGCTCATTGAAATTTCAAACAAAATACATTTTTAGAAACTAGACTCTATTCTAGAAATTTAAAAAAATAATTAAAAAAAACAATTATTTTCCAAAATTTGTAGGGGTAGCACAACCAAAATTCTATTTTTCAGGAAGTGTCCACTTCGAAAATTAGTAAAATATTAAATATTCATTTAAAAATTATTAGAAAAATCATGCATCAACTAAATACTATTAGCTAACTTCTGACCATAGTGATTTTTATAATACTAAAAAAAAGTACACCATGCTAGGGTCATACAAGAGTTGTGATGTTATGTTTTTCTGAAAAAAACATAACCAATTTGTGTACATCCCTTGTTTGAACCCCTTAATATCAATCATTTTAAAAATAAATTAGTAGTTTAAAAAGTAGACTCAGAGCACTTTGATCCTTGTTTTTGTTCCATCTCAAAATTTTGAGTGTAACTATCCTCAATTTCACATCCAAGGTCTGTATTTCCTAATTTCAGAAAAAGGTGTCCACTTAAGTCCCCTTTTTGGGAACCATCTTTGTGCACTTACCCATTTGAATCTTTTCATCATTCCTACTCTTTTTTTTTTTTAAGTATACATTTTCTATTTTCTCTTCCATCACAAGAACACATTGTTATATTATAGAAATCCATATATGTTTTAATCTCTTAGGAATAACATTTCTATACAAACATCACCATTTTCGCCTCATTACTATTGCAAGTATGAATGTGTTTGGTGGTGTTTTCATTAATGTTGTCATTGATGTCAATATAATTTAGGTTGTTGCAAATAAAGGAATCAAGTGTTGTAGGTGGTACATGTAAGGTTGAGACACTGTAGATATTTTGTGAGTACATGGAGCTATCTTTATGGTGTTGTAAGTGTACTGATATGATGAGTTGTCAAGTTCTTTTGAGAAAATTAATAAATAGTGAAGACAAAGTTGTGTGTGTGTGTTTTGAATATGCTCTGCATTTCTTCTGTGTTGATCCTATGCTTGTGTGGATTTGTAGTGTTTTTAATGGGCTTCATTGGATAATATATCTTGAGTTACAACTCCTAGGTTGATGAAGAGTGAAAGTTATGTTCATCGTTGTGTGAACTAGTCTGGTAGAACTATTTGTATGTGGACAAGGAGAATTTGTTTTCTCTATAGTCCTCTGGTGGTTTGTCTTAGATCTTGTGGATCTGCAAGAAGGTTAATAATGGTGTTATTTATTTTTTGGTAGAAGTGTTCATGGCTTGGTGCTTTAGAAGGCTTGTTCCAGAGCTACTATGTGTGTTTACACGGTCCGGTTGAACTATTGGAGAGAGTTTTGTGTATGGAATTCATTGCAGTTGTTGTGAATGTATTTGAAGGTATCTAAGAGGTGTTTCATTGTCTAGTGAAGCATTTTATTTGATCCACATGTCATCATGTTGTTTTGGATGTGCATAATTCAAAATTCATTAGTGTTTTCATTAGGTTTTTCCAACCTAGTGTCTACACGTTGCATGAAGAATAAGCATCAATTAAGGAAGCATGTGATTGATCCAAGATGTTGTTTTAGGTCCTGATTAAGTATGTATTTGGTCCACCCTCATTCTTATCTACCACAAGAATTTTGAGTCACTGGCCTAATTTGAATTTGTAAAATAAAGAATATGTAGCCGACCTTGGAGAAAGTCTCTAAGACCCAAGATGGTGTAAATGCAAGTCAAGATGTTGTGAATTGAATAAAAATAAATATTCAAGTGTGAAACAAGTTCGAGAAGTAGAGTGTGTGAAAGTGAAAATTAAGGCAGCAGTACTTCAATGTGTTAGACTTCTAAAAGCAGTGAGTCGATGGTGTTTTCAATTCTTTGATCAAAGCAACGAGTGTGTGGAAACTATTGTGGTGGATTTTCTATTATATTTATTTGTTTGTAGGAAGTTAGACTCCTTCTAGATAGTGAGTCCTATCTATAGGCAATGAGCCTTTATATCTAGACAATGAGTCCTTTTTGGGAAGTGAGCCCTCTAGTAGTGAGCCTTTGTATCTAGTTTTGCATTACTATTATATTTTGAGTTAATACTCACCGTGGTTTTTCCCTGATTGGGTTTTCCACATAAATCTAGTGTCTCGAGTAGTTTCTTTTTGCTATCTGCATTTCATGTTTATACTTAATAATAGATTAAAGTGAATGTGGAATTGATTAAGATTAGAAGTGAAAGTAATTAGATACAACTGATTCACCCCCCCTCTTAGTTGTCTTGTGCATTTCAATAATTGGTATTAGATATTTGGTTCCTTGAAGAAGAGCTTAACTGCTTGAGGTAGATCAAATGGTGCACAAGTTGCAAATACTTGTGTTTGATGGAGGTCACTATAGTGACTGGAAAGTGAAGATGAGAGGTTACCTGATCTCTCTTGGTTTCAAGACTTGGAAAGCTATTGAGAAAAAATATTTTGAGTCGGCAAGTGGTCCTTATTTTGTAGATGAGATTTTTGCCTATAAGGAAAATGAAAAATCAAGGTATGCTATCTTTAGTGCTTTATCTAAGACATAGCAAACACAAGTTATTTATTTAGGCGATGCTTATGAAGTATGGGAAAAGTTGAAATATATCTATGAAGGAAATGATAGATTAAAATTATCAAAGATGCTAACAACAAAGCACAAATATGAGAACTTGAAAATGGAAGAAGGTGAAGACATTGCAAGCTAATTTCAAAGGGTTGAGATTGCAGCAAATGAAGTCAAAAATCAAGGTGGTGATTTGGAAGATGAATATATAATAGAGAAGATCTTGATGACCCTACTGGATAATTATAGTGACAAGGTCTCTGCTGTTGAGGAAATATATGATCCAAATAAATTCACTAAAGAACAATTATTTGGCACCTTGACTACATTTGAGATAAGGAAGTTTGGAAAATAAAAGGAGAAAATAGAAACAACCTTCAAAGGAACTAAGATAGAAGATGATCTAGATAGTGATGGTTCAGAAGAGTTAGAAGAAAAATTTACAAGAAAGTTGAAGAAAGGTACTGGTGAGTACAAAGGTATGTTACATTTTAAATGTTTTAGTTGTGGAAATATTGGTAACTATGCTTCAAGATGTCCAAACAGAGATAATACAAACAAAAAGGTTATAAATTTAAAGAAACTGTATTATGTTAGAGAAGATGTTGTAATTTTTGATGATGAGTTTGATTTTGAGGATGATAAAGATGAATGCTTATTTCTAGCCTTGGATAATAAATCTATCTACTAAAAATGGAAGATGTGCAAGGGAATGTGGTCTAGAGAATAAGAAAGATGATATGGAAGGTAATCTGGTTATTGCCTTTCAT